>CM068961.1:48047515-48059554 GCA_035128595.1 Eptatretus atami
ACGTACTAACATTCTAATTGTACATACTTCATAGAGGTACTCATATTCTAATTGTACATACTTTATAGACGTACTAACATTCGAATTGTACATACTTCATAGAGGTACTCATATTCTAATTGTACGTACTTTATAGACATACTAACATTCTAATTGTACATACTTTATAGACGTACTGCATAAACATTCTAATTGTACATACTTTATGGACGTACTGCATAAACATTCTTTGCTGCATGTTGCCCGATCATATATTCATCCCACCAAAAATAGAGTTAGCCCACCACCCGGCCCCCTCATTCCTGTTTTCCCTCATTTCCTTATGTTTCCCTCATGTTTCTCAATTGCCCTCGAGGTAAAAGCCAGTCCAACATTCTACACTCAGAAGTTAGATGGGCTCCTCTATTGCTTCTATGGGTGTCGACTTTTAGTATACCTGGATCTGGCAGCTTCACCCACACAATAGATTTAATCTGCCTGGTATAACTACTTCTTAAAAGCTAGGGTTAGGGTTTAGGGTAGGTCAGGTTTAGGGTTAGGGTAGGGTTCAGAATTAGGTGTGTTGACCTAACCCTGCCTTTGAAGAGTGGGCCGTTTAGCCCGTTCTCCGTTCATTCGCTCTTTGTTTGACTTTGGTTTGGACTTTGACTTTGAGTCTGAGTTGACTTTGGAGACATATCTACGACCCTATATTAATTTGATCTAGCTCGAAGACTCTAACTCAAACTTAGATTTTAAATAAGATGCCTTCCCCTTCAATGCTAATAATCCACGAGCAATGGATAAAAGCCTGGAAAGCACAAAGCAAAGGGCCAGCTCACTCCAGCACACAATATATGCATATGGACATTACCACCATTCACACTTGACCTGCAGAGAACTGACCAATGAGTTGCTTTCCCTCCAACAGGACTGACTCTGTTCTCCCAGATTTTCCGTCTTTTAGGCATCTGATGGAATTATATATAATCTTGAATCCTTCTCCGTTTATTTTGCACCCAAAGGCGCAACAACTGTCATTTGTCGTAAATCGATGTTAAAACAGAATGAGAATGCTTGGTACAGACCGGGAACGTGGAAAACGCTGACCGACTGGTCCGATCCTGTCGCGATGACTAAAATTGGCTCCACGCAATCACGTGACTAGTTTTTTCCGGACCACTCTATGGTCGTACTCCTCTAGAAAGGGACTCTAGTCTTACCACGCAATTACAAAGACTTAAAAAAAAAAAATGATTAATCTCACGAAATCTACATGATTTCATGATTTCTTTGTATCTCATTATTCTGTTTTTTGTCCCAGCCCCTCAACAAGGTCAGGACAAAACAATAAAATATGCTTAAAAAACAAGCAAGAATAATTAAATTACAGGGGGGAAAACCACACACTTGGGGTCCAAAGAGACCACATTTCCTGTTAATCAAAAGTGAACAACCACAGTCCTCCAGCGTCTCCTGTCTGGCCATTATTATCATTTTAAATTGGATGGTAAAATGTCACGTGGTTCACAAATTATGTCTACCAGTTCAACAACTGAACACACCCCCATATCCACTACTTATTCCCCATCCCTTAACCACCTATTAACTATAACATGCATGGAATTTGCTGAGAATCCCTTCTATTATAAATCTTCAATTATATGAATTATTATTGTCTGGAATGGGGCTGACGAGAATTGCCTACGAGGTATGCATACTCGCTTCTCGCTTCTAGCCTGGTTTGAATCCTGATCCAGCTAGTAAATGTTCATCCTGGTGTTTTCATCAGGCAGTGTGATTCATCAATGTTGTGTGCCATCGCTCGTGAGGACGTTAAATGGAGGTCCCATCAGCCGGCATTAGTTTGTGGACGTAAAGATCCACGATAATCTTCGCGAAGAGTAGGCGAGCGATATCACGCCACCCTGCACAATTTAGGAAATTCCTGCCCTTAATCTACGGAGAGCACCGCATCGTGGCACATCCGTGCCCTCAGCCAATGATGCTATCCTGTGCTGCAATGGCTTTCCTTCTTTCACAAATTGGAAGTTTGACAAGAAAGACAAGTGAGCAGATTAACTTCACTAAGGACGAAGAAGGAAGGATAACGCACAATCAAAAGACATCAGAGCTTCACTCAAGCATTACTTCTCTGAACTTTACCATGCCAAGAGCATTGATGCTTTGAATTGTGGAATCCCTGACTTGTTTCCTAACCCACCTTATCAGAATCTGCCATGTCTACAACTGATAAGGAATACTTTGGAAGGAACCCAGGGTGCCCTCAAACTTTACCACGGCAAAGCGCTCACACCGAGATGGATGCTGTAGAACCTCTGCAAACCTTTTGGACCTCTGGGACAGAGCTACTCGAAGTTCTGACTCACGGTCCACGATCGGCTCATTGCATTAAGCTGGCGCCATGGCTGTACTTGTCGTTTCCCCCCAAAAAGGGATCTTCAGCACCGTACAACTGCGGCGGACCCACCTCATTGCTTTGCACAGATTATACATATTCTCAAGCTCTCACCAACCGCTCAGGCCGTGATTAGTTCAGTTTCAAACATTGGAAGTAAAATGTTAATGGTGGTGGACTCCGCTCCGCAAAGATCAAATTAAACAGCTGGTGGAGGTCAATGATCTCGACAAGGTTTGTTACAAGAGACCCATGCTGTCCGATCTGTTCAGGCTCAGTGGTGATATTCATGGGTAAGGAATGTTTCTTTAGTACAACTCCTCGTTGAAGGCAGGCATCATGTTTGTCTTCGGGAAATTTCCATCCGTCCTGCCTTAATTTGTTATTTGCCAAATCGAGATTTTCGATTGACTTGAAATTTAAAGACGATTTATATTTTAGGTCACAGAATTCAACTAGCCAAATATTTTTGAGTTCAACATAGGCTCAAGTCAACACTAAGTGGTGTTTCTAAAATCTTCAATTTTCATCAAATGACTCTGAAATTTGAAAAGGATTTAATTTCACCTCTTCAATGACATATTTGGGCTCTTGATATTTTATTGTGTGCTTGGTAAATCACTGATACGACAATGGTGATTTATAAGACATCAACATGTTGGAGCTTATTGATGGCTTAACAGTTAAAGCTGTTTGACTAGATCTTAAGGTCTTTCATTCAGGCCCCAGCAATGCTAAAATAACACAAGCGGGATGAGGACCAACTCACTGGCGAAAGTGGTGCCAGACGGATATACCAGCATTGAGTGGCCACCCTCCATGATTGTGCCCCCAAGCCAATGAAACTAAACTTTCTTAGCTCGTCCTCCCAGGTTTCTGCAGGGTGTTCATGGTTTACCAGTAACCCTCTTCTTGTTAAACTCCCAAAATCCAGACTCACTGCTCACCTCTTCTCATTTGTTAGTTTTCCTGTTGGTTTGTTCCTTTTCTGTCTCACCCCCTTTCCCCCTTCGTTCTCTTGCTGTGTTCATTCAGCTTGTTTCACTCCATGTGTTTCTCTCCCTCACCTTGATCTCACTCTCACTTCGTGTTTCCCCATTTCCATTTTGTTCCCTTCAATTTCTGCTCTGGCTCTTCAAGCTATGCAATGCCCGATCATGTACACAAAAAAAAAAGCCTTGCAGCTTTATGTGACTGACCGTGTTAAGGAGGATCATCATCATCTATTCAATATGTAGCTATTTTGCTGAACACGGTAGGTCGTTAATTAGCAATCATTAAGAGGCCTGTTTATCTGGTGTCCTCCCTTAAAAGTGTGTCCACATAAAGTGACAATTTCATCTACTTCACAAGGATTTAGTTCTACATCTCCCATCATCCGCAGGGCTTTTCTTTTCTCGGTGTATACTTATTGATCTGCAATCATTGACGAAGTAGAGACATGCATACTGCGATAAATGAGAGCCAAGTAGTTTATTAGAGGTATTGCTCACCACCCAGTTTTTAAAGACATTCCACAACACCGCAGAAAGAGAGTGAACATTCAAAGCGAACATAAAGATGTGAAATTTGCCTCATTGTCCTCAAATACAGGGGGTCTTTCAAAGATAATTTTTGTCTCATGTTATTGTGATTTTTTTTCCAGTTTACATTCAGTGCTTTACTCAAATTGTCACCTTGCTTCTGACAAAAAAAAAGTTTCGAAATTTGAATTTTCTTACACGCGAAGCCAATTCATTCACATTTTGAATAGTGTGACATTTTAGGTTGACATTTTTTTTCTTATGATATCAGCATGTTGCATGTCCAAGTGATCAATAAAAAAAGGAAGAGTATGTGGAAGAAGAGTAAGCAGGTGGACATAGCATCAATTACAAATAAAAGAAGTGCAAAAATGATAAAAGCAAGCATTTATGGTGCAGGTTGCATTTTTTTTCTTCAATGATCTTCCTTCAACCTACAACAAAAAAATAAAGAAAGACAATTACATCATGACCATCAAAAGCAAAACAAGGTATAATTAATGAACTAACACTTTGACATTGTGTCTTGCATTTTACAAAGTAAGAAACACCCACTCCCTTCGGAAACAAACCTTGAGGGATCGAGGTGGGATTGTGGGCAATATCTTTTTTGCCGTGGCTAAAATCCCCCTTGTCTGCAGCAGGGATCAATAACCACTTACACTGTTGCCACTGTATCGACAAAAATTGCAAGTTGCTCCTCCCCCCCCCCCCCCCCTCGCAGGGTGGGGGGGGGGTGTCCATGACCTGACCTGGGTACTCCCAATAAGATATGCAGATGGTAGAGATCAGCCTCACCATGTTTTTCTATGATTTTCACACACACACACACACACACACACACACCAAAGAAAATGACCAAATGTCAAGATCTCAAAATGAAGTGAAAAGATCCTGGAAGCTTGAAGAAAATCCAAAATTGTAACAGTGGTAATTGGAGCAACGGGAACGATGAAGAAGAACTGACAGAGCTCTTAAAAATATCCCTGGGGAATATTACTACTAATGAACTACAGTTGGAAGCCATCCTGGGCTCATGACGATCCTGAACAGAGTTCTTGGCACAAAACTTTGAAAACAAAACTTCACAGCTTGGTTCATGAATCATGATCCCTTACGCGAAATGAAGGTGGATACTTTGAGACCTGGGAAGACTCCGTTCACCTTCTGAAACCCGCAATGGAGATAAACCAATGACACCCACACAGAATCACATTATTTAATATAGTAGGAATTATAAAACCAAAACTCCGACTTTTTTTTATTATCATTGTTTTAAAAAGATTTACATCGTGATCATAAGAGATTCCTTTTTGTCGGGCCCTGGCTAGGAAGTATAAAGAGTTGATTTATTTATGAGGGATGTTTCAAAAAGTTATACGAATGAGTACCTCATGTAGAACTTGTTGAATGGGCATTTATGTTTTTAATTGTTTTACCCCAATTTTGTTGCTGGATATTCTGGTTAAGGTTATAAATACATTGAAATAGTGAGGTAGCTCTGATCTCAGGATCAGGCATTCAATATATTAGCCATGTTGTTCCAGTAACCTCTTCCTTATTAAACTCCAAAAATCCTGACTGACGACACAGCTCAACCCTTATTCCTTACCTCTCTATGTCTGTGAAACCACCACCTTGAGGCTGTTTTGTTCCACTCTACTCCCGAGGCTTCAACGCAAGCAATGCACTCCCATCTTAAGTCATCCAACATCCTCAACCCTATTATCTCTTTTTAATCCCCATCGGGAATTTTTAGCCCAAATCTCTTGCTTGCAGATTACTGTTTCCTCCCCTCCTTTCTTTCTGTTTGTTCATTCCCTAACTTATTGTGTCCAAGAGTTGTCTCACTGCCCCACCATCACTCGCACCCCTGTAACCTCGCTCTTCCATGAGCCTAAATCTTATAAGGAAAAAAAAAAAACATTAAAAAAACTCCCTTTTCAGTTATAATAAACAGGAATGAGATGAGTGCATCAAACAGGAAACATGCAGTGCTCTTTGTTCATGACAACGTAAACTTACCATTGACTACATCCCAACAAGTCCTACCCGACTTGAGTCTGGCAACTAAAAAGCGATTAAAAATTATGTAAGGATATGGAAAAACGATAGTAACAACATTCTGATAATCACTCAGAGTATTTTCCACCATCCATATAAGTTGTTTCAGTTACAAGTTTGGACGTACAGTTATTTCATCGATAGTCCATAGAGATAACTGAAAGTGAAACGGTTGCTTTATATTAATACAATGGTTCCAATGGAGAGATGAATTATGCAACGGGGGAAAGATTTGAATTTTGGGATTTGGCATTTTGGGACAAATTTCCCTCACAAAGAAAAAGTATAATTGAGGGAACATTCGTAAATTTGCATCTACAAAGACTAAACAAACAAAACGTTTTGGACAAGCTGATATATTTATCAGAAATACAAAACGCGTCAATGAAAAACAAGTAATGCAGGCTCTTGGCCTTGAAGACCATGAAGTTACAACATTCGTGCTCGAACAAATTATAGATGTATCGCCCCATGGTTAAATTATAAGGAGAAAAAATGGGGAGAGATCCCTCACCATGGACCAGAACTCGCAGAAGGGGCAGTTTACATGGCCACGTTAATTTTCACAAAATTACAACAACAAGAAGAAATACAATAAGAACAAAATGTATTGTGGAATACAATACGTAGTTAAAGAGAACAGAAACAAGTAGATCAGCAAACGTATGTCACTCTCACTTCATGCTCTCTTCTCCACTAAGCAAGTTCTGTAGTGTCAACTTCCTTCTCCAGCTTCATCTTCTCATCAAGCAAAGCTGAATACTTGCATAACTGTTCGTTGATTTTTGAACGTGATGTGGCAAGATCCATTTTCCAGGCAAGCTACTGCATTCAAATATTGCTCCAGTTCGCGGCCTTGCGATCATTTATGTCTGCCAGTTGTCTTCCAAGAGTTACACTGCGGTGTTAAAGATACATTAACTGTGGTTAAATATTGTCGTGGGTGTGCTCAATACATTGATCATGAATAAAATTCAATGGCTGAGACTAATTATTTTGATGATTTGATTCACACATATTTTACTCTCAAAGTATAGTTTTAAGTATGAATTGTATGGTAACTATAACAACACTAGTATAAAAGCCCAATAAAATGACGGGTTGGAGTTATGTTATTAAACTAGAACATGTGAATTTTTCGTAGCAAAAAGCGTTATTTTAAAACACTACATATACAAATGTTACCCTATTTTCTTATCTTCTGGATGTTTCATGTCGACGATAACAGCCTCCTGAGCATCCAAAGTCTGAAGGCTCGGCCCAGCGTCAGGTGCGCTTATGTCTTTATTTATTAGACATCTACGGAAGTAAAGGAACACCTGTCTACTCTGCACGTGTTACACATGATGGTGCAGCGAATTTCACCTCCCTGCACTTTGTATTTATTGTTCTTGTGTTTTTTTTAAGTGCTTCTGTACACCGCCGTTGAGGCTCAGTCTCTCGAGGTTTATACAGTATAACGTTATAACACCAAATATTTTGAATAACATTCTGAGGCATTCCCATGCCTGTTCTGTCCTTTTGTTCTTTCTTTTTTAACTTCCTTTTTCCTATCTGGCATCTCTTCATGATTACAAAGCATGCAATGGCCACTTGTATAAACCGTGGATCAATGTGGTGACTAGTTGGCCTACAATAGCACCTTGTACAAACAATTTCATGTTGTAAAAGTAGTTTCAAGGGTCTGATGCATAAAGCCGGTGTGTTGATGCTCTTTACCAAGCAACGCAATGTCTCCATTTCTGTTTGGATGCTTTGCATGGAACGTCGCGGTTTCCACAACCTCATTTTAGCTGCACCGCATGCCTGTCCTGCTTGACACCACAGCTTTCACCTGCTCTGCCTGCAATACAAACAGCAAGATATGCACATGGTTATACTGCAGTGTTGTCTGTTGAGAATCAAATTGGAATATGCATGCTACTAATGGTGCTGGAAAACTGTCGTTTGCCCTATTTTTCTTGGAAGGCATGGCGAAAGGTAATCTTCATTCATAGGTAGCAAAAGGCTGCGGGGTAGCATCATTGGCTGAGGGTGCGGCTGTGCCGCTAATGCAATGCCCTCTACTGGTTTAAGGCAGGAATTTGGAATTGTTCATGGTTCCAGCGATAGCTCAATTACTCTTCGTGAAGGACACCTGGGATCTTTAATGTCCACCAACGTATGCTGGAAGACGGCACAAATTATTTATGAATCACTGGCAAAAGGTAATTATGTTTTGTGAAACGATTTATTGATTTTACATATCGAATTGATTTTAGATGTTTGGCTATGTTATAATTTTTAAAATATCTTCTGGGTCAGATTCATGTGCAAAGCAATGTGAGATACAGCACTTATGAATTTGATCACATAGCAAGGCATTTAAATCAAAATGCACTCTTTAGAGAATGAATCTCATCCAATTGTTTTGTCTGTTTCACACCTGTTTGGCCATTGGAACGTCCCTTGGTATGAGTGCAGGAATGACCCTTTTTGATTCAAGGCTGCTGTACAAACATCATCTAAAGGAACATGCTGCAGTCCATTTACAAGTCATTAAATGGATAATTAAATTTCATTGATCTCTCAGTCAGAGTACATTATGGACTGGTTATTTTTTTATGATGTCTTGGAAACAGCTTGATGCTCATGAAAGAACAAAAGCAACGAAGAAATATGTATATGTACGTTGTGTGTTGTGTGTTGTGTTGTGTACGTATATACACATTGTGTAAGCATACGAACTTGTTTCACCATTGTCTCGGTTGCTCACTTGCTACCTAGATTTTCATAAAGTTATTTTAATGTTTTTTTTCATTTATTTATACTTTCATTTGTGGTGTTGTGCAATGATTCTGTGATTTTTTTCTGGTGTACTGGCTTCGATGTCCATCCGCACGCAAAATTTCAGCTTTCTACGTCACCCGAAAAGGTACTGATCTTTAATATCAGTCAGTCAGTCAGTCAGTCAGCAGTGAGTCAGTGGTTAGAAAGAGCTTATATTTATTATACATATATATATAATATATATATAATATATTCACTGACCTTGTTGTTGAAAAGCCTGTTCAGCATCACCCTGTTCTGTTGCATAATTACTTCATACTTCCTTCTCATGTCTTCCAACATCTGCTATGTCTGGGCCTGATTTAGCATCGACCTCTATGGACATGTTCGAACCAGCAATCTGTGCCTTCAAGGCTGCAACTTCCTGCATTGGAGAAAAGGGGCCAAGAAGGTTGGGTTACATATATTATTTTCTGTCGTTTTTTCAGACACAAGAACTGCATGATGACATTAATAACTGGAATGAGCAATCAAAGATTGAATTCCCTTCCCCAGACGTGTTTTGTGTGTTTTTATCGTACGTATTTTATCGACGTACTCATATTCTAATTGTACATACTTCATGGAGGTACTCACATTCTAATTGTACATATTTATACACGTACTAACATTCTAATGATACATACTTTATAGACATAATATTAACATTCTAATGTGGCATACTTTATGGACATTACTAACATTCGAATTTTACATACTTCATCGAGGTACTAACATTCAACGTTACATGTTATAGACATATTAACATTCTAATTGTACATACTTTATGGCAGGTACAACATTCTAACTGTACATAGTTTATAGACAATAACATTCTAATTGTACAACTTCATCGGAGTACTAACATTCAACTGTACATACTTATAGACATAATATTAACATTCAATTGTACATACTTTATGGACATACTAACATTCGAATTTTACATACTTCATCGAGGTACTAACATTCTAACTGTACATACTTTATAGACATAATATTAACATTCTAATTGTACAAACTTTCTCATAACATTCTAATTGTACATACTTTATGGACGTACTAACATTCTAATGATACATACTTTATAGACATAATATTAACATTCTAATTGTACATACTGTATAGACTATAATATTAACATTCTAATGATACGTACTTTATAGACATAATATTAACATTCTAATTGTACATACTTTATGGACGTACTAACATTCTAATGATACATACTTTATAGACATAATATTAACATTCTAATTGTAATACTTTATGGACGTACTAACATCTAATGATACATACTTTATAGACATAATATTAACATTCTAATTGTACATACTTTATGGACGTACTAACATTCTAATGATACATACTTTATAAACATATATTAACATTCTAATGATACATACTTTATAGACATAATATTAACATTCTATGTACATACTTATTGGACGTACTAACATTCTAATGATACATACTTTATAGACATAATATTAACATTCTAATTGTACATACTTTATAAATGCTACTAACATTCTAATGATACATACTTTATAGACATAATATTAACATTCTAATGTACGTACTTTATGAGCGTACTAACATTCGAATTTTACATACTTCATCGAGGTACTAACATTCTAACGTAATACTTTATAGACATATTAACATTCTAATTGTACATACTTTATGGACATACTGCATAAACATTCCAATTGTACATACTTTATAGACGTACTAACATTCTAATTGTACCATACTTCATAGAGTGCATATTCTAATTGTACAACTTTATAGACATACTAACATTCGAATTGTGCATACTTTATAGACGTACTAACATTCTAATGATACATACTTTATAGACATATAACATTCTAATTGTACATACTTTATGGACATACTGCATAAACATTCCAATTGTACATACTTTATAGACGTACTAACATTCTAATTGTACATACTTCATAGAGGTACTCATATTCTAATTGTACATACTTTATAGACATACTAACATTCGATTGTGCATACTTTATACACGTACTAACATTCTAATGATACATACTTATAGACATAATATTAACATTCTAATTGTACATTACTTTATGGACATACAAACATTCGAATTTTACATACTTCATCGAGGACTAACATTCTAATGATACGTACTTATAGACATAACATTAACATTCTAATTGTACATACTTATATGACGTACTAACATTCTAATGATTAACATACTTATAGACATTAATTACAGTTAACATGTACTAATACTAAAGATACATACTTATTAGACATAATATTAACATCTCTAATTGTACATACTTTATGGACTTACTAACATTCTAATGATACATACTTATTAGACATAATATTAACATTCTAATTGTACATACTTCTATGGACGTACTACATTCGAATTTACATACTTCATCGAGGTACTAACATTCTAACTGTAATACTTTTAGACATATGAACATTCTAATTGTACATACTTTATGGACATACTGCATAAACATTCCATTGTACATACTTTATAGACGTACTAACATTCTAATTGTACATACTTCATAGAGTACTCATATTCTAATTGTACATACTTTAAGACATATAACATTAGAATTGTGCATACTTTATAGACGTACTAACATTCTAATGATACATACTTTATGGACATATTAACATTCTAATTGGATATACTTTATTAGACGTACTCATATTCTAATGTACATACTTTATAGACGTACTAACATTCTAATTGTACATACTTCATAGAGGTACTCATATTCTAATTGTACATACCTTATAGACGTTACTAACAATTCGAATTGTACATACTTCATAGAGGTACTCATATTCTAATTGTACGTACTTTATAGACATACTAACATCTAATTGTACATACTTTATAGACGTACTGCATAAACATTCTAATTGTACATACTTTATCGACGTACTGCATAAACATTCTTTGTACATACTTTATGGACTACTGCTAAAACATTCTAATTGACATACTTTATGGACGTACTTAATATCTAATTGTACATACTTTATGGACATACTGCATAAACATTCTAATTGTACACTTTATGGACGTACTAAATTCTAATTGTACATACTTTATGGACGACTGCATAACATTGCTAATTGTACATACTTTATTGGACAATTAACATTCTAATTGGATATTATTAGTCGACGTACTCATTTTCTAATTGTACGAACTTATACGACGTACTACAT
>CM068961.1:48059994-48074643 GCA_035128595.1 Eptatretus atami
TGCAGTACGTCCATAAAGATATGTACAATAGATAAGTTAGCTGTCCATAAAGTAGTACAATTAGAATGTTTATGGCAGTATGTCCATAAGTATGTACAATTAGAATATTAGTACGTCATAAAGTATGTCAATTGAAGTTATGCAGTACGTCCATAAGTTATGTAGCATTAGATATTGTACAGTCCATAAAGTATGTACAATTAGAATGTTTATGGCAGTACGTCCATAAAGTATGTACAATTAGAATGTTTATGCAGTACGTCCATAAAGTATGTACAATGAGAATGTTTATGCAGTACGTTCATAAAGTATGTACAATTAGAATGTTTATGCAGTATGTCCATAAAGTAATATCCATTAGAATGTTAATATGTCCATAAAGTATGCACAATTCGAATGTTAATATGTCTATAAAGTATGTACAATTAGAATATGAGTACCTCTATGAAGTATGTACAATTAGAATGTTAGTACGTCTATAAAGTATGTACAATTAGAATATGAGTACGTCTATAAAGTATGTACAATTAGAATGTTAGTATGTCTATAAAGTATGTACAATTAGAATATGAGTACCTCTATGAGTATGTACAATTAGAATATGAGTACCTCTATGAAGTATGTACAATTAGAATGTTAGTACGTCTATAAAGTATGTACAATTAGAATATGAGTACGTACTAATAAAGTATCCAATTAGAATGTTAATATGTCCAATAAAGTATGTACAATTAGAATGTTTATGCAGTACGTCCATAAAGTATGTACAATTAGAATTTAGTACGTCCATAAAGTTGTACAATTAGAATGTTTATGCAGTATGTCCATAAAGTATGTACAATTAGATATTAAGTACGTCCATAAAGTATGTCAATTAGAATGTTTTGCAGTAGTCCATAAAGTATGTACAAAGAATGTTTATGCAGTACGTCATAAAGTATGTACAATTAGAATGTTTATGCAGTACGTCTATAAAGTATGTACAATTAGATGTTAGTATGTCTATAAAGTACGTACAATTAGAATATGAGTACCTCTATGAAGTATGTACAATTCGAATTGTTAGTAACGTCTATAAGATATGTACAATTAGAATATGAGTACCTCTATGAAGTATGTACAATTAGAATGTTAGTACGTCTATAAAGTATGTACATTAGAATATGAGTACGTCTAATAAAGTATATCCAATTAGAATGTTAATATGTCCATAAAGTATGTATCATTAGAATGTTAGTACGTCTATAAAGTATGCACAATTCTAATGTTATATGTCTTAAAGTATGTACAATTAGAATATGAGTACTCTATGAAGTATGTACAATTAGAATGTTAGTACGTCTATAAAGTATGTACAATGGAATGTTTATGCAGTATGTCCATAAAGTATGTACAATTAGAATGTTCATATGTCTAAAAGTATTACAGTTAGAATGTTAGTACCTCGATGAAGTATGTAAATTCGAATGTAGTACGTCCATAGAAGTATGTACAATTAGAATGTTAATATTATGTCTAATAAGTATGTATCATTAGAATGTTAGTAAGTCCATAAAGTATGTACAATTAGAGATGTTAATATTATGTCTAATAAGTATGTATCTTTAGTATTAGTACATGTTAACTGTAATTAATGTCTATAAGTATGTTAATCATTAGAATGTTTAGTACGTCATATAAGTATGTACAATTAGAATGTTAATGTTATGTCTATAAGTACGTATCATTAGAATGTTAGTCCTCGATGAAGTATGTAAAATTCGAATGTTTGTATGTCCATAAAGTAATGTACAATTAGAATGTTAATATTATGTCTATAAGTATGTATCATTAGAATGTTAGTACGTGTATAAAGTATGCACAATCGAATGTTAGTATGTCTATAAAGTATGTACAATTAGAATATGAGTACCTCTATGAAGTATGTACAATTAGAATGTTAGTACGTCTATAAAGTATGTACAATTGGAATGTTTATGCAGTATGTCCATAAAGTATGTACAATTAGAATGTTATATGTCTATAAAGTATGTATCATTAGAATGTTAGTACGTCTATAAAGTATGCACAATTCGAATGTTAGTATGTCTATAAAGTTGTACAATTAGAATATGCACTCTATGAAGTATGGTACAATTAGAATGTTAGTACGTCTATAAAGTATGTACAATTGGAATGTTTATGCAGTATGTCCATAAAGTATGTACAATTAGAATGTTAATATGTCTATAAAGTATTACGTTAGAATGTTAGTACCTCGATGAAGTATGTAAAATTCGAATGTTAGTACGCTCATAAAGTACGTACATTAGAATGTTAATATTATGTCTATAAAGTATGTATCATTAGAATGTTAGTAGCATTTATAAAGTATGTACAATTAGAATGTTAATATTATGTCTATAAAGTATGTATCATTAGAATGTTAGTACGTCCAATAAGTATGTACAATAGAATGTTAATATTATGTCTATAAAGTATGTATCATTAGAATGTTAATATATGTCTTATAAAGTATGTATCATTAGAATGTTAGTACGTCCATAAAGTATGTACAATTAGAATGTTAATATTATGTCTATAAAGTATGTATCATTAGATGTTAGTACGTCCATAAAGTATTACAATTAGAATGTTAATATTATGTCTATAAAGTATGTATCATTAGAATGTTAGTACGTCCATAAAGTATGTACAATTAGAATGTTAATATTATGTCTATAAAGTACGTATCATTAGAATGTTAATATTATAGTCTATACAGTATGTACAATTAGAATGTTAATATTATGTCTATAAAGTATGTATCATTAGAATGTTAGTACGTCCATAAAGTATGTACAATTAGAATGTTATGAGAAAGTATTGTACAATTAGAATGTTAATATTATGTCTATAAAGTATGTACAGTTAGAATGTTAGTACCTCGATGAAGTATGTAAAATTCGAATGTTAGTATGTCCATAAAGTATGTACAATTGAATGTTAATATTATGTCTATAAGTATGTACAGTTGAATGTTAGTACTCCGATGAAGTTGTACAATTAGAATGTTATTGTCTATAAACTATGTACAGTTAGAATGTTGTACCTGCCATAAAGTATGTACAATTAGAATGTTAATATGTCTATAACATGTAACGTTGAATGTTAGTACCTCGATGAAGTATGTAAAATTCGAATGTTAGTAATGTCCATAAAGTATGCCACATTAGAATGTTAATATTATGTCTATAAAGTATGTATCATTAGAATGTTAGTACGTGTATAAATATGTACAATTAGAATGTGAGTACCTCCATGAAGTATGTACAATTAGAATATGAGTACGTCGATAAAATACGTACGATAAAAACACACAAAACACGTCTGGGGAAGGGAATTCAATCTTTGATTGCTCATTCAGTTATTAATGTCATCATGCAGTTCTTGTGTCTGAAAAAACGACAGAAAATAATATATGTAACCCAACCTTCTTGGCCCCTTTTCTCCAATGCAGGAAGTTGCAGCCTTGAAGGCACAGATTGCTGGTTCGAACATGTCCATAGAGGTCGATGCTAAATCAGGCCCAGACATAGCAGATGTTGGAAGACATGAGAAGGAAGTATGAAGTAATTATGCAACAGAACAGGGTGATGCTGAACAGGCTTTTCAACAACAAGGTCAGTGAATATATTATATATATATTATATATATATGTATAATAAATATAAGCTCTTTCTAACCACTGACTCACTGACTGACTGACTGACTGACTGACTGATATTAAAGATCAGTACCTTTTCGGGTGACGTAGAAAGCTGAAATTTTGCGTGCGGATGGACATCGAAGCCAGTACACCAGAAAAAAATCACAGAATCATTGCACAACACCACAAATGAAAGTATAAATAAATGAAAAAAAACATTAAAATAACTTTATGAAAATCTAGGTAGCAAGTGAGCAACCGAGACAATGGTGAAACAAGTTCGTATGCTTACACAATGTGTATATACGTACACAACACAACACACAACACACAACGTACATATACATATTTCTTCGTTGCTTTTGTTCTTTCATGAGCATCAAGCTGTTTCCAAGACATCATAAAAAAATAACCAGTCCATAATGTACTCTGACTGAGAGATCAATGAAATTTAATTATCCATTTAATGACTTGTAAATGGACTGCAGCATGTTCCTTTAGATGATGTTTGTACAGCAGCCTTGAATCAAAAAGGGTCATTCCTGCACTCATACCAAGGGACGTTCCAATGGCCAAACAGGTGTGAAACAGACAAAACAATTGGATGAGATTCATTCTCTAAAGAGTGCATTTTGATTTAAATGCCTTGCTATGTGATCAAATTCATAAGTGCTGTATCTCACATTGCTTTGCACATGAATCTGACCCAGAAGATATTTTAAAAATTATAACATAGCCAAACATCTAAAACTCAATTCGATATGTAAAATCAATAAATCGTTTCACAAAACATAATTACCTTTTGCCAATGATTCATAAATAATTTGTGCCGTCTTCCAGCATACGTTGGTGGACATTAAAGATCCCAGGTGTCCTTCACGAAGAGTAATTGAGCTATCGCTGGAACCATGAACAATTCCAAATTCCTGCCTTAAACCAGTAGAGGGCATTGCATTAGCGGCACAGCCGCACCCTCAGCCAATGATGCTACCCCGCAGCCTTTTGCTACCTATGAATGAAGATTACCTTTCGCCATGCCTTCCAAGAAAAATAGGGCAAACGACAGTTTTCCAGCACCATTAGTAGCATGCATATTCCAATTTGATTCTCAACAGACAACACTGCAGTATAACCATGTGCATATCTTGCTGTTTGTATTGCAGGCAGAGCAGGTGAAAGCTGTGGTGTCAAGCAGGACAGGCATGCGGTGCAGCTAAAATGAGGTTGTGGAAACCGCGACGTTCCATGCAAAGCATCCAAACAGAAATGGAGACATTGCGTTGACTTGGTAAAGAGCATCAACACACCGGCTTTATGCATCAGACCCTTGAAACTACTTTTACAACATGAAATTGTTTGTACAAGGTGCTATTGTAGGCCAACTAGTCACCACATTGATCCACGGTTTATACAAGTGGCCATTGCATGCTTTGTAATCATGAAGAGATGCCAGATAGGAAAAAGGAAGTTAAAAAAGAAAGAACAAAAGGACAGAACAGGCATGGGAATGCCTCAGAATGTTATTCAAAATATTTGGTGTTATAACGTTATACTGTATAAACCTCGAGAGACTGAGCCTCAACGGCGGTGTACAGAAGCACTTAAAAAAAACACAAGAACAATAAATACAAAGTGCAGGGAGGTGAAATTCGCTGCACATCATGTGTAACACGTGCAGAGTAGACAGGTGTTCCTTTACTTCCGTAGATGTCTAATAAATAAAGACATAAGCGCACCTGACGCTGGGCCGAGCCTTCAGACTTTGGATGCTCAGGAGGCTGTTATCGTCGACATGAAACATCCAGAAGATAAGAAAATAGGGTAACATTTGTATATGTAGTGTTTTAAAATAACGCTTTTTGCTACGAAAAATTCACATGTTCTAGTTTAATAACATAACTCCAACCCGTCATTTTATTGGGCTTTTATACTAGTGTTGTTATAGTTACCATACAATTCATACTTAAAACTATACTTTGAGAGTAAAATATGTGTGAATCAAATCATCAAAATAATTAGTCTCAGCCATTGAATTTTATTCATGATCAATGTATTGAGCACACCCACGACAATATTTAACCACAGTTAATGTATCTTTAACACCGCAGTGTAACTCTTGGAAGACAACTGGCAGACATAAATGATCGCAAGGCCGCGAACTGGAGCAATATTTGAATGCAGTAGCTTGCCTGGAAAATGGATCTTGCCACATCACGTTCAAAAATCAACGAACAGTTATGCAAGTATTCAGCTTTGCTTGATGAGAAGATGAAGCTGGAGAAGGAAGTTGACACTACAGAACTTGCTTAGTGGAGAAGAGAGCATGAAGTGAGAGTGACATACGTTTGCTGATCTACTTGTTTCTGTTCTCTTTAACTACGTATTGTATTCCACAATACATTTTGTTCTTATTGTATTTCTTCTTGTTGTTGTAATTTTGTGAAAATTAACGTGGCCATGTAAACTGCCCCTTCTGAGAGTTCTGGTCCATGGTGAGGGATCTCTCCCCATTTTTTCTCCTTATAATTTAACCATGGGGCGATACATCTATAATTTGTTCGAGCACGAATGTTGTAACTTATGGTCTTCAAGGCCAAGAGCCTGCATTACTTGTTTTTCATTGACGCGTTTTGTATTTCTGATAAATATATCAGCTTGTCCAAAACGTTTTGTTTGTTTAGTCTTTGTAGATGCAAATTTACGAATGTTCCCTCAATTATACTTTTTCTTTGTGAGGGAAATTTGTCCCAAAATGCCAAATCCCAAAATTCAAATCTTTCCCCCGTTGCATAATTCATCTCTCCATTGGAACCATTGTATTAATATAAAGCAACCGTTTCACTTTCAGTTATCTCTATGGACTATCGATGAAATAACTGTACGTCCAAACTTGTAACTGAAACAACTTATATGGATGGTGGAAAATACTCTGAGTGATTATCAGAATGTTGTTACTATCGTTTTTCCATATCCTTACATAATTTTTAATCGCTTTTTAGTTGCCAGACTCAAGTCGGGTAGGACTTGTTGGGATGTAGTCAATGGTAAGTTTACGTTGTCATGAACAAAGAGCACTGCATGTTTCCTGTTTGATGCACTCATCTCATTCCTGTTTATTATAACTGAAAAGGGAGTTTTTTTAATGTTTTTTTTTTTTCCTTATAAGATTTAGGCTCATGGAAGAGCGAGGTTACAGGGGTGCGAGTGATGGTGGGGCAGTGAGACAACTCTTGGACACAATAAGTTAGGGAATGAACAAACAGAAAGAAAGGAGGGGAGGAAACAGTAATCTGCAAGCAAGAGATTTGGGCTAAAAATTCCCGATGGGGATTAAAAAGAGATAATAGGGTTGAGGATGTTGGATGACTTAAGATGGGAGTGCATTGCTTGCGTTGAAGCCTCGGGAGTAGAGTGGAACAAAACAGCCTCAAGGTGGTGGTTTCACAGACATAGAGAGGTAAGGAATAAGGGTTGAGCTGTGTCGTCAGTCAGGATTTTTGGAGTTTAATAAGGAAGAGGTTACTGGAACAACATGGCAATATATTGAATGCCTGATCCTGAGATCAGAGCTACCTCACTATTTCAATGTATTTATAACCTTAACCAGAATATCCAGCAACAAAATTGGGGTAAAACAATTAAAAACATAAATGCCCATTCAACAAGTTCTACATGAGGTACTCATTCGTATAACTTTTTGAAACATCCCTCATAAATAAATCAACTCTTTATACTTCCTAGCCAGGGCCCGACAAAAAGGAATCTCTTATGATCACGATGTAAATCTTTTTAAAACAATGATAATAAAAAAAAGTCGGAGTTTTGGTTTTATAATTCCTACTATATTAAATAATGTGATTCTGTGTGGGTGTCATTGGTTTATCTCCATTGCGGGTTTCAGAAGGTGAACGGAGTCTTCCCAGGTCTCAAAGTATCCACCTTCATTTCGCGTAAGGGATCATGATTCATGAACCAAGCTGTGAAGTTTTGTTTTCAAAGTTTTGTGCCAAGAACTCTGTTCAGGATCGTCATGAGCCCAGGATGGCTTCCAACTGTAGTTCATTAGTAGTAATATTCCCCAGGGATATTTTTAAGAGCTCTGTCAGTTCTTCTTCATCGTTCCCGTTGCTCCAATTACCACTGTTACAATTTTGGATTTTCTTCAAGCTTCCAGGATCTTTTCACTTCATTTTGAGATCTTGACATTTGGTCATTTTCTTTGGTGTGTGTGTGTGTGTGTGTGTGTGTGTGAAAATCATAGAAAAACATGGTGAGGCTGATCTCTACCATCTGCATATCTTATTGGGAGTACCCAGGTCAGGTCATGGACACCCCCCCCCCACCCTGCGAGGGGGGGGGGGGGGGGAGGAGCAACTTGCAATTTTTGTCGATACAGTGGCAACAGTGTAAGTGGTTATTGATCCCTGCTGCAGACAAGGGGGATTTTAGCCACGGCAAAAAAGATATTGCCCACAATCCCACCTCGATCCCTCAGGTTTGTTTCCGAAGGGAGTGGGTGTTTCTTACTTTGTAAAATGCAAGACACAATGTCAAAGTGTTAGTTCATTAATTATACCTTGTTTTGCTTTTGATGGTCAATGATGTAATTGTCTTTCTTTATTTTTTTGTTGTAGGTTGAAGGAAGATCATTGAAGAAAAAAAATGCAACCTGCACCATAAATGCTTGCTTTTATCATTTTTGCACTTCTTTTATTTGTAATTGATGCTATGTCCACCTGCTTACTCTTCTTCCACATACTCTTCCTTTTTTTATTGATCACTTGGACATGCAACATGCTGATATCATAAGAAAAAAAATGTCAAACCTAAAATGTCACACTATTCAAAATGTGAATGAATTGGCTTCGCGTGTAAGAAAATTCAAATTTCGAAACTTTTTTTTTGTCAGAAGCAAGGTGACAATTTGAGTAAAGCACTGAATGTAAACTGGAAAAAAAATCACAATAACATGAGACAAAAATTATCTTTGAAAGACCCCCTGTATTTGAGGACAATGAGGCAAATTTCACATCTTTATGTTCGCTTTGAATGTTCACTCTCTTTCTGCGGTGTTGTGGAATGTCTTTAAAAACTGGGTGGTGAGCAATACCTCTAATAAACTACTTGGCTCTCATTTATCGCAGTATGCATGTCTCTACTTCGTCAATGATTGCAGATCAATAAGTATACACCGAGAAAAGAAAAGCCCTGCGGATGATGGGAGATGTAGAACTAAATCCTTGTGAAGTAGATGAAATTGTCACTTTATGTGGACACACTTTTAAGGGAGGACACCAGATAAACAGGCCTCTTAATGATTGCTAATTAACGACCTACCGTGTTCAGCAAAATAGCTACATATTGAATAGATGATGATGATCCTCCTTAACACGGTCAGTCACATAAAGCTGCAAGGCTTTTTTTTTTGTGTACATGATCGGGCATTGCATAGCTTGAAGAGCCAGAGCAGAAATTGAAGGGAACAAAATGGAAATGGGGAAACACGAAGTGAGAGTGAGATCAAGGTGAGGGAGAGAAACACATGGAGTGAACAAGCTGAATGAACACAGCAAGAGAACGAAGGGGGAAAGGGGGTGAGACAGAAAAGGAACAAACCAACGGAAAACTAACAAATGAGAAGAGGTGAGCAGTGAGTCTGGATTTTGGGAGTTTAACAAGAAGAGGGTTACTGGTAAACCATGAACACCCTGCAGAAACCTGGGAGGACGAGCTAAGAAAGTTTAGTTTCATTGGCTTGGGGGCACAATCATGGAGGGTGGCCACTCAATGCTGGTATATCCGTCTGGCACCACTTTCGCCAGTGAGTTGGTCCTCATCCCGCTTGTGTTATTTTAGCATTGCTGGGGCCTGAATGAAAGACCTTAAGATCTAGTCAAACAGCTTTAACTGTTAAGCCATCAATAAGCTCCAACATGTTGATGTCTTATAAATCACCATTGTCGTATCAGTGATTTACCAAGCACACAATAAAATATCAAGAGCCCAAATATGTCATTGAAGAGGTGAAATTAAATCCTTTTCAAATTTCAGAGTCATTTGATGAAAATTGAAGATTTTAGAAACACCACTTAGTGTTGACTTGAGCCTATGTTGAACTCAAAAATATTTGGCTAGTTGAATTCTGTGACCTAAAATATAAATCGTCTTTAAATTTCAAGTCAATCGAAAATCTCGATTTGGCAAATAACAAATTAAGGCAGGACGGATGGAAATTTCCCGAAGACAAACATGATGCCTGCCTTCAACGAGGAGTTGTACTAAAGAAACATTCCTTACCCATGAATATCACCACTGAGCCTGAACAGATCGGACAGCATGGGTCTCTTGTAACAAACCTTGTCGAGATCATTGACCTCCACCAGCTGTTTAATTTGACTTGCGAGCGAGCTCCACCACCATTAACATTTTACTTGTCCAATGTGAAGCTGAACTAATCACGGCCTGAGCGGTTGGTGAGAGCCTGAGATTGTTATAATCTGTGCAAAGCAATGAGGTGGTCGCCGCAGTTGTACGGTTGCTGAAGATCCCTTTTTTGGGGGGACAACGACAAGTACAGCCATGCGGACAGCTTAATGGCAATGAGCCCGATCGTGGACCGTGATCAGTAACTTCGAGTAGCCTCTGTCCCAGGAGGTCCAAAAGGTTTTCAGAGGTTTCTACAGCATCCCATCTCGGAATGGAGCGCTTGCCGTGGTAAAGTTTTAGGGCAACCCTGGTTCTTCCAAAGTACTTCCTTATCAGTTGTAGACATGGAGATTCTGATAAGGTGGGTTAGGAGAACAAGTCAGGGATTCCAACAATTCAAAGCATCAATGGTCTGGCATGGTAAAGTTCAGAGAAGTAATGCTTGAGTGAAGCTCTGATGTCTTTGATTGTGCGTTATCCTTCTTTTCGTCCTTAGTGAAGTATCTGCTCACTTGTCTTTCTTTCAAACTTCCAATTTTGTGAAAAGAAGGAAAGCCATTGCAGCACAGGATAGCATGCATTGGCTGAGGGCACGGATGTGCCCGATGCGGTGCTCTCGTAGATTAGGGCAGGAATTTCTAAATTGTGCAGTGGTGCCGTGATAGCTTCGCCTTACTCTTCGCGAAAGATTATCGTGGATCTTTAACGTTCCACAACTAATGCCGGCTGATGGGACCCTCCATTTAACGGTCCTCCGAGCGGATGGCACACAACATTGATAATCACCTGCCTAGAAACACCAGGATGACATTTATAGCTGGATCAGGATTCAAACCCAGGCTAGAAGCTGAGAAGCGAGTATGCATACCTCTTAGGCAATTCTGTCAGCCCCATTCCAGACAATAATAATCTCATATAATGAGATTATAATAGAAGGGATTTCAGCAAATTCCATGCATGTTATAGTGTAATAGGTGGTAAGGGGATGGGAATAAGTAGTGGATATGGGGGTGTGTTCAGTGTGTGAACTGGTAGACATATATTTGTGAACCACGTGACAATTTTACCGAATCCAAATTTAAAATGAAATAATGGCCAGCAGGAGACGCTGGAGGACTGTGGTTGTCACTTTTGATTAACAGAAATGGTTGGTCTCTTTGGACCCAGGTGTGTGTTTTCCCCCTTAATATTAATTATTCTTGCTTGTTTTTTAAGCATATTTTATTGTTTGTCTCTGACTTGTTTGAAGGGGCTTGGGACAAAAACAGAATAATGAGATCAAAGAAATCCATGAAGATCATGTTAGATTCGTGAGATTAATCATTTTTTTTTTTTAGTCTTGTAATTGCGTGGTAAGACTAGAGTCCCTTCTAGAGGAGTAGCGACCTAGAGTGTCCGGAAAAATCTAGTCACGTGATTGCGTTGGAGCCATTTTAGTCCATCGCGACAAGGATCGGACGCAGTCGGTCAGCGTTTTCCACGTTCCCCGGTCGTACCAGCATTCTCATCGTGTTTTACATCGATTTTTACGACAAATGACAGTTGTTGCGGCTTTGGGTGCACAAATTAGAACGGAGAAGGGATCAAGATGTATATATACTTCCATCAATGCCCTAAAAGGACGGAAAATCTGGAGAACAGAGTCAGTCCTGTTGGAGGGAAAGCAAACTCATTGGTCAGTTCTCTGCCAGGTCAAGTTGAATGGTGGTAATGGTCCCATATGCATATATTGTTGTGCTGCGAGTGAGCCTGCCCTTTGCTTTGTCTTTCCAGGTTTTACCATTGCTCGTGGATTAATTAGCATTGAAGGGGAAGGCATCGTTTATTTAAAAATATAAGTTTGGAGTTAGAGTTTCGAGCTAGATCAATTAATATAGGGTCTAGATATGTCTCCAAAGTCAGACTCAGACTCAAAGTCAAAGTCCAAACCAAAGGTCAAAACAAAGAGCGAATGAACGGAGAAGGGCTAAACGGCCCACTCTTCAACAGGCAGGGTTAGGTCAACACAACCTAATTCTGAACCCTACCCTAACCGCTAAACCTGACCCTAACCCTAAACCCTAACCCTAGCTTAAGAAGTAGTTATACCAGGAGATTAAATCTATTGTGTGGGTGAAACTGCCAGATCCAGGATACTAAACAGTCGACACCCCATAGAAGCAATAGAAGGAGCCCATCTAACTTCTGAGTGTAGAATGGTTGGACTGGCTTTTTACCTCGAGGGCAAATGAGAAACATGAGGAAACATAAGGAAGATGAGGGAAACAGGGAATGAGGGGGCCGGGTGGGGTGGGCAACTCTATTTTTGGTGGGATGAATATATGATCGGCAACATGCAGCAAATAAACATTCTAATTGTACATACTTTATGGACGTACTGCATAAACATTCTAATTGTACATACTTTATGGACATACTGCATAAACATTCTAATTGTACATACTTTATGAACGTACTGCATAAACATTCTAATTGTACATACTTTATGGACGTACTGCATATACATTCTAATTGTACATACTTTATGGACATATTAATATTCTAATTGTACATATTTGATGGATGTACTCACACTCTAATTGTACATACTTTATAGACATATACACATTATAATTGTACATATTTTATAGATGTACTCACATTCTAAAGTATGTACAGTGGAGTACTTTAAGGAGGTACTCAGTTGAATGAAGAGAACGTGTCCTACTGGCTACCACTAGGTGGCGTCTGTGGCCTACGTGTGCGGACAAATATACAGAAACAAACAAACAAAGAGAAACGATCCAAATTCCCCAATCCTCAGACGAGGGCAACTAAAAGGGCACTCGGTAGAGCACATACCTCCGCCAAGATGAACAGTTTACGTTTTGTAATCCACTGATAGGATGGATCTGGGTCGGATCTGGGTCCGGAGCTGAATCAAAATCAAATCAGCTTGTCATTGTCATCTAACCAACTCTTCCACCAAGTTTCAGCCCAATCCGTCCATAACTTATTGACATATCGTGCTATACAGTCTATAGTTTTGGCCCCATCTCTAAATGGTGAAATATCACTTCAAAAGTTCTACTATCCAGATCCGGATCTTCACCAAAATCTCATCATCACCAAAACCTCCTTGTCACATACCCATTCTGTCCACAAGGTTTCGTTCGAATTTGTCCACAACGTTTTGAGATACCCTGCTCACAGACAGGGAGTGAAAACATCTGCCTTTGGTGGCAGAAGTAACACGAAAGATCATTTGACCTTTCCAGGCTATATAGATTCGTGTAATCTGAGAACCTGCAGTTCCTACTCCGTTGCAAACTGACTGACACATCACCGTTAAACGATAACTTTGGGAATGTGCTCGGCCAATAAGTCCATCCAATAAAGTCACACATCCTCATACAGTCACCCCGTAAAGAACACATCGACAATGATTTGTATATTGTAAAAAAGGAACCAATCTAATCACATTATTAATCAATGTATGTGTGATCTAGCAGGATACCCATCACACACAGACAAACCCCCCTCTATAACGGGTATATAGATAAGAAAGGTATGGCCCATGACATGCCTATCTAGGCTTTACTGGTGTTAGTCAACAAGGGTGTATTGTCCATGCAGGAGTCCACATAGGTGTTCTGTCGTCTGTGTCTCCATGCCACAGTCCCATATTATATGCTACCAGCACAGCACTGCCAATGAAGCCCCATTTCTGCATCAGTCCTCAAGGAGCTAAGACATTGCCAAGTAGGCCTGGAGTCTTTTACACGAAGAGAAAGTTTCTGATCTAGTTTGATCAATGTCTATTTGGTGATGTCTCTGTTGTAAGTAGGATTTCCAATCAGGAATTTTTCCCTGCTTGATGGTAGCGTCAAGGAAATATGTGGAGTGCAAGCTGCTGCACCTTGACTTCAGTCTATTGTGTGCATGTTGCTACTGGGACATTTAGTGGCCATTATCTGTGGGTTGCCATCTTTTTTCAGCTTTGCTTGCAACTGCCCTCCACATGTCTGGAGTTGCAATTCTAGAGAATAGAAACAAATCAACTACCTTGGTTGCGTTAAGGTAGATGCCAATGCAATGGCAGGGGGGGAGTTGAGAGCGGGATTCAGTTTGTTGGTATGTGTCGAACGTTCCGATGCTCTGCAGGCATACACTGTGACAAGGGCACGTTATTACCTTCGTCATCGAAGGTGAAGGAGGGTATGTTTCCATCCCTCTCTGTCTGTTTGTCTGTTAGTCTGCTTACAGGATATCTCAAAAAGTTGTGGATGGATCAGAGAGATACTTTAAAATTAATATTCTTCATATAGATCCCGGATTCGGATGTTCACGAAATTGAATCAATTTTTCTTGTCACACACACAACGTGGTCCACCCAGTTTCGTCGCATCCGTTCACACTTTTTGAGATTCGTGCTATTAGTTTTTGGCCCAACTATCTTCATGGTTAAGAATCCTTAATTTTCTCAGTAGTTGGTATGCGGATCCATGATCTCCAATCTATAGTTCATCTTGTCAACAACCGAACTGTCCACATCT
>CM068961.1:48095934-48109485 GCA_035128595.1 Eptatretus atami
GTGAAGATCGGTTGAAAATTGTGACCTGTAGGCAACAAACAGACAGACAAACAGATTAACAAAATCCACTTTTCAATATACTTGAAAAATCTTCGATTTTACAAGGAACAGACAGACAAATGGACCCAAATGCAATACCTTCTCCTTTGGCAAGGATAACTGGAGAGTTCATAGAACACGATACGACACGTAGTGTTCACGTAATATGTACTTCAATTTTAATAAAATAGTGATTTTAAAGATAGTGAAAAAAAAATCCAGGAGTTTAGCACTACTGAAGCAGTCTTATACACCACCCTTATACACTGTAATAAGATGAGTGTGTCTCAGTTGAGGAGATGGAGGCTTTATTGATCAACATAAAACACAAAGTGAATCGACATCATCCATAGCCATATGGCGGTCTCTTCTTCACCCCGATACTGCACCCTCTCACGTGCTACCCTCACTTCCCAGGGGCTGTGCTTGACAGCTCCTATTACATGCACCACCCTATAGAACTTGTCCAAGTGTTGTACTGCAAAACTGGAGGTTATTGGAAGTATTATGAAGGCGATTTGTGTTCTGCAGTGTTCGAGTATACAATTCAATTTAAGTCAAGGTTAACAGAGGTTTAAAGGTGCATAAATAAACTAATTCCAGGTTTTAACGCCGTTTTACCCAGTGTCTAATGCATCACCCTATCGAACAAGTTACATTAGTTGTTCATGACTGTTGTTTGTGTGCTTTATAGCATCCTTAAAGAGAGTAAGTTTCCTGTTTGAAAATATTTTCAATTTCCTTCAACTGCCAGGCAGGCAGAGTAAAAAAAAATCTCACTCCTCTCTGCGCATGTGTAATCGGGACAAATTCAGAGGCAGAGTATGGTAAAACGGCAAATTTGAGTTGCTGTTCATTTTCCGATTCATGTTCAAAAATATAACATTCAATTTAAATCAGTTGTTCCTCGATCATAAACTGAAAAGACAGACAAACAGACACTAGGCAGAGAGACAGACAGACAGACAGACGACATGAACCAATTGCTTAACCCCGCTTTTGGCTCCGCATGCGTGGGATAAAAAACAAATCAAAACAATCCATCTGCAAAGCACGAAAAATGTCTTGAAATGGTCGAGATACACTGGGAGATACTATACCATCTAAATATGTTTGCAGACAACACAATGCTTTCTTCTTGTTTAATTCCTTGTTCCTTATGGCGATACCTACAAAGACAATGCAAATTATAAATCATCTTTAAAAGTTTTCTCACGCTGATATTTATATATTATTATCAATCCCTCCTAGAATTCTTCATTAAACACACAACGGGCATTGTGCACGCAAAGCACAATGTCTAAAGATGATTGCAAGTGAAGATGAGATAGCACTGATTAACTATACCATACTTTTTACATAGCATTGGTGCTGCCGAAGCAGTTTGTTGGCATGGGTTATACTGGATGGTTTGCCATTGCCTTCTTAGGAGTTGGAATTTTAAAATTGTACATGGTGACGGCAGTAGTTCGTCGACTCTTCGCAAAGGACACCGTGCAATCTTTCATGTCCACCAACTAATGTCGGCAGATGAGATGCCAAGTTTAACATCCCTCAAAGAGCAAACCCTGTGACCCTTGCTTCTCTGCATCATTTCCACAATCTAGCTCGACCCTACGCTACCTTTGATTCCCTATTTTGCAGTGAAGTGATATCTGCAAGTTCACCTATAACTCTGTCGATTAGTAGGAGATAAGCTGAACACAGGTAATGCCACAAGTCAGCACTTGTTTGAGATGGTCACGGCAACCAAAGCTATCAAAAGCCAAAGAAGTTTATTACTTAAAAAAAAAATATTCAAAAGACTTCTACAAAGCATTGTACGTTATTATAAAAACCTCTCTGCTCAAAACCTGTGTTTCATTCCTGTGTTACAAAAAATAAACTCCTTCGTCTCAACATAATGGTGTCCGGTTCTGGCTTGAGATCGAAGCAACTGGAATTTGCTTCTTTGTCAGTAGTTTCCAGGTTGGAAGGTATTGTAACCCTCTACAAAAGTGGCCATGGAATTAAAATGGAAATACCTCAACCAATGAACAACCTATAATTCATCTTATAAAAGAAAAGCTATTACACACTTCAGCAAAGAGGCCAAATCAAAGGCGGCAAACCGGTTCCTCTACAACTGTAGGTCATTGTGAAAGACAAAGAGAGATGGTGAAGAGTCGGATCAAGAATGCCAGTTAAATTTTCATACATCCACCCAGGTTCCACCCATTTAATAAACAGACTGTGAAAAAGAAAAGAACAAACACCCCGAGGCCTTTAGTCAAAATTGTCGAACGAGGACATCGAGACACAAAACCTCTGGCCTTATGCACCAGTATTCCATGTACAAGCACACATCACATCACAGCACAGCACAGCACAGCACAGCACAAGCAGCATCGCTGTTCGTGTGTGCATTGGACCATAATCAACACTGAGTTTACAATGGCACCTTGGCATGGGGCCGACACTCAGAAGGGGCCCACAACGACCAAAATTATTATTTGAAGTGTACACATCAAGAAGGAACTATATATATATATATATATGTTAATGCTACTTAAAAAAAACACTATTTGACAATGGTTCAAATGGGGGCCTACAAAAGGTTAACGCAGCCCTCATCATGATCATCAAATTTATGCATCTGTGCACGAGATTCGTTTACAAAAGTGGGTGCTGAAACGTCTTCTGAGGTATATACAGTATTCAACTTAAGAGAAGTTTCCAGAAAACTAAATGAAAGAGGATTTCACTATTTTATTCCAAAACAATTCAGGTTTGGTCAAAAGCTCATTAGATGTTGGTATCAAATCAGCTTATGAAGCTCAGCTACCAAATATTCTGATGAGCTTCAGGTAATATCTGATTTTATGTGATCTAGTTTGCAACTTAACAGCTCAGAAGTTCCGGATGGTGCACTAGGATAAGGGTGCTCACACAATGTTTGCAAGAACTTAGATTTTAGTCGTTTTGTTTAGATGGAACATTGACAGGAAGAAAGCAGCTGCTGCGTCTTGAAATCGAGTTTCAGGATCAAAGTCCAGCATATGCTTTTTCTCTTGTTGCCTGTTCAACCCCCAGAGAATGGAATGGTAACATTATGGACATAATATATTTTATCTCTTTGTGTGCTATCCTGAACTATTTGTTTAAATCCAGACTCCCAAGTGCCTCAGTGAAGGGAGGAATCAAGGACCTGCAACTCATTTTCCAGACACCGACTGAAGGCACATTTTGGTGGCTTGAGGCGTGAAGGAGGGGGTTATGCTCAAAGCTTGTTTCACCACCGAGGAGCTAAAGTATGAATCGAACAGGAATGAGATTAGGTGAGGATGCCTGGAAAATGGGAATGATTGTGTAAGAATTTAGCTGGTGTGCCCAGCAACAGGCCTTGCCACCAAATTAAGTGGAATTACCATGCTAGTGATGAACAATGTGAAAATGCCATTGATTGGCCTGTGCTTGGATGAGATAATAGCCAATCTCACTGACTGGGTTCGACACAGCTTCAGAAGCAAAGGAAAGTATGTAAAAAAAAAGCAGGGATACATTTGTACAGCAGTGCAGACAGACTGCTGATTGAATGTTGCGTTCGTCATTGAGGTCCGAGGTGATCGCAATCGTAATAGTCTTGGTGAGCGGATCCTTGCTGGATTGTGACTCCTAAACTGGGCTGGCGTCACTCAAGTTGCTTCCTACATCGGACCTTTTCAATCTTAGTTTGCTGATGTGCCTGACCATGACACATAGTCAGCAGTATAAAAAGTATTCAGCATTGCACAAAAACCCAGGCTAAAAGTTTAATGATACCCAAAGGCCATTTTCTTTACCTCCCATTTGAAAATCGAAGGAACCCCATTGTTATAGAACATGGAAACTATAATAAGCCAAAAAGTCCCTTAAAGTTAGCAAAGAAGGTAAAGTGTGCAATCTACTCCCAGATCATTTAAAATTTGAAGGGGGTGGCACAAATATCCTCCACTCTTGGATGATTCTATGGGTTATTGAGCATCGAGATTGCAGACAAGACAACCGACTTGAATGACATGTATTCTGAAGTGTGAAGTATTCCATGATGCAGTCACAAATGTAATAGCAGAATCCAGTTACTTTGTGTGATTGACAAGAATATGTTTAATTGCATATTTGGCAGGATTTCTGCTGCTGAAATGTGAAAAATGAATGATAGATAAGATCTGAGTGCAAACAACCATTTTGATTGCATTAAATATTCAATCATATGCAACTGCATTTAGTGGAAACAGTGTAAAAAGTATGAGTGACCTTCATTTACTTTCAACAATACCTTGATATATATATATATATATATATATATATATATATATATATATATATATATGAAACTGGGATGCATTGGATCGTATTGCATTGGGACATCCACTCACAGCTATTCTTGGCCAATGATCTTAAGTAGCAATAGGTTAGCATAAAATATCATTGGAAAAGAACAGCTGTGAGAGGGGAGGTCTCAAATTCTCCTACTTCCTTGATTGAACAAAATCATTACAATCTAAAATACAGTACAAATTATTATTAAATATAATATCTAAACCATTGCTTTTCAGGGTGAGATATCTCATGCTTTAGAACATTCAGGCAAGTATGAGTAACACAAGAAAGTTTTAAGGTTCTTCATACATACATTCTAACATGCCCCATTTTCAACAAAATCTTACATCAAGTTGACTTTCTTTCCAACATAGACAAGATAAGAATAAGAGCCTGAAAGGTGATGGGGAAGGGGAGGGAGTTGGTTATGTGCACCTGTTTTATTGTTTGCATTAATTTGACTTGTATTCCTAATCCATGGGGTTAAAAAGGGTTTTCTTCTTATTACTATTGCATATGGCAGCTTGGCTTCCGGGTGGCTATCATTTTGTTGGGGCACGACTATGCTGCCGATACGGTGCCCCTATACCATGACACTGGTACTCATTTCGCCGACCTCTTAGGATGACAGGCAAAGTCAACCCCACCTGGTGTTAATTCAGCGGCCAACAGGGTTCAAACTCAGGACCCTAAGATCCCAAGCCAGCCACCCTTACCATGAAGCCAACACTGGGCTATTCAAAAGGGGTAGGAATACCAGGATGGATGTAAAAAGAGAACTCTTCTCCCATGAAAAATCCCACATGGTTAGCATCTCAAATAGCTTCTCCGAACCAAACTCCTAAAGCCTGGCTTCCTTTGCTGACCCTGCTTCAAACTGAAGGCACAGGTGTGAAAGGCGGGTCTCAGGTGCCTCAAAACCACAATGCTCTGGAGAGTAGGGGTCATTGACTGTGGATGGCAATGTACCTAGAAGTTAAACTCTGATTTTATTCCTCCTTGCTCAGGGTGGATATCACCCTGGGTTAGATGAGAATCGTAAGCCTTTGTGAGAGTAACTCATGGAGTAGATCAACTGATCTATAACCAAACCCAGTGTTTTGGAAAGAAAAAGACGAGCATTTTTTTCCATTGATAGTGTTGTAATGCACGTCACCTCTGGATAACCCAAAGAGGATGGCAAATCGTAAAAGACCATGATCGTCAGTCGCTCCAGAACTTCCCACTAGATCCCACAACCAATGTCGTGTTACCATACAAAGAAGACCGGAAATGAGCGAGTACTGTGCCGGCAATCACGCAACCAATCTTCACGAGTTGGCCGAGTGAGACCAATGGTTATTTAGACACCTCTAGCACTTTATAAGCCAAATTAGACCTTGGTGAACGAATGCTCAGTTGCCATGTCGCCATCAGAATAGACAGAACTAGAACGGCACTCGGTGGAGCGCATACCTCCGAAAGGCTAAACAGTTTACGTTTTGTATCCCACTGATGGACCGGAGATGGATACGGACCTGAACCAAAACCTAAATAGCTTGTTCTCGTCACCAAACCTACTCATCTACCAAGTTTGTCATAACTCGTCCAAGATTTTTGAAATATCATGCTACATATCGTTTTTGGCCCCATCTCTCAATTGGTTAAGAATCAATTTAAAAAATAAAAAAAAGTTTGTATCCGGATTCGGATATTCACCAAAATCGAATCGACTTGGCCTTGTCACAAACCCAACCTGTTCACAAAGTTTCGTCCGAATCTGTGTGTAACTCTGAGATATCGTAAAAAAAACCAGACGGTAACCTTCCTGGGTCAGATTGCGGTAGTGTGTGTCGGGGTGGTGCTGAGGTGTCATCCTCCAGACAGCTGTCCCCTTGAGTTAACCAGAGGCGGTCCCTTTGGGTGGGTGTTTGAAATGTCCTATCCCAAAAAGAGAATGATCACCTGTTTCTGTTATCATCTGAGCTCAAGCGTTTGGACATCGGTATTGCAGCACTCTCTGAGGTTCGGAGACCGGATAGTGGCGAGATCATGGTGGGTGGTTACACCTACTATTGGTCTGGTCGCTCTGATGGTTACCATGCTCAAGGAGTTGCCGTAGCTGTGTCCAATAAGCTGAATCCAATGATAATTGAGGTAACACCGGTAAACGAGTGTATTATGAGACGAGGGATTCGTCACTCCTTGGGTGTCATTTCCCTGGTCTCTGTATATGCTCCGACTAAGGTGAGTTATCTCACGCATTCACGTGAAGGACGCATTCTATGCCACGCTCAATCCATGGTTGATCAGTGCCCCAAGTGAGACACTCTTCTCATCTTGGGGGATTTCAATGCATCGACTGGAACTGAAAGGAATGGTTATGAGACAAGTGTTGGACCCCAAGGGATTGAAACTGTGAACCAGAACAGCACAAAGTTCCTTGACTTTGCAAGAAGTCATGGATTTAGGGTGGCTGGTTCATGGTTTCAGCGCCCACAGGCTCATCGCTAGACTTGGTATTTCAACGTTGGTGGTGTGGCAAAGTAGATTGACCACGTGCTCGTTGATGGTTGCTGGAGAACAATCCAGAACTGCAGGGTCTACCAGGGTGCGCAGTTCCTCAATACCGACCACAGGCTTGTGGTAGCAACTCTGAAGTTGCAGCTTAAATCCGGGAGAATGGTACCATCCCAGTCTATGTTAGATGTTGGCAAGCTCAAGGATGACAGAGTAGCTGAGGAGTTTGCAAACAGGCGGAGTGGGGATTTGAGGGGTCTGAATGCTTTGGGGGAATCCTGAAGAGTTGTGGAGTTTGGCGAAGAAGAATTGTCTCTCAAGGGACACTGGAAACCATTGACCAGAGTCGAAGGGCCAGGCTCAATGGCCGAGCTGAGCTGTTCAGGGAGTTCAGGCGTAAAACTGTAAACGCAATGAAGGTGGACAAGGAGGCCTATGTGCGAGGAATCTGTGAGGTGGGAGAGCATCATCTGTGGTCAAGTGATTCTCGTCCTGCTTTCAGGGAAATTTGCGCATTGCGTTCCTCCAAGACCGTCCCTTGGTGTATTGCAGTTAGAGTGGATGGTGGTGGGCTCTTGACAGAGGAGTCCAGAGTGAAGGCCCGCTGGGCCAGTTACTTTGAGCGGCTGTACCTGGCTGATCCACCAGCTGTTGAGTTGCATGTCAGGGGTGTTACTATCCCCATTGCTGACCCTCCAATCAACTGTGATCCACCTTCGTTTGTGAAAGCACAGGCTGCGGTAAACCGGTTGAAATGGGGTAAAGCTCCTGGGAGCTGTGGCATCCATGCTGAACTTCTCAAGGCTGGTGGAAATGCTGTACCCATGTCATTGCATGCAGTTCTGTGCTCTGCCTGGAACACAGGCATCATCCAAACCGACTGGAAGGGGAGCCTTGTTGTCCCACTCTGGAAAGGGAAGGGTGATCGCCAGGACTGCAACAACTACCGAGGGGTGACGCTGCTTTCAGTGGCGGGCAAGGTTTTTGCTTGAATAATTATTGTTAGGGTTCACCACCATCTGCTTGAGCACCAGCACCCAGAGCAGTCAGGCTTTACACCAAAAGGTCAACGATTGACCATATCCTTGCCCTTTGGGTCCTCACCGAATGCAGACAAGAGTTTCGGCAGGGGCTGCTTGCAGCCCATGCTGATCTCTGCAGTGTTCGATTCAGTGAATCAGGATGCCCTCTGGAGGATTCTTGGTCTTCGTGGGGTGCCACCAAAACTGATCAATCTGATACCTGAACTATATTCTGACACAGAGTGCTGTGAGATGTGGTGATACCATCTCCAACTTATTTCCAGTTGTTACTGGAGTTTGTCAGGGGTGTGTACTGGCCCCCACACTTTTCAGCGCTTGTCTGGACTGGATTCTGGGGAAGATGTCAGAGATCAAGCTGCGGTGTGTCGTTTGGGAATGTCAAGATCTCTGACCTTGATTTCACAGATAATGCAGCCATCTTTGCGGAGACTCTGGACATCCTTTTGGGGGCCCTCAAGGTGCTGAATGAGGAGTTGGAGCACTGGGATTATGGGTTTCCTGGGTCAAAATTAAGATCCAGGCTTTCAATGACATCTTAGAGCTGCTATCTTGTCTGTACCCATTTGTGGTGAGGATGTTGAGGTCACGAAGAGATTCACTTACCTTGGCAGTGATATTCATGTCTCTGATAGCTGTGAGCCAGAGGTCAATAGAGTCTGGATGGTGCTCCCTGGTAGCGGCTGGATAAGATAACCAGGCAACCACTGGTAGGCATGGATGACCCACAAAATATGTAACGGAGAAGAGAGTAAATACCTTTTGATTTTTCTTTTTAATGCCATGAACAAACCTTGGGACATCACGGATGATGAATGTTGTGGTCAAGTTTCATCGAAATTGTGTGGTTTCAGAAAAGACAGCAAATACATATTTTGGGGGGCAACCCCACCCCCACCCACATCGAACCCCTTCAACCCCAATTTTTTTTTAATGTCATGAACAAACTTTATTACATCACAGGTGGTGAAGATTGTGGTCAAGATTCATCAGAATTGTATGTGTAGTTTTGGAGAAGAAAGCAAATGCTTATTTTGGGGGGCAACCCCCGTTGAATCCCCTTCGAGCCAGATTTTTCTAATGCCATGAACAAACTTTGGGTGGTGAAGGTTGTCGTGAAGTTTCGTCGGAATTGTGTGTATTGTTTGAGAAGAAAGCAAATACATCTTTGGGGGGGCAACCCAATCCCCCCCCCACCCCCGTAAACTCCCTCTGTAGACCCCTTCAGACCCCGTTTTGGGTTTTTTTTAAAAATGCGATCACAGGTGATGAAGGTTGTGATCAAATTTCATTGAAATTGTATGTGTAGTTTGAGAAATTGCAAGTATTTGTGGACGGATGAACGGATGGACGATGCGCCATCCCATAAGCTCCACAGAACTACTTTACAGGTGAGCTAAAAACCATCCCTGGGAATATTATAACAAACAAACTACAGTTGGAAGCTGTCCAGGGCTCAGCGACGATCCTGAAGAAAGCTCTCGGCACAAAAATTTGAGATCAGGAAATTTCACAGCTTGGTTTATGAATCGTGACCCCTTACTGAAATGAAGGTGGATACTTTGAGCCCTGGGTGGACTCCATTCCACATTCTGAAACCCACATATGTAAATACCAATCAAATACCGATACACACACACACGTTAAACTGACCTCCTCTCTCCCGTCACACTGACCAATCCCAAGTTTGCCGGTTGTTGTTAAAGCATTGTTCCTTTTTATATTATAACTGGCTTTGTAAATGCAAAAACATAGGAAAAAGTCACAGGGGGCAATCACATACTGGGAGCAATTAGCCTTCAACTCTACCTAATTAATACAGCACCACCCCCCATGTGGTGACATGTAACAACTTAAGCTGGCAGTTTTCCCTACTTAAATTGCATTGAGATGTGTACTGCTCGTCCACGGACCATGCTACCCTATACAATCCTACCTTAGTTATGAAATTCCTCCATCTACCCCACAAACATAACAGTATGTAACATGTAGTGTGCCCTTCAGGCTGCTGAAGCATTACCCTCATTTTCTACATCAGTGGCTTTATCCTTTAAAAAATAAAGCAAAAAAAAGTAGCAGAGCTTTCATGACATGAAAGGTTATATGCAGTGTTATATACATGCTGTACTGCAATTTACTTTGTTTGGTGCCACAACTTTATGGGTCTGGACAAGCAAGCCATGGCAATCACCGACATTCCACTGCCTGCATGTCAGAATCCATCAAGGTTTGTTTGAAAGGCCAAACAGATCCTATCTTGTTTGCAACGAACAATTGAGGTCTTTGGAACTTGTTCATTCCCTGTAGGCATGGCGTGGCAGAGGAGACACCCGCTTGTTTGTGCTCACATTAAAAAAATATATAAAAAATAACATAAAACAAGGTTCAAACATTGCAAGCAACATGAAAGAAAACCAAGCTTACCTGGACCGAAAATAATTTCACAGAACTTGCAGCACAAAATCGGAGTTATTTGTTGAACCCAGCATGTACCCGAGTTTGTCAGCAAGAGACAAAGGAAGGCATGGTTGAATGAATGCAGGTCTTATCAAATATTGAAAAGTTTATTTTCACAATGGATACAAAATAGTTGTTTCAAAGCAGAGATGACAGTAAGAACCAAGAACATGCACGTTCTAAACAATATAATTACCCATGCACAGGTACAAGGCAATGACTCGAAACAAGTAACAAAAACAAATGCCAAAATCAAAGTTGGACTCACTATTCAAATGGTTACACATTGCAACACGTTTGTGTTTTTTAAACAGTGGTGTAATTAACGAAATTGAACCTTTCTGTACTAATATTTTTTGCTTGAGAAAAAAAAATAGCACAAGGTGGAGGGGTTAGGGAGGGGTGGAGGGAAGGTAAAGACACTGTCGTTGAAGTTATTCCATTCAAAGACATTATCAGCTATAGTGGAAAACATTTTGAGCTTTAATCGTTGTCATTGTTAGCTAGAACTTTTAGCATCATCATTCTAATACTCTGATCTCTTCCCTTTGCACAAGAATGATTCTAAACGTATGTAAATCACCCCCAATACTGCAGCCTGTGCAATATTCCGACAATTTATGCATTACCGGGGACCAAACAAAACACTCAGCAAATGCTGAGTCTCTCAGTAGGAAGGGAACAAAAATGGGAAATTAAAGAACATTGTTTAATATTATCAATAACCTTCCTCAAAAGTGCAGTGATATTTTGCATGACATGTACCACTTAAGGAGATTCAAACAAAATCAGTAACAAAAAATAAAATAAAATAAAACAGACCACTCAGCTTGTATAATGTACACATTTGTTTTTCATTTTCAAAATGTCTTTCCATAGGGAAGAATATCTCTACAGCCATAAATGTAATCACAAATTACAAATTACAAAAGAAAAGGGTGGCATCTGCCTACCTCCAACCAATATTAACAACCATTATTATATCAGGTCACAAAAGGTTAACAGCTTTGCTTACTTTCTGCCTCTGAATAAGCAAATGTCAATTTTGAAGCTGCAATTCATGACAACCAAGGTGTTCACAACCACACATTTCCAAAATAGAAATACAAATAATTTCTGGGCCTGTTAGAGCCATCTCCTTGTGATCCGAGTAGGTGCATAATCCCTCTTGGGCATCAAACGAGACAACTATATACGTACATATATGATGGATAGTCAGTTATATTCTCCATATCATTGTGCACGTGTATATTTAGATCAATAAAATGGAGAAGCAATGAAAATTAACAGCTAGTTATTTAAAAAAGGGTTGGGGGGGGGTCGAGGTATTAGTTACCTAGCATTGTGTGTACAAAATGATAAGTCCTGAAAAAGACAGAAAAAAGGCAAGACTTTCACTGGGATCACTTTTCTTCATATTCAGACACTGAGGAAGAAACATTAATGTGTTAGTAATGCAACAGGAAACACCAGGGGTAATTACAATGAACCCATTCTCCTCTTACTTGGAGGTAGCATAATTATAATGACTATCAGTGAAACTCATCCCTATTACAGCAAGTAAATGAAAGTTGGTGAAGAATCACTTTTAAAAAAATCAAAAAAAAAATTCTCATATTCGGATTTGAATCTTCACCAAAATCAAATCAATTTGTCTGTCACACACCCAACCTATCCACAAAACTGTTTGAATCCGTCCACAACTTTTTCAGATATCGTGTTATATATCGTTTTAGCCCCATTACCCAATGGTGAAGAATCACTTAAAATTCTCGGATTTGGATCTTCACACAAAACCGAATCCGTCAACATTTTGAGATATCCTGCTCACACACAAATGAACAGATAGACGGGGTGAAAACAACCAAGGTGAAAACCCTCTTCACCTTCCACCTTCTGTGGCAGAGTTAATGAGTAGTTAATTGCATAATGGCTAGACCCATTTTAAACGTTTCTGATAACAAGCCATTTCTTCAAGCCTGTTAGTTTCTTATTCAAGACGTTTCTGATAACACAACTGTTAGAAAAAAGCACATAGCAACTAGATATCTGCGATCACAAAGCAACAGCCATTGGATAAGCCTCCCCCAACACCCACGATCCAACTATGCCCATATTTTTCGGACCACCAAATAACCTTCAACATTTAGCGATAGAGTGTAAATTAAGAAAATGTGTCCCCATCTACAATCTATCCGAAAAAAAACTCAACATCATGAAAATCGGAGGAAAATTATTCAAGTTATGATGAAAAAATCGTTTTTTGTTAATTAAGTAACAATCTGAAACCTGATGGTATTCAAGGAATACTTACCCCCACGCAGTCTCCAGAAGGATTTGGTGCAAGCAAGTGGGGGAACTACCCCGGGGACCTGACTTAATCAGGGCCCGTAATTATTCTTTCAATTTTTTGTTTCATATAATGATCGTTTGTGATGAGAAAACACCAGGGGCAATTTTGTTTTGTGTCTCCCTCCAAGCCACTGAAGGCGATTCCCCAGCATGCCATTGCCATGGGCAGTGATACCCTCACTCATAAAATAAACTGTGCGAACAATTTACATAATCACAATCGCGGTAACGACATAATGATGTAGATTAACACAGGAGTGTTGGCTCCACCCCATCTGGATCGAGTGTTTAAACGAATGTGCATGTACTGTAGGAATAAGTGAATAACACGGCATGTGTTTCTGACGACAAAAATATGGAAAACTCCGTATAGGTTGTTAAATTTTTTAGAAGGAGGCTCTATACTTAGTATTGCCCTGGGGCCCATCATGGCTCTCGGCAGCCCTGGGTGCGAGCCAACTCTTCTGACAGCAAATTTGTAATTGCATCCATCTACATTTGAGGTAAATGTGTATAATTTATGTTTTGAATTTTTTTTATGTACAATCAATATGTGCTATATCAAATGGCCATGTAACATGTGGTATGTTTGTGGTCACATGTGGTAAAGTTTCAATTTCCTATGGTGAACAGTTTTCGATGTACACTCTTAACAAAATGCAGACACGTACGTATGCACCGATTGCTTAAGCCTGCTTTTCGTTTCCACCTTCGGTGGCGGAGTTAATGAGGCTAAAAAGCAGGTCCAGGACACTAATTAAAAACCCAGGTGCACAACTCCAATGCAGGTACACTATGATGCAAGAACATCTTGGAAGGCCAA
>CM068961.1:48109510-48146560 GCA_035128595.1 Eptatretus atami
GAGAGAGATACTGCAGCTATGAACTGGTCTATTGTATAAATTCAAAATATATAACGATATATGCCTTTGTTACTTGGATGTGTGGATGATTTCCTTGGAGACGTTTACAAAACCACCTTGGCTGCTTTGGTTGATAAGTTCCTACTAAGTGGTGGCAGTTAAGATCTTCATGGCATTTAAACAAAGTTGTGCAGAACTCTGAGGTGTCTGAGATTGTGGTGATTATTGTGTTCATGTCTTCGACGGTGAATATATAGTGCAACACCAGTATAGAATTTACAAAGCATTGGTAAATTAAAGCTGCATCGCAGGAAAGGATTAATATGGTTCGGAATTAGGTCAGAAATCAATTTTCTCACACCTTGCTCTTCAAGATATACATGTTACAGGCATAATTATTATGAGTGATGTACACAATACGCATTTGCAAGAGTGTTGTCAAGCACAATTACTTCAAACTCAGTTTATTTCATAAAGTACTAGTATTGAGCCTTCCACAACCATTCCTTGACCATTTGTGGAAGTCGGCCAAGGCCCTCATCTTTTCACCTTATTAGCCCATCTTCCTCGCAGCGGGAGACGAGGTTTTGTAACATTCTGTGTTTGTCTGGTCTGTGTTTATGTCGGGCTGTAACATTTTTCCAATTTGAGCTTTGTCATAAAATTTTCAACAATAACTATTATAGATAGAATATGGAGAAGTTAAATATTAATAATTTGTTAAAGTCAAAGGTCACAGCATCACATAAAATTTTGTCAATTTCATACCAATGAACCTGAAATTTTTATAATCAATTTGAGCTTTTGTTGTCAAATTTTTCCAAAGCTATTATTGAGCAATATGAAGAAAACAAATTAAGAATTTGCGTCAAAAAGGGCATGTAACCGTTTAGCATAGAAGGAAGATCTGAATGCAAAGCGAATGGGCTTTGCATTTTCAGATGCTTTCTAGTCACTTTTAAATTCATTTTCTCTCGCAACTAACTTGATCCAGGACTTTGTCCCTTTCAACTAGTCACCCAACCGGTGTTTCCGACAAAACTAAGGCAATTCACAGCTGATTGGAGGGTCAGCAATTAGGATTGAACAGCCTTAACATCAAAACTAGATCATTCTGCACCATACAAATCAAACAAAAGAAAACCACCAAATCCTAGAGTACCTCCTGTGCGGCTGCTTTCGCAGGGCTGCTACCAATGATGGGACTGGCAAAGCCTTTGGGGCTCCCATTCTTTGGATGATAGGGGAAACACAGGGTAACACTGCTGGTCGGGGTGTGTGGTGTGTGTCGGGATGGTGCTGAGGTTGTCGTCCACCAGATGGCAGTCTGCTCGGTAGATCTGGATCTGTCCCTTCCTGTGGTACCGTGAATGTCTCCACATTCTAAAGAAGGAAATGATTATCTTTTCTGCTCTCATCTAAGCTCCAGCGTTGGAACCTCAACACTTTCTGATGGTCCGGACACCGGATAGTGGTGAAATCAATGTGGTGGCTCTACCTACTACTGGTCTGGTGCTCGATGCTTCCATTCCCAGGGAATTGCTTAATCTATTAGCTGTAGCTGTAGTCAACAGCTGTGTACGTGATCGTTGGTAACACTGGTCAACGGTCGTATTATGAGAGTTTCTTAGGGGGGGGGGTTAGATTTGTCACTCTTGTGTCATTTCCCTGTCCTCTGTATTATACTCTCACTGAGGCGAGTATTTGCTGAGAAGGAAAATTCATGCAGTGCTCAAGTCAGTTGGTTTTGATCGCGTGCCCCAAGCGAGATTAAACTTTAGTAGTCTGGGGAAATTCATTACATCACAAGCACTGATGGTGTGGTTAGAGTTATAGTGTTTTCACATGGTCTGGAACCATTGGAACAGACTACATTAATGAGTTATGCTATCTAAGCATTAAGTTTCCTTGACTTCACAAGATTTGTGGACTTAAGGTGGCTTGGTTCATGGTTCTGCGCTCAGTCACATCGCTGGACATAGTATTCCAATACTGGTGCTGTGGCAATGGTGATGTGACCATTTTATCATTAGATGTTTGCTGAAGTTGTACCCAGAATTGCATAGTCCTACTAGATAGGCTCAGTTCTCTCAGTATCAATAAGCGAGGATTGTTGTTTAGCAACTCTGAAGCTGCGAACTTGAAAATTCACAAAATGGTACCATCCACCTGGCTGGATTTGGGCATGCCAAAGGTGAAAGGGAAGCCGAGAGTTTGTAAAGGTTCGTGGGGGGTCCAAGGGTTTTCCTGTTTCAGGAGATGCGGAAGTGTTGCGGAAGTCTTCAAGACTATACCATCCATTGATGTTTCTGGTGGGTGTCTTAAGTCAACTTTTGGGCAGATGGGGAACTTTGGGTCCTCTCGGCACACTGGATACCACTGATGAGTTCACAGAGCCTGGCTTGTCAGGTCAGGTCAACCATAAACTAATGTTCAGGATCTGACGGTAAAAATTGTACAATTTGGGCTTAAGAGCAGACCAAGAGGCCAGGTGTGAGGAATTCTTGAAAGGGTGGAGTAATCACTGTGTCAAGTGGAGTATCAATCCTGCTTCAGAGGATCAGTGCATTGTGTTCTCCAAGCTTGTCTCTTGATCGTACTGCATCTAGACGGAGGGTGTTGAGCTCTGGAACAGAGGGTCTGAAGTGAAGGCTTGCTCTGGGCCGGTTCCATTGAGTTGTCTTTACCCAAGCTGACAACCAACTGTTCAATAGATATCGGGGTGTTACATCCCTATTTTCTGATTCCTCCAATCAACTGTGACCACCTTTCTTTGTGAAATACAGGCTTGGTGAATTGGTTGAAAGGAGGCAAAGCTCTGGGATCTATAGCATCCATGCGAACTTCTCAAGCTGTGAAATGCTTTACACCAAAAGTAAAGACTTGACCATATCCTTGCTCTTTGAAGTCTCACTGAATGTAGGCATCCTCACTGACCAAGGATCTGAGACAAAGGTTTTAACTCTTTGGGTACCTGGTCTCTTCCAAAAAATAAAATCCTTGGCTATTTCTGGTTGACTTGGTCTGACAAACATTACTGAGAGAGCACTCAGATGAGATTTGTTACTGTAAATCCTTGAATGTCCTGCAGTTCTGATGGACATCGTGGGTGCGTTTTCCTGACGCTACTCTGCTCACCAGATTCTCAGCGAGGTTATGCCAATTGGGCCAACTATTACCTCGGGTTGCAGCAGGTTGATCTTTATCTCAAGGAGGTGGTTGATAGGCTGGGCATCTGCTGGGGGATGCCAAATTGGAGCTTGTGGACATGGTAAATGGCGCTGCTTCCGCACATGCTTTTCTACCTGACCTGACCTGCTGAGCGATTGATATAATCTTCAAACAATAGAGCACCTTCCCCATGAAGATATGTTTTTTTTTTTTAACAAAGTTGCATGATGATTGGATGGTCAATTGTGGCTTGCGCATCCCCCCCCCCCAAAAAAAAGTTCTACAGGCATGTGTTGCAACGGTGTTTTATGAGAGCAGGACCTTTTTTCGCCTCACTTCTTTCTTTTTTTTCTCTTCACCCCACGTTTTAATTATTTTGCTCTGCAACCCTGCAGTGATTGACACAAAACTTCTAGCATCGGATGTGAGTGCCTACTCATGGAGTTAAAAAAAAAAAAAAATGTACGATGATGATTGATAGAAAATGAGGCCGGCGTGCCCAAAAAGTCTTTTCTGGCAGGCATGGGGCAGGATGTTTTCACGTGTCCGGAATAAACAGCCTTTGACCTCTCTTTTCTTGGCCTCAGCGGAACTATCATACCAAATCTAGGCCAAAACTAGTCTTATCTACGCCTGCAATACAAAGCCAATGTGTAATGACCAATGCCAACCAGGACAACGTGTGGGGAAAAATCCCAACATTCCTTTGTATTCCAATTGGCCTGCTCATTGACAGGAACAGGAAATGCCTCACAACATCTGAGTTTTAACATCATATTAATACAATTATATAATCTTCCATGCTAAAATTAAATAGACAAATAAATCAACAAATAATACAAATCCCATTTGACCCCCTTGGCACGACAAGTCCCTACAGGCCTCAGAGAAGATGACGATGAACATCAATATTTCAACACTAAGAGGGCTGATCTTTAATTCCTATCTTTGCCGCAGAGCAGTAAATAAGGAAATCATCGGAATGGAGGATAAAAAAGCAACAGGACAAATCGCAATGCAGGGAGTGGTATGACCAAATTAAATGCCAGGAAGGTAAGCGTAAACCCCAGCTTGAGGAAGACATTCGACTTTGGAGGAGTCTGACCATACTGTGTGTGCTCTCTTGGCACCACACTTTTCAAAGTGGTGCCCAGCATGAAGCAGCCTTGCATGATATATTTCTGTAGAACTTGCTATGCTCCTCACTTCCCTGGTGTGCTGCCTGGCACCACTACACAAGCTTCTGCATGCCTTGGCAACTGTGTGAGTCTCTCTCTCTCTCTCTCTCTCCCTCTCTCCCTCCCCTCTTTCGCCTCTCTCTCCTCTCTCCCTCTCTCCCTCTCTCCCTCTCTCCCTCGTCTCCCTCTCTCCCTCATCGTCGGGCCGTACAATGTACTGCACTGTTGTCTGAATCCTTCCCTCTTCACGTGCACTTTCCTGTCGCTTTGTTCTTCCTCATAACCCCACATACCATTCTAGCCAACCCTTCCGCGCCCTTTTTCTGGCCATTAAAAAGAGAAAGCACTTCGAGTTTGTCTGCTTCATATCTATCCGCTAAGGTCCATTGATGACAAAGAGCATGGTGGCAGCTATTATCTGCATTGTCATTGAGTGGGGGCAGGGGAGGGAGCGGTTTCCAAAATCATAACAGATGTTAAGAAAGGGAAGGAGCTTTGTGAGCTCCCTGTCTACTCAAGGATCAATTCAAGCTGGCTGTTCAGGGTTGAGACATAAAACTGATACGTGCACTGAGCGGGCAACGGAGCCGATGTGCGAGGAATCCTGTAATGGGTAGAGCCATCACCTGTAGTCAAGTGATTCTCGTTCTGGTACAGAGGAATTCATTCATTATGGTTTCTCCATAAGCCCATCCCTCTGTGTACTGCAGTTGGAGTGGAGGTGGTGGGCTCTTAGCCTGGTGTTGCTTAATGCGGTTGGGGGGGCTTGCGATCCAAGGATCCTGAGTTCAAATTCTGCTTGCTTGTTGAATTTAATACGAGTGGGTTTGACTCTGCCTGTCATCCTTCCGAGGTCAGCAAATATGGAGTTCCAGCTTGCTGGTATCCTGTGTCGGAAGAGCGACCCATCCAGGATTTGCCCAAGTATTCAAGTTTAAAAAAAATCCGTCATCGCCGGGTGACGGTAGGAGAACTGCTTCGGGCAGCACCACGCTCTGCACAGAGTTTGGTCCCAATAAGTGGATGGATGGATGGTGCTCTTGACAGATGTGATGCTGAAGTGAAGGCCTGCTGGGGCTGGTTAATTTGAGGCAAAGCTGTTCCAGGCTTAATGCACCAGCTGTTGAGATGGATGTCTAGGTGTAACTATTCCCTTTTTGATCATCTCTTCAAATCAACTGTGATATTCACTTTCGTTGTGGAAACACAGGTTGATGGTGAAGCAGTGGAAAATGGGTAAAGCTCTTTGGATCTTTGGATTCATGCTGAACTTTTTTTTTTCAAGCTGGGTGGAAATGCTATACTCATGTTGTTGCCTACAGTTCTATGCTTCTGTTTTGGATATCACAGGCATCATCTCAACTGACTGGGAAGGGGGCGTTATTGTCCCTTCCTCTGGAAAGGTTAAGGGTGATCGCCTATGACTGCTAACAGCATCGAGGTTGGTACGCTGCTCTCAGTGCTGGCAAGGTCTTTGCTCGAAATTATTGATAGTTTCGCCACATCTGCTTGAGCACCAGCACCAGAAGCAGTCTGAGCTTTTTATGATTTAATTTTTTAATTTTTTTATTTTTTGTAAACAATGTTTTGGTCTATAAACACCTAACCACAGAAAGTACAACAAGAGGGGTGGGATGATATTATAGCACATATATACTAGGGACAAAACATGAAGGGATCTGTGGAGGGTGAGGATGGGTGGGGTACATGGTGGGAAACAATATGATCACTTCAGGACTTTCAGATCCTTGCACACAGCTTTCATGGAAGCTCTCTTTATTCATGGACAGAGCAGGAATGAAGGAGGTGGTTTGGGTGGATTAACGGGGTGGGTATAAAAGAATCATGGTTTTGGATGTGGGAATTTATAAAGATGTGGTGGTGACAGCTGTTTTGAAGACCTAGAGGAAGAGTGGGATTTTAATGAGAGTGTGGGAAGTTTGTTCTAAATGGTGGGAAAAAATTGGGATAATAAAGCAGGTTCCCAACCTTTTTCTGGATTTTCGAAGTAGCCACTTGGAGGTCCCATACCATCGCGCTTATCCATCCTGGTTCGCAGAAAAAACTCAAATTTCGAAAAATATCAATTTATTCACAGTTAATGACACACAAATACTAACTGTTCAACAATAGAACAAAATTTAATGCGAGGGCTTTGCATCTGGTTTTTTCTCCACCATGCTGGTCGAATGCGTGGCATAATCTTGCTCACAGCCAACATCTGGAGTAATCATGCCTCGGCGGGCAGCAAGATGGTTCCGCTTGACTTGATGGTTCATCTATGCTTATAACCCCTGCTCGCATTCTCCCACATAGAGGGGAAAATCAGTACTGGGAACAGCTGTGACGGGCAGTGTCGGGTCAGAGGCCATGGTCACCTGAAGTTCATAGGAGGCATTCTTGTGCTTCGTCTTTGCTGTTCCGTCAGCCTATATCTAATGAGCTCCTCTGTTCCCCGTCCCCGAACAGGCAGGATTCGCCGTTGTTCAAAACGGAAAACGGATTTGGTGTATGTCTATATCATGTAATGCATCAACTCAGTCTAGCTATAAGGTGACGGCGATTCTTGGATATAAATATTCATCATGGTTCGCTCTCAAGGGTAATCAGGAGTTCGAACATTCCGTAGCGTTTGCTCTCCACGTTCTTGATCCAGAGGTCCAACTTCCGGACAAACGCTCCCAGCTTCGAGATGATATCTGAGACAGTGCAGTTGCCCTTTGAGAGCGACAGTTAAAGTGGTTGAAGACCCCAAAATATGTCTCTACATGGTAGCCAATCCTTGAGATAAACTCTCGTCCTCCAGATCTTTTGGAAATCGTGTCTTTCTCCGTGAAGAATACGAGGAGTTCATCCCTCGTTCAAAGAAGACGCCATCGTCTGATTCCCCCGGGAAACCATCGAACCTGCGTGTGTTGTAAGAGGATTACTATGGTTTGTGGTCGAGCAGCCGAATCTTCAGCAGAGCAGTTTGAACTAGCCGAGTATTCAGGGCGAGTTTTGACTGAAATTAAACTATTTTGATTAATCGTTCTATGCATGATAATTCGGAGGAGTACCTTAGTGCTAAAGGCGAATCTGTGTATTTAAACAATGGACACCGGTCGTTTGTGACACAGCTTTCACATGGGCTTTGAAATACCCTATTCGATTTCCCGACATGAGAACGGAGCCCCATTTCTGTCGTTTTTTTTATTTTATTATTTATTTATTTAAAGGTTGAGCCGGAAAGTGCTCGCGAAACCACCTGGAAGGCTCGCGGTACCCAAGGTTTGGGAAACCACTGCATTAAAAGAGTGAAAGTGAGCAGTGATTCTTGATTTTGGTAGTTTTACCAGAAGGGTTTTCTGGCGGACCTTGATCGCCCATCAGAAATAGTGGGGACATATCGCAGACAGAGCGGTGCGGGGGGGGTGAGGCCGGAGAAGGAAACTGAGAAAACAGAATGACCACTGACCTGCCTGTAGTGAGAGAGTGAGAGACCCAAAAATTCAGCCTCATTGCGAGGAGATACCAATGATCCTAAATGCCTTGGTTTCCACAGCGGAAGCGGAAGAAAGGTGAGAGGCCGGGAGCACGAGCCCAGAAGGGAGAGCAAATACTCCATCAGGCTGCAGATTAAGCTTTGTATGTGGTCAGGAGATCAGGGTGTGTCAAGGAAGGACTTTGCACGACGGAGGATGCTCAGTCAGCGACTGCTTTTCAGGCAAGTTGGAAATGCTTTCCCAGGAAAGATCATGGCAGATGGTGGAATCCAGAAGCTTGAAATGAAAAGGACTTCTTCAAGAGGATTGTTGAGAAAGTAGATGGGGGGGTTTTCCAGATGGTTCTTTCAAGAGGGATAGTGAGAAGTGTGAGATTTCTCAGGAATGAAAGACATGTTCCAAGTGTTTGACCAGCTTGTGATTTATCCAGATCTGCAAGAGAGTGAAGAGACTGATGCTTGCCGATCTGAGGGATGATAGATGGTATGGCAGAGGGTGGAGTCATCAGCAAAGAAATAAAGAGGATTTTCCGGAAGAGTCAAAAATTGATGAAACGCAGAAAAGCACAGGGCCATGAACCCTGCTTGAGGAACTCCAGCCTGGACAGGAAGAGGGATGAGAGAACCCATGAAGGTCCACATGTTGGCAGCGACAGAAGAGGAAGTCTGCGAGCTATTAGTGGAGATGGCCTTGGAGTACCAAAAAAAAGAGTTTGGTGAAGCATGGCAGGTGCCAACCGTATCAAAAGCACACGATATGTCTTGGGAGATGGCTCTGATTTCATGACTGGCGTGAGGATTCTCCATCCATTGTTGGAGAGCAGAAGCAGCATGTTAGGATCGTGAGACCTTTTCTGAATCCAAATTGATGATCGGAAATCAAGCCATTGGAGAAGAGGAAGGATTTAATGTCTGAAGCGATGATGGATTTCCATAAACCTTGCTGATGATGGGAGAAAGCTGATTGGTCTGTAGTTGCAGGAATCTGTTTTTTTGCACCTTTTTTTATACAGGGCGTAATTTTTTCTGATCTCCAAGCAGATGGCAGATGACCTTGAGCAAATGAGAGGGTGATTAGAACAGAGAGAGGGTGAGCAAGAGCAGCAGAGGAGGTTTTTTGGACATGTGGGCTGAATGCCGTCGGACAGGTTGCAGAAACTGAGTCGAGGTTTGACAGCAAGCTCTCCACTTGTCAGAGAAAAGGACACAGGCCAGGAACAGCTTTGATGTGACTGGGTAACGTAGGTACAGAAAGCGATGGGTTTGGACAAGATTTAGAAGCAAACACGGAGTTTCGGCATTCAGACTTTTCACCTGTAGTGTCAGCTCTGTGGCCATTTGAGGTAAGGAAGGGGATGGAGGGGCAACATTCACCAGAAACAGACTTAACTCGATGCCACCAGGATTTGGAGGAGGGAAACTGTTTTGAGAGTTTCAGACTTGAGATTAGAAAGATGTGTTTCTAGCTCTCTTGAAGGTAGAGACACACTTGTTCTGAGCTTTGGTGGAAGGAACTGAGATTGCCCTTAGTTGGATTTGCTTTCCATGAGCGAAGGCGTTGTTTCAGGACAACTGCCTCGCCCACAAGCTTCCAGTGTACCATGGGGGAAGGAAGGTATGCCAACTTAAGACGAGATGGGATAAATCTCTGCATTAGAGAGAATAAGTTTCTTTGAAAGAATTCCCAGGATGACGATGTCGGAGAAAGTGATATGGAGACCAGTCTAGAAGTTTCGATGGCTTGCTTGAAGCCCTGCCAGTCCGGCCTGAGTGAAATGCCAGACTCGAACGCTGAGGTGTTCTCCAAAACAGCCAGAAAATGTTTACTTTGATAAGCACGTGATCAGATGAACGATTGCAGTGGAGGAAGAACATCAGATATTTTCAGGAAATTGTCAACATTCATATCTAGAAGAGATGGAGTGCTGTTGATTCGAGATCCGCATAGGAAGTTACAGATTGTGTCAGTGCCAATGAGTCGCAGAAGACTTTTGCTGAAGTGCTATGGCAGTTGAGGGAGGTACCCACACCCAGTCAACTTGCATGATGACATTGAAGTCACCACATATGAGAAAGAGTTGGATGAGAGGATAGAAGTTGTCCAAGTTTTCGGGAGAGCGAGATGGATAGTCATCACTGTTTGGTGGATGGTTCAACACATTTTAACATGTGGTAGGGAGTGGAATGGAAGCCTTCGCCAGAGGTATTCCTGTGGGTGGGAGGAGTCGAGGGCAGTGCATAAAAAGTGAGGAAAAGCGTCTTTGATTAAGAGAGGAACTCCGTTACCAGGACGCGCTCAGCTCTGCATACCGCAGGAGGAGTAACCAGGGAGAGATACTAGTGAGTCAGAGATATCTTGAAGGAGGAATGGTTTCTGTTAATCACATCGTCTGTTTGTCATGGCAACCTGTATGAAAGATGGCAGGTTTGACCGAAGGCCCTGGATATTTGAGGTTCCACACTGTTAAGAAGAGGGAGGTGAGGAGTCTTGGGTGCAGGGTGGGGAGGGGAGAGGTGAGGAGAGTTGTTAAAGAGTTGGGGGATTGCAGAAGAGCTATGAAGAGAGAGCCGGATGATGAGGATAAAAAGCTCGTTGGTGATGGTTGAGGTGCAGGTGTGAATGGGATAATATGAAGAAGGGTCAGAGGGCAATTGAGGATTAGAGGAGGTGGCGTGATGAGATGAAGAGAGAGGGCAGGGGAAGGGGCAGCTTTGTGGAGTGATTTGGGGCAACTTTGAGAGGGGGGATGAGGGGGGAGAGTGGAGTGAGAAGGGTGAGTTAGGGAGAGGGGGAGGTTTTTGAGCAAGGTGGAGTTGGTGGGATTTCTCGCTTTTCCGATGAAACATATCAACTTGTGAGTGGTGTTAAGCACAGTGCAAGGAATGCTCCATCTCAAGGAAAGAAAGCACCGTCACATAGTGAATAAAATTTTTAAAATGTTTTCCCCTGATGTTTAACTCGACAGAACTATTACAAAATCAGGGAGTGAGGTTCCAAAATTAGGGGTGAGGTTCGCAGAGAAAGCAGGTTAAGTGGAAAAATACTACGTTTAATGTGTAATAAATGCAGCAATAATCACAATAAAAATATGTATAATTCCTAACGATGCTGAAGTTGCTATCTATACACCTTAACATGGTGGAAAAAGGCAGTAAAAACATGGGAATTCCTCCGGATTTTTTGCAGTCGAGTCGAAAGCAACACAGGCTAAGCGAAGTGCGAAAATAACACTGAGTGCTCTTATCATGATACAATTGAGGGTTCTGAAGCGTCACTCGTAATACCCTCCAAAATCCTCCGCTGGGAGCGGTGCTACAAGGTACCCATTTATGAAGAGAATTTGCGTCGCCCCTCCTTCTGAACCCCAGGAGGTGTTCCATTACCAATACGCTTGTAGAGTGCTCACCAAGTATTTTTCAGCACCCAAGCAAGATGATAAGGAATGGCTGGTTCGGCAAGCGATAGCAAGCTGATTGGTAATGGGAACACCTCTGGTGAAGGGGGCAATGAAGTCACTACAAACATTGTGTTATGACCCATAGTCCCCTTTGTAAGTTTAGTTTGTTGAGATTGCATAAGTAACAATTGAATACATCGACGTCAGACGTATGCAAAATTGTGTATTTTGGTGTGATGACAGTTTGACAGGGCTCACAGGGTCCCCCACTGGACCACTATCGAGTCTTGCATGGGCCCTCAAATGACTAACGCCACCTCTGCTCTGGGTACCCCAAGCATGTATGCAAATGTAGTGGAGATTGGCCAAGCCGTTTTTAGCTCGCCTGTTCGAAGAACAGAGAGCTATAGCGATACCCCCGGCGGTGAGCGTCAGCGTGAGCGTGAACGTGAAAATGTTAAAGTTTTTGGTGCAAGTTATTTTTTCCTTTCTAATGTTTTTATCTACCACCACTATTTTTTATACGCCCGATATATACATATCGGGGCGTATAATGATACCTGTCGTCCGTCTCCGTCCGTGTCCGTCCGATCCTGTTTTCCTGTCCGCACTCTAACTCCCAAAGTTTTCAACTTTCACGTTTCATATTTGGTACATAGGTACAGACTGTGGAGACGGTGTGTCGTGACATACGTTCGTCATCTAAAGTGGTTGCCATGGCAACCAGGATGCTATTTTCCATCTGTTCCTGTCCGTCCTCTTAACTCCAAAAGTTTCAACTTTCATGTTTCATATTTGGTACATAGTACAGACTGTGGAGATGGTGTGTCGTGACATACGTTCGTCATCTAAAGTGGTTGCCATGGCAACCAGGATGCTGTTTTCCATGTAGTAGCACAATTCTGTATATACCTTCTTGTTCGGGCGTATATTGTGCTCACTTGCGCTCTTGTTACTGATTACAATATACAAATACATATATTGCTTTAAATTATTTGGATCAGACTTCACTGCAATGCTTTATAAAAAATATTAATTATTAGACTAGTCTTTTAAAAACGATAAATGTATAAACAGGCGAGCATTGGGTGGCTTTGACACCAACTCTGGTTAATATTATTATTATCAACGTGCAGAGAATTGCCCTATTTTCTAGAGTAGAATGTTATGTTTTGTACTGATTAAATTTGACTCAAAATACAGATATTATTTTCTTTGGAGTATTACCTGACAGTTGGGAATTTTGTTTGAAAAATATAATGTTGCATGGCACAGTATTTTAATCACTTTAACTTGCAGTGTGAACGTTTTTCCTTTTAGAAGCTACCCTCAGCGGAACATTCCGAAAAAGGTAAGATTTTATTGGCATTCATAGTTTATTTGCTTCTATTTCTGCATGCTCATATATTACCAAAAGTATGTGTCTGTCATGCTTATTCTAAAGGGTTCCTCTTGTCATAGAAAATACAAAATGGTAGTGTTGGAAAGTTAATAATCGATTTACTTGCTTGGAAAGCTAATAATTAATTGACTTGGAACAAATATTTGTGTCCATTTAATATAAGAATACCTGTTTTAAAAGCCTGTCTACATCCTAAAGCCAAATGAAGAAGCAGAATTTGGAGCTTAATATTGCAGTTCCAATGGTACCTATTTATTTTAACAACAGGAACCTTTTAGAACAAAGCCTGATGGACAAAGAGGGAGCACACAAGATTATGTGGAGTAATATTTCTCGAAGCAATGTAAATATATATAATAGTACATGGAAGGAGCACACAAAACAAAAGCACCATTGACGTGTTGTAAAAGATCTTTTCCTTTGTGTGTTTCACTTCATTATACATCCTCATTGAGACTCACAGATTGACATGCAATATGTTTGTAAAGTGCAACATGCTGTCTTTTGATTAAACATGTCAGCAAAACAACACATAGCCATGGCTAGCCTGTTTGAAATAAAATGTGCCAAGTTGATACTTCATATGTCTTTTATCAAAATACCTTTGCCATGTGTACTAGAAATCTGTGTAGCTACTCACATGGTCATTCTTTTGAAAAAAACAGATGTGGAGGAACCGAGAAATTCTTCGGCACAAAGGCAAAACAGCACTCCTGCTTCAAAACGGGTTTCAAGGACGGTCCAAGAGATTCTTAATCAAAAGGCAAGACCGAATGAATAATGATGTAATTCAATACCCCAGAGCACTTTAACGTGGGACGTGTGCCCACTGTGCAGGCAGCAACTATCACAAAACAACATACTTTGAGGCTTCCACCTCCATTGAAGATCATTAAGATTGAGTCATCAGACGTTTCAGTGGGCCGTGGTTTGGCACCGCCACTTGCCCAGGGAATAGCCATTCAAAATCGCCCACCAGTATCACAACCTGCTCAGTCTAGTACTTCATCATGCCCACTTTCTCAACCTCTCTTTATCAAAAAGTTGTTCGATATCGTCTTTTGTCACCACAAGCTGCTAAGCCTCATATTTTCCCAAATCCTACCTTTCCTCAGGCTGGCAATCTTTACCAGTTGTCTTTTATACCTATTCTTCCGATGCAAGCAGCAGCACCAGCTGTGATTGCCCCTGTACAAACTCTTTGTGAATGTTAACACAAACCCATATCAAATTTCTGATCAACCTTCCCTGCAGGTTGCATTTTCTAATACCGCCAGGAAAACAAATAGTAATACTGCAACAGGTACTTCCAGGTTAATCAATACTCTAAGATTGAGAAAGCTTTTTGCTAATGCAGGAGGTGCTACAACACATTTCGCACTTTATAGCTTCTGCTGGTAATAATTGGAAGCAAAACCTGCACCTCGTGTTTGGATCCAGCATCACTTCTCGCGATGTCAACTGCTGGGCACTGAATGATGAGGAGAATGATCAAGAACTGTGTTCGTTTCCTTTACTTCCTCCTTCAGCCCCTACCCTCAGGGCTTTGAGGAACATCATCCTGCAAAAAGATTACCTGCTCAATTCTGCATGCCCTTGCTCAAGAATTCAGTATCATCCATCCCATGTGGTATGGGTCCAAGTGATGGTGATTGCGACCTGAGGTCGATGCATCCTCCCAATTTACATCTGCGTCCTGCACTAACGATGATATTGAAGATTTATCAGAAGAACAATGCCAGTTGAACAGTGCAGCATCAAGACTACAAGATGATGAGAAGGACATTCGGAGGCTTGTGAATGATCGTTTGAAAGGAGACTCAGCCTACCAAGACCTTCGCTCAATTTTCTTTGCCACATTCATGCTTCCTGCTGTGCTGGCTATTGCCTCACCAAACTGTCGCACCTCAAATCCAAGAGGGGTAAAGCCGCACGCAAGGAAGCTCTGCAGGAAGACTTGGATGAGTGTGGTGGAATCCAAGAGACAGGTTCAGTTTTTCCAGATCAATATGACCGCAGTTGTAAAACAAAAAAGAGGCATCGCTCCGAAGATTCTACAAGTGATGACAACTCTACCAGCATCAGTGAAGAAAGCTGTGAGTATCCCATCTTCTTTGCTCGTAAGTGAATCTTTTTATGCAAGGTGTTAGGAAACAGTATGAGCTGCACATAGCAATAAAGCATATGGTCATGGAATGTGTGCACACCACTGAAGTCGAGCTACTTACTTTTCTTTCCAGCCTTCTATGTATTCCTAGTTGTTCGACTTTCGTGGTGTGTTCACATTTCCATGTCAATGTTCCTTATTAAGACCCCCCCCCTCTAGGATACAGGGAGGTTATAGCTTTTGTAGTGTTTGTTTCTACAAAGTGTCCCAATTTTAATGGTAACTCAGCATTTCTTAGATCCCTCAAAGTACTAAACCATCATTTCACTTTTTTTTTAGCCGCGTCTCGCGTAGCGAACGTGGCTCTAAGAGAGCTCCGCGTTGTTCTTCTTCTTGTTGTTTTCTTCTTCTTTTCTTGTTCTTCTCTGGTGAAGACAAACCTTTAGGACTCGGCTCTTTTATATACAGGATCCGATCTCCTTAAATACTAAACACCTGTACACATCCTCGCATTGAGGGTGCCTTTTGAGAGCGTCTATCATAACTTTAAAATATATTCGGACATTGCTTTAAAGTTTCGAAAAGTTCACGTTACTATTTAAAGATTATTCCATTTAATGTGTTGTAATTTCGTAAATAACACGATTTTCTCGTCATGAACAGGAGCCTCCATGACGGGTCTCGCTATTGGCTCCATCAAGGCACGTGACGAAATGTCGGAAGTTGTTGTTATTGCCTTAGGACGGGCTCTTGGACACATTTGTCCTTGTTCTTCCTTTTCTGCCAATTTCCGAGTTTTATCTTGGATCCGGCAGGGACTTTTGGAATGAAAATTTTGCATCAATAATGGGTTACAAAGTATCGAGCTTGACGTTATTGTTTTTGACCTTGACATTTTTAATGTCATGACCCAATCATAGACATTTTAACTTTTTTTTTTTTCACCATAACTTGATGAAGGTTTGTCTGATCGAAATAACATTGCCCTTCCATATAGCCTAGAGTAAGGTGCATTTATGCTTAATTTACATCATACCCTTCGGGGTCATGGTCAAATGGCAGTCCGAAAAAAAAAATGATGTCATATTCTCTCTCTCTCTCTCTCTCTCGTGTCTCTCTGTCTCTCTGTCTCTCTGTCTCTCTGTCTCTCTGTCTCTCTGTCTCTCTGTCTCTCTCAATTTTGACAATGCGGAATCTCAAGGACACTTGCCTACTTTGTAACCCATTATTGATGCAAAATTTTCATTCCAAAAGTCCCTGCCGGATCCAAGATAAAACTCGGAAATTGGCAGAAAAGGAAGAACAAGGACAAATGTGTCCAAGAGCCGCGTCCTAAAGGCAATAACAAACAACTTCCGACATTTCGTCACGTGCCTTGATGGAGCCAATAGCGAGACCCGTCATGGAGGCTCCTGTTCATGACGAGAAAATCGTGTTATTACGAAATTACAACACATTAAATGGAATAATCTTTAAATAGTAACGTGAACTTTTCGAAACTATTAAAGCAAATGTCCGAATATATTTTAAAGTTGATGATAGACGCTCTCAAAAGGCACCCTCAATGCGAGGATGTGTACAGGTGTTTAGTATTTAAGGAGATCGGATCCTGTATATAAAAGAGCCGAGTCCTAAAGGTTTGTCTTCACCAGAGAAGAACAAGAAAAGAAGAAGAACAACAACAAGAAGAAGAACAACGCGGAGCTCTCTTAGAGCCACGTTCGCTACGCGAGACGCGGCTAAAAAAAAAGTGAAATGATGGTTTAGTACTTTGAGGGATCTAAGAAATGCTGAGTTACCATTAAAATTGGGACACTTTGTAGAAACAAACACTACAAAAGCTATAACCTCCCTGTATCCTAGAGGGGGAGGGGCTCTTAATAAGGAACATTGACATGGAAATGTGAACACACCACGAAAGTCGAACAACTAGGAATACATAGAAGGCTGGAAAGAAAAGTAAGTAGCTCGACTTCAGTGGTGTGCACACATTCCCATGACCATATGCTTTATTGCTATGTGCAGCTCATACTGTTTCCTAACACCTTGCATAAAAAGATTCACTTACGAGCAAAGAAGATGGGATACTCACAGCTTTCTTCACTGATGCTGGTAGAGTTGTCATCACTTGTAGAATCTTCGGAGCGATGCCTCTTTTTTGTTTTACAACTGCGGTCATATTGATCTGGAAAAACTGAACCTGTCTCTTGGATTCCACCACACTCATCCAAGTCTTCCTGCAGAGCTTCCTTGCGTGCGGCTTTACCCCTCTTGGATTTGAGGTGCGACAGGTTTGGTGAGGCAATAGCCAGCACAGCAGGAAGCATGAATGTGGCAAAGAAAATTGAGCGAAGGTCTTGGTAGGCTGAGTCTCCTTTCAAACGATCATTCACAAGCCTCCGAATGTCCTTCTCATCATCTTGTAGTCTTGATGCTGCACTGTTCAACTGGCATTGTTCTTCTGATAAATCTTCAATATCATCGTTAGTGCAGGACGCAGATGTAAATTGGGAGGATGGCATCGACCTCAGGTCGCAATCACCATCACTTGGACCCATACCACATGGGATGGATGATACTGAATTCTTGAGCAAGTGGCATGCAGAATTGAGCAGGTAATCTTTTTGCAGGATGATGTTCCTCAAAGCCCTGAGGGTAGGGGCTGAAGGAGGAAGTAAAGGAAACGAACACAGTTCTTGATCATTCTCCTCATCATTCAGTGCCCAGCAGTTGACATCGCGAGAAGTGATGCTGGATCCAAACACGAGGTGCAGGTTTTGCTTCCAATTATTACCAGCAGAAGCTATAAAGCTGCGAAATGTGTTGGTAGCACCTCCTGCATTAGCAAAAGGCTTCTCAATCTTTAGAGTATTGATTAACCTGGAAGTACCTGTTGCAGTATTACTATTTGTTTTCCTGGCGGTATTAGAAAATGCAACCTGCAGGGAAGGTTGATCAGAAATTTGATATGGGTTTGTGTTAACATTCACAAAAGAGTTTGGTACAGGGGCAATCACAGCTGGTGCTGCTGCTTGCATCGGAAGAATAGGTATAAAAGACAACTGGTAAAGATTGCCAGCCTGAGGAAAGGTAGGATTTGGGAAAATATGAGGCTTAGCAGCTTGTGGTGACAAAAGACGATATCGAACAACTTTTGATAAAAGATGAGGTTGAGAAAGTGGGCATGATGAAGTACTAGACTGAGCAGGTTGTGATACTGGTGGGCGATTTTGAATGGCTATTCCCTGGGCAAGTGGCGGTGCCAAACCACGGCCCACTGAAACGTCTGATGACTCAATCTTAATGATCTTCAATGGAGGTGGAAGCCTCAAAGTATGTTGTTTTGTGATAGTTGCTGCCTGCACAGTGGGCACACGTCCCACGTGTAAAGTGCTCTGGGGTATTGAATTGACATCATTATTCATTCGGTCTTGCCTTTTGTTATTAAGAATCTCTTGGACCGTCCTGGAAACCCGTTTTGAAGCAGGAGTGCTGTTTTGCCTTTGTGCCGAAGAATTTCTCGGTTCCTCCACATCTGTTTTTTTCAAAAGAATGACCATGTGAGTAGCTACACAGATTTCTAGTACACATGGCAAAGGTATTTTGATAAAAGACATATGAAGTATCAACTTGGCACATTTTATTTCAAACAGGCTAGCCATGGCTATGTGTTGTTTTGCTGACATGTTTAATCAAAAGACAGCATGTTGCACTTTACAAACATATTGCATGTCAATCTGTGAGTCTCAATGAGGATGTATAATGAAGTGAAACACACAAAGGAAAAGGATCTTTTACAACACGTCAATGGTGCTTTTGTTGTTTGTGTGCTCCTTCCATGTACTATTATATATATTTACATTGCTTCGAGAAATATTACTCCACATAATCTTGTGTGCTCCCTCTGTGTCCATCAGGCTTTGTTCTAAAAGGTTCCTGTTGTTAAAATAAGAATGGTACCATTGGAACTGCAATATTAAGCTCCAAATTCTGCTTCTTCATTTGGCTTTAGGATGTAGACAGGCTTTTAAAACAGGTATTCTAATGATTAAATGGACACAAATATTTGTTCCAAGTCAATTAATTATTAGCTTTCCAAGCAAGTAAATCGATAATTATTAACTTTCCAACACTACCATTTTGTATTTTTCTATGACAAGAGGAACCCTTTAGAATAAGCATGACAGACACATACTTTTGGTAATATATGAGCATGCAGAAAATAGAAGCAAAATAAACTATGAATGCCAATAAAATCTTACCTTTTTCGGAATGTTCCGCTGAGGGTAGCTTCTAAAAGGAAAAACGTTCACACTGCAAGTTAAAGTGATTAAAATACTGTGCCATGCAACATTATATTTTTCAAACAAAATTCCCAACTGTCAGGTAATACTCCAAAGAAAATAATATCTGTATTTTGAGTCAAATTTAATCAGTACAAAACATTAACATTCTACTCTAGAAAATAGGGCAATTCTCTGCACGTCTGATAATAATAATATTAACCAGAGTTTGTGTCAAAGCCACCCAATGCTCGCCTGTTTATACATTTATCGTTTTTAAGCTAGTCTAATAATTAATATTTTTTATAAAGCATTATAGTGAAGTCTGATCCAAATAATTTAAAGCAATATATGTATTTGTATATTGTAATCAGTAACAAGAGCGCAAGTGAGCACAATATACGCCGAACAAGAAGTATATACAGATTGTGCTACTACATGGAAAACAGCATCCTGGTTGCCATTGCAACCACTTTAGATGACGAACGTATGTCCGACACACCATCTCCACAGTCTGTACCTATGTACCAAATATGAAAACTGAAAGTTGAAAACTTTTGGAGTAGAGGACGGACAGGAACGATGGAAAATAGCATCCTGGTTGCCATGGCAACCACTTTAGATGACGAACGTATGTCACGACACACCGTCTCCACAGTCTGTACCTATGTACCAAATATGAAACGTGAAAGTTGAAAACTTTGGGAGTTAGAGTGCGGACAGGAACAGATGACAGGACGAGACGGACGGACGACGGACGACGGACGACGACAGTATCATTATACGCCCCGATATGTATATATCGGGCGTATAAAAAATAGTGTGGTAGATAAAAACATTAGAAAGGAAAAAATAACTTGCACCAAAAACTTTAACATTTTCACGTTCAGCGTCACGCTGACGCTCACGCCGGGGGTATCGCTATAGCTCTCTGTTCTTCGAACAGGCGAGCTAAAAACGGCTTGGCCAATCTCACTACATTTTGCATACATGCTTGGGGTACCCAGAGCAGAGGGGCGTTAGTCATTTGAGGGCCCCATGCAAGACTCGATAGTGGTCCAGTGGGGGACCCTGTGAGCCCTGTCAAACTGTCATCACACCAAAATACACAATTTTGCATCCGTCTGACGTCGATGTATTCGTTGTTACTTATGCAATCTCAACAAACTAAACTTACAAAGGGGACTATGGGTCATAACACAATGGTTGTAGTGACTTCATTGCCCCCCTTCACCAGAGGTGTCCCATTACCAATCAGCTTGCTATCGCTTGCCGAACCAGCCATTCCTTATCATCTTGCTTGGGTGCTGAAAAGACTTGGTGAGCACTCTACAAGCGTATTGGTAATGGAACACACTCCTGGGGTTCAGAAGGAGGGGCGACGCAAATTCTCTTCATAAATGGGTACCTTGTAGCAACGCTCCCAGCGGAGGATTTTGGAGGGTATTACGAGTGACGCTTCAGAACCCTCAATTGTATCATGAGTAAGAGCACTCAGTGTTATTTTCGCACTCGCTTAGCCTGTGTTGCTTTCGACTCGACTGCAAAAAATCCGGAGGAATTCCCATGTTTTACTGCCTTTTTCCACCATGTTAAGGTGTATAGATAGCAACTTCAGCATCGTTAGGAATTATACATATTTTATTGTGATTATTGCTGCATTTATACACATTAAACGTAGTATTTTTCCACTTAACCTGCTTTCTCTACGAACCTCACCCCCTAATTTTGGAACCTCACTCCCTGATTTTGTAATAGTTCTGTCGAGTTAAACATCAGGGGAAAACATTTTTTAAAATTTATTCACTATGTGACAGTGCTTTCTTTCCTTGAGATGGAGCATTCCCTTTGCACTGTGCTTAACACCACTCACAAGTTGATATGTTTCATCGGAAAAGCAAGAATCCCACACACTCCACCTTGCTCAAAAACCCTCCCCCTCCTCCCTCAACTCACCCTTCTCACTCCACTCTCCCCCCTCACTCCCCCCTCTCAAAGTTGCCCCAAATCACATCCACAAAGCTGCCTCCTTCCCCTGCCCTCTCTCTTCCATCTCATCACGCCACCTCCTCTAATCTTCAATTGCCCTCTGACCCTTCTCATATTACTCCCAACTGCACCTCAACCCATCACCAACCGAGCTTTTTATCCTCATCATCCGGTCCTCTCTCATAGCTCTTCTGCAATCCCCCACACTCTTTCAACAACTCTCCTCACCTCTCCCCTCCCCCACCCTGCACCCAAAGACTCCTCACCTCCCTCTTCCTTAACAGTGTGGACCTCAAATATCCAGGGCCTTCGGTCAAACCTGCCATCTTTCCATACAGGTTGCCACTGACAAACCAGACGATGTGATTAACAGAAACATTCCTCCTTCAAGATATCTCTGACTCACTAGTATCTCTCCCTGGTTACTCCCTCCTGCGGTATGACAGAGCTGAGCCTCGTCCTGGTAACGGAGTTCCTCTCTTTATCAAAGACTCTTTTCCTCACTTTTTATGCACTGCCCTCACTCCTCCACACCCACAGGAATACCTCTGGCGAAGGCTTCCATTCCACTCCTACCACATGTTAAAATGTGTTGAACCGTCCACCAAACAGTGATGACTCCATTTACATCTCGCTCTCCGAAAACTTGGACCAACTTCTATCCTCTCATCCCAACTCTTTCTCATATGTGGTGACTTCAATTGTCATCATGCAAGTTGACTGGGTGTGGGTACCTCCCTCAACTGCCATAGCACTTCAGCAAAAGTCTTCTGCGACTCATGGGCACTGACACAATCTGTCAACTTCCCTATGCGGATCTCGATCAACAGCACTCCATCTCTTCTAGATATGATGTTGACCGATTTCCCTGAAAATATCTGATGTTCTTCCTCCACTGCAATCGGTTCATCTGATCACGTGCTTATCAAAGTAAACATTTCTCTGGCTGTTATTGGAGAACCACCTCAGCGTTCGAGTCTGGCATTTCACTCAGGCCGACTGGCAGGGCTTCAAGCAGCCATCGAACTTCTAGACTGGTCTCCCATATCCACTTTCTCCGACATCGTCATCCTGGGAATTCTTTCAAAGAAACTTATTCTCTCTAATGCAGATATTTATCCCATCTCATCTTCAGTTGGCATACCCTTCCTCCCACCCATGGTACACTGAAGCTTGTGGCGAGGCAGTTGTCCTGAAACAACTTGCCTTCGCCTCATGGAAAGCAAATCCAACTAAGGGCAATCTCAGATCCTTCCACAAAGCTCAGAACAAGTGTGTCTACCTTCAAGAGAGCTAGAAAACAACATCTTTCTAATCTCAAGTCTGAACTCTCAAAACAGTTTCCCTCCTCCAAATCCTGGTGGCATCGAGTTAAGTCTGTTTCTGGTGAATGTTGCCCCTCCATCCCCTTCCTTACCTCAAATGGCCACAGAGCTGACACTACAGGTGAAAAGTCTGAATGCCAAAACTCCGTGTTTGCTTCTAAATCTTGTCCCAAACCCATCGCTTTCTGTACCTACGTTACCCAGTCACATCAAAGCTGTTCCTGGCCTCTGTGTCCTTTTCTCCTGACAAGGTGGAGAGCTTGCTGTCAAACCTCGACTCAGTTTCTGCAACCTGTCCCGACGGCATCAGCCCACATGTCCAAAAAACCTCCTCTGCTGCTCTTGCTCACCCTCTCTCTGTTCTATTCACCCTCTCATTTGCTCAAGGTCATCTGCCATCTGCTTGGAGATCAGCAAAAATTACCGCCCTGTATAAAAAAGGTGCAAAAACAGATTCCTGCAACTACAGACCAATCAGCTTTCTCCCAATCATCAGCAAGGTTATGGAATCCATCATCGCTTCAGACATTAAATCCTTCCTCTTCTCCAATGGCTTGATTTCCGATCATCAATTTGGATTCAGAAAAGGTCTCACGATCCTAAACATGCTGCTTCTGCTCTCCCAACAATGGATGGAGATCCTCAACGCCAGTCATGAAATCAGAGCCATCTCCCAAGACATATCGTGTGCTTTTGATACGGTTTGGCACCCTGCCATGCTCACCAAACTCTTTTCTTTTGGTATCCAAGGCCATCTCCACTAATAGCTCGCAGACTTCCTCTTCTGTCGCTGCCAACATGTGGACCTTCATGGATTTCTCTCATCCCCTCTTCCTGTCCAGGCTGGAGTTCCTCAAGGCAGAGTTCAGGGCCCTGTGCTTTTTCTGGTTTTCATCAATTTTCTGACTCTCCGGAAAATCCTCTTTATTTCTTTGCTGATGACTCCACCCTCTGCCATACCATCTATCATCCCTCAGATCGGCAAGCATCAGTCTCTTCACTCTCTGCAGATCTGGATAAAATCACAAGCTGGTCAAACACTTGGAACATGTCTTTCATTCCTGAGAAATCTCACACTCTCACTATCCTCTGAAAGAACCATCTGGAAAACCCCCCAATCTACTTTCTCAACAATCCTCTTGATAGTCCTTTCATTCAAGCTTCTGGATCTCACCATCTGCCATGATCTTTCCTGGGAAAGCCACATTTCCAACTTGGCCTGAAAAGCCAGTCGCTGACTGAGCATCCTCCGTCGTGCAAAGTCCTTCCTTGACACACCTGATCTCCTTGACCACACACAAAGCTTTAATCTGCAGCCTGATGGAGTATTGCTCTCCTCTGGGCTGGTGCTCCGCCTCTCACCTTTCTCCGCTTCACTTGTGGAAACCAAGGCATTTAGGATCATTGGTATCTCCGCAATGAGGCTGAATTTTTGGGTCTCTCACTCTCTCACTACAGGCAGGTCAGTGGTCATTCTGTTTTCTACAGTTTCCTCTCTGGCCTCACCCCCCCCCCCGCCCCGCTCTGTCTGCGATATGTCCCCACATATTTCTGATGGGCGATCAAGGTCCGCCAGAAAACCCCTTCTGGTAAAACTACCAAAATCAAGAATCACTGCTCACTTTCACTCTTTAATGCAGTGGTTCCCAACCTGTGGTACGCGAGGGCCTTCCAGGTGGTTCGCGAGCACTTTCGGGCTCAACCTTTAAATAAATAAATAATAATAATAAAAAAAACGACAGATGGGGCTCCGTCTATGCTCGGTTGAAAGTCAGGGTTTCAAGCCCATGTGAAAGCTGTGTCACCAAAGCCACCGGTGTCCATTGTTTCATACACAGATTCGCCCTTAGCACTAAGGTACTCCCTCCGAATTTGTTATCATGCTTGAACCGATTAATCAAAATAGTTAATTTCGTCAAAACATCCGCCCTGAATACTCGGCTGTTCAAACTGCTCTGTGAAGATCTCGGCTCCGACCACACCTGTCTCCTCTACCACACAGAGGTTCGCTGGTCTCCCGGGGGAATACGACGAGGCGTCTCTTTGAACTGAGGGATGAACTCCTCGTATTCTTCACGGAGAAAGAACACGATTTTCAAAAAGATCTGGAGGACGAGAGTTTATCTCAAGGTTGGCCTACCTGTCGGACATTTTTGGGGTCTTCAACCACTTAAACCTGTCGTTCCAAGGGCCCAACTGCACTGTCTCAGACTTCATCTCGAAGCTGGGAGCGTTTGTCTGGAAGTTGGACCTCTGGATCAAGAACGTGGAGAGCAAACGCTACGGAATGTTCGAACTCCTGACTACCCTTGAGAGCGAACCCAATGATGATTTTTCCCAAGAAATCGTCCGTCACCTCTCACTGCTCAAGACTGAGTTGATGCATTACATAGCTTATGTTGTGCCTACATCACCAATTCCGTTTTCCGTTGAACCAGCCGATCTGCCTGTCGGACCGGGGAACAAGAGGAGCTCATAGATATCCAGGCTGACGAGACGCAAAGACGAAGCACAAGGAATGCTCTCCTATGAACTTCTGGGTGACCATGGCCTCCTCGTACCCGACACTAGCCCGTCACGCTGTTCCCAGCTACTGATTTTCCCCTCTATGTGGGAGTGCGAGCAGGGGTTCTCAGCCATGATGACCATCAGGTCAAAGAGCCGGAACCATCTTGCTGCGCCCGGGCATGATTTCCGATGTGCTGTGAGCAAAGTTATGCCCCGCATCGACCAGCTGGTGGAGAAAAACAGATGCAGCCCTCGCATTAAATTTTGTTCTTTGTTGACAGTTAGTTAATTTGTGTGTTCTACTTGTGAATAAATTGATATCTTATCGAATTGAGTTTTTTCTGGAACCAGGTGGTACGCGGCGACTGGTAATGGGGACCTCCAAGTGGTACTCGATCAGAAAAAGGTTGGGAACCACTGCTTTAATCCCTATTTTTTCCCCACCTTTAGAACAAACTCCCACACTCTCTTAAATCCCACTCTTCCCTCTAGGTCTTCAAAACAGCTGTCACCACCATCTCTTATCTTCCCACATCCAAAACCATGATCTTTTATACCCCCGTTAATCCACCCCAAACCCACCTCCTTCAAATTCCCTGCTTTCCCTGTCATGAAAGCAAGGACTTCCTGAAAGTACCTGTCGTGCAAGGATCTGAAAGTTCCTGAAGTGTCCATCTTGTTTACCCCATGTACCCCACCCCATCCCTCACCCATCCACAGATCCCCTCATGTTTCTGTTCCCCACTGTTTTGTGCTTCTCTCTCCCACCCCTCTTGTTGTACTTTCTGTGTGTTAGGTGTTATACGAGCCTCAACATTGTTTACAAAAAATAAAAAAATAAAAAATAATCATTAAAAAAAAGCTCGACTGCTCTGGTTGCTGGTGCTCAAGCAGATGGTGGCGAAACCTATCAATAATTTTCCGAGCAAAGACCTTGCCCAGCACTGAGAGCAGCGTCACCCCTCGATAGCTGTTGCAGTCCTGGCGATCACCCTTCCCTTTCCAGAGAGGGACAAAACGCCCCTCTTCCAGTCAGTTGAGATGATGCCTGTGTTCCAAAACAGAGCATAGAACTGTATGCAACAACACGAGTATAGCATTTCCACCAGCCTTGAGAAGTTCAGCATGAATGCCAAAGATCCAAAGAGCTTTACCCCATTTCAACTGCTTCACCTCAACCTGTGTTTCCACAAACGAAAGTGTTTCACAGTTGATTTGAGGGTCAGCAATAGGGATAGTTACACCCCTGACATCCATCTCAACAGCTGGTGCATCAGCCTGGAACAGCTGCTCAAATTAACCAGCCCAGCAGGCCTTCACTTCAGACTCCTCTGTCAAGAGCCCACCATCCATCCATCCACCTATTGGGACCAAACTCTGTGCAGAGCGTTGGTGCTGCCGAAGCAGTCTCCTTGGGTATTGGGCACAATCCTGGATGGGTCGCCTCTCCGACACAGGATACCAGCAAGCTGGAACTCATTTTGCTGACCTCGGAAGGATGACAGGCAGAGTCAACCCCACCTCGTATTAATTCAACAGCCGAGCAGAATTTGAACTCAGGATCCTTGGATCGCAAGCCCACCACCCGAACCATTAAGCCAACACCAGGCATAAGAGCCCACCACCCTCCACTCCAACTGCAGTACACAGAGGGATGGGCTTGGAGAAACATAATGAATGAATTCCTCTGTAACCAGAACGAGAATCACTTGACTACAGGTGATGCTCTACCCATTCACAGATTCCTCGCACATCGGCCTCCTTGCCCGCCCTCAGTGCACGTACAGTTTTATGTCTCAACTCCCTGAACAGCTCAGCTCTGAATTGATCCTTTGAGTAGACCAGGGAGCTCACAAAGTCTCCTCCCCTTTTTTACATCTGTTATGATTGGAAACCACATCCCTCCCCTGCCCCACCCCTCCCCCACTCATGACAATCGCAGATAATAGCTGCCACCATGCTGCTTTGTCATCAATGGACCTTAGCGGATAGATATGAAGCAAGACAAACTGAAGTGCTTCCTCTTTTCAATGGCCAGAAAAAGGGTGCGGAGGGTGGAGCTGAATGGTATAGTGGGGTTCATGAGAAAGACAAAGTGACAGAAAGTGCACGTGAAGAAGGAGAGATTCAGCACACAGCCAACTTGTACGGCCTCACCAGAGGGAGAGAGGGAGAGAGGGAGAGGAGGAGAGAGGGAGAGAGACTCACACAGTGCCAAGGGCATGCAGACTTGTGCAGTTGGAGCCAGGACAGCCACAGCCAGGGAAGTGAGGAGCATAGCAAGTTCTACAGAATATAGTTCCATGCAGGCTGCTCATGCTGGGACACCCTTTGAAAAGTGTGGTTGCCAAGAGAGCACACACAGTATGGTCAGACTCCTCCAAAGCGATGTCTTCCTCAAGCTGGGGTTTACGCTTCACCTTCCTGCTATAATTTGTCATACCCACTCCCCTGCCATTGCGACTTTGGTCCTTTGCTTTTATCATCCTCCCCAATGATTCTGTACTTTACTGCTCTGGGCAAGAGATAAGAATTAAGATCAGGCCCTGCTTTGTGTTGAACAATTGATTTCCATGTCATCTTCTTGAGAGCCTGTAGGGACTTGTCGTGCCCAGGGGGTCAAATGGATTTGTATTATTTGTTGATTATTGTCTATTTAATTTTAGCATGGAAGATTATATAATTTGTATTAAATATGAGTGTTAAACTCAGATGTTGTGGAGGCATTTCCTGTTCCTGTCAATGCAGCCAATTTGAATACAAAAGGATGCGGGATTTTTCCCCACACAGTGGTCCTGGTTGGCATTGGTCATCTACACATTGGGCTTTTGTATTGCAGGCGTAGATAAGACTAGTTTTGGCCTAGAATTTGGGGTATGTGATAGTTCCGCTGAGGCCAAGAAAAGAGAGGTCAAGGCTGTTTATTCCGGACACGTGAAACATCCTGCAACCCATGCCTGCAGAAAACAGACTTTTTGGCACGCCGGCCTCATTTTCTATCAATCATCATGTAATTTTTTTTTTTCTTAACTCCATGAGTAGGCACTCACTCCGATGCTGAAAGTTTTGTGTCAATCACTGCAGGGGTTGCAGAGCAAAATAACTTAAAAACGTGGGGGTGAAAGAAAAAAAAAGAAAGAAGTGAGGCGAAAAAAGGTCCTGCTACATAAAACACTGCAACATGCCTGTGAAATTTTTGGGGGGGGGGGATGCCAGCCACAATTGCCATCCAATCATCATGCAACTTTGTTAAAAAAAAAAAAACATATCTTCATGGGGAAGGTGCTCCTATGTTGAAAGATTTATATCAATCGCTCAAGCAGGTCAGGTCAGGTAGAAAAGCATGTGCCGGAGCAGCGCATTACCATGTCCACAAGCCTCCAATTGGCCATCCCCCAGGCAGATGCCCAGCCTATCACCACCTCCTTGAGATAAAGATCAACCTGCTGCAACCCCGAGGTACATAGTTGGCCCATTGGCTATACCTCGCTGAGAAAATCTGGTGAGCAGGATCAGCGTCAGGAAAACGACCCACATGTCCATAGAACTGCAGCTGACATTCAAGGATTATACAGGTAACAAATCTCATCTGAGTCTCTCTCAGTAAATGTTTGTCAGACCCAAAGTCCAACCAGAAATAGCCAAGGATTTTTGGAAGAGACCTGGTACCAAAGAGTTAAACCTTTGTCTCAGATCCTTGGTCAGTGAGGAATGCCTACATTCAGTGAGGACTCAAAGAGCAAGGATATGGTCAATCCTTTACCTCTTTGGTGTAAAGCATTTCCACCAGCCTTGAGAAGTTCAGCATGGATGCTATAGATCCCAGGAGCTTTGCTCCCTTTCAACCAATTCACCAGAGCCTGTATTTCCACAAAGAAAGGTGGTTCACAGTTGATTGGAGGATCAGAAATAGGGATAGTAACACCCCTGATATCCAATTGAACAGTTGGTTGGTCAGCTTGGTAAAGACACTCAATGGAACCGGCCCAGCAAGCCTTCACTTCAGACTCCTCTGTCAAGAGCTCAACACCCTCCGCTCTAGATGCAGTACATCAAGAGACAAGCTTGGAGAAACACAATGCACTGATTCCTCTGGAAGCAGGATGATACTCACTTGACCACAGGTGATGCTCCACCCTTTCAAGAATTCCTCACACCTGGCCTCCTTGTCTGCCCTTAGCCAATGTACATTTTTACGTCTCAGATCCCTGAACATCTCAGTTATGGTTGACCTGACCTGACCAAGCCAGGCTCTGTGAAACTCATCAGTGGTATCCAGTGTGCCGAGAGACAAAGTTCCCCATTGCCCAAAAGTTGACTAAGACACCCACCAGAAACATCAAGGATGGTATAGTCTTGAAAGAACTCCGCAACACTTCAGCATCTCCTGAAACAGGAAAACCCCTTGGACCCCCACGCAACCTGTTCACAAACTCCTCAGCTTCCCTTTCACCTTGAGCATGCCAACATCCAGCCCAGGCTGGATGGTACCATTTTGTTGAATTTCAGTCGCAGCTTCAGAGTTGCTACAACAAGCCTGTGATTGATACTGAGGAACTGAGCATTCTAGTAGACTCTGCAATTCTGTACCAACTTCCAGCAACCATCAATGATAACATGGTCAATCACCTTGCCACAGCACCAGTATTGGAATACTATGTCCAGCGATGTGACTGAGCGCAGAAACCATGAACCAGCCACCTTAAGTCCACAACATCTTGTGAAGTCAAGGAACTTAATGCTTGTGCATAACTCATAATGCTAGTCTGGTTCCTGGTTCCAGACCCATGTGAACCAACACATCTCATAACCATCCCCATCAGTGCTTGTTGATGTAATGAAATTCCCCAAGACTACTAAAGTATCTCACTTGGGGCACCGATCAACCACTGACTTGAGCACTGCATGGAATGTTTCCTTCTCAGCAAGATCACTCGCCTCAGTGAGAGTATATACAGAGGACAGGGAAATGACACCCAGAGTGACAAATCCTCAGTCTCATAATACGCTCGTTGACCAGTGTTACCTCGATTACTACAGTCAGCTTGTTGGATACAGCTACAGCAAATCCCTGGGAATGGTAAGCATCAGAGCACCCAGACCAGTAGTAGGTAGAGCCACCCACCATGATTTCACCACTATCCGGTGTCCGGACCTCAGAAAGTGTTGAGGTTCCAACGCTGGAGCTCAGATGAGAGCAGAAACAGATAATCATCCTCTCTTAGAATGTGGACATTCCAGGTACCCACAGGAAGGGACAGCATCAGATCTACCCGAGCAGACTGCCATCTGGTGGACGACACCTCAGCACCATCCCGACACACACCACCACCACCCGACCCAGCAGTGTTACCCTGTGGTTTTCCCCTATCATCAAAGAATGGGAGCCCCAAAGGCTTTGCCCCAGTCCCATCATCTGGTGAGCAGCCCTGCGAAGAGCAGCCGCACAGGAGGTACTCCTATGGATTTAGTGTTTTCTTTGTTTGATTTGTATGGTGCAGAATGAATCTAGTTTGATGTCAAGGCTGTTACAATCCCTATTGCTGACCCTCCAATCAGCTGTGAATTGCCTTAGTTTGTGGAAACACAGGTTGCGGTGAACTAGTTGAAAAGGGACAAAGCTCCTGGGATCAAGTAGTTGCAGAGAAAATGAATTTAAAAGTGAACTAGAAAGCATCTGAAAATGCAAAGCCCATTCGCTTTGCATTCAGACTTCTTCCGTATGCTAAACGGTACATTTGCCCTTTTGACCAAATTCTTAATTTGTTTTCTTCATATTCTCATAATAAAGCTTTTTTGAAAATTTGACAACAAAAGCTCAAATGATAATAAAAATTTCAGGTCAATTGGATGAAAATTGACAATTTTATGTGATGCTGACCTTTGACCTTTTAACCAAATTATTAATTTAACTTCTCCATATTCTCATAATAAAGTTTTGTTGAAAATTTTATGACAAAAGCTCAAATGGAAAAAATGTTACAGCCCAGACATAAACACAGACCCAGACAAACACAGAAGTGATTACAAAACCTCGTCTCCCGCTGCGAGGAAGATGGGCTAATAAAGGTGAAAAGATGAGGGCCTTGGCCGCATTCCACAACATGGTCAAGGATGGTTGTGGAAGCTCAATACTAGTACTTTATGAAATAAACTGAGTTTGAAGTATTGTGCCTGACAACACTCTTAGCAATGGTATTGTGTACATCACTCATAATAATTATAGCCTGTAACATGTATATTTGCCAAGAGCAAGGTCGTGAGAAAAATGATTTCTGACCAAATTCCGAACCATATAATCCTTTCCTGCGATGCAGCTTTAAATTTACCATGCTTGTAAAATTCTATACCTGTGTGCAATATATTATTCACGTCGAAGACATGACACACAACTAACTCACCACAATCTCAGACACACTACAGAGTTCGCCAAACTCTTGTTTATGCATGAAGATCTTAACTGCCACCACTAGTATGTGAACTTATCAAACCAAAGCAGCCAAGGTGTTTTGTAACGTCTCAGGCATCATGCAATCGGTTACCTATTATATTTTGATTTATGACAATAGACAGACTTCATAGCTGCAGTTGGTGATGGCGAACTTTCAAATGCTAACTTCTGTTCAATTCGACATCTCTGATCTTGTTCTCTAAAGTTATTCCCCAACTAGTTGTTTTCAGAAAGCTATGGAAACAATTATATGTCACTGCATGCAGCATGATTGGCTTGACCAACAGTCATCTTTCACTCAAGGACTGGTCAATTATTTTATTCAGGTTCCAAAAGTGGCAGCTCCAAATAATTACTTCAACAAAGACCAACAATCTCTAATGCATCCATCTAACCAAAAGCAATCCTGTCCATTTTCCAGGAATTGTTGTGGGATGGAGGGGACTCAGGAGAGGGTTTGAAGGCTTGGAGTGGGGAGGTGATTGAAGGCTTCAGGTTTTGGGGTGGTGGGGAGGGGGGTGTTGTGGTTAGACAACACTTGAGCTAATTTGACTGAGGGGGAAATTTAAGATCACTCCATTTGGCTCACAACAAGGGTATCTGTTATCAGTAATATGACCTCCAATCAATGCCTTCCTCCAAGACCCACGAACTCCATATTGTGATCAGGTCCTTGAACTTTGCCATAAACAGAGCATGGAGACAAAATCACAATCACTAGATACCAATGAAGAAATTAAAAAAAAAATGCTTCATTCTTGTTCCAATAGAAGGCATAAATATGCTTATTAATTATTATTTTATTGTTATTAATGTTACCAGCACACAGAAACAAAGCAATTGCAGGACCAATACAAACACAATCTTGGAGTGAATGTTACCTGCAAAGTCGACACAACAGCTCGGTTCAAATGTATCACATCATTTGCTTTTATGGCATCCAGGCACTTCTCGTACTTGATCTTGTAAAACTTCAAAACAAAAGTAGAAGCAATAAAAAAAACTTCATCATTCTATCTATAATTCCAGCAATCTGTGTGTGTGTGTGTGTGTGTGTGTGTGTGTGTGTGTGTGTGTGTGTGTGTGTGTGTGTGTGTGTGTGTGTGTCTGTGTGTGTGTGTGTTGTCTGTGACAGCTGTTTCTCGACAACCACTGGTCTGATCTAATTGAAACTTGCCAGGTATATTGCTGGGGACCTGAGGATGTGCCTTTTCAAGGTTTGATATTAATCGGACAAGTGCTTCCCAAGTTATGGCCATTTATTTACCAAACCAATGACAAGACACGTTATTGCGTGGGCGTGGCCGATGGGGAAGGGAAGCTCAGCCGCGTTCCCCATTACGGGTTACAACGTACGGGTTTCCGGATAGTGATGACTTCGTGTATTCTAATAATTTCTCGATTTCTTATTGCATTTATAGATAAACACAATGCCCCAATTTATGATCGTTTTCATATTAGACGGTGCATAAATTTCGGTAACATCAGAGTGCTGGTGTGCTCTGAACCAGGAAGTAATTTTTTTTTCTCTTCTTCTCTTCTCTTTTTGTTTTTCCTTGCGACGACATTGCGAAAAGATAAAATACGTTGGCGCTAATTGAATAATTGGCCATTAAAACCTAAATTGCGAATAATCGTAACTGTGATATGCGAACTTCCGGGCCACGCACGTACGGGCACACGAGAGCAAAGAAACGGCCTGTGTGGTTGTTGTTTCTCGCTCGCGGTTGGAATATTTCTTTATTCTTCTTTTTTTTTCTACGGGCACGTACTAGTTAATAAAGTGTTAATATGGGTATACCAACAAGCAAAACCCATTAATCTCGCTGCTCTGCCAGGTCTTCATCACAAATGTTAGCATTAACCAACAAATCATGGGTCACTCCTCTGACAAAGAAAAGCCCCTCACTCACTCCACTGCCCTTCCTCCCAAAAATAAAAATGGACAGTTATCATAAGATGGCAAAATTATGTAGATATGATTGAAAGTAGTTTTTTTGATTCAACTGTTATCTCTTTATTACAAACTTGCATCATTAATGGGGCTGAAATGAAGGAGTCGGCAGAAGAAGTTGAGAAGTTGCCGAATTAAGTCACAAAAACAACAGGTTATTTTGATCGAATGATGTACAACTGGCAATTGTGCGCAGTCCAAACTCAGGTTTATTGAAAGGATAGACAACAAAGCAAACATTGGCACAGAAATGCACAAAACAAATGGTGACCAGCTTCTTATTCCCACAAGTCTCACCCTCACTCTTTCCGGTGCTCTGTTTTCCCAATATATCCTCCACTCAAGTACTAGATCATTCTATTTCAAGAGGCTACTAGAATTTGCATGTTAACACAGATGGTTCCATATCTGGAAGTAGCTTGAAAATTGCAGAACACTTGTGATCTTTCCACAAAATTCAAAATCTAACTTCCAGGATCAACATTTTAATTTTTTTTTACTCCACTCCACATTTACAATTAGTGCCTAGTCTCAACAAACAATATAAAGCCCTAAAATAAGCAATTAGTTCCATATTGAATCACAAGCATATCAGCATTAAAGAATGCACATAACACAACTCACTGACTAAAAATTACTTTTAAATAATTTGCAATATTTTGATCTTATTATTTTGTTCATGTTTAAACATTTTTAGAAGTGCAGGTGTATCACACAATGGACCTGCAACTGAACAGGCCATTTTCATATCTCCTATGACAGTAAATAAGTAAAGGAACAAAAGAGCAAAGTATAATCAATACATAAGTGTGAAATACATAGATTATCTTTAGAGATTCAAGGATTACACAGACAGAGGAATGGAGTTCTAGAAATAAACAGCAACACCAATACCAGGATGGTGAGGGGCCTGTAAAAAGGGAAGAGAGTATTGCCAGGGAGGAAAACATGAATTGGACACATCTGTATTGTATCCTGCAAGAGGAACGTTTCTGTTAAATATTCATCTCTTGTTATATGACAACTCAATATACAGAATTTCCCTTAAATGTAACGTATAAATTAGGGAACCAATTTATCATCTAACTCCATCAAGTCACGTCTGACTTCTGGTTGCATTCATGATCAGATTTCTCCAAATATTTTGATCCTACACTACTTCCCAAAGCTCTAGCAGAGAATCTTTGCTGCAGCCTACACCCCATCCATCCAGCATTTACCTCGTCCATCCAATGTACATGGTGGTCAAATTTATTCAAGCACTGATTTTTTTTTTGTTCTTCTTGCAGTCCATGTAATTTTTAACATTAGACTCCAACACCACATTTCAAAACTGTCAATCTTCTTCCTTTCTTTTTCAGTCTGACTCGCATCCATACATTGCAACTGGAAATAATAGAGCATTCACCAGCCTCCACTAGGTTTGCATTATAACATCTTTATCTTTCCAGATATTTGTCAATCCTGACATTACTGTTCTCCCCAATGTTAACAGTCTATTAATTTCTCCTCCACATTCTCCACTCACTTCAATCTTGGAACCCAGGTAGATGAAATTTTCCACTATTTCCACATGATCGCCTTCCAATCTGAACACACTGATCAGTGACAAGATTTTAGTTTTTTCTGTTGAAAGAAATACCAGCTTTTCCACTGTCTGCAGCAGTTTCATTAAGTTCTCTTTACTTCCTGCCAAAAGAGTGGTATCATCAGCATATCTGAGATTGTTGATATGTCTTCCTCAAATCCTGACTCCAGCCTCGATGTCATCAAAGTTTGATTTCCTCACAACAACACAGATTTAACAAGTAAGGGGAGAGCATACACTCATCCCGGTGATGCACTCACTATTCAGATTGAACAAGAAAGGGGAGAGAATGCAACCCTGTTCAACTCCTTTTCCAATTCCAAACCATTCTCTCTCTCCAAACTCTGTTCTTAGTGTCGATTCTTGTTTAGTGTACAGGCTTATCAGACATATCAGGTGCTCTGACATCCCTATTTCTCTCAGAATAATCCACATCAATTCATGATCAAAACAAATGAAAGCTTTGCGATAATCTATAAAACAGATATACACCTTCCTTTGATATTCCCTTGCTTTTTCCATGACACACCTCAGATTTACAATTTGATCTCTAGTACCTCTTCCTCTTCTGAAAATTGCTTGCTCAATGGGCATTTCTTGCTTAATTAATTCTTCTATTCTGTGTTGAATGATCTTCAGTACTATCTTGCTCGCATGTGCAATCAAGGCAATGGTTCGGTTATACATTCTCTTGGATTCCCTTTTCTTTGGCATTGGTATGTAGACTGAATGCTTTCACCTTTTAAGCCACACAATCCTGCTCCCGATCTGTGTACAGATGGCTGTTGAAATTTTGATTGCCTCCTCCCCAAATACCTGAAAGAGTTCTATTGAAATTTAATTGGCACCTGGGCCTTTTCCATTTGCCAGCTCTTTCAAGCCTTTACGTAGCTGACATTATATCACGATTGGTTTTTGTTCATATTCTCTTTCTTCGAAGGTTGCCATTATATTGTTATTTTGTTTGTGTAGTTTCGGGATAGTTCTTTCATCTTTCATTCACCTTTGTTTCTTTTGTCAGATCTTTTCTTGTTCAACTCTGAAGGACCCCAATCCTAGACCTAAACTTTCCTGTGAACTCTCTCATCTTTTCACCACTCTCTTATGGTCATGGTATTTGGTGTGTATCTATTAAGGTATGCCTTAATGTGACACTGGAGAGGCACAAAGCAGCTGGTGTTTCCTCCTCTGTAGTGGACTGCTGGGTTGGCTTTTTTTGTTTTTGGATACCAGGTCCAATTTTTTGGATACCAGTGTGAACAATACGTAATAATAAAGACAAGAAAAAAGAAAGTTCTCTCGAGTCTTGGGACCGAAATTATTTTCCCGTAAGAATGCATCGCCAATTATATATATGTATTATATATATATATATTATTATATTATAATATTATATTATATATATATATATATATATATATTGTTGTGGTTTCCCGCCGGCGCATCGCCACGAGCACAACCCTCGATGAAGCAGTGGGGTCGTCTCGGCTCGATCGCCCGGAATTTACAGATCGCCGGCCCGGGTAAGCCCGGATCGACGGGTCCTGGTAGTTTTAGGACCGAAATACGCCAATGGGGAGATCACGTGGGGTAGGGTTAATTGCAACTTCACTTACCTAAGTACCCAACGTGATCCAGCTACCGGGGTACTTCACCCTCGGCGGAACTCGTACGGAAGCGAGCCGCTTAAGCGGCCCGTCCTGTGTGCGTAGCCGAGCGGTGATATCGCCGAATTCTGCCGGCCCGATTATTTTGGGACCCTGGCAATGGTCCACTAATCCCTCACACGCACGACATGTTCAGCCAATGAAGGAAACGACACGACGAGCTGAGTACATTTACCAATTGGGGTTTTTATTGCAAATAATAAGCAGGGAATGAGGGAAGACATAAGAGCAGATCTATACCGAATAATAAGCAAGGCAAATATATTACAGCACAGGCACTTGTACTGTTCACTACTTATTAGACGGGGCCCACACACAGACACACACACACACCCAGACAGAAATGGACCCCCTGGGTCTTATTTAATGGGACCTCCAGCCCGGAGGACCGTCGGGCTGAGGTTCAGGGTAGCTGACCTGGCCACGAGCACGCAGCTGGACGTCCCCTGGCCGTGAGACTGGTGTCGCCGTCCCAGCCAGGCGGAAGGCGCCAACGCGAAGCTCTGGGGCCGGGACGAGGTCGCCCCAGAAGCCAAGGTGATGAG
>CM068961.1:48151087-48163515 GCA_035128595.1 Eptatretus atami
GCGAAAAAAGCAGGGTCGTGCTAAATCGGGATTCAAGGAAATCGGCTTTCAAACTGAAGCAATGTTTCCAGTTTCCACGTTTACCTTCTAGCAAGTAAATTACCTTTGAATTGAAGACTTCCACGAATAAATCGTTGTTGTTCGTCAATTAAAACAAATTTATTTTTAGTGAAGCTTTTTATGTTGTTCGTAGTTGCATGAGAATGAATTTAAAAGTGAACTAGATAAGCATCTGAAATGCAAAGCCCATTCGCTGCATTCGATTCTTTCCGTAGCTAATCGGTCATTGCCTTTTGACCAAATTCTTAATTGTTCTTACTATTCCTCATATAAAACTTTTAATGACAACCAAAAGCTAAATGATAATAAATTCAGTCAATGATTGAAAATTGACAATTTTATTATGCTGACCTTGACCTTTTAACCAAATTATTAATTTAACTTCTATTTTCTCATTATAAGTTTTGTTGAAATTTTATGACAAAAAGCTCAATGAAAAATTGTACAGCCCAGAATAAACACAGACCCAGCAACACAAAAGTGATCAAAATCTCTCCCGATCGAGGAAAGATGGATAATTAAAGGTGAAGATGAGGGCCCTTGGCCCATTTCACAACAGGTCAAGCATGGTTGTGGAAGCTCAATCTTACTTATGAATAAACTGTTTAAGTATTGTTGCCTGACAACATTTAGCTGGTTATTGTGTACAATCACTCTATAATTATAGCCTGTACATGTATATTGCCGAGCAAGTCGTGAGAAAATTGTTTCTGACAAATTCCGACTAATCTTTCCTGCGATGCGCTTTATTTACATGCTTGTAAATTCTATTACCTGTGTATTATTATTCACTCGAGACATCCACAAACTAAATCACCCCATCTCAGACACACTACAGATTCGCCAAATCTTCTTGTTATGCATTGAGTATTCTTAACTCACCACTAGTATGTACTATCAACCAAAGCAGCCAATGTGTTTTTGTAACGTCTCAGGCAATGCAATCGGTTACCTTTATATTTTATTGTATGACAAAGAAGACTCATGTGCAGTTGTGATGCGAACTTCACAATGCCTAACTTCTGTTCAATTCGACATCTGATTTGTCTCTAATTATTCCCAACTATTGTTTTCAGGAAGTCATGGAACAATTATTATGTATGCATGGCAGGAGATTGGCTGACCACATCATTTTCAACTCAGACTGGTCATAGGTATTTTATTCATGTTCAAAAGTGGCAGCTCCAAATATTTACTTCAACAAAGACCAACAATCTCTAATTGCAGGTCCCTCTACCAAAAGCAATCTGTCATTTTCCAGGAATTGTGTGGGATGGGAGGGGATAGCGAGGGTTGAAGGCTTGAGTGGGGAGTATGAAGGCTTCAGGTTTGGGGGTGGGAGGGGGGTGTGGTTAGACAAACACTTGAGCTAATTTGACTGAGGGGGAAATTTAAGATCACTCCATTTGGCTCACAACCAAGGGTATCTGTATCAGTATTATGACCTCATCAATGCCTTCCTCCAAGACACCGAACTCCATATTTGTGATCAGGTCCTTGAACTTTGCCATAACAGAGCATGGAGACAAAATCACAATCACTAGATACAATGAAGAAATTTAAAAAAAAATGCTTCATTCTTGTTTCAATAGAAGGCATAAAATATGCTTATTAATTATTATTTTATTGTTTTAATGTTACCAGCAACAGAAACAAGCAATTGCAGGGCCAATCAAACACAATCTTGGAGTGAATGTTAGCAAAGTCGACACACAGCCTCGGTTCAATGTATCAATCATTTTGCTTTTATGGCATCCAGGCACTTTCTCGTACTTGTGACTTGTAAACTTTCAAAACAAAAGTAGAAGCAATAAAAAACATTCATCATCTATCTATAATTCCAGCAATCTGCTGTGTTGTGTGTGTGTGTTGTGCTGTGTGTTGTGTGTGTGTGTTGTGGTTTGTGTGTGTGTGTGTGTGTTGTGTGGTGTTTCTGTGTGTGTCTGTGACAGTGTTTCTCGACAACCACTGGTCTGATGTAATTGAAACTTGCCAGGTATATTGCTGGGACTGAGGATGCCTTTTCAAGGTTTGATATTAATCGGACAAGTGCTTCCAATTATGGCCATTTATTTACAAACCATGACAAGACAGTTGCGTGGCGTGGCCGATGGGGGAAGGGAAGCTCACCCGCGTTCCCATTACGGGTTCACGTACGGGCTTCGGATAGTGATGACTTGTGTATTCTAATTAATCTCGATTTCTTATGTGCATTTATAATAAACCACATGCCCAATTTATGATCGTTTTCATATTAGACGGTGCATTAAATTCGGTAACATCAGGTGCTGGTGTGCTCTGAACAGGAAGTAATTTTTTCTTCTCTTCTCTTCTCTTTTTGTTTCCTGCGACGACATTGCGAAAGATAAATACGTTGGCGCTAATTGATAATTGGCCATTAAACCTAAATTGCGAATATCGTAACGGTATGTATATGCGAACTTCCGGGCCACGCACGTCGGCACACGAGAAGCAAGAAACGGCTGTGTGGTTGTTGTTTCTCGCTCGCGAGTGGGAATATTTCTTTATCTTTTTTTTTTCTACGGGCACGTACTAGTTAATAAAGTGTTAATATGGGTTATACCACACAAGCAAACCATAATCTCGCTGCTGCCAGGTCTTCATCACAAAATGTTAGCATTAACAACAAATCATGGGTCACTCTCTGACAAAGAAAAGCCTCCATCACTCCACTGCCTTCTCCAAAAATAAAAATGGACAGTTATCATAAGATGGCAAAATTATGTAGATATGATGAAAGTAGTTTTTTTTGATTCAACTGTTATCTCTTTATACAACTTGCATCATTAATGGGGGTGAAATGAAGGAGTCGCAGAAGAAGTTGAGAAGTTGCCGAATTAAGTCACAAAAAAAAACAGGTTATTTGATCGAATGATGTACAACTGCAATTGTGCGCAGTCCAAACTCAGGTTTATTGAAAGGATAGACAACAAAGCAAACATTGGCACAGAAATGCACAAAACAAATGGTGACCGTTCTTATTCCCACAAGTCTCACCCTCACTCTTTTCCGTGCTCTGTTTTCCCAATATATCTCCACTCAAGTACTAGATCATTCTATTTCAAGAGGCTACTAGAATTGCATGTTAACACAGATGGTTCCATATCTGGAAGTACTTGAAATTGCAGAACACTTGTGATCTTTCCACAAAATTCAAAATCTAACTTCCAGGACAACATTTAATTTTTTTTTTACTCACTCCACATTTACAATTAGTGCCTAGTCTCAACAAACAATATAAAGCCCTAAAATAAACAATTAGTTCCATATTGAATCACAAGCATATCAGCATTAAAGAATGCACATAACACAACTCACTGACTAAAAATTACTTTTAAATAATTTGCAATATTTTGATCTTATATTTTGTTCATGTTTAAACATTTTTAGAAGTGCAGGTGTATCACACAATGGACCTGCAACTGAACAGGCCATTTTCATATCTCCTATGACAGTAAATAAGTAAGGAAACAAAAGAGCAAAGTATAATCAATACATAAGTGTGAAATACATAGATTATCTTAGAGATTCAAGATTACACAGACAAGAGAATGGAGTTCTAGAAATAAACAGCAACAACAATACCAGGATGGTGAGGGCCTGTAAAAGGGAAGAGAGTATTGCCAGGGAGGAAAACATGAATTGGACACATCTGTATGTTGTCCTGCAAGAGGAACGTTTCTGTTAAATATTCATCTCTTGTTATATGACAACTCAATATACAGAATTTCCCTTAAATGTAACGATAAATTAGGAACCAATTTATCATCTAACTCCATCAAGTCACGTCTGACTTCTGGTGCATTCATGATCAGATTTCTCCAAATATTTTGATCCTACACTACTTCCCAAAGCTCTAGCAGAGAATCTTTGCTGCAGCCTACACCCCATCCATCCAGCATTTACCTCGTCCATCCAATGTACATGGTGGTCAAATTTATTCAAGCACTGATTTTTTTTTTTGTCTTCTTGCAGTCCATGTAATTTTAACATTAGACTCCAACACCACATTTCAAAACTGTCAATCTTCTTCCTTTCTTTTTCAGTCTGACTCGCATCCATACATTGCAACTGGAAATAATAGAGCATTCACCAGCCTCCACTAGGTTTGCATTATAACATCTTTATCTTCCAGATATTTGTCAATCCTGACATTACTGTTCTCCCCAATGTTAACAGTCTTTAATTTCTCCTCCACATTCTCCACTCACTTCAATCTTGGAACCCAGGTAGATGAAATTTTCCACTATTTCCACATGATCGCCTTCCAATCTGACACACTGATCAGTGACAAGATTTTAGTTTTTTCTGTTGAAAGAAATACCAGCTTTTCCACTGTCTGCAGCAGTTTCATTAAGTTCTCTTTACTTCCTGCAAAAGAGTGGTATCATCAGCATATCTGAGATTGTTGATATGTCTTCCTCAAATCCTGACTTCAGCTCGATGTCATCAAAGTTTGATTCCTCACAACAACACAGATTTAACAAGTAAGAGGGAGAGCATACACTCATCCGGTGATGCACTCACTATTCAGATTGAACAAGAAAGGGGAGAGATGCAACCTGTTCAACTCCTTTTCCAATTCCAAACCATTCTCTCTCTCCAAACTCTGTTCTTAGTGTCGATCTTGTTTAGTGTACAGGCTTATCAGACATATCAGGTGCTCTGACATCCCTATTTCTCTCAGAATAATCCACATCAATCATGATCAAACAAATGAAAGCTTTTGCGTAATCTATAAAACAGATATCACCTTCCTTTGATATTCCCTTGCTTTTCCATGACACACCTCAGATTTACAATTTGATCTCTAGTACCTCTTCCTCTTCTGAAAATTGCTTGCTCAATGGGCATTTCTTGCTTAATTAATTCTTCTATTCTGTGTTGAATATCTTCAGTACTATCTGCTCGCATGTGCAATCAAGGCAATGGTTCGGTTATACATTCTCTTGGATTCCTTTTCTTTGGCATTGGTATGTAGACTGAATGCTTTCACCTTTTAAGCCACACAATCCTGCTCCCGATCTGTGTACAGATGGCTGTTGAAATTTTGATTGCCTCCTCCCCAATACCTGAAAGATTCTATTGAAATTTAATTGGCACCTGGGCCTTTTCCATTGCCAGCTCTTTCAAGCCTTTACGTAGCTGACATTATATCACGATTGGTTTTTGTTCATATTCTCTTTCTTCGAAGGTTGCCATTATATTGTATTTTGTTTGTGTAGTTTCGGGATAGTTCTTTCATCTTTCATTCACCTTTGTTTCTTTTGTCAGATCTTTTCTTGTTCAACTCTGAAGGACCCCAATCCTAACCTAAACTTTCCTGTGAACTCTCTCATCTTTTCACCACTCTCTTATGGTCATGGTATTTGTGTGTTGTATCTATTAAGGTATGCCTTAATGTGACACTGGAGAGGCACAAAGCAGCTGGTGTTTCCTCCTCTGTAGTGGACTGCTGGTTGGCTTTTTTTTTGTTTTGGATACCAGGTCCAATTTTTTGGATACCAGTGTGAACAATACGTAATAATAAAGACAAGAAAAAAGAAAGTTCTCTCGAGTCTTGGGACCGAAATTATTTTCCCGTAAGAATGCATCGCCAATTATATATATGTATTATATATATATATATATTATATATTATATATATATTATATATTATTATATAATATATATATATAATATTGTTGTGGTTTCCCGCCGGCGCATCGCACGAGCACAACCCTCGATGAAGCAGTGGGGTCGTCTCGGCTCGATCGCCCGGAATTTACAGATCGCCGGCCCGGGTAAGCCCGGATCGACGGGTCCTGGTAGTTTAGGACCGAAATACGCCAATGGGGAGATCACGTGGGGTAGGGTTAATTGCCAACTTCAACTTACCTAAGTACCACGTGATCCAGCTACCGGGGTACTTCACCCTCGGCGGAACTCGTACGGAAGCGAGCCGCTTAAGCGGCCGTCCTGTGTGCGTAGCCGAGCGGTGATATCGCCGAATTCTGCCGGCGCCGATTATTTTGGACCCTGGCAATGGTCCACTAATCCCTCACACGCACGACATGTTCAGCAATGAAGGAAACGACACGACGAGCTGAGTACATTTACCAATTGGGGTTTTTATTGCAGATAATAAGCAGGGAATGAGGGAAGCACATAAGAGCAGATCTATACCGAATAATAAGCAAGGCAAATAATATACAGCACAGGCACTTGTACTGTTCACTACTTATTAGACGGGGCCCACACACAGACACACACACACACCCAGACAGAAATGGACCCCCTGGGTCTTAATGGGACCTCCAGCCCGGAGGACCGTCGGGCTGAGGTTCAGGGTAGCTGACCTGGCCACGAGCACGCAGCTGGACGTCCCTGCCGTGAGACTGGTGTCGCCGTCCCAGCCAGGCGGGAAGCGCCAACGCGAAGCTCTGGGGCGGGACGAGGTCGCCCAGAAGCCAAGGTGATGAGCCGGGCAGGGGAGAAACAAGCAGGGAACGAACGACGACGAAATCTCCTCAGAACAGCGCTTTTGTGTACGCTCTTTTGAAATCCTCATCCATAGGAAAAAACCCAGCCGACTCAGGAACAACCTTCCCCTCCTCAGACACACCTTATCTCCCCCCTCCTGCTCAACGAACCTCCGCTCCTCCCACTCGCCCTCCCATTGGACGAGTATATATATATATATTGTTGCGGGCCGGGGGTCGGGTGAGAAGGCCACTAGATGGGGAAGCTATCTCGGTTCCCACCAGACTCCCCGGAATTGTAGGCCGTCGCACACGGATAATTCTGTGACGCGGCGGGTCGCCTAACCGACCGTGGACGCAAATAACTCAACCGTGTGACCTAGGGTCTCCCGTCTATGGGTTAATCGGGTTACCTAATTAATCACGTGATTTAATTACCGGGAAGACGCCCTCAGTATGCTTGTCCAAACCGGATCATTCTACTGGCCCCATGTGACTCCTCGTCCGCGCCCGATTGGACAGGCGTGCGGTGGGGGGGCACTCCCTCCCTTGGGCGGAGTCTCCAGCGGGGGGGGGGGGCATTCGTGGCTCCGCCTACGGCTCTCCTCAGACCCGGTGGTTAATGGAGACGGTGCTGGGTCGGAGGCGGAGCGCGGAAGACGCCGGCTCCCCGCCGATCAGCCACGGTGCGTGTTGACATCACTTGGAGTGAAGCGAAGGTGAGGGCGATGCGGTGCGGTCGGCGGTGGAGTCGATGATGTAGTGGTGGTGTAAAAAATAACTAAAAGAAAATCTAACTATTAAAACAACTTCACAGCGCAGGAACATTTAATTACCCATTAGACCAGGGTCGGGACCCTAACTGGCAACATGTACTTACCGTATAAATGAGCTAAAGGACCTGAATGTTGAGTGCGATAGCTTTCCAAATCCACAAATATATATATATATATATTATATATACACAAAACAACAACAATATATATATATATATATATATATATATATATATATATATATATATATATATATATATAATATATATTGTTGCGGGCCGGGGGTCGGGTGAGAAGGACACTAGATGATGGGGGAAGCTATCTCGGTCCCACCAGACTCCCCGGAATTGTAGGCCGTCGCACACAGATAATTCTGTGACGCGGCGGGTCGCCTAACCGACCGTGGACGCAAATAACTCAACCGCGTGACCTAGGGTCCTCCCGTCTTGGTTAATCGGGTTACCTAATTAATCACGTGATTTAATTACCGGGAAGACGCCCTCAGTATGCCTTGTCCAAACCGATCATTCTACTGGACTGGATCACTTTAGCGGATCGGATGAGCCGAGCGACACTGCCAAGGACGTACCGGCTAAAAGGAACGGATCGTTGGGAATAAAAGTCCCGGCTAAACTAGGATTTGGACCATGCTGGATCAATGGAAGAAAAGACAAAAACGAGCAGGGAATATTCCGAATGATAATTTATTAACAATTGCGGAGGAATGGTATGTGGCACGATCAAGATTTATTGGGGTGTGTGCAGAGATAGGGGAGAGAGTGTGGTGCAGCAAATAAACAAGCAACTTACAAAAGCAGACTTAACGCGAAAATAATAACAATAATAACGACAAGCCGGTAGGCAACATGGCTGCTCGCTCTAGATGGAAAGCTGCCGACGCGACTAGCCGATATTCATGTACATGCTATCAATCAACTTAGCACAATAAATATGATTATCACAGCCCTCTTAGTTTGCGCCCAGAAACCCGCCTTGTGAAATTTCAGGCATGTTTCCAAAGAGATTCTAACAAATGGCAGCCCTGGTAATTCCATATATCTATTCGCTAAAGATTTTATTTTTTTATATGATGCTGTAAGACATTCTCCTTGGGCACAAAAAACAGGTCCCTCGGTGGTCCAGTTTCGGAGTATTGATTTTTTTGTACAGTCCACAATAAGTGTACGATGTACGATAAAGTATTTTAGCTGTTGCTAAGCAACGGAGGTGTGCATAGCAACCATTCATTTTTGTGTACATGCTAGCCACATTGTACACATTTCACCCAAGTTTCATCAAAATCAGACTCTTTCTCTTGGAGATATTCGCAATTAACCGTTTCTGAAATGTTCGACATGTACTCGCCCAAAACCTATCTCCTCCTACAAATATTTTTTGTTAGGCTGCAAATTGATATGAAGGGAGCTAGATAGATTGCACACAAAACTCTAAGCTTCGATTTTTCGATATTTTTCTTTTGATTTTTTGACCACTTTAAAGGGCCGTTGCTAGGGCCCGGGTCCCATATTCGAAAGCACATGATTCCCAGAAATATTGGTCCTACCTACCAAATTTCATTGGAATCGGTTGAGTGGTTTAGCCCCGAGGCTTGACCAAAGTTTCGCGGACAGACAGACAGATGGAAATGTCCAGAATAAGGGTGCTGTAAGAGCAGCCAATAACGATCTTCTGCAGTCGTACTTAAGCAGACAGGCGCCAGGACACACACACACACACACACACACACCACACACCACAGAAAACCTGACGAAGAGGGAGTATTGGAACAAGAAGGGAAAGGAGTTGAGGCTACGATCTCGGTACCTTTGTGCTTGATAGCACGACGCACCACCAATACGTTTCGGGGGGGGGGGGGGATGCTCTGTGTGCGGTACCCAGCAGCTGGCGCGTCGTTCTCTGGCTTCAACAGCGTGTGTGGAGACCGTGTTTCGTGACGAGGGCTTGAGTGGAGAATGGGCGGAGTCCAGGGTGCGTGGACGGAGTGGTAGGCGGGACCAGGGTGGCCGATGGGGCCAACGTCGTGTGGGCGGAGATGAGGAGGCGGAGTCCAGGCAGCAGTAGGCGGGTCGTGGCGATGTCGACGAGGGAGAGGCCAGAGCGAGAGAGAGGCGGAGAAAGAGGAGAAAGGCAGAGGGACCGCTCCGACATTTATAGGACTTGCAGCGTGGGGGGAGGGCCACCCCGAAGCGAAACGTCATCACCTGAATCGGGCGCTCCGATTGGCCCCGACCCCTCACGTGGCCTGCTAACTTTGGCCAGAAACCGCCTCACTTTGTTTCCGGCAAGGCCATCTCAGACAGCGGCAATACTCCGCTCCGGCCCCACATGACACGAATCGCCCACACCGAAATTGGCACGCGAATCATCCCGCAAAAACCCTCGGACCGCGCCCCGGCCGAGGGTCCCGCACACCACTCGGGGTCCGACCAGCGCCGATCAACGTGCCCGCTTCGCGCCAACGCAGCCCGCACTGCACAATACTTCCCGGCCCGACGCAGCCCGCTGGCCGTAGAGACGAGAAGACGCTCACCATCGGCGGGGAATCCGCTGCTGCCAGTGAGGACGAAGGTACATCGTTATGGATAAATCCATGCATTTTTCACGAGCGGTGTACATGTCTGTCTTCGAGCACATTCTATACAGTGCCGGGGTTCGGCCATTACGCACATGGTCAGTGCTCGCGTTCACACGACTCTGCTCGCGTGTGCATGGGGCGAACACCAATATGGGTCAAATATTTGGTTGAAAAGGAACGCGCCACTTTTACTCCGCACACTCGTATCCCACCCAACATGGCGTGGAGTCGCCTTTATCGGCCTCCGTACGCGTTTCGTGCAGCGTGGGCGTCATGCTGGCTGTGTTTCCTGTGTTGTAAAAAAGACCATTCATGCAGCCTCTTAAGAGGTATACATTCGTATGTCTTTTTAATGCAACCGGCAATCTTCCCCAGATCATTGAAGCTCGAGTCGATAATCCCACACTGCTAAGTGCACTGTATGACTCGCTGCACACGTTGGAACGAGAGCTCTGCGCCGCCAATGCCCGTGCATCATCGTTCCCTGCCACAGCGGCGCCACACGCGCCTGGCCTCCATGAGGGCCCACCTCACAGCGAAGGCACACGTGGCTCAGATTTACCTCAGGAATAATCAGACAAAAAGAAGGGTAGGGACGAAATGAAGAAAAAAATGATGTAAGCAAACCTAGCTATGAGATCATCGCAACGCACGCCCCTGTTATCCCGCTAGACAAAAGGAAAGGGATTATCTACACGTATATTAATGGAATAACTGTCTTGGGACCACTATCTGTTGGATGCATGCGGTTCCGTGAACCACAACAAATATATATATATATATATATATATATATATATATATATATATATATACATATATATATACAGTCATGCCCGCTTAACGACGTTCCGGGCAACGACGGATCGCATATACGACGGGTCTGCCAGCTCTGAAAAAAAAAAAAAAAAAAAAAAAATGTAGCTGAAAAATTCCTATCGCCGAGTGATGTAGCCTCGTATAAAAATAGCACATACAATTATGTACACTCTACAGAACATAATACCTCATAATGATAATAAACAACGACAGTGTGGCCCTGTTATAATGCGATCGTTGAGGTCCATAAAATGTCATCGCGAAAAAAGCAGGGTCGTGCTAAATCGGGATTCAAGGAAATCGGCTTTCAAACTGAAGCAATGTTTCCAGTTTCCACGTTTACCTTCTAGCAAGTAAATTACCTTTGAATTGAAGACTTCCACGAATAAATCGTTGTTGTTCGTCAATTAAAACAAATTTATTTTTAGTGAAGCTTTTTATGTTGTTAAAACAATCGCACTGTTCCGAAAATATATCACAATTGACAGGTGCTCGTTTATTCATTTGTAAATTATAACATTGATGCAATGATTACGTATTTATAAAATCCAAACGCTATTTATTCACCTTTCTATAATCGATGCGAGAGGAGGTTGTAAGCTGCTGCTAACCACACTGATGGCCGTCATGAACTGCACAAAGGTAAATCTAACGTGTCTTCTGTCTCTTGGATGTGTGTTACAATTGCCGACAGTATTCAGTACAGTAACATGCTGTACAGGTTTGTATCCGAGGAGCAATATGCTACACCATATAGCTTAGGTGTCTATGTTTGTGTAAGTACGATGTTCGAAAACAATGTTCGAAAACGAAAATGATTTTAAAAAATGATGTTCGCACAACGACGACGTCGCTTAACGACGCGTTTCTCAGAACGTAACCCCGTCGTTAAGTGGCGCATGACTGTGTATATATATTATATATATATATATATATATATATATTATATATATATATATAATATATACAGTAATCCCCCGTTTCTCGCGGGGGTTACGTTCCAAACCTCCCCGCGCTAAGTGAAAATCCGCGATGAATGGACGCCTCCCCAAAAAATCGACTCGTCTGGTCTGGTCGGTTTGGGAGTGATTGGGTTTGAGGTGCCTGAGATCGACTAGTCTGGTCTGGTCGGTTTGGCAGTGATTGGGTTTGAGGTGCCGGAGATCGACTAGTCTGGTCTGGTCGGTTTGGCAGTGATTGGGTTTGAGGTGCCGGAGATCGACTAGTCTGGTCTGGTCGGTTTTGAGGTGCTGGGTATGAGCAGTGCTCGTTCAACGGCGGCAAACCTTTTTCCTTCCCGAAGCATATATCGAGCACCTTTACCTTAACCTTCTCCTGGAGCGTCCCAGGACCTTCCTCTGGCACTTCGGTTCCTTGCCAGAAGCCTTAGAAGATGCAGGGCGTTTGGGCAGCATCGTAGGGCTTGGAGAAAAAAACGTAGAAAATATTCGAAGTTCACAAGCGAAACTTTGTCTCGTGCGTTGTTTGACTGGTCGAGCACCACGCGTTATAATTTATTGCTTAAATAATTTATATTTTATATATTATTACCGCAATGTACCGGGGAATCCGCAGAAAAAATTAGTTACGTTCCAAGGGAAAACCCGCGATGAACCGGGGGCGCGATAGGTGAACCGCGATGAAGCGGGGCTGTATAAACTATATATATATATATATATATATATATATATATATT
>CM068961.1:48186253-48202229 GCA_035128595.1 Eptatretus atami
ACACATACATCTTCTTCTTCTTCTTTGGCTGCTCCCGTTAGGGGTCGCCACAGCGGATCATCCGTTATGATCCGCATAATGATTTGGCACAGGTTTTACGCCGGATGCCCTTCCTGACACAACCCTGGTCGCCTCTTACGACACAGGGATAATATATATATATATATATATTATATATATATATATATATATCTTCTTCTTCTTCTTTCGGCTGCTCCCGTTAGGGGTCGCCACAGCGGATCAACCATCTCCATTTCACTCTATCCTCCACATCTTCCATTGACACTCCAACCACCCGCATGTCCGCCCTCACCGCATCCATGAACCTCTTCTTTGGCCTTCCTCTTCTCCTCCTGCCTGGCGGCTCCATCCTCAGCATCCTTCTCCCGATATACTCCGCTTCCCTCCTGTGCACATGTCCAAACCATCTCAATCTCGCCTCTCTCACTTTGTCCCAAACCGTCCTACCTGCGCTGTCCCTCTAATATACTCATTCCTTATCCTGTCCATCCTCGTCACTCCCAACGAGAATCGCAGCATCTTTAACTCTGCCACCTCCAGCTCGCTTCCTGTCTTTTTGTTAGCGCCACCGCCTCCAAACCATACAACATAGCTGGTCTCACTACCGTCTTATATACTTTCCCTTAACTCTTGCAGCTACCCTTCTGTCACAAATCACTCCTGCAACTCTTCTCCACCCACTCCATCCTGCCTGCACTCTCTTTTTCACTTCTCTACCACACTCTCCGTTACTTTGGATAGTTGATCCAAAGTATTTAAACCCATCCACCTTCCCCACTTCAACTCCTTGCAACCGCACCAAACACCACCCTCCCTCTCATTTACGCACATGTACTCCGTCTTACTCCTACTGACTATCATTCCCTTCTCTCCAGTGCGTACCTCCACCTCTCGAGGCTTGCCTCAGCCTGCTCCCTACTCTCTCTACAGATCATGATGTCATCCGCGAACATCATAGTCCATGGAGACTCCAGTCTGATCTCGTCCGTCAACCTGTCCATCACCATTGCAACCAGGAAGGGCTCAGAGTCGATCCTTGGTGCAATCCCACTTTTACCTTAAACTGGTCCGTCATTCCTACCGCACACCTCACGCTGTCACACTGTCCTCATACATATCCTGCACACCCTCACATACTTCTCCACCACTCCCGACTTCCTCATACAATGCCACAACCCTCTCTTGGCACCCTATCATAAGCTTTCTCTAAATCCACAAACACACAATGTAACTCCTTCTGGCCTTCCCTATACTTCTCCATCAACATTCTCAAGCAAACATCGCATCAGTGGTGCTCTTTCCTGGCATAAACCCATATTGCTGCTCACAAATCATCAGCTCTCCTCTCAACCTAGCTTCCACTACTCTTCCCACAACTTCATGGTGTGGCTTAACAACTTTATCCCTCTGTAATTTCCACAGCTCTGCACATCACCCTTGTTCTTCAAAATCGGAACCAGTACACTTAATCTCCACTCCTCCGGCATTCTCTCACTTTCCAAGATTTTATTAAACAATCTGGTTAACACCCCACTGCCATCTCTCCTAAGCACTTCCATGCCTCCACTGGTATATCATCTGGGCCAACCGCCTTTCCACTTTTCATCTCTTCATAGCAGTCCTCACTTCATCCTTACTGATCCACCCCACTTCCTGATTCACTATCTGCACCTCTTCCAACTCTCTCTCTCTCTCTCTCTCTCTCTCTCTCTCTCTCTCTCTCTCTCTCTCTCTCTATCTCTCACACTCTCTATCTCTCACACTCTCTATCTCTCACACCTCTATCTCTCTCTCTCTCTCTCTCTCTCTCTCTCTCTCTCTCTCTCTCTCTCTCTCTCTCTCTCTCTCTCTCTCCATTTTTCTTCATTCATCAGCTCCTCAAAGTACTCCATCCACCTTCTCAACACACTCTCCTCGCTCGTCAGCACATTCCCATTTGCGTCCTTATCACCCTAACCTGCAGCACATCCTTCCCAGCTCGGTCCCTCTTGTCTTGCCAATCGGTATAAATCCTTTTCCCCTTCTTTTGTATCCAACTTCTCATACAGCTCGTCATATGCCTTTTTCTTAGCCTTTGCCACCTCCCTCTTTGCCTTTCGCCACCACTCCTTGTACTCCTGCCTCCTTTCTTCATCTCTCTGACTATCCCACTTCTTTTCACCAACCCCTTCTTCCTTATACTTTCCTGCACTTCCTCGTTCCACCACCAAGTCTCCTTATCTTCCTTCCTCTGTCCAGATGTCACACCAAGTACCTTCCTAGCTATCTCCTCACCACTTCTGCTGTAGTTGCCCAATCACCCACCCATCTTTACCACCATCCAACACCTGTCTCGCCTCCTCCCTAAATTCCACGCAACAGTCTTCCTCCTTCAGCTTCCACCATCTGGTCCTTGGTTCAGCCCTCACTCTCTTCCTCAACCTCACCTCCAAAATCATCCTACAGACCACCATCGATGCTGTCGAGCTACACTCTCCCCTGCCACCACCTTACAGTCTCTAATCTCTTTCAGGTTGCATCTCCTGCAAGATGTACCACCTGTGTGCACTTTCCTCCACTCTTGTATGTCACCCTGTGTTCCTCCTTCTTGAAATACGTATTTCATCTCATTCCATTCTTTTGAAAACTCTACCACCATTTGCCCTTCCACATTTCTCTTGTTGAGACCGTACCTACCCATCACCTCCTCATCTCTTTATTCCCTTCCCAACATGCCTATGAAATCTGCTCCAATCACCACTCTTTCATTCTTGGATACACTCTCCACCACTTCATCTAACTCACTCCAGAAATCTTCTTTATACTCCATCTCACACCCCATATGTGGGGCATATGCACTGATGACATTCATCATCACCCCTTCAATTTCCAACTTCACACTCATCACTCCGTCAGACACTCTCCTCACCTCCAATACCCTCTTGACATAATCTTCCTTCAGGATTACCCCAACACCATTTCTCCTCCCATCCACACCATGGTAGAACAGTTTGAAACCACCTCCAATACTCCTAGCCTTACTCCCCATCCACTTGGTCTCTTGTACACACAGTATGTCCACCTTTCTTCTCTCCATCATACAGCCAACTCTCGCGCTTTGCCAGTTATCGTCCCAACATTCAGAGTTCCAACTCTCACCTCCACACTTCCACTCTTCCCCTCTCCCACTGCCTCCGGACTCGCCTTCCCCGTCTCCTTCTCCTCCTTCGCCCAGCAGTAGCACAATTTCCACTGTACCCTGCTGACCACCGGTACCGGTGGCGGTCGTTGGTAACCGCGGCCTCGACCGATCCGGTATGGAAATTGGTTTTGTTGTCCGCATAATGATTTGGCATAGGTTTTTACGCCGGATGCCCTTCCTGACGCAACCCTGGTCGCCTCTTACGACACACAGGGATATGGTACACCTATTCTAACCGGCGGCGTTATCCACACAATGGAATCTCGCAAAGGCTGTTTTGAATATGCTCAGAATATCTCATGTTGCCTCTTTTAACCGAAGGGTTCATGAGTTGCACGTGCTGAATGATTATATATATAGGATAATATATATATATCTATAATATATACTATTATATATATATATATATATATATATATATATATATATATAAACAATTTTTTTTTTTAATGCCACAATTTCTCCATTAAAGAGTTAACGATTATTTTGTCCACTTGGAATAAAAATAGCTATCTATATATAATGTAGGACATGTATTTGATTATTATTGTATGTATGTTATATGTATGTATGTGTATTTGCTCTTCATCCATTGGTTGGACAGCTGACCTGACGTCACCCACAATTGTAACCCTGAAATACTTAGCCTAAAGTGGCCAGAGAGCCCAAAAGACTGAAAAGACCCAATGGATCCAAAATACCCCGAAGCCCCTTAAATACCCCAAAGACTTAAAAGACCAGAAGACACCAAAGACCTGAAAAACCCCGAAGACCCAAAAATGCCAAAAGATTCAAAAGACCCCAAAGATTCACAAGACACAAAATACCCGAAAGACCCTGAGGAACTAAAACACCGAAAAGATCTCGAGCACACAAAAGACCTCAAGGACCCAAAAGACCCAGGGGATTCAAATGACCGAGGACCTCAAAGATCACGAGAACCCAAAATATCTGACACGACAGACCCAAAAGACACAACGGGACTATCGTGGAGGGAAATTCTGCATAATGAAAATGTGACCAGGTCCCTCCCCCCCCCCCCCATTCCCACACCACACACAATCCCAATCCATGTCCTTAACCCCCCTCCACCACACCCAAACTCTGTGCTTCCCTCCCCTTTCTTCAAATCCTCAAACTCCCTCCCAACCCAAACTCTCCCCCCACCCCCTCAAAAGCCTCAGACCCCTCAAACCCAACTCTGTACCCCTCTTCCTCCCTTCCCAAGCCAACTCTGTCATCTCCTTCCCCTTTCTTATTCAAGTCCTCAACTTCCCCAAACCCCAAGTACTCAATCCCCTTCCAACCCAAGTCCATCCCACCCCATCCCCCCTGCCATTCCCAACGTCTCCATCTCCCTCTTACAACTCCAAACACCCTCACCCCAACTCTCTTCTGTCCTTTTCCTCCCCATTTCTTCCTGTTTTAACAACGTTACACAAAATACACAGGAACTTTGGCATATGAGAAGGCCATTCGGCCTATCATGCCTGCATTGTTCCTGTTCCCGTTTGTGAATTTAACGTTCCATCTTTATTTCCTTTTAACATTGTTCTTAACAATCACTTCCCCTTTCTTCCCTTAACCTTACTATAATTCATGGACTGGTGTTTGTGTGTTTGTGTTTGTCATGCTACTCCTCCTGTAGTTGTGGGCTGATTCCGTCCAGATTTGCTACAAAGGATCAGCATGACCCCAATTAATGTATCGGTGTGTTTATCTTAGCCGGTGGTCTTAGGGGGAAGGGAAGGGATGTGTATGTAAATGTGTATGTGTAGCGCCGCATCCACCTCCAGGTATTACAAAGTCTCCACCATTTACAGTACAGTATTCCTGACCTCAGTTTTCCCAGTGCAGTGAGTTGTGTTAAATTATAAGCAGTAGGTATGTTGTTTGCTTCTTGCACGTAACGCAGGTTTTTTTTTTTGCTTCTACAAAGTTGTCAGTTGCCTATACACTGCTCAAATAAAGGTATGCGTCAGAAGAACGTGTTGCATGCTTGGAACAACATCGCCCATAGGGTGGGCACTCTGCTTGTATTTATAATGTTTGGACAAAATAGATTTTAAAAATACAAGAAGAAAAATAATGGTTAGCCAGTCAATGAATCCCCAGTCCATTTATGTATGAGAAATTTGTACCAGTAGCTGATGATCATTGGGGTTTCCTTCTCCATTTCAGGGACAGCCCATAACGTGCCACGAGAGCAGTCAGCTGAGCCTGAACACCTGATTCGCAGGGTTTATGACATCAATGATTGGCTGCCGTCACACAAATCCATCTCAAAATCTTGCACTAAAGCACAAGGTAGATTTGTTTTTTTCTATCTTTATGCAACACATAGAAAACAACTGGCATACAAGAGTATCTGCTTACTTGCTGCATTATCACCAAATCATACCCATTAATGTGAATGTTATAATTCCCCTTGAATAATCACTTTGGATTTGCACAGATTAATCACTCAGTGTGCTTTATTCAAGGTTTCCTGTTTACTTTATTTATTTATAGATAATCAGGATAAGTTAATATTGTTGCAGTTATCGGAACCGCATGCAAACAACAGATAGTGTCCCAAGACAGTTATTCCATTATTGTATGTGTAGATAGTCCCTTTCCTTTGTTTAGCGGAACAACAAGGGAGTGCGTTGCGATGAACTAATAGCTAGGGTTGCTTCAATCATTTTCTCCTTCATTTCATCCCTACTCTTCTTCTTTTATGATTATTCCTGAGGTAAATCAGCCACGTGCACCTTCGCTGTAAGGTGGGCCTCGTGGAGGCCAGCGCGTGCGGCACCATGGTGGAGAAACTGCAGCGCCGAGTCATGTGGGTGCTTGTTGGTGCGGGATTGTCGGCCGAGCTCTGATGGTCTGGGGAGAATTGCCGATTGCATTAGAAAGGCATGCAAATAAATACCTCTTAAGAGGCTGCATGAATGGTGTTTTTCACGGCACGGGAAACACGGCCAGCACGACGCCCACGCTGCACGAAACACGTACAGAGACCGATAAAGCCGACTCCACGCCATGTTGGGCAGGATACGAGTGTGCGGGTAGAAGCAGCTTGATCCTTTTTAACCTCAATATCCGACGCATATTGGTGTTTGCCCGCGCACACGCTAGCGAGTCGTGTGAACGCGTGTGGCTGGCCACGTGCATAATGGCGGAACCGCGCGCCACTGTATGGAATGTGCTTGAAAGCAGACACGTAGCCGCTCGTGAAACGTGCATGGATTTATCCATGGCGATGTACCTTTGGTCCTCGCTGGCAGCGGTGGATTCTCTACGGATGTGTGAACGTCTTCTCGGCACTGTGGCCAGCGAGGCTGCGATCGAGCCAGGGAATGTACAGTGCGGCCACGTTGCGGTGCGCGGAACGAGCGCGTTGATCGATGCTGGTCGAATACCGAGCGGACATGCGGGACCCTCGACCGGTCGCCCGGGGGTTTTTGCAGGATGATTCGCGTGCAATTTCGGTGTGGGCGATTCATGTTATCTCGTGGGGTCGGAGCGCAATATTGCCACTGTTTGAGATGGCCTTGCCGGAAACGAAGTGAGGCGGTTTCTGGCCCAAGCTGGCGGCCACGTGAGGAGTCTGGGCCAATCGGAGCGCCCGATTCGGGTGATGATGTTTGGATTCGGCATGGCCCCTCCCCCGAGCGCGGTCCCTATAAAGGTCGGGCAGTCCCTCTTGCCCTCCCTCTTGCCTCCTGCTCCTCGTCTCCGCTCTCTCTTGCCTCGCCTCGTCGACACTGCCACGACCCGCCTCCTGCTCCTCGTCTCCGTCTCTGCCCACACGACGACGACCCCACCCGCCTACTATCCACCCTCACCTCTGGACTCCGCCCCTTCTCGACTCAAGCTCCTCCTTACGGTGCCAATTCCCGGTTCGAAACTCCCTCTTTATCGGGTTTTTCTGTGTCTGTGTGTGTGCGTATGTTGTGTGTCCTGGCACCTGTCTGCCTAAGTAAGACCGCAGAAGATCGTTGTTATTATTGTTGTTGTTAATGGTCGCGTTAAGTCTGCTCTGTGTCCCCTTTTGTAAGTTGCCTGTTTATTGTCGCACCACACGCTTCTTCCTATCTCTGCACAACACACCCAATAAATCAATCACTGTGCCACATATCTTTCCTCGCCTGCTTGTAAATAAATTATTATTATAAGGAATGTTCCCTGCTCGTTTTTGTCTTTTCTTCCATTGATCCAGCATGGTCCGAATCCGAGCTTAGCCGAGATTTATCCCAACGATCCGTTCCTTTTAGCCGTAAGTCCTTGGCAGTGTCGCCTCGGCTGCATCCGGTCCGGTTAGAGTGATCCGGTTCGGACAAGGCGTACCGAGGGCGTGTTCCCCGGTAATTAAACCACGTGATTAATTAGGTAACCCGATTAACCATAGACGGAGGACCCTAGGTCACGCGGTTGAGTTATTGGCGTCCAATGGTCGGTTAAGCGACCCGCCGCGTCAGGAATTGCCGTGTGCGACGGCCTACAATTCCGGGGAGTCTGGTGGAACCGACATAGCTTCCCCCACCTAGTGTTTTCCACCCGACCCCCTGCCCGCAACAATATTGTTACGCGCTGTGGAAATTCGCAATCACCATTCAGGTCCGCTAGGTGAGATATTTCTGAAGTACATGTATAGTTAGCCCAAACCCATTGTTTAGAGGGAATTAATGTGATTCATTCGGGCTGCCGATCCTTTGAGTAGGTGTTTTTTCTGTTCTACCTTTATTTTGAACCAACCACGCCAACAACAACAACGCCAGCAGCCACAACCTACCTTCACACTCGCTACCGCAAACCTCACATCACCGCCATTCCAAACGGCATCATGGCCATCGGACACCGCCGAAAAACCACCACCTTCTCCTACGGCCATTCCCGCCCACCACCTTGGCGACCGAGCGTCGGGCTATCTTCAGCGATACACGCGAGCCGCGAGTGCAGATGGCGGTTTTTCCGAGAGGAATTCGGATCAGGAATGCTACACGCCCACATCTGATCCATCAATTAGGAAGCGCGGGCGGCTTGCCCCGCTCCAGACGCATCTGAGGGAAATCGGGATATGCAAATTTGAGGATCAGGAAGCATTCACGCCCCTTTTTCTCCATCTAATCGGCGAGCGTGGCTCCGCCCTGAGGGTCGTTTGATCAGAGAATTTGCATATGGTGGGTCCTGGAGCGATAAAGAGACGAACGCAAGGCGAATCGGGCAGAGTGGAGCAGATGAGTTTGGAGGAGGCCGAACGCTACGGAGGCGCGAACGGCTACGGAGCGCGAACGGTGTGGAGGGAGATCGGCTGAGGAAAACCGGGAGGGCTCGGGTCCGGGGCGAGGAAGTCAGCGACGAGGTCGGCGTTGAATCGCGCATCGCGGGACTCGAGCAAGCCAGCCATGCTCCCTCCCCAGAGCATCAACAATTCCCCCTTTCCCCCCGCGCTGAGAGAGTGCGACAAGGGGGCCCCGTTCCCACTTTACAACCAGCAGGTGCCCACGAACCGCCGTGCAGCGACATTTTGCGGCTCGCCACGATGGGCGCGGGTAGGACCTTTCGGTCTCGTGGACCTGGCCGCTCATCCAGGTTCCACGCGCATTAGGCCACGCGGCCCAGTCTGACTCCCTTGCTTTGAGGGGGTCTTTCCTTTGCTTTGGTGTGAATGCGTGTTGTGGCGCCGTGTCTTGTAAGGTAGAAACTGTATAATGTTGCCGTGTGTACGCCGCTTATTCGGTCGTAGCTCTGCATTATTGTTTTTGTATTAAATTGATATATGTGCATTTGTGATTACTGTATGGCTGTTATATGTGTGCTATCCGTGTGTGTGTGAATTAAATGTGCTTTCTTGTTGAATTGTTCCCCGTTTCGCTGCGTCCTTTCCTTTGTGGGTCTCCATCTTGCTTCACGTAAAGGGTTTGAGTGGGCGCGGGACGCCCGATAATTAATCAGGAACCGTCGAGGCCGACGATAACACCGCTCGGTTATCCGAATGCATGGAACGGACTGCTTGTGGTTCGTGTCCGGAGTCGCCTGTGGCGAGTACACCCCTCGGTAGGTTACCCGTGCGGGTATTTAGGTATATCGACTTTCGGCGATTCACCCTATTCCGCGCGGGTAGAATGCGGACTGGTTTGTGGTGAGGCCGAAAGGTCCACCCGTGACTAGATCCCGGCGTTGGTCCGGGAGGGTCACGACTGAATTTCCGTCCGGTGGGCGAGGCGGTCGCCATTCGAGTCACGTGGCCGATCGCACGCCGGCGGGCGCGAATTCGCAACAACATTATAACATTGTTTTCATTGGCTTCTCCCCATTTCCTCTGCATGCCCTGTCATAAGTGGTATAATGCACAGCAAGTGTGTGTAACATTTATTTGCTGTTTTTGTCAATAATTACAAGAGTGAAGCTGGATAATCCCATTCCAGGATTGAACAACAACAATGCGCAATGCACTGACTTTCTTGTACAACTGTTCAATATTAATCACCCTTCACATGGTTTTACTCAGGATTACAATATGAACAATAGAATAGGCTCTGCCTAATATCTGGCCGTGCATCTTAAGCTAATATAGGTTACTAGCAAAGAACCCATCCCCAGTGACAGGAAAAGCTTAAAGTTAATCTATCAATTTAAATTATTTAATGGACTTTGAATAAGGTTTAATTGTGTTGCACTCTTGGTTTCATTTCAAAGCCAAAGTTCTGAGCTTCTTATCACACCCACCGTGACAATGGTGGTGTAACATCTGGCAGCAGAAGTTAATTGTCTCAAACGAGGGCAAAATAGAGCTATTTTGAATTGTGTGTTTAACTCCATGGATATCTGTATTAAATGTACTTGAAATCCAGATGTCATGTTTATTTTAAAGATAACTGGAAGGGACAATACAATTACTGATGATATTGCATCAATAAAAGTTAAATGAAAATGCAAAATAACCAATCAGCAGCTTTTCAAACAAGCGTGGGAAGCGGCCGCCGTAAATTGAAGACAGACGAAGCACGAACAGACACCATGGCTCGCAATATATTGTAACAGCCATGGGTCTCGTCCGGTTGCCCAGTTCGAGTCTCGTGAGTCACGTCAAAGCGATCGCAGCAGTAGGTGAGTCCATGCCCAGGCCGAGATAATGGCCTTTTCACTTCCGATACCATACCCAATGGGACCACCGATCCACCCAAGGTTACGCCGATTAGACGCTTGTGACATCTAATTTGGCTAAGCAAACCGTTGAGTCACGAGCCTGGTCTGAGGCCCGGGTCAAACTGGCTTTCCAAACTTAACCCGGAACAACCTAAAACCACCAAATGAGATGGCTCGAACAAGCGGAATCCAACCCCAGACCAGCGGATATTTAAAAACGCAAAATGTTCGGGAGAAGGGTTGCATGAAACAATCACAACAGTAAACAATAAAATCACCCTTTAACACTTACTGATAACGCACCCTCAATACAAACCAAGTGAACACTACATTCCTTCACTATTCTAATATTAGGGCGCATTCATTCATCCGACAAGTGATATACATGGGGAATTTACGAGATAAGAAGAAAATCCGATCGGCAAACCCGATAATGAGCCTGGCAAAAAGTGTGGTGGCAGTTCGTTCCACGGTGAATGCTCCATCGCTTTTGTGCCAAGAAGAGAGGCATCACTCTTTTTCTTGCGGTCGGTGTGACTCAGCTCACCAAGAAGCACCAGTTTCTTCCTCAGCGATTCCGAAATTTTCTCCCTGCGTGCCTGCCTTTAATCACCTTCCTTTCGCAGGCTGATTTGGGCGTAAAAGCTGCAGCACAATCAGGTGTTAACGGCTTTTTAGCTCCATGATTCATAAACTGCCAAGTGCTGCAACAAACTTTCTACACGCCTCCTGTGTGATCTTAACTGCTGTTTTGAGATTGCAGTTTTGACAGCACCTGTGCATTCTCCCATGGCGTCTTGCACCAAGGTTTTATGTGCGCTTTTAAAAATAAACATTTAAAACCGATGCAGAGAAAAAGAACATAAAAACACAGGCAAAAGGTTCAGTGGGGAAAGAACAATAGAGGGCAGGGAAAATGAACATAAATCTCCACGTTATGGCGAGGTATATCTAACCTCACAATTAATTATGTTGCTTATTCTAAACAAATACTAAGGAATAACTAACGATATACTAAACAGTTTTACCCTACTAATATCATTCTCACAACTCTATATCACTGCAAGGCTCTTTAAGCAAAAATTTTACCTCATTGTTATTTAATCTAATTGCACGGAATTAAAAATAAAAAAAAATTGTTAATTCATTCAGGAAAATGTAAGACACAATTACTTATCAAAGGCATATATCAAAATTAATGACACCACCATGGGAGGGCCATAGGTGTTGTCTGTCACCCCCATCATGAATCAAATGTGCCATTGCAAGAGTTCACTTTAACAACTTAAATTTCATAATGAAATTAAAAAGCCTTTGCTTCTCTATTTTGTATATAATGCTAGATATTTGTGTTGATATGAAGGTGTAATGTATGTTAATTGTGTTTTATCCCCCTTAACAGATTCCCCTGATATCAATGACAAACCATTCAAGGTATGACCCCCAAAACATTGTTCATTTACTTTACTTCTGGGTATTTATCATTATTCTGCCTCGTGAATTTATCCTCTAATTTTGCACCTTTTCTCAATCATACAAAATTGTTTGTTCATCTCCTTCCGAATTGCTTATTATTCTCCCCTTTACACCTTTAATGTGTTGAATTCTAATGCCATTTCTTTCGTGACACTTTGTGTTCATCCTGAATGACTCATGCTACCATTTTCCTGTTTCAAGTAAAACTAACAAAGAAAGTTTATAAGAATTGTCAACAATTTTTATTTTTTTTGATAGGCTACAGAACTATTTGTTCTGGCAACCAGATTTTTTTTCTTCTTTTTTTGTATATAGAGTCGAGAAGCTCATGGGGGAACTTGAACACAGAAAGGATCAGGAAGAAAACAGAAACAAAGGAACTGAAAGGGTGGTGGAGGGTGGACACATAAATAGCAGGGTTAAGGGACAAAATAGAGGGAGAGTGGAGGATAAGGGACATGGGCGGAACAATGAGGACAAGGGAAGATACGACGGGCGAACAAGATGGATACAGCTGCAAACTATCAATCACAGATGTCGAAGGAAATACCTGGAAACCCAGAAAGATGTGGGCTTGGATGGTTAATGAGGGTAGAAAGGATGGTTGTGTGATGGTGGATGATCTGAGATGGTGGGAAAACAGCTGTCTTGAATCTCTGGAGGGAGAAAGAGATACTATATCAAATGGTAGCCTGATTTACTCAAAACATGCCATAACTTTTTAACAGTTATTTTATTCATATTAATTTTTATGTTTTCTGTGTTCTTTTTAGGAACTAGATGCATGTGAACCATTTTATGAAAATGGAGCAGGTTCGCAAAATCCTGAGAAAGAACACTGAAGCTATCTCACTAATATGGTATGTAACCTGCCCAGGTATAATTTGTCAAAAGCTGTATGTGTATGTCAGATAACTGGAAGCCATATGTAAATGGTATGTTCAACATTTCTCGTGATCTGTCTGGTTTTTTTTTTGGTTTTTTTAACTTTTGGTGCCAAGTGAATATTGTGATTCTTGCCATACTAGCTTGTGATTCTTTCTGTAACATTGGCATTACATCTAAAAGCATTTATTTATACATTTAGATTTTAAACTTTTGTTGAATAATTGCCTGTCATCCAGCCACAACCATAAAATGTGTTTTCATGTGAGTCCATCGTATTCAAATATCCATCCCTACCCATAATATTTCTACCCCCAGTAATCTAATCCCTAACGCACATTTTTAAACTTGCATATTCGGGGGGTTTTTTTCCGCAAAACCTCTCTCCTCATGTTTATGAATCTCATTGTGTTATCTCTGCTCCTCTGCCATTGTGTTGCCTTCTCCCCTATGTCACCTCACTCTTCACGATCCTAGATTTGATTATAAATTTTTTTTTGTAATAATCATGGAAAGGTTCCTGAGCTTGGGATTGATTAATAATTGAATCTGCATGACTGTGAGATGTTATTTGTTTGGTGTGTGCACGCACGTGTGCTCAAATCACATTCTATGTGATGGATGTATTGTTCTTATATCAGGTTGTGGGAACTTTATTGTTTCAGTTGTGAGAAAAGAGGCCAAGAATAATTTAGGAAGAAAAGTTCAATCCTTTGAAGTCGTGTTCAAAAAAGTTTAAACAGACATCTTCTTGAAGAGATTACGCACTGGGATCGACAAACAAGACCTCTTTTTACCTCCAGTGGCACTTACTTCCTCGTCGACGGGGAACTACTGGATAAGTAAGTGTGTGTGTGTGCTGTGTGTGTGTGTGGATGTGTGTGTATGTGTGTGTGTTGTTGTGTGTGTGTGTGTGTGTGTGGTGGTGTGTATTACATATGTGTTAGAGAAAAATTATATAATATACCGTATATATATTCTGAATCTGAGTACCATACTCTGTTAGCAGAGCATTATTGCTCCTGAAGCAGTTTATTGGAAATGGTATACACTAGGTGTTTTGCATTATACTTACCAGCGTAGTTAGGACCAAGAATTTGAATTTGTTCATGTGCCTGATCTCTCCTCATATATATATTTCAGTTCATCCTGTAAAATATTTATTATGATGCTCTCAGGATACACTTGGCCATAAAAACAAACAAACATATAGAATTTAAAATGCAACTGTGGAAGGAATGTTTCAACGTTCATTCCAAGTGCCTTTTTGGCACGAGAGTTGCGTAGAGCACCTGATTGCAAGTTTCCACACAACTTAATCGCCTCATCTAATAATCATTCAGCACGTGCAACTCATGAACCCTTCGGTTAAAAGAGGCAGCATGAGATATTCTGAGCATATTCAAAACAGCCTTTGCGAGATTCCATTGTGTGGATAATTAAAAAATAATAATAAACACTAACAAGAAAAAGAGCAATCAGAGATGGCAGACCCTCGCCAGGACTTGTTTTGTGTTATGTTTGTGTAGTTTTGTGTCATGTATTTTGTGTGGTGTTTGTGTACTGGTGTGTTACGAAATTAATAATAGACATAACTACAACTGCCACTTTATAACTGCTGGCAGTGATGACCGGGTACCAAGACATCCTGCTTTGATCAGATACTTGACCCTGACCAATGACGTTTATTATTCAAATGAATTCAGAATGGGATTAAAATAAATTAAATTCAAATCAAATGCAAGACCAAATACTGTTGGTACAGCACTGCATTTGAGTCATCAGAAAGAACCTGGGTAGGATTTGCATTTCAGCTGCTACTCCTCAACCCCCAACCCATCCAGGCACAGCCAAGTGAGCCTTATTCAAAAAGAAAGAAATCAAAAAGAACCCAGATTCAAAAGAAATTAAACAATTCTGGCTGCCAGACCATGCATCCAATGAGCTTGAAAATTTAAAAATATATTCCACATCACAACTCCATCATAATTTCACGTCAATCAATGAAGTGGTTCAAAAGAAAGAATTTTTGAAAAGATTTTCATTTGATCCAATATGGCTGCCATCTGGCCCATGTGACCTATCGATTAAATTATTCGTGAAAACCCTGGTATCCCCAAGGCTTGGGGAATGTGCGTAAAGTTTCCCCTCGATCTGTCCAGTCTTTCTGGAGGAGATTTATTAAAGGTTTTAGGGTAAATCCAATGTGGCTGCCAAACCATGTGACATATGACATCATAGGTGGGAATGTTTTGTTGCTCATGGACAGGCGGTCATAACTGTAAAGGTTTGCCTCGATCTGATAAGCCATTTCAGAGAACATTTTTGAAGGTTATTAAAGATATACATCTGCTAAACCACATTACTGATGACATCATCAATGTTTTTCTGTGGACCAATTTATCCTGGAATGACCCTCAAAAATTTTCATATTGATCGGATATAGCGTTCTACGTATGCAATTACGACATCATAACGAAAGCACCTATAACATCATACAACTAGAACGACAATCTTCGATATAACATCGCCAGGTATGCCTCCATCCACATCATTATACACACTTATACCAATTTTGATTTAAATCCCTGAACCGAGATTTAAAACATGAAATAATTCTGGCTGCCAGAACATGTGGCCGATCAGGTTGAAATATAAAACATATATTCCACATGAGTACTACATCATAACTGTGACGTTTCATATCGATTGATGAAGCGGTTCATTCAAATCAAAGATTTTTTTTAAAGAATTTGTTCAAACCAATATGGCTGCCAGACAGTGTGACCTATAAATTATTATTGAATACCCTGGTACCCCCAAGGTTTGGGGAACATGTAAGTGAGGTTTTCCCTCGACCTGTCAAGCCGTCCTGGAGAAGAAGATTTTAAAATGTTTATTCTTCAAAAAAAAGCATGCTGCCAAACCATGTGACCAACGACAACAAAGGTGGAGAACTTTTTGTTCCTCATGAACAGGCGATAATACCTGTCAAGTTTCGCCTCGATCTGTTCAGCCATTACAGAGAAGATTTTTGAAGGTTCTCTGTTAAAAACAATGTAGCTGCTGAACCATGTGACCATTGACGTCATCAATTGTTTTTGCCAATTACAATTTAGCCCAAGATGACCCTCAAAATTTTTCATACTGATCAGATAAAGCGTTTGACATGTGCAATTGCGACATCATAACAAAGGCACGTGTGACATCATCAAAAAAATCACACTTGTTTCCCATTTTTTCCATGGAGCGGTTTTGGAGATACAGAGGTCCAAA
>CM068961.1:48202540-48212702 GCA_035128595.1 Eptatretus atami
TTCAACCAATATTCCCCATGCCGAGTCGATCATATTAAAAATATATATTTCTCTGAAACCGCTTAGCCTTTCGATGTGAGATTTTGCAGTGATGATCCACTATTGTTGCTGCAAATATTTTATTCAACAATGACCTCATCAGTCACATGATGTGGCAGCCACGTTGGTTTTAAGGAAATAATAAACAATTATTTATCTTAAACCGTTTAACCCATCAAAACTAGACATTGCAGCTATGATCCATTGTCCTTGATGCATACACTTGACTTAAAAATGATGTCATCAGTCACGTAGCGTGGCAGCCACATTGGTTTCAAGGAAAATATTTTTAAAATTATATTTCTGAAACTGCTGTATTGATCTATGCAAAACTTTGCAGTTGTGATCCACTGCCGTGCTTCATTGTAAGGCAACATGGCTCACGTCGATCCGTTAAGCGGTTTTGGAGAAAAAGGTTTTTTAATTTTGGGTTTTCAAACTAACATGGTTGCCAAACCACATGACTTATGGCATTTAAAATTTTGACTCTGCCCATGATTTGGTGGAGAATCACGTGAGTGAAGTTTCGTTTTGATCGGATAAGGTTCGTTTTTCTATTCAGTATGGCTACCACGCCATGTGACCTATGATGTTATCATTTCCACGATGTATGCAGCTATAGTGTTTGAAATTAGGTAAATTTTGATTCGATCAGATAAGCGGTTCCAGAGAAAACATTATTTAATATTTTCTTCAATCCAATATGACCACCGAACCACATGACATCAATTATTCTTTATCACCCTAGTGTTATCAAGGCATGGTGAATAGGTGTGTGAAGTTTCCCCTTAATCTGTCCAGCCGTTCTGGAGAAGAAGATTTTTTAGGGTTTTAGGGTAAATCCATATTGGATTTACCCTAAATTGGACGCAGCAAGGTGCTGCTCCGGCACATGCTCCCATTACCTGACCTGACCAATATGGCTGCCAGACCATGTGACCGATGACGTCATAGTTAACAAACTTTATTCAACATGGCTTGTCGATCATTTATGTGCAGTTTAACTTCGATCTTTAAAGCGATTCAGATTTTTTCCTTAAAAAAAAAAGAGATATATATATATATAGTTACCAAACCACATGACTGATGACATCATAAAAGATTTCTGTCTACCAATGTATCCCTAAATGAACCTCACAAATTTTCATACCGATTGAATACAGCGTTCTATATGTCAAATATTTACCGGGATACCACTTCACCGATGACGTCACAGTCAAATCACCCTTATTCTCCGTGCAGAGTAGTTGCCAGGTGCCAACTTTCAATTTTTTTTCATAGTGCGGTTTAGGAGATACAGAGGTCCAAATTTTTTCCATTTTTCCAAAATGGCTACCACCCCCACGTGACCTATGACATCACAATTATCATTAAAAAATTCTGCATGAGGAGTTGCATCTATGGTGAAAATAACACGCCAATCAGATAAGCAGTTGCAGAGAAAACAGAAAAAAATTCACATGGACGTATGTACGTACGGACAACCCGAAAGCATAATGCCATTGGCGACTCCGTCACCGAAGGCATAAAAACATATGGTACAAGGACAATGAATGAGGGTCACAACCTCGTTATGACTTTGTTTGTTCCGCCGCCTCTTGCGTCGTCTGGCAATTCGCTTTCTGAGCTTAGCTGTAAAAAACAAACAGAATAAGCAATCAAAAATGTGTACTCATCAAGTACAGTGTCTGCATTTATCATGTTGATTTCACTATACAAGGATGTTTGTAAAATCACAAATAAGCAATTTGAAGTCACCTTGAATATTATAAACAAATAAAGTATGTGGGGGTCGTTTACAGATGTTTCTCCAAATAACCTTTTAAAAATGGTCATCTGTTTTATTTGCATGGCCTTGTGCGGAAGATAATCATAAAGTACACTTTGAGCATTAAAAAAAATCAAAAAAAATCTGTGACTTCTCTGGTGTTGCTTTCTTAAATCTAGCTGAGAGAGAGAGGGGGGAGGGGGGTACTATTTGAATGCTGGCAAGCGCCATTTTACTCTCTTTTGCCTGGGGGGGGGGGGCACTCTTTGGCTGTCTCACTTTTCGCCGGGGACCGATGCTGCTATTGTGCACTTCCTCTTATGGGCAACAATTTGCTGGGCCTCGATCTCTGCTGGTACTGCCCTGCTCTGTACTGTTCAGCCCTGCTTTGCTCTTGAACTGTTCCTTCGTGGAATACTTGTGCAGTTTCATGATCCTTGCTTGATTTGTTGAGTATGAAGCAAATGTACAAATGTGTATCTGTACCCTTAGAGCTATTTTTGTATGAAGCACATGTACCTGTAAAGTTATTTTTGTTGCACAAGGATTAATTTATTTGTTTTTCCATATCGTCATTCATAGTTGGTCTTTGTACCCTGAATGCGTCCTTAATTGTGTCCCGTGCTCATATCCTTTTACTTTAATAAATCATTATTTCACAAGCTGTGCGTGTCAGCTGTGTAACATCGTACCCTCAGTTTTGGCAATATTGGCTTCTCACTATCTAAGTTAGGGTAAAATCCTGAGAACTGGAGTGGTGTTAGCTCATGTTTGGAATGGAATTACTAGTCTCTGTTCGGGCAAGCAATTGCCTCCAAATTGGCATTAATCCGTCCAGACTCAAAGCACATCGCTTCAGCGTGGCCACATTCGCGAACGCCCCGTAAACCCAACAGTATACAGTGTACAAGATTTAGGTGACAAAGGGTAAAAAGACAAACGTCCTGGCAGTGTCCAATGAGGTCACAGTTGGACAAAACAAGCAAGGTAATGAGTAAAGAAGAAGAGATAGGAGGGGAAACAAACAATAAATGCAAGTAAGAGGGTTGTGCTTGGTAGAGTTAAGAATGGTAGAAAATAGAAAATGATATGAGATGGTGATGTCCCTCCTCCTTGAGATGGAAAAAGGTAAGCGTGCAATGGAATAAACTCAGGAAGGCTGTCCCAAAAACGGGAGATAAGAGAAACAACAGAGTGAACGTGAATGGTATGCTTGGATTTTGGGAATTTAACCAGGAGTTCACGAGAAGAATGGATGCATCATGTAGAAGCGGGGGAGAGCCAGAGTGCCAAGAAAGCAGATACAGACTGGAGAAGTGGTGGAAAAAAAAACAACAGAGGGACCACGACCTGTCTGTGATGTGAGAGCAACAAGCCTTGTGCTTTAACTTCATTACTGGAAATTACAATAATGTTGAGAGACTTAGATTCCACAGAATAAACAGAGACTGATGTGATGCTGGAGCACCAGCTCATAGGGGAGAGCAATACTCCAGTGATGGACAAAGGTCTTGTTGGCAAGTGAGTAGTTCTCGTTTTTCAAGGAATGACTTGAAACGATGGAGGATGATGCTTGGTCTGCAATTAGCTTTGCAGGACAGATTTGTTACAAGTCAGCCCAAGAGAGCTCAAGGCTGATGGTAAGGCTGAGAAGCTCAAGATCAAACCTCTTACAGTAATTGACCATGTAAGTAGATAGGTAGAGACAGTGCCTTCAAAAGTATTAACACCTCTTGACTTTTGTCACATTTTTGTTGTGTTACAGTCTGAATTTGAAATGGATTAAACATAAATTTTTTGTCATTGACCTACACAAAATGCCTCATAATGACAAAGTGAAAACATGTTTTTAGGAATTTTTAAAAATGAGTTTAAAATGAAAAGCTTGAATGTCTTGGGTATTGATCCCCTTTGCTATGACACTCCAAATTGAGCTCAGGTGCATCCAATTTCCTTTGATCATCCTTGAGATATCTACAACTTGATTCAAGTCCACCTGTGGCCAATTCAATTGATTGGACATTATTTAGAAAGAAACACACCTTTCTATATAAGGTCCAACAGTTAACAATGCACTTCAGAGCAGAAATTCTACCATGAAGTCCAATGAACTGTCCTTAGAACTCTGAGATAGAATTGTGAGGTGGCAGAGATCTGGGGAAGGGTATAAAACAATTTCTAGAGTGTTGAAAGTTCCCAAGAGCACAGTGAGCTCCATCATTACGACATGGAAGGAATGTGGAACTATCGAGACTCTTCCTTGAGCTGGCCATCTGACCAAAGTGAGCAACTGGACAAGACGGACCTTGGGCAGTGAGGTGACCAAGAACCCAATGACTACTCTGACAGAACTACAGAGTTATTTGGCCGAGATGGGAGAACCTGCCAGAAGACACAATCTCTGCAGCACCTCACAAAGTTAGGCTTTATGGAAGAGTGGCCAGATGGAGGCCACTCCTGAGAAAATGGCACATGACAACACACCTGGAGTTTGCAAAAAGGCACGTGAAAGACTGAGAGCATGAGGCAAAAGATTCTGTGGTCTGATGAGACGAAAATTGAACTCTTTGGCCTGAATGCAAAGCACTACGTCTGGCAGAAACCGAGCACAGCTCATCATCGATCGAACATCATCCCTACCGTGAAGCATGGTGGTGGCAGCATCATGTTATGAGGATGCTTTTCAGCCAGGACTGGAAGACTTTAAGGACAGAGGGAACAATGAATGGAGCCAAATACAGGCAAATCATTGAGGAGAACCTGCTTCAGAGTGCAAAAGACCTCAGACTGCAGCGAAGATTTATGTTCCAACAGGACAATGACCCCAAGCATACAGCCAAAGCAACACTGGAATGGCTTCAGAACAACAATGTGAAAGTTCTTCAGTGCCCAACCAAAGCCCACCATGAATCGCATTGAGAATCTGAATGAAGATCTGAGAATGAATCTGAGAATGAAGATTTTTCCCTATCCATGTCTGTACGTGGGATAATAGGGTAATATAATAATATTATGTACCGTAATGGAAATAGGTAATGTAAATAATAATAATAATATTATAGGGCTATGTCTGTACCGAGTTTCAGCAGATCTGCAATGAAGAATGGGAGAAAAATCTACAAACCCAGATGTGCAAAGCTGACACAGACATAGCCAAGAAGACTCGAAGCTGCAATCGCTGCCAAAGGCACTTCAACAAAGTATTGACGCAAGACATTTCAATTTTGCATTATTAATTGATTTGTAAAAATTTCTAAAAACATGTTTTCACATTGTCATTTTGGGGTATTTTGTGTAGATCGGTGACAAATTTTTTAAATTTTATATTCAAGCTGAAACAACAAAATGTGACAAAAGTAGAGGGGTGTAAATATTTTCTGAAGGCACTGTACGTTTGATGATTTTTCCAGAGTGACAAGTGAGATTTTCCAGAATTAAAGAGATGGTCCATTTGTCATGACAGCATGTAATCAATTTCATATTAGCAGAGTAATGCAGCTGCTTTTCCCCATCAGTGGGATTGAATATTACATGATAGTGTGGTCACCTACATAAAGTAAAAGAGTTTCCATGAACATTAGAGAGTCTATTGAGCAACAAGACTGCACCAAAGACAAGCATTGGTGCACTGCTACTAGGAAAGAAGAAGAGAGGGTTCTATTGACAGCAATGGGTGGACTATGAGTGAATTCAGAAAGCCAGTTATGAAGGCGGCTTGTATGCTGCAGGGAGTGTGCTTCGCAAGCAGAGCAGGATGTCAGACTGTCGAATACTCAAGATGTGTGCGGCAAGATGTACCTGAGCTCTGATTTGATATTTAGGGCCTCTGACCATTGCTGAGAGAGCAGCAGCAGCATGTTTGGCATTGAAAGAACGAGATGGAATCCAAAATGATGGTCAGAGATAAAGCTGCTTAAAAAGGAGGAAATATGACATCGGCAATGATAGTGGATTCTTTGATTTTGCTTATAGTCGATTCTTAATCTTATTCATTTGAAGTCAAGAGGCTCTGTTAATTGTACCCTTCTTGTTAAAGGGAGTGATGTTAGTCAACTTCCAGGCAGATGAGAGGATGCCAAAGGAGAAGAACTGGCTGAACAGCATAGACAGAGATTAAAGCAGAACAGCAGGGCAGGATTTGAGAACAAAAGGCACAGATGCCGTCGGGGATCGTCACTGATGCAGGGTAAAGGTGAAAGATGATTATATCTACCTGTGAGTGAGAAAGACACAAAGTCAGGTCAAGGGTGGATAATAGGGATTTATCTGGAGACACATCTGGATGGGTTGGGTACAGTGCCGGGTTTACAATGGAGCCTCAGCACTCAGGCAACACCCAAAAGGCAAACAAATATTATTTTAAAATATTATTTTATTTATTTTTCTTTCGGTGTACACATCTCGATGCGTTTCAATAAAGAATATGCATAATAATTTAATGCTACGTTTAATGAGTAATCAACTCAGATCATGATTATCATTTGCTCCAGCAGACCTCCACAAAAAAACACACACACACACACACACACTCCATTTATAGTGGGATCAGCAAATGGTAGTCTGTTTTTGTCCACTGTTTTATTTATATTTTTTCATCTGTTATTTGTTATATGTAAACTTGTAGAAATGTCCATCTGGCCAAGGGATACAATTGCTGGTACCCTATTAGCAGCCACCTCCATCTTCAATATAAACTTGTAAGTACTGTAAATAAAACATATACACAGTTGTGTGCTGTGTTAAAGACTACTTCTGTGTCAATCTGTCTTTTGCAATAGTTCCCCAAAATGGGGACCCACAAATTTGTTTGATGCCAGGCTCACAAAAGTTTAATCCAGCCCTGCTTGGGTATACAAAACAAAACTTGGAAGCAAACACAGTTGAGACATTCTGCCCGAATTTATGTCCTTTGAGATTTGGGATAATATGGAGGAAGAGCTGAGACCATTGACAGATTTGACAAGGCATCACCATGATTTTGAATAAGGAGACTTCTTCGAGAGTTCAGCTTTGAGATTTACAAGATGAAACTTTTTGGCTTACCTAAGGATGGATACTTGTTACAAACCTTAGAGTGATCTTGAATTGCCCTCAGTTTGGCTAACCAGCAATGTTGAGAAAATTAGCTGCTAGACATCAATTGCCTCACAACAGGAATCGTACCAGGGCAGGGCCGAGAGGATGGATAGTATGCCCAAATGATGGTTAACTGGTGAAAAAGAGAGAAAAAAGAGAGAGAAAGAGAAGACAGAGAGACGAGAGACAGACAGAGAGACAGAGAGACAGAGAGACAGACAGACAGACAGACAGAGAGACAGAGAGAGAGAGACAGAGAGAGAGACAGACAGAGAGAGACAGACAGACAGAGAGAGACAGACAGACAGACAGAGAGAGAGACAGACAGACAGAGAGCAGCAGACAGAGAAGAGACAGACAGACAGAGAGAGACAGACAGACAGAGAGAGACAGACAGACAGAGAGAGACAGACAGACAGAGAGAGACAGACAGACAGAGAGAGACAGACAGACAGAGAGAGACAGACAGACAGACGAGAGACAGACAGACAAGAGAGAGACAGACAAGAGAGAGACAGACAGAGAGAGACAGACAAGACAGAGACAGACAAGAACAGACAGAGAAGAGAAGACAGAGAGAGACAGACAGACAGACAGAGAGACAGACAAGACAGAGAGACAGAGACAGAGAGAGACAGACAGACAGAGAGACAGACAGACAGACAGACAGACAGAGAGACAGACGACAGACGACAGAGAGACAGAGAGACGAGAGAACAGAAGAAGACAGAGGACACAGAAGAGAACGACAGAGAAACAGAGAGAGACAGAGAGACGACAGACAGAGAGACAGACAGACAGAAGAGACAAACAGACAGAACAGACAGAGAGACAGAGCGACAGAAGACAGACAGAGGAACAGACAGACAGAGAGACAGACAGCACAGACAGAGACAGAAGACAGAGAGACAGACAGACAGAGAGACAGACAGACAGAGAGACAGACAGACGAGAAGAAGACAGACAGAGACCGACAGACAGAGACAGACCAGACAGAGAGACAGACAAGAGAGACAGACAGACAACAGAACAGACAGACAGACGAGACAGACAGACAGAGGACAGACAGACAGAGAGACAGACAGACAGAGAGACAGACAGACAGAGAGACAGACAGACAGAGAGACAGACAAGACAGAGAGACGACAACAGAGAAGAACAGACAGACAGAGAGACGACAGACAGAGAGACAGACAGAACAGAGAACAGACAGAACAGAGAGACAGAAGACAGACAAGACAGAACAACAGAGAGACAGACGACAGAGAACAGACAGCAGAGACAGAACAACAGAGAGACAGACAGACAGAGAGACAGACAGGAGCAAGGGAAACAAGACAACAGAGAGACAGACAGACAGACAGACAGAGAGACAGAGAGACAGACAAACAGAGAGACAGAGACAAGAGAGACAGACAGACAACAGAGAGACAGACAGACAGACAGAGAGACAGAACAGACAGACAGAGAGACGACAGACAGACAGAAGACAGAAGACAGAGAGACAGACAGACAGAAGAGACAGACAGAGAGCAGACAGAGAGACAAGAGCAGAGCAAGAGCAGACAGAGAGACAGACAGAGAGACAGACAGACAGAGAACGAAACAAACAGAGAGACAGACAGAGAGACAGACAGACGAGAGCAGAGACAGACAGAGAACAGACAGAGAGACAGACAGACAAGAGACAGACAGAGAGACAGACAGAGAGACAGACAGACAGGAAGACAGACGAGAGAGACAGAGAACAGAGAGCAGAGCAGAGAGACAGACAGACAGACAGACAAGAAGACAGAGAGCAGACAGACAGAAGACAAGACAGAGACAGACAGAAGAGACAGACACGACAGAAGACAGAAAGACAGAGAGACAAAGACAGACAAAGAGAGACAGACAGACAGAGAGACAGACAGACAGAGAGAACAGACAGAGACAGACAGACGAGAAACAAGACAGAAGACAGACAGACAGAGAGACGACAGACAGACAGACAGACAGAGAGACAGACAGACAGAGAGACAACAGACAGAGACAGACAGACAGAGAACAGACAGACAGAGAGACAGACAGACAAGAGACAGACAGACAGAGAGACAGACACAGAGAACAGACAGAAGAGAGACAGACAGAAGAGAGACAGACAGACAAAGAACAGAACAACAGAGAGACAGACAGACAGAGAGAACAGACAGACAGACAAGCAGGACAGACAGAGACAGACACAGAGAACAGACAGACAGAGAGACAGACAGACAAGAGACAGACAGACAGAGAGACAGACAACAGAAGACAGACAGACAGAGAGACAGACAGACAGAGACAGACAGACAGAGAGACAGACAGAAAGAACAGACAGACGAGAGACAACAGAGAGAGCACGAACAACAGACAGACAGACAGCAGACGAGAGACAGACAGACAGAGAGACAGAGAGACAGACAGACAGAGAGACAGACAGACAGACAGAACAGACAAGACAGACAGACAGACAGACAGAGAGACAGACAGACAGACAGACAGACAGAGAGACAGACAGACAGACAGACAGACAGACAGAGAGACAGACAGACAGAGAGACAGACAGACAAGAGAGACAGACAGAGAAGAGAGACAGACAGAAGAGAGACAGACAGAAGAGAAGACAGACAGACAGAGAGACAGACAGAGAGACAGACAGACAGACAGAGACGACAGACAGAAGACAGACAGAGAGACAACAGACAGAGAGACAGACAGAAGAGACAGACGAGACAGACAAGACAAGAGACAGACAGACAGAGACAGACAGACAGAGACAGACAGACAGACAGACAGAGAGACAGACAGACAGACAAAGAACAGACAACAGAAACAGACAGACAAGAGAGACAGACAGACAGACAGAGAGAACAGACAGACAGACAGAGAGACAGACAGACAGAAGAGAGACAGAAGAGACAGACAGACAGACAGCGAGACAGGACAGACAAGAGACGACAGACAGACAGACAGACACAGACAGACAGAGACAGACAGACAGACACAGACAGACAGAGAGAGAAGAGAGCTTCTGTGAGTATTCCCGACATCATCAAAATATCAGATGCTGTGGGAAGCACAACCAAGTTACAATGTGCCCTTCCTGAGGGGCAGATTGTATTCCCTGCCAGATGGTTTGTGTAAACAACAAGACTCTGTGGTGTCAAGGTCACTTCCTAACAAGAGTGAAAGAGACAAGGTCTTTGACAATAATCTGGGCATGCAGGCCAAAGAAGCACAGAGAAGGAATAGAAAGGTTTT
>CM068961.1:48259064-48273858 GCA_035128595.1 Eptatretus atami
TTGAACTCAGGATCCTAGGATCCCAAGCCCACCTCCCTAACCATTACGCCAACACCAGGCATTCTGTTAGCTGGCTGGGATCTTAAGCCGCCATTTTGTTCGGCCTGCTCAACAATACCTTGACTTGGAACAGGCCACAATGGTTTCTTAACGATAAAGTGCTCAATTTTTTTTTCCCCCACTTTCCTCACTCATTTCATCGAATGCCTGGTCTTCATACCAACAAAATCGCTGTATCCATCATTTTTGTAGATATCATATCATTTTCAAATTAGTAGCTTGGAGCAATTCCATGCATTATATGATGTAATTTTCCACAATGGACTCTCACGGACAAATTAAAGTATATACTGTAATCAAAATACAATTTCGACTTTGAGGATTGAATCCCATGGAATAAATAAGTGGCAAAATCTGGAGTGAAATCTGAAAATTTAAAGAAATGAACGATTCTTATAACTAAGTGTATACACCTATTTTCTTTAGGCAAGTAAGGCTATGGTCCCTCCTTCTCCCGATAATGTATACACAAGAAAATGTTGAAATTGCCAAAGCTTTCAACTTAACTTCTTCTACTGTTTGGAGAATTATATTGAGTGAAGAAAATATTAAAGAATGTGCCAAAATTAACCAGCTTCAATGAGCTAGTTTCATTGAGTGCAACAAAAATAAGTAACCAGCGGGAACTCCGCAAAGGCAACCGCAGCTGGGTTCTCAGTGGGGAAGGGAATCTCTGGAGATAGGAAGGCAAAATAAATTAAAATTAAAGGTCAAATTAAAAAAAAACAACGAACGATTAATACAATGGGAGGATTAGGGTGGGTAAAGCAACGGATTAGGATGTGAAGCAACTTTGAAAAATATCCACTAAATTTTGTTTTTTCTGTCAGGAACCCACTTTAATACATTTTAAATGTCAATGGGGTTTTGAAGTTCGATTTAAACGATGTTTTCCAGGAATGCATCTATGACAAAAGTAGCTGGAAGGGTGTGGGTGTGTGTGTCCATCCAATATATAAAGCTCATTCTAACCACTCACTCACTGGCTGATATTAAAGTTCGGTACCTTCCAGGTGACGCAGAAAGCTCAAATTTGCATGCCGACGGACATCGAGCCGATACACCAGAAAAATCACAGAACCATTGGAAAACATCCGTAAATGAAAATATAAATAAATGAAAAAAAATGCAGCGAAGCAACCCGAGACAATTGGGAAGCATGGTAATTTTGCGTGCAGACGGACATCGAAGCCGATACGGACATGAGCATGCATGCAGGTCTGCCTGCATGCATGCATGCTCACACATTCAGCAACCTTTGCACCCCCCCTCCCCCCGGCACACTCCGAATGCGAGCTGTACATGCTACACTCTGGGGAGGCAGATTTAAATTCAAAACTACACAGTCAGTCCTTAACAGAGGGGGGGCATAGAAAGGGAGGGGTGGGAAGAAAGGAAGAGAGGGTGGAAGAAAGAAGAGAGGGGTGGGAAGAAAGGAAGAGAGGGGGTGGGAAGAAAGGAAGAGAGGGGTGGGAAGAAAGGAAGAGAGGGGTGGGAAGAAAGAAGAAGGGGTGGGAAGAAGGAAGAGAGGGGTGGGAAGAAAGGAAGAGAGGGGGGGAAGAAAGGAAGAGAGGGTGGGAAGAGAGGAAGAGAGGGGTGTGAAGAGAGAAGAGAGGGTGTGAAGAAAGGAAGAGAGGGGTGGAAGAGAGAAGAGAGGAAGAGAGAGGGAGGAGGAAGAGAGAGGAGGGAGGGAGAGAGAGAAGGAGGAAGGAAGAGAGAGGGAGGAAGGAAGAGAGAGGAGGACGAGAAAGAGAAAGAGAAAGAGAAGAGAGAGAGGAGAGAAGAGGAGAGAGAGAGAGAGAGAGAGAGAGAGAGAGAGAGAGAGCCCCTCCCAACCCCCCCTCCCCACTACCCCTGCTCTCTCCCCATCATCCTCGCTCCCACTCCCCTCTCGGAGTGTATCGCGACGTTTGGTGAGGCGTCACTCTCCTCACCCCCCCCCTCCTCCCCCACACCTGACTCTTGCCCTCTTCCTAGCTCCTCCCTTCCTCACCCCTTTCTAGTTCTCCCACCCTTCCTTGCTCGTCCCCCCACCTCCTCTCTCTCTCTCTCTCTTCTGCTACGTCCTCTCTACCTCCCCTCTGTCCTCTCCCTCCCTCACTCCTCTATCCCTCCCCTCCCCTCCTTCCTCTCTCCCTCCCTCCCTCCACCCTTCGCTCCCCCCCCCTTAATATTCCCATCAGCGAAACAACGGCTTGCATTTTCTTGTTTGTAATAAAGCAAACGTGTGAACACTCGTGGCCAACCAGTGGGTTCCTTCCAGGGAGCCAATGGACGCGGCGGGTGCTGAGGGGTCCCCATTTAAAGGAAGCTTTTCATCATGACATGTGGGGAGCTCGTGCGCATTTTCTTGCAAGCCTTTTCTTATTCACGAGTCACTCAACACATCAATATTTAAGTGACTTTTGTTCAACATCATCAAGACTGGTGAGCGAAGTGGATTTCGTTTGTTTGGTGAACAACCACAACGAAAACGAACGAGTCTCCTCTTCTGCTTGCTATTTTAAAGCCACGGTGGCTCGATGCCAACAAAACCTCTTCTTCACCAACAGCTGGAGAGATGACGAAAGGATGAATCATCAACCGGACTTCATTTACAACACGTCATTGCGTTTTAAATGCAAGTAAGATTTCTTTTGTTCTGATTTAAACACAATCATCATTGCCAGGACACTGAAAGAAATAATCACCACACTGAGCTTTCAATAGTCTTGCATTCTGTCTTGCCCTCCAAAAGTTCTGCCTAAGGAATCAAAGGCCAATTCCACTCATGGATTGCTGACTTCCTCCACTCTCATAGCCAGTGTGTGGCTCTCAATGGAACCCTTTCTTCTTCTCTCCCTGGCAAGGGTAGAGTGCTCCAAAGCAGTGGTCTAGGCCCCATCTTATTCTGAATCTTCATCAATGATCATACTGACTCTCCAGTCTTATTACCATTGTGTAAAGTAAGCTGCACCCTCCGCTCCTTTCATAAGAGCTTCTCCTGCACAATGAAAGGTAAGGGGGAAAAGCTTATCACAACCAACTCTGCATGTATGCCTCCAGATGTAGACAGCTTCTGATGGTGTTGGTGCTACTAATCTTGCCCCCTGATTTGTGGACCTGGATTATGACTAAGGTGCAAACTTTCACATCCAATTCTCAAGTTGCTGCACAAGAGGGTGAACACAGGGTTCAAGGTACCTGCACCAGAAAGACACAACCCCTGCCAAAAATATTGTCAGGTTCTGAACACAATCCCATACACAACAGCACTGTCACAGGAAGGGCTTGGTTTTTGAGTCACGTTTAGAATGGTGCCTGTCCATTTGAGGACTTAAGTGGAAGCAATTTAGAAATTGCAAACTAAGCCTGATGGCGAGATGATGCTTTTGGCCAATAAAAGTTTTGCTCAGACATAATGTGGAGCATGGTTTCTCAATATGTCTTTTTCCCCTGCTCCCTGATATTCCTGGTTATTAAGGCCTAAGTCACATTTGCCACGGCGGCCGTGGGGTCTCCAAAATCTACAGCCACTAGCAATTATACGGCGGCCACAGTATTTCCACGGTCACACAATGTAGCAGTCACATATGTTTTTATTTTTCGGGGAGCCGCACGGCGTATTTAGAAATTGTGGAGACCGAAAACGTGGTGGTGCCGTACGGTCTTTGATTTGATGTCGCACGGTGACCTTAGGGCGTCCCTGCGGCGGCCATAGAATTTTCAAGGCAGACGCAAGGTAGCCTCAAGGTGCCCGCAAGGCGACCACAGGGGGGCCCTAAGGCGAACGTGCGGCCAGACGGACGGTAACGAGTGGGTATATATACCAGTTCTTTTTTTACTGAAATAAAAATATAACAGTTCGGAATATACCAGTACGTGGTGCCCCCAGAATCTGAATTGAATTCGTTCCAGGAAGCTGTTCGGATTGCAAAAAGTTCGATTTCCAAACTATTTTCCCAATAAGAAATAATGGAGTGAATTAATCTGTTCCTGGACCCCAAGAAAACCCACTTTCAAGACACTTTCAATTGAAATTCCCCATGTTTAAGGTAAAATAAATGAGTAAATGACCTTCGGTGGCGGTGTATTGTATGTAAACTGGTACAATCACCATCCCAAAGGTTCACACAGGCTCGAGCTCCGGCCTGGGTTCTGATCGCTCGCGCACTCTGCGAGCGCTGCCCCCAGGGCAGCTCATCAAACATGATCCCCCAGAACCACAATCACTTTCATCAAACGCATCGGGCTGAGGTAATTATGAATATTCCAAATTACAAACCGTTTTTTCTGTGAAATTAAATCCTTGCCCGACAGTCCGTCACACCACGTGATCGGATTGCTTTTTTTATTAATTAAACACAAGATGAGTTAAAAAAAAATTAGCACAAATCAAGGTGAAAACACGAGTAAAGTAGCGATCGACACACGAGAGATGCTTTCACGAGGACTTCCACCGACGAACTGAATGAACAAAGCGCGAAGATGCGCGTCGAACAGGTGGGAGAACACGTGAACAAACATGAATGCTTCGTTGTGTACGGTTTTTTAAAATGTATTCGGTTTTAGGACAAAATTCATTTTTCATTGATAAGAGACTACGGCAGCCGCACGATAACGCAAGCCCACCGTACGCCCTATGTACGGTCGACGTGGAACACATCTATGTCACAGCTTGGCTTGTCGAATTGCTACGGCCAACGTAGAAATGAAAAAAGTTATAACTCCGCCGCTATAATTCCACGGCGACCCCTACGGCCTGTAAAAAGATAGCCAAACGGCGTAGGGCCACCCTGAGGCCACCGCAGAAACTCTGCGGCCGCCGCACGTTTCTGTCAATTCAGAGGGCGTACGGCCACCGTATCCTCGCCGTAGAGCAAATGTGACTTAGGCCTAAGCAACGTGTTTGCAATGAGACGGTCAGCTTCCTGAAGTCAACTGTCCCCACACCCATGAAATATTGTTGGGAGCTTAAAAAAAAAGAACATCTTTTTCGCATTGAAGGCTGCCGGAGGCATGGCGACATCAGATTATTGTTTGCAAAAGAAATGTTGCCTTTGTGTTTGATAAAATATATAAAAAGGTGGAAGTAATGACTTTTTTGGATATATTTCCAACAAGCAAAGATTACTCAAAAAAAATTACATTTATATATGACTACTAACAAGGAGAAAAGGCATAAAATGTCACAACCCCCGTGGTTTTAGTAATTTTGCTGGATAGAGTTAAAGGTCTAGCCCATATTTACAAGATTTATGTGCATGTGAAACTGACTTGAGTGGTCATGTGGCATGGAAGATTGTGTACGATTGGGCAAGATTGTGTAACAAAATGGCCACCAGTCTGCAATCTTTGATTTGATCTCGAAAAAAAATGATGTGCATTTTTTCATCATTCATTATATGTGTGCCAAGTATGAACAAAATCTGTCCATACATAACCGAGATATGGCTGTGGATGGACAGATGGACAGACGAGACCCAATCCATAAGCGCTCGTTTAGGACCAAGTCCAACAGAGGCTAATAATTCTATAAAAATGAACATGTATACTGAATGAAACTTGGATAGAATAAAACGTTTTTTAAATGTCAAATTATATGGTGAAAAATTACTGCGGTTGATAAATTTTTTGATTGCTCACTATCTGTACTCACATCTACATTTGCGATTTTTTCCCAATCATGTGCTTCTTCTCTCCCACCAAGCAATTCCCTATCTGGCAAGGCCCTGTGAACAAGAAAGGAAAACTATGTATGTTGAACACAGACAGACAATCAAAATGTTACAACCACAGAGAGGTAATGAAAGCAAGAACAAACAAATATAAAGGTCGGTTTGAGGTTGCAGTGTGATGGCACTTTAATACAAGAACAAGCTAGAATGGTACTCGGTAGAGCCCATAGCTCTGCCAGCCTGAACAGTTTACGTTTTGTATCCCATTGATAGGCTGGATCTGGATCTGGATCTGAACCAAAATCGAATCGGCTTGTTCTTGTCACCTAACCAACCCAACTGCATAGTTTTGTCATAACTCATCCACACCTTTTTGAAATAGTATGTTATATATCGTTTTTGGCCCCATCTCACAATGGTGAACAATCACTTAAAATAATTCTCGTATCTGTATCTTCACAAAAAAAAAAAAAAAAAAATTAGTCCTTGTCACACTCCCAACCTGTCCACCATTTTTTGTCCGAATCCATCCACAACCTTTTGAGATAACCTGCTCAGACAGATAAACAAACAGAGCTGAAAACATAACCTCCATCCACCTTCAGTGATAGAGGTAACTAGAATGGCACTAGGTAGAGCAAATACCTCCACCAGGCTGAACAGTTTATGTTTTGGATCCCACCGATAGGCCAAATCTGGATTCGGACCTGAAACAAAATCTATTTGGCTTGTTATTGTCACCTAACCAACTCATCCACATAGTATGGTCATAATCTGTCCAAAATGTTTTGAAATATGCTATACGTATATCGTTTTCGGCCCCATCTCTCAATGGTGAAGAATCACCTTATAAATTTAAAACAAAAAAAACTTCAAGTATCCGGATCCCGATCCTTGTCCACACACTCAACCTGTCCACCAAATTTTTGTCCGAATCCATCCACAACTTTTTGAGAGATCCAGTTCACAGAAAAACGAACAGGCAGACAGACAAACACGGGGTGAAAACAACCTCCACCCACCTTTGGTGGTGGAGGTAACAATAGAACTCCAAAAAGCTGCCTGCAGTACTCTTTGGAAAAAAAACACTACTTTAATATTGCTTTGCAAAAATGTCAAGTCAGGAGGAAGCCCCAAATGTCAAAAATAAATACATAACTGAAAAATAACAACATAACATCCAATATAATACTGTACACACATACTCACATGACGACAAATAATCAGTTTCATTTTGACAAAAAGGTAAGAAAATAAACAATTAATTTTTTGCAATTAGCTTATCAAGATCAGTCTCAAATGTTTTTCTTTGTTTTGTTGGGAGATGACAGAATACCTCAATGTGAAGTACACTGGAACCAACTAAAACTCTTGCAGATATTGAGAGCAGTGCGAGAGATCACGAAAACCATAAAAGGAAATTGACAGAAAGTCAATATAAATGCATCATTTACAAGATTAATAGCCTAGCACTCATCAAACATTGAAATAATGTTGAACAATGAAAACTCACTTTATGGTTTCCACTTCAGCCTTCAGTTTCTCAATCTGTTGACACAGACTCAGTGCCTCATTATCGTCTTTACTTTGCGTCAGCTTGCGTTCCAGACGCTCCATTCTGATGAGCAATATAAAATCAAATTATCAATATAATCATCAAATGCAACATCAAATCGATATCTGTTACCACCACAAAAACCTTAAACTAAGCGAGAATAAAGGTCACGTGTTGATAATTGCTGATCCATTGACTTGACGAACAAGGAGCAATAATAAACTGTACTTCATAATAAACTGAGAAAACATCAGTTTTTACCCCGTGGGGTCTTCCACCCCACGGGGTCTAAGCGCCGCTCGTGTTCTCTCTTTTCTTGTGCACAGTTCATTTGAACGTCTATTTCTCCATTATTAGTGAACAGAAATCGATGAAAATTGACAGGCATATGCTAGACACATATGTGCAGGCAGTAACTGAGCCCAAAGTGCGATTGCAGCCCTTCGGGCCAAGGAACGGCCCATTTTGGCCCATTTTCTTAAAATTGTTATTATCTTGCCAAAACGAAGTTTTTGCAAGATATGTTAGTCAGTCTGTATGTTTCTTTTTTGTTTTTGTTTTGTTTGTTTGTTTGTTTGTCTGTAATCACGAAAAAAAAATTCTGCAGACCACAGTTTTCATTGGAAATTTTTGTAACTTCGCATATCAGAGGCCTATGGAGGTCCCTTTCAGGCCATAAAATTTTGAAGGTCAAGTTCAAAGGTCAAGGTCACTGTCGCAAATCAGGGGAATCGACAAAACCCTTATTTTTTTTGAGTAATTTTGATCGGATCGTCTTCAAACTTCATGGGAATAAGTTCATGGTCTGGCGCTCAGCTGATTAATTTTTGGTGGCGATTGACCTTGACCTTCATGTGTTTTTTTGTTGTTGTTTGTTTTTTTTTTTATCTGTAATCACGTATAAATCACTCTGCAGAGCACAGTTATCATTGGAAATTTTTGTAACTTCGCATATCAGAGGCCTATGGAGGTCCCTTTCAGGGCATAAAATTTTGAAGGTCAAGGTCAAAGGTCAAGGTCACTTTGTCGCAAATCAGGGGAGTCGACGAAACCCTTATTTTTTGAGTAATTTTGATCGGATCGTTTCAAACTTCATGGGAATATAGTTCATGGTCTGGCATTCAGCTGATTAATTTTTGGTGGCGATTGGCCTTGACTTCATGTTTAACGCCTAAGGTCAATATTTTGACCCCAAGGTCAAATTTTCAAGTTTTAGGAACCATATCGTGTAGTACCTCAAATTGAACACCTCGATGAGTGCTTTCTAGATATATCAAGCTTGAGACATTATGACGTGATTTGGTGACGTTTTGAGGAAAACGCATATTTTTCATGGTTACTCTGTAGAACGATTCTCATCGGAATCTCTCGTAGGCAGATATTCCTCAAGGAGTCGCTCCTGGTGGATAGCAGCTCTGTTCACCTCAGTGTGACCTTAAAGAAGTCACACGTGGTCACCTTTTGGCAAGATACGGATCACCCTACGGGTGACATTGGTTTGTTTTATTTCTCGGTTATTAGTGAACGGAACCGAACCAAACTTGAAAGGTATATTCTCGAGACCATTCCCCAGGCATTAACTGAGCCCAAAGTGCGATTCCGGCCCTTTGGGCCGACAAACGGCCCTCTCGGCCCATTTTTTAAAAAATTGCTATTTCTCGGTTGTTCGGAAACGGAACCGAACCAAACTTGACAGGTATATTCTAGAGACTATTCCCCAGGCATTAACTGAGCCCAAAGTGCTATTCCAGCCATTTGGCCTGAGAAACGGCCCTTTCGGCCCATTTTCTTAAAAAAAAAATTTTTGTTTTATTAAATGCGTTGGGCATCAAGTTGCAAATGATGATATGAAACTAGCCTCACTCTTGTGAGGTGTTCTGGTTTCTTTTTCTGACACGATGAAAATCTTACCAAATTTCAAAACTATCTGTCGTCTGTGCTATCGCTCACCTGAGAGTTGTACGAATGAACTCCCACGGGGTATGTTTGCAATTCGAACTTGTTCTATCAATACCTTTAATTCCACAGATTCTACATGGTCAAACATTTATCGCTTTCAAAAACCTCTGTCAGTAAGAAAAATATGTCTTTCGTGTACACTGTACACATTAAAAGGGGTGATCACAAGTCCAAAGGATATTGACCATCGGTTAGGCCTACTCAGATACAGTGCCCTCCATAAGCATTGGAACAGTGAAGTCAAGTTTGTTATTATTGCTAAATACTCAAGAAATTTGGACATGAGATCAAAAGATGAATATGAGGACAGAAGGTGAGGAAATATTTCTTGGTATTTCTATGCATATATGATTTACCATTGTAGAATAATTGCACTTTTTATGTTCAGTACCCCTATTTTAGGTAAGCATCAGTATTGGAACAGATCAACTTAAAGTAAATTAAAGTAGTATAATAGTATTTGGTTACACATCCCTTGCATGCAATAACTGCATCAAGCCTGTGACCCATTGACATCACCAAACTCTTGGTATCTTTCTTTCTGATGCTTTTCCAAGCCTTTACTGCAGCCATTTTCAGTTGTTGGCTCACCTGAACTTTAGTCCAGGGGAGCTTATGCGATTGAGCAGTGTCCGTAGGTGTGTGAGTGAGTGAGTGAGTGAGTGAGTCAGTAAACACTTCAGTCATTGTCACTTCAACCAAACATTAAATGTTGATGAAACTTGGCCACAAACCTCACATCTGATGCCTAACGAAGGTGTATTGACTGCTTCAAAATCTGCGCTCATCAAGAGGTTCTCAGAGGGGGGGGTGGGGGGGGAGGGAAAGGTTTGACCCCCCAAAATAGGTTTTTGCTCTCTTCTCCGAAACTACACACACGCTTTTGATAACACTTAACCACAACCTTCATCACCCATGATGGACCAAAGTTTGTTCTCGGCAACAACAAAAAATAAACAGGTTCGAAGGGGGTGTAAGGGGGAGTTTGAGTGACTTGCTCCTGATCCAGGTGAGCTTCAGGACATGCAGTCCTATTTTTGTTTGTTTGGGGCGGGGGGGTTCTGACTTTAGTCCCTTCATCAGCAAGTGAAAAACATGATCCATTGGATTTAAATTAGGGGATTGACTTGGCCAGTCTGAAACCTTCCACCTCTTTTCCCTGATGAACTCCTTGGCTGTGTGGCAGTGTGTTTTGGGTCATTGTCTTGTTGCATGGTGAAGCAATGTCCAATGAATTTAGAGGCATTTTCTTGTACATAGGCAGACAAAATGTTTCTGTACACTTCCAAATTCATTCTGCTGCTACCATCATTAGATACATCATCAATAAAGATGAGTGAGCCAGTTCCAGACACAGCCATGCAAGCCCAAGCCATGATACTACTGAGGTAGTATGCTTTGAATCACATGCAGTTCCTTCCTTTCTCCAAACGTTTGCCTTTCAATCGCTTTAGTAAAGGTTTATCTTGGTCTCATCCATCCATAAAACTCTGTTCCAGAACTCTACCGGCTCACCTCTGTACTTTGTGGCAAATTCTAATCTGGCCTTTGTATTTTGGTGGTGATGAGAGGTTTGCATCTTGATTTTGTAATTCTCCTGTCAAAGTCTTCTGCAAACAGTAGATTGTGATACTTTTACCCCTGCACTCTGGAGGTTGTTGGTGATATGACTGACAGTTGTTTTAGGGGTTTTCTTCACAGCTCTGATGATTTTTCTGTCATCAACTGCAGTGGTTTTCCTTGGCAGACCTGGCCCTTGTCTATTGCTTAGCACAATCGTGATTTCCTTCTTTTTCAAGATATTCCAAATTGTTGTATTCACTCTGCCCAATTTTTGTGCTATGCTTTGCTCATCGAATTATGCTGTTCTTTCACCTTCCAAATTGCTTGCTTTTCTTTCATGGACAGTTCTCTGGTCTTCATGTTGGTTTATGGCTACTGACTCCAAAGGCAGACTCCCAAAGCAAAGGCTAAAACTAAGACAAGATATTCACAGCTCTTTTATGTGAACAATCAATGCAACAAGAAACACCCGAGCAAAATATACACCATTATTTGTTCCAATACTTATGCTTACCTAAAATGGGGGGACGGAATGTAAAAAGTGCTGTTCTACAGCGGTAAAACATACATGCATAGAAATACCAAGAAATAAAACCTGACCTTCTGTACCGTGACCTCATATTAATCCTTTGATCTCAAATCCAAATTTCTTGAGTATATTGCAATAACAACAAATTTGTCTTCATTGTTCCAATACTTATGGAGAGCAATGCATGCATATATTTGACTTTTTGCTACTTCATCAGTTCTGCAGATATAGTGCAAAACAAATTATGGCTAAATTAGACAGCAAGAGATCATTACATTTTTGAAGAAATATAGCACCATTGTAAAGAACAGACAAAAAAAAGCATCACCATGAATTGGAAGTGAACGTGGGGGAAAAAAAATATATATATAAAAAGGGACAGAACAGAAACAAGGTATTTTACACAGGGGTGTATGTACAAGAAATTGTCTTCTGGGGAATGTGGTAGTCGGGACAGTTGATATTTAAATTGGATAAAGTAAGTACTTTAAAACAACGGGCATGAAGGGATAAATAGATATTGCCAGGAACGATACATAGTTTAAGATGAGCAATGTATGATTTGAGTTGTGAGGTTTAAGTTGGATATGTGGTTGGAGTGAGAAGGGAGAAAACACAATAATCTGGAAAGGAAGTGGTAGGTTTGGAGAGGGTGAATGAGGGTCAAAAGATCATGACTATGTATGGGGGATAATGTGAGAAAGAGGTGAACGACAATCTTGAAACCCTGGAGAGAAGAATGATATTTAACAGACTGAGGAGTTTGGTTCCAGAGTTGAGAGAAAAAGGGAACAAATGAGAGGTGAAATGGAAGGGAGCGGAAAGAGAGGAGGGGGACAGAGCATGAACAGGGTAAAGGGTGCAAGACCAGAAAGGAGGCGGTAAAAGACAGAGGCCACCAACCCCTCATGCCCAGAAATTTAGATTTATCACTGGAGATTACAATGATTTTAAGGGCCATGGTCTTCATATCATCAAGAGATGAAAGGTGCAAAATCAACCCAATGGGAAGAACAGTACTCCATTGAGTTGTTGCCAGTTGTTAGAAGTTAAAATTGACTAAGGAAAGACGGCACAAAAGGATGCCAAGTCAGCAGTTGGCTTTAGAAATCAACTTGGATATGTGCTTTGTCCAAGAAAGATCATGGCTGACAGTGAGGTCCAACAGTTTGAGTGACTGCACTTCTTCAAGAGGTTTGTTAAATAAGTAGATGGGAGGATTTGCCAGACAATCCTTTTGGAGAGACAGAGTGTGAGGGTTGAAAGACTTATTACAAGTGTTGAACCAGTTCCTCATTCTATCAAGGTGTACAACGAGGGAAGAGGCTGTCGTTTGCTTATCTGAAGGATAAGGCATGGACTATAAATAAATACAATTAGATTTACAAATTACAAAGTATACTTGAGGATAAGAATTTTTTCACCTGTTCAAAAATGGTTTCATACGTTGATACAAGGAGTCGCTCATGACCGCTTCTTGAATCAGCTTCTTTTCTTTTTCGGTCCCTGCAAATAATTTCACTTTTTCATTTCAAATACGAAACAAAGTTACATGACAACATAATGACAGATCATTGAAAAATGCTGTCTGTGATTATGATGACTTGATGTGGCTTACTTTTTTTTTCTTTTTAGTTCATTATCATATCTAACCTTATCCTCAATTGCCCATTTCTAGCCATTTAAAATTAATTATACTGCATTCTTAAATTAACCCTTTGCACCCGGAGCTCCATGGACTTTCGGCTCCCCAACCCTGGGCTTCCTGGAGAAATATCCGGCTGTTCGGGTACGTGGAGGTTTGAATAGCAGCTGGTAAAACAGCTGCTATGGTCAAAAGGTTTAAGAAAAAGACATTGGAAAACAGCACTGACCGGAATTGAACAACAATTTATAATTATGAATAAGTATGATGCACAGCATGCCACTTTCATCGTGTGTGTGTGTGTGGTGTGTGTGTGTGTGTGTGGTGTGTGTGTGTGTGTGTGGTGTGTGTGTGTGTGTGTGTGTGTGTGTGTGTGTGGTGTGCGTGCGTGCGTGCGTGTGAAGACTTTTCTTTGATTTCTATACAATTCCACACACCTTGACCAATCTCCATCAAATTTTGCAAATGCGCTGGGGGATACCCAGGTTCAGGTTCAGCTAATGGGCACAAAAAAAAAATTCCCACCCAAACTTTTCTTTCATCCCATGTCAAAAATTTCCACCTGTTACAAAGCTTCCTTCCACCATTCTCTAACTTCTTTTGCACTCCATCCATCTTCTGATATCTTTAAACAAATCTCTGACCGACAAATTTTTAAAATCCCACTTTGCAATACTTCTTCGTCTTCCATTATTAATCGTTCATTTTTTCCAACTTCAGTGCAAATTCATCCCACCTCCTTAAATCTACCTCCTAACTCCCTCCCTGTTATACCCCTTCTTACTCCTCTCATCTTGCACCCCAACCTACCTCCTCCCTTGGCATCTCTCCCACTGTCCTCTGCCATACAAACAACAACTACAGACCAATCAGCCTGCTCCCAATCATAAGCAACGTCATGGAATCCATCATTGCTTCCGACAACAAATCCTTCCTCTTCTCCAAAGGCTCAATTTTCAATTTGGATTTAGACCAGGTCACTCTCCCCTGTACATGCTGATTCTGCTTTCCCAACAATGTATGGAGGTCCTAAATGCCAAACATTATCTCCAAGACATCTCCTGAAAAATATCGCGAGCTTTCAATATGGTCTGGCATCCCGCACCGCTCACCAAACTCTCTTCCTATGGTATACAAAGAAATCTCCACTCATGGCTTGCAGACTTCCTCTCCTGTCACAGTCAACACGTGGCTCTTAATGAAATTCTCTCATCTCCTCTTCCTGTCCAGGCTGGAGTCCCTCAAAGCAGTGTTCTGGGTCCTGTACTTTTTCTGGTTTTCATCAATGATCTCTCATACTCTCTGGAAAATCCTCTTTTTCTCTTTGCTGATGACTCCACCCTCTGCCGTGCCATCTCTCACCCCTCTGATCGGCAGCCGCAGCCTCTTTGCTCTCTGCAGACCTGGATAAAAATCACAAGCTGGTCAAACATTTTGAACCTGTCTTTCAATCCTGACAAATCTCACACCCTCACTATGTCTCTCCGAAGGGTCAGGTCAGGTGAGGGAGCATGCGCCGGAGCAGCACATTGCTGCATCCACTTTCCGCCGGTACTCCAAGGGCCTCCGTCTAACCATCCCCCAGGCAGATGCCTGGCTCATCCCCATCTCCTTGAGATGCCGATCAACCTGCTGCAACGAGACACGTGGTCAGCATATTGGCCTGCCCCACTCAGGCTCCCTCGCTGAGAGAATCTGGTGAGCAGGATCAGCAGCAGGAAAATGAGTCACGTGTCAAATACAGCTGCAGCTGATGCTCACAAACTGTACAGGTAATAAATCTCATCTGAGTCTCTCAGCAACCGCTCGTTGGACACAAAGTCCGA
>CM068961.1:48284957-48295326 GCA_035128595.1 Eptatretus atami
TTTTTCTGGTTTTCATCAATGATCTCTCTGACACTTTGGAAAATCCTCTTTATCTCTTTGCTGATGATGCCACCCTCTGCTGCACCATCTGTCATCCCTCAGACCGGCAAGCAGCAGCTTCTTCACTCTCTGCAGATTCTGGGTAAAATCACGAACTGGTCCAACACATGGAACATGTCTTTCAATCATGACAAATCTCACACTCTCACTGTCTCTCCGAAAGGACCGTTTCGAACCCCCCCCCCCAAATCTACTTTCTCAACAATCCTCTGGAAGAAGTCCTTTCATTCAAGCTTCTGGGTCTCACTATCTGTCATGATCTTTCCTGGGAAAGCCATATTTCCAACCTGGACTCCAAAGCCAGTCGCCGACTCCTTCCTCGGCCCACCTGAGCTCCTGACCACAAAACAAAGCTTTCGTCCGCAGCCTGATGAGATACTGCTCTCCCTCTCGGCTGGTACTCCCGCATCTCACCTTTCTCAGCTTCACGCTGTGGAAACTAAGGCATTTCGGATCATTGGTATCTCCCGCGATGAGGCTGAGTCTTTAGGCCTCTCACTCTCTCACCGCAGGCAGGTCGGTGGTCTTTCTGTCTTCTACCGTCTCCTCTCCGGTCTCGCCCCCCCCCCCCTTGCTCTGTCTGTGATTTGTCCCCCCCATATTTCCGCAGGGCGCTCATGGTCCGCCAACAACTCCCTTCCGGTAAAACTACCAAAATCACGAATCACTGCTCACCTTCACTCGTTCATTCTCTTTTTTCCCCATCTTTGGAATAAACTCCCTCACACTGTTCAATCCCATACTTCCCTCCCAGGCCTTCAAAACAGCTGTTCACCACCACCTCTTATCTTCCCCCATCCAAATCCTTGATCTTTTCTTCCCCCGATAATCAACCCCAAACCCACCTCCTTCAAATTTTTGTTTTCCTTCCTGAAAGTCCCTGTCGTGTCTATCTTGTTTACCCCGTGTACCCCGCCCCATCCCTCTCCATTCCACAGGACTCCTAATGTCTCTGTTCCCCACTGTTTTGTCCTTCCCTCTCCCACCCCTTTTGTCTCCTGCTCCCCACCCCTGCACCCCCCACCCTGCTGTGCGTTCTGTGTGTAAGCTCTCACAAGAGCCTCGACAATGTATACAAAAAAATATTTTAAAATCACATCACGTGCCTTCTGGTCGAATGGTTTGCATTAGCGGCAACAATTGTCAGGGTGGCAGGCAGACAGCTGTTATTTGCTGATTATGCGTTTTTACCGTGCGAGACATAATCCTTGGTGATGCTCACCATAACAGTCAGAAGGTGCGTCATTATATTACTGTGTGTGTATATGTATACAAATATATATCTTAATAATGGAATTTCAAAGATTTTAAGCAAAAGCAAGCACTGGTAAGTCTTGCATATATTACTCATCGAATAATATAGTCAATTTCACCAAATATTCCACACACCATCACTTTTACCTGAGCGATTCATCTTTCTGTTGATGTTCAATTCAATGTGACATCACTGATAATGTGTTGGGTAATAGAAATGTCATGTTTCGTTATAAAACCCTTGATGTTATAATGTGTAGCAGAGTAGACATTTGTGGGCAAGCTCTGAATTTTGTATATGTGGACTGGCAAAAGTGCACAAAAACACATGGGACACTTGCCGGATGCATTGTACCACTTTTCGTTTTGGTTCATCATTCTGTGCAGTGTAAATTATACTGTATTATGCAGCAAAGCAAAATGCAGTCCTCCAAACTGACTTTTTGCTCTTGTTTAACCTCACCGTCTCTTCTTCAAATTTTAAACAAATTGTTGAATCTTTTAATTAAAATATAAACTGTAATGTTCATTTTTATCGCTACATTAACGTCAGAACCAGAAGTGTATGCCAATCAAACTTCGACGTCTTCTTGCACGTGGACATACGTGGAACCAAATCCTGTTATTCCCATCACATCTGAATCGTGCTTCAGCCATTCACACCGTCTGGTGGAATGTAACCACGTGATCAAGCAGTGATCGACTGTATATATACATCAATTCAATCGGGACATCAAGCTGGCTGTCCTGTCCATTTGTACTCACGGACATTAAAGAGAATCTTTGAAAAAGAGTAGACTATTATTTGCCGGTACCAAAGCCAAAATTCCCAATACTTGCATCGTCTTGTGAAATTACTTTTTCATGGTCATCACAGCCTCTTTGATCTATATGTGTAATCTTCTTCTCCTTATGTATGGCAGGTTGGCTGTTTTGTTGAAGCATTATCATTTTGTTGGGGCGTGACTATGCCGCTGATGCTGTGCCCCTATACCAGTACAATGGTACTCATTTCACCGACCTCAGAAAGATGACAGGCCGAGTCAACCCCACCTGGTGTTAATCCAGCGGCCTACGGGGCTCAAACTCAAAATGCTAAGATCCCAAGCCAGCCACCCTAACCACCAAGCCAACACCAGGCTTAGCATATTATATGTGTAGTGACACCAAGTGTTTATATGGCTGGCCATTAGTCATTGAAACAACGCTCAACAATGTCAAGTGACCTCCTTCTGGAGAGGTGCTCAGTAGTCACCACCACGTTGATGTACAATTATCATAATTTAAGTGCCAACTGAAGAAAGGTCAGCATACAACCTCTGGACACCCCATGAGTACTCGTATTTAAGATTCAGATACAATATCGATCCCAAGTGGTGGGAAACCAAGCTTGCACAATGTTAATGAGAGGACCTTAAGGTTTGACATCCATCTGCACGAACCTGCTGTTCCTCATTCTGTGCTATAAGCTGATCCACACACTGCAATCGCTCTTGCAATAGCTCCTGATATAGCAAGTTAAGGGAGATGCAGGTCTGCATGTCCTCCGGCAACTCATCTCCTGTACCATCATCTTCCTCCTCATCACTGCTGAAGCTCTGCAGAGGAGGAGTACGAGGAGAGTATTAAGATATCGTGGATTATCTTTATAGGCACCGTGAAGGGATCAAAAAAGATGGCCCACTGGAACAGCTGATGATGCTGCACCTCAGGTGGGATAACACTCTCACCTGTGCTTTATTTCCATGTGATGATGTTTCTTCGCCATCTAAGCATGGGTAAGAATCTCCCGCTGCTGAGAGAAGGGGGAGGTTGTCAACAGCCATGTCAGCAGAATCATCATGCATATCATGCTGTACGTGCAAGAAATACATCTCAAGTTAAAATGGTCAGACAAGTAAAAAAAAATCAGCACAAGGTCCTTGGTGGTCACCGTCAGCAGCAGGGGCGCACAGGCTAACAGAGGTCGCGTCGGACGTCGTGGAGACTTCATCGTCACTTTGAGGAAGGTCCACCCCTCGCTCCAGAAGCTCGCTTTCGATCTGCTCGATCTCGCGCTCGACCCGCTCTCTGGCGTCGCGCGCGCGAAACGACGCCATCGCAACGCCTCAGCAACAATACATTTTCAACCAGATCGATCGAGCTGCAACAAAATATAACGCTGTAACATCACAAAATACATTTTCTTATAACATCCACTTTAATTATAGATTTGTATGTTAGCTTAATTTTTTTTTACTCAGATTTAGATAGATTAAAAACGTCGATGAACGAAACTGTTGGGAGACCAGCTCAGCCAGCAGGAAAAAAAATGCTCTACACCGCCCTTTCCGTCGCCGCATCTATCAGGTTAGAAACGCACAATATATGTTAATATTAATATCTGACGAGAAACAAAAAAAATGTAACATAAAAAGGAACTAACACGGTGTATTCATATCAAAATAAACATTCAAGAAAATCGTGGTAATATTATTGGCAAACGACCTCCGAGTTCGGACTTGCGCCGTTCACGACATCAGAGTGTTGTGGAAAAGGACGACGCTGATTGGCCAAGCATCAGCAATAACCGTCCAATCAAAACTTTTGTGTTTATTCTCCTCACATCATCACAACAACGAAGATCTCGATGCTTTGAAATACTTCACAAGACGCGGCCCATTGTCCCCTCACACCTCACAGCAAACCTACTTAACTCTGGTTAATCGATCTACTCAGCAACCTTTCTCCCGTTCCCCTCTACCCCCTTCACATGTTTCCCTCAAAGCCTTCATCCACTCCCACTCCCACTTTCACCCCTGACTACAAGCTGCGGTTTTAAGCTAGTTCGGTTCAGCGGTGAAGGAGTGCATATACATCAAACAAACAAACACCGAAAATGGTCGTGGTGATTGGGTTCCAATGTATATGGTTTTCATGCAGATAATCTTCATGTTATATTGTTGCGGCCGGGGGTACCAAGACACCAGCTTGTCACTCAGGGGGGATTAATCCCCGGTTGTCCTCGGTAGAGCCGGACCTGAGGCCACCGCTCACAATTAACCTTGTGGTACGGTGGGTTGTTTTAGAACCACGAACGCCACCCAGTCAACCACGAGTTCCAGTGTCCGCCGTCTAATTATTCCGTTTAACTAGAGGTCACGTGGTTACCTGAATGGGGAGCGTGCGCTCGGCAAAGCATCAATATTATCTGATTATATTTTAATTAGGGCGGCCGAGCGTTTTAACCGCTGGTGCGTGTCGACTATTATTGGTCAAATCTGTGGTAATTACCTCCCAGTCTATCGAGGTTCGGACGATGCTGGATCAATGGAAGGAAAGGACAAACACGGACAGGTTGGAAATCGCCAAATTATAATTTATTAACAAGAAATAAATAAATAAAAAGAACTTTTTATTTTCGTGAGGTAAAAATAAATAAATAAAAAGAACTTTATATTTACGTGAGGTAAAAATAAATAAATAAAGAACTTTCTATTTACGTGAGGTAAAAAAATAATAAAAAGAACTTTCTATTTACGTGAGGTAAAAATAAAATAATAAAAAGAACTTTATTTACGTGAGGTAAAAATAAAAATAAAAAAGAACTTTATATTACGTGAGGTAAATAAAAATAAATAAAAGAACTTTATATTTACGTGAGGTAAAAATAAATAAATAAAAAGAACTTTATTTACGTGAGGTAAAAATAAATAAATAAAAAGAACTTTATTTTACGTGAGGTAAAAATATAAATAAAAAGAACTTTTATTTACGTGAGGTAAAAATAAATAAATAAAAAGAACTTTTATTTACGTGAGGTAAAAATAAATAAATAAAAGAACTTTTATTTACGTGAGGTAAAAATAAATAAATAAAAAAGAACTTTATTTACGTGAGGTAAAAATAAATAAATAAAAAGAACTTTAATTTACGTGAGGTAAAAATAAATAAATAAAAAGAACTTTATTTACGTGAGGTAAAAATAAATAAATAAAAAGAACTTTATTTACGTGAGGTAAAAATAAATAAATAAAAAAGAACTTTATTTACGTGAGGTAAATAAATAAATAAAAAGAACTTTATTTACGTGAGGTAAAAATAAATAATAAAAGAACTTTATATTTACGTGAGGTAAAAATAAATAAATAAAAAGAACTTTATTTACGTGAGGTAAAAATAAATAAATAAAGAACTTTATTTACGTGAGGTAAAAATAATAAATAAAAAGAACTTTATTTACGTGAGGTAAAAATAAATAAATAAAAAGAACTTTATTTACGTGAGGTAAAAATAAATAAATAAAAAAGAACTTTATATTTACGTGAGGTAAAAATAAATAAATAAAAAGAACTTTATTTACGTGAGGTAAAATAAATAAATAAAAAGAACTTTATTACGTGAGGTAAAAATAAAAATAAAAAGAACTTTATATTACGTGAGGTAAAAATAAATAAATAAAAAGAACTTTATTTACGTGAGGTAAAAATAAATAAATAAAGAACTTTATTTACGTGAGGTAAAAATAAATAAATAAAAAGAACTTTATTTACGTGAGGTAAAAATAAATAAATAAAAAGAACTTTATATTTACGTGAGGTAAAAATAAATAAATAAAAGAACTTTTTATTTACGTGAGGTATAAATAATAAAAAGAACTTTTATATTACGTGAGGTAAAAATAAATAAATAAAAAGAACCTTTTATTTACGTGAGGTAAAAATAAATAAATAAAAGAACCTTTTATTTACGTGAGGTAAAAATAAATAAATAAAAAGAACTTTAGATTTACGTGAGGTAAAAATAAATAAATAAAAATAACTTTATTTACGTGAGGTAAAATAAATAAATAAAAAGAACTTTATTTACGTGAGGTAAAAATAAATAAATAAAAAGAACTTTATTTACGTGAGGTAAAAATAAATAAATAAAAAGAACTTTATTTACGTGAGGTAAAAAATAAATAAATAAAAAGACTTTATTTACGTGAGGTAAAAATAAATAAATAAAAAGAACTTTATATTTACGTGAGGTAAAAATAAATAAATAAAAAGAACTTTATATTTACGTGAGGTAAAAATAAATAAATAAAAAGAACTTTTTATTTACGTGAGGTATAAATAAATAAAAAGAACTTTATATTTACGTGAGGTAAAAATAAATAAATAAAAAGAACTTTTTATTTACGTGAGGTATAAATAAATAAAAGAACTTTATATTTACGTGAGGTAAAAATAAATAATAAAAGAACCTTTTATTTACGTGAGGTAAAAATAAATAAATAAAAAGAACCTTTTATTTACGTGAGGTAAAAATAAATAAATAAAAAGAACCTTTTATTTACGTGAGGTAAAAATAAATAAATAATTCCAAATGAATCGAAATGATCGCAAGCAAATAAATAATTAATCAGGCAAAATCAATCAGAGTGAGAGGAAAAGAGACAGAGAGCAGATGCTTATCGGGGCTTGACTTAGTTAACAACTAAATACAGACAAGGGTACCCAGCAGTGCCGGATTAAGTCTCGGATGGCCCTAAGGCACATTTTGAAATTTTAGAGAATGGCCTGAAAATTTTAAATTAGATCTCGGGCTCATGGAAATGGACCCCGGACAAAAGATGAACTGATTCAAGAACAAAATATTTAATACAAAAAAAGACAAATATTTAATGTGAAAAGAATTTTTGGCCCGAATTTTTGGCTGGCCCTAAGGCACAACATGCCTTGTCTGCCTAATGGTTAATCCAGCACTGGTACCCAGCAGACTTCATGAAGTTTCATGAAGATCTCAGCTTTTCGTCCTGGTCCTGATATGGCTGCTGAGGAAATATCCCAATGGATTCGCACTGGTATGTACATTTATATTCCCTCATGTATTTGCCAATTAAAGGTTCATTCCCATCCACGGTTCACTCCAGCTTGTGCATCAGCAATTGCTCATCGTAACCACTATTTTAAGCAGTACCATGTGCAAGGATCTCTGGAGTCCAAATGTCTGTTCCTCAAAGCAAGTAACCTCCGTAAATGAGTTCTTGAGGATGCTAAGCAGCAATATGCAGCTTCTGAGGCAATTCCATTATGACAGTGACTTGGCTCTCGAGACTTTTAGCAGATTGCCAACAGTGTACTCAACCGCAATAAATCTTCTATACCTCCTCTTTTTCATGGACCTGATGTTGTTACTTCACCTCTGGATAAGGCTCACTTCTTTTCAAATTGATTTGTTTCTAATTCTACCCTCAATGATCAGGGACACCCTCTTCCTCATTTTCCATCTCGTACAGACACTAATATTCCTGTTCCATTTATCACGCCGAAGAAGGTTGCCAAAATTATTCGTACTCTAGATGCCTTGAAAACGACTGGTCCTGATGTGATTGTGATTGTGATTGTATTGAAGATGTGTTGTCCTGAACTGTCATCGATTCTTGCCAGGCTATACAACCTGTGCTTGTCTGCTTTGGTGTTTCCTTCATTCTGGAAAGTGGCTTCTGTTGTCCCTGTTTTCAAGGGTGCTGGTGAGCATTCTGAACTCAGTAACTATTGCCCCATCAGCCTGCTTCCTGTAATAAGTAAGGTATTTGAATGCTTCCTCAATGAACAACTTCTCAGCATTCTGGAGGACAATGAACTCACTGACTACCAGTATAGCTTTCGCCATTCCAGCTCTACTGGTGACATATTCTGAATTATGGATCATTTCAACAGGGCATTGGAGCTCAAGGGTGAAGCTCGATTAATTGCTTTGGATATTTCAAAAGCCTTTGATAAGATGTAGCACAAAGGTCTGCTCCACAAGCTTCAGTCGTATGGTGTATCTAGAGTGATGCATTCAATCATTTCGGATTTCCTTCCAAATTGCCAAATGAAGGTGATATTTGCGGGTTAATCTTCTCTTACTTGCTCCACCAGTTCTGGTGTTACCCGGGGCTCTGTCTTTGTTTATATCAATGATCTTCCAGATAATGTTTTGTCTCAGCTAGCCATGTATGCTGATGATTCCTCACTTTTGTTGTACATCTGCTGATTCACTCAACACTACTCGTAATGATGTTGGAGATTCACTGGACAATGATTTGGAGAATGTGTTGAAGTGGGAGTATGACTGGATGGTAACCTTCAATGCAAAGAAAACTAAAGTGTCTGTGTCTCGCAACAGAAACAAGTCTTTTCCTTCTATGCACATGGGGTCGTCAACCTTAACAGAATCCTCTGAGCTTTGGCTTCTTGGTCTGGACATCTCCTCTAACTTCCTTTGGGATAAGTACATTTCTGATGTTGCTAAGGGTGCTCCCAAGCGAGTTGGTTGTCTTTATTGAGCGCAGAGGTATTTACATCATGTTGCTGTTTTGTACTTGTATAAGACAACTACACATCCCTTCATGGAGAATTGTTGCCACATTTGGGCTGGAGCACCAGCCTGCCACTTATCTTGACTTTATAGGCTCCAGAAATGCATAGTTAACCTGGTTGTTGTGGAGATGGGTTAATCTCTTCAACCACTCTCTCACCGTAGGTCAGTTGCCCTCTTTGGCTGTTCTACAGATATTTTAATGATGTTCTGCTGGACTTTCTAACTTGGTTCCTCCTTTCCAAGTGTTTGGCGCAAGACTCGGTTTGCCATCTCTGCACCCCCACGCACGATAGCTGATACAAAGTGCAGAACGAAAGGCTATGCAGATAGTTTTATCCCTCATGCTGTCTCGCTTTAGAATTCACTACCTGTAACATGCTCCCATTATCCTATGATCTATCCAGCTTTGAGAGGAATGTCAATTTGAGAGTCAATACATCTTTGATGATACATCGCATTTCACCTGACTTCTGCTACTTCCTGTGTCTTGGATGTTTTCTTGTTATTTTCGTTTCTTTTATTTTGTTTTGCTTTATCCTGATCTTTATCTAACCTTCCCTTAGCCCCTTACGGAGAGTGGCTTTATGCCTTGTTTGAGGTGATTTCCATGAAAAAAAAACAACTTATGCCAACAGATATTTGTGTCATGAATGTTTATTTCATGAACATCCCAGTTTAATGTCCCTCTGAGGGATGGCATACACCTTGATGCATTGCCCTACCTGTGAAACACGAGGATGACCGTTAAATAGCTGGTTCAGGATTTGAACCCAGGCTAGACAGCTTCGAGTCAAGTGTGCATACGTCTAGGCCACCCCACCAGCCTTCAAAAGCCTTACTTGTCATCTCCGTAATTGAAATCCTAAAGCTTTATGTAATTTATAGAATTCTCTCCATCTTTAATTTTCATTGTCATTTTTTGGAACCGTTACCAGCAAAATGATACCAGAATTTTTAAAATGTCACTTCTGTTAGTTCTGTGATCAGGTCAAAAACTTTTGGTCCATAAATCCCAGACTCAGGAATCCTACTACATCCTGATAATACAGTGTTTTACACAGATTTTAAAAACCTACCGAATCCACAAGTGGAAATGATATTGCTCTGTGCAGCATTGAAAGAGCAGGTTGTTTGACTTGGTAAAGGTATAAACATTAAACAATTGCTAATTTTTCAAGCGTTATACAGTATATGAATAATAACGAATTGTATGCGCCTACAGGAAAGAAGGCTGGAATGTGAGCCACAGTTTTCCATATGGCATGTTGACCTACATGGCATATTTTGGAGTGTCGAGAACAGTGGGGAGGGTGAAGTGCACAAGCTTGCCATTGGAAGGGAATTCTGCCCACAAAAAAACAAACAACAAGGCTCAAAGATAGTTTATTGAGCAATCACTATGAAGGTCAGTGAGAATTTATTCTGTTTATTCCATCAGTCTGATAACCTTGATGTGCAAACAAACAACATTCTTGTTCAAAGAGCCAGGATAATTTTTTTTTAATACAAGGTCGAGGCTCATGGAAGAATGGGGCAACAGGGTAAAAAGGCAATGAACTAACAGTGTGGCAGTAGGGACACATTTCAACACAACAATTAGGGGAATGAATGAATAGGAAAAGAAGAGAAAGGAGGGAAGCAAACACAGTAACCTGCAAGTAAGAGGGGTGAGTTTGGTAGGGTAGGTTGTTTCGGTTCAGAAGCCTGGAGTTCATTTCTC
>CM068961.1:48330414-48339092 GCA_035128595.1 Eptatretus atami
TTTCTCAGCACGCACGAAACAAACCCAATAGCGGCAACTTCATACGAATCAGCCAGATTATTGGCGACACATCGGGGAACACACACAACACAAGCAAGCATGCACGACAATGTTATTGGTTCACGAGTCAGTAAGGACCACTATATTCGTTATGGGTGTGTGTCTGTCTGTCTGTCTGTCTGTCTGTCTCGAGCATAGCTCCTGTGGTTTTGATCCGATCCTATAAAATTGGGTGGGAGGTTATATTATGATCTAGTTGTGTTTTCCTGAGAATGGGCATGCTGCGCCCATTATGGGCGGAGCCACGCCCAAAAAACATGTGTTTTTAGGGGAGCCGATTTCAAGTTACATCTTCCCGAGGGCGTTGTCGAATCTGGCAGGGTTTCGGTATTTGTTAGCCCAATGGCACCTGCATAGCCCACGGAGCTCGATTTTTCATTTCGTCCCAAGGTCAAGGTCACAAGTCACGAACTTAGAAAATGTTCAAAAAATCATAAATTGGCATCGAGTTCTAGGGTTTTCAACTGTTTTGAATGAAAGTTGGTATGCAAGTAGTGCTCTTCGAGTACTACAACTTCATCATTTACGTTTTTCCGATTCCCGCCAGTTTGCCCGTGGCGTCCCCTCGAAGGTCAAAAAATAAAATAGGCGAACCGTGTATGTTGCTCATAACCATCGCCGTCTCCAGACTTGTAATCCAATCAAACCCGTTCTTAACTAGGGAGCTACGGATTACGGGTTTCGAAGGGGACCCTAGCGAGATAAACTTCGACAACATGCAGACAAGACATGGACAACATGCAGACAAGACACAGAGTACTGGTGATGCTTCATGGACAAGAGAAAAAGTGTCGAGGCACGAGTGTGGCTCGTGACAAGCCGATGTCACGGATTCGAGCGCCCAAGCTCAAACACGCCGCATGGCAAATGCGGTGTTCGTCCTTTTCTTCTCCCGGCACCGCTGTGCACGCAACCTCAGCGCGTTCTGACCCCGCGTAAGGTCGACGGCACAAGACCGTCAGATCGATGGTGGGTTTCAGCGTTTCTCACAAGGTCCAGATACAAGTCCAGGCCTGTTCACCGATCAGGCCAAATCGAGTGTTGGGCTCCGCAGGCGATCGACAAACTGTCGAGCCGTGTTGAGAGGTGCCGTTGATCGGACAGAGGCTCCGTGGTTAGACGCAGGTTAACCTGTCGATACCTCCTCTCGAAGCCGACTCCAGACTCACACAGCAGCCATTTCTATTCCAGCCGACTCGCAGACTGACCCTCAGGTTCAGTTACTCCCTCGGAGATCGCCAACTAACCTTCAGGTCCAGTTTCTCTCCCAGCCGATGGCAGACAGACCTCATGCAGTCCTTTCCCTGCCTTCCTCCGGCTCGCTCCTCACGGAAAGCCGATTGCAAAACAGACACAGCCGTCCCTGTACTGCCGATCGCGCCCAACCTCGGCGCTCCCCGCACGCTTGCCTTCCCGCGCGCTCGCTCGCCTCCCAGCCGACTGCTGACTCACCCACAGCCAGTTCTATTCAGCCCGATCGCGCCACACCGCCGCTCGCAGTCCCACTTTCTCTCCCGCCGCTCGCTCTCTAGCCACAACCCTCTCTGAGCACGGCGGGGACTCATTTGGAAGAGGAATGAAGAAGAAGAACCTCTTGGCACACCACCACTGCACAAACAAAAACACGCCTCCTACACCTCCCGACACACATGCGCCATCCGAACATTTACCGAACATTAACGTCCATTTACCGAACAACCTGCTAACATGCATTTAATGGGGATCTGGGCTAATCCTTATTTAAAACCACACTAAGGGCCATTTCCGCCCAACAATATATATATATATATATGTATGCATAATGTTGCATTATATATAATATAATGTTATTATGTATGTATATATATGGTATTATATATATGCATATATATGTATGTATATATATGTATATATGCATATATATGTATAAATATATATTTATATGTATATGTGGGTATATATGTATATATATACATATATATACTGTATATATGTATGCATATATATACATATATTTATATACATATATATGTATGCATACATATGTATATATATGTATATATATTATGTGTATATATATGTATATATATATATAGATGTATATGGATATACCGGCATTCCTCTCTTAACGACCGGTTCCGTCCTACGACTAGGTCGTTAAGCGAATTGGTCGATAAGCGAGGATTTATTTTTATACAGTATTTTTTCCTTTTTTGTTATTATTTTTTTTTTAATGAGGATTTTTTTTTGCGAGGATTTTTTTTTTTTTCGAGGATTTTTAATGTTTATGCAGTAGTGTACTGTATACTGTAATAAACAGAATAGAGGAAATCAGCTCTAATATACAATACTTAGGTTTCATACTGTAAATACAGGTAATTGCTCTGAGGGACCCGCCTCCGGATTGGACGCGGGGCGAACATCCAATCTGGCTGGGCGAACATCAATCTGGCCGCCCCTGAGTGGTCAGCCTCCTGATAGGACAAGGCGTCTCGGGGTGGGGGGGGTCGAGGCGTCTCGGAGGTCCACCCCTAAAGAGGCTCCGTAGAAGCTTTCGGCACACTGGCCTCCCTTTGGCTGGGGCGCACGTGCGATGCTCGCCCTTCGCTCATTGGCTGGAGGAAACGTCCATGTCCTTCCTTGGGGCGCAGCCTCGATCTGAGGTGATGGAGCTCCGCCCATGCCTTCAGACAAAAACACGTGGGCAATTGCGGACAGGGTGAGTGAGGGACGGTGCCGCTGTTGTTGTTTTTGTTGTTGTTGTTGTAGTAGATGTTAAAAACCTGACTATAAAATAACTCACAACGCACACACAAAATTCCCATTAGACATAGGGTTGAATTCTAACTATAAACACATACTTATCGAAATAACTAAGCTTAGCGACTGCAGTCTGTTTGTGTGCAAATGGCTTTCAGATTCATAACAGTATGTGGGACACCCCTTCTAATTAGTGGATTCGGCTATTTCAGCACACCCATTGCTGACAGGTGTATTAAAATGCCACCTTTCCAACAAGTCAGTTCATCAAATTTCTGCCCTACTATAGCTGCCCCAGTCAACTGTAAATGCTGTAATTGTGAAGTGGAAATGTTGAGGAGCAACAACAGCTCAGCCGCAAAGTGATAGGCTACACAAGCTCACGAACGGACTGCTGAGTGCTGAAGCGGAAATGTTGAGGAGCAACAACAGCTCAGCCGCGAAGTGATAGGCTACACAAGCTCACGAACGGGACTGCTGAGTGCTGAAGCGTGTAGCATGGAAAAATCGGCTGTCTTCGGTTGCAACACTCACTACCGAGTTCAAAACTGACTCTGGAAGCAATGTCAGCGCAAGCACTGTTTGTCGAAACTTCATGAAATGGGTTTCTATGGCCAAGCAGCCACACACAAGCCTAAGATTACCATGTGCAATGCCAAGTGTCAGCTGGAGGGGTGTAAAGCTCACTGCCATTGGACTCTGGAGCAGTGGAAACATGTTCTCTGGAGTGTGAATCATGCTTCACAATCTGGCAGTCTGACGGATGAATCTGAATTTGAAAGATGCCAGGAGAATGCTACCTGCCTGAATGCATCGAGCAACTGTAAAGTTTAGTGGAGGAGGAATAATGGTCTGGGGCTGTTTTTTTCATGGTTCGGGCTAGGCCCCATAGTTCCAATGAAGAATCTTAACGCTACAGCATGCAGTGGACATTATAGATGATTCTGTGCTTCAACTTTGTGGCAACAGTTTGGAAGGCTCTTTCCTGTTTCAGCACGACTATGTCTCCGTGCCGCAAAGTGAGGCCCATACAGATATGGTTTGTCGAGATCGGTGTGGAAGAATTTGATTGGCCTGCACAGAACATGACCTCAACCCATCAAACACCTTTGGGATGAATTGGAACATCGACTGAGAGCCAGCTATTCGTCCACATCAGTGCCCGACCTCACTAATAATGCTCTTGTGGCTGAATGGAAGCAAATCCCTGCAGCAATGTTCCAACATCTAGTGGAAAACCTTCTCAGAAGAGTGGAGGCTGTTAGAGCAATAAAAGTGACACCAACTCCATATTAATGCCCATGATTTTGGAATGAGATGTTGGACGAGCAGGTGTCCACATACTTTGGCCTTGTCGTGTATATGTAGTCAGGATTGAAAATCAACAACTTTTGGCTATGTTAGAAAATTAAGACTCAGACCTGGGAATCAAACCTAGGACTCTGGCGGAGAAGAAAGGTAAACTATGTGCTCTGGCAGGCTGAACTGAAGCCATTTACAGCAGTGGAAGAAAATTCACCACTCATTACAAAAAGATGCACCACACAAACTCAATTAACAATTGATGAAGAAGTTTAAAGAAACGGGTTCAGGGAATAGCAAACCACGACCAGAAGGCGACAAATCAGGAGGAAGCTGTAGCAGCTGTCAAGTATCATTTGAACGAATTCCACGTAAATCATTGTGACATGCGTCAAATTCTCAAAGCCGTGTAAGCATGCTTACGACATCCAGGTAGTTCAAATGTTACGTGAATAAGTCTATGATTCAAGGTTATATTTTTATCAACTCTTCAAATCAAAAGCCTCAAATCCCCTGAGTTCTTGATGAGGTGACATTTTCTGTCAGGCAACATTCTACATTTCTGGCGAGGTCAACTGCTACAACTGTCAAATTTGGGAGACAGAGAAACCTACGGAAGTGGTAACATGAAAGAGACTCTCCAAAAGTTAATGCCTGGTGTGCTTTCAGAAAAGTCACGCATTATTTATTCGTCCTTATTTTTTTGAAGGAGAAAAAGTAGAGTGAATGATAAATGTTATCTGGCTGTTTTACAGAATTTATTCATCCCTGAACTTGATTTAATCTTTTAGACAGCACCTTTTCCAGAAAGATGGTGCCCCTTACTACTTTGCTTGTAGTCTGCGAGAGTTTTTGGATGTGGTCTTCTTCGAGAAGTAGATGGGTAGACCACTTCCTTGGCCACTCATTCCCTGACCTGTCCCCCTGGACTTCTTTTATGGGGCATATAAAAACGACTGTCTATTCATCAAATCCCCATTTTCTGGATGAACTTCAAGCTAGAATCACAAATGCAATTCATGACATCACTGAGCAACAGTGGAGAATGTTTTTGGAGAATTATATAATTGGATTAAAAATGTATCACTCAGATGCAGTGATGTTGAAACATAAAAGAGTTGAACTGCATTGTCTTAAAACAATTATGAATTATGCTTTCATGCACCATTTATAGTTTGTTTCTATCATGTATACATCAAAAGTTATAAAAGTTCAAAGTTGCACAATAATTTTATGGACACCCAGACCCAGCATATAAAATTACATTTATATGTTTATTACGAGTCAGACAGGCAGTGGACAAAAAAATGGAAACACAAACAGAATGTCACTTATTTGGTGTTGGGCCACTAAGTGCATCTAGGATGGTATGGATACGATGTAGCATAGAATCAACAAGAGTCTGAACTGCTTTGCAGCAATGGGGCATGATTCTTCCTCAAGGAAGTCCTCCAATTCAGGTTGGTTTGATGGAGGCGGAAACTGCTATCTTAGAACCCTCCAGACAGTCAACAAATGCTCTATGGATTGAGGTCCGTGATTGGGGGGGGGCATGGAAGATGGGAATCTTTGTCCTCATGCTCCTCAAATCACCCGATGACAATATGTGGACTGGAGCATCATCATCCTGAAAGACACCTCTCCCAGCAGGCAAGAAATGCTGCATCATGGGATTCAGATGATTGCTCAGACGGTAACATGGCACACTGTATCAACCCTGTCTTCTAATGGAATGAGTGGACCCAGCCATGCCAGAAAAATGCGCCTCACACCATTAGGGAACCGCCAGAGCTTTACTGTTGGAACCAGGCACTCGGGATTGTCGAGCTCCCTGGGCTGTCACTACACGTGCTCACGTCCATTTTTCAAGAACATGGTGAAGACGACTCATCAAATCACATCATATTCTTCCATTGCTCGGCAGTCCATTGCCTATACTCATTGCACCACAGGACCCGCAAATGGGTGTTGCCAGGTCTTATGAGCGGTCTGTGCACAGCAACTTGGCTATGCTATCCTGTCCTGTGAAGTTCCCTTCTGACTATTTCGACGATACTGGATGCTCCGACCCACGTTGAACTTTGCTCTCCTGTTCCTTCACAGTCCAGACTCATGCCTGTGCTTCACACTTGTCGAGATGCTCTTCACCCACTGTTGCCCTTTGATGATGATGTCTTTCCTTCTTTTCTTCAAGCTGATATCACCTTCGAGACAGTTCCTCGTGACATGTTCACAATTTCTGCAGTCTTTGTCACTGAAGTGTCTGCCAAACGTGCACCAACAATTACACCTCGTTTGAAGTCACTGGATCTTCTCTTACGGCCATGCTGGTTATTAAATACCGGACTTGAGCCACAACCCATTTATATACACGAGATACACAAGTGAACTGCTGGGAAGAGATTTGCATATGTCATGTGCCGGTCACGTACATGTTGCGGCCCATACTTTGCATATATGTTGTACAGCCTGTGTACACTGGTGTATCCATTTTGTTCCACCATCTGTATTTCTCATACATTGAAAACAATGTGAGTATCTCTTTTGTTGATCTTTACAAATTCTCCTCGTACATTGCATTTTGGAAAAATTGTTTCTTTGTGTGAATAACAACAAGAAAAATGCTGTATTTGTAGGCTTGTTCGTCTGTATAGCAATCCAAAGTGAGCATAGCTCATGATAAAGGTTTCCTAGGTTCAAAGTTCAAAACGCTTTGTTGATTTGTCCATTGTCTATGAATGTATATGTAACATATATAATATATCTATATATATATATATATATATATATCTATTATATATATATATATATATGGTGTCCCAAAAAATATACAACTTTTAAAATGCTTCGTTTGATCCTAAAAAAGCAGTAATTTTGTCAGTAATGCTTCATTTCTTGTTGCAAGACCTTGAAGTTTATTTTGATACCAAGCAAGCGCCGGTAAATGCCAAGACTGACCGTACAACAGACGAAAATTGTTGAACTTTGGCACCAGACGAAAAGTGTCATACAGGTGCAACGTCTTTACTCGAGACATTTCGGTATCCACTTGCACCATGCACCAAACTTTCGGACAATAAAGTGCACCATCGCAAAGTTTACCAATGTGGGAACCATCTGAGACCTTCACAAGGGTCACAGTGGCCGGAAGAGGACAGTCGTAGTGAAGAAAATGTGGAAATGGTGAGACAGGTGGTCGTTCAGAGTCCAAAAAAATCGATTCGACGACTTTCTGCTGAGACAAACATTCATAAGAGCACCGTTCAGAGGATCCTTCGCCAAGACATTCATGCCTTTCCATACAAATTCAAACGGAAACGGTGCTTACTGATCAACAGAAATGCAAACGACTAGACTTTGCAAATTGGTTCTCAGGAAAGTTGGAGGAAGATGCAACTTCCTCAAAAACTTCACATGACGGACGAATGCCATGCTCACTTGTCCGGGAAGTAAAGAAGCAAAACTTTCAGTACTGGGGAACTGAAAATCCTGGTAATGCATCAACTGAACTGGTGCCTCGATCTGTTCTCAAAGTCACCATGTGGGTGGCGGTTGGTTGGTATGGGATAATTGGTCCATACTTCTTTGAAGATGACCAGGGACGCACTTGCACGGTAAACCGGAGGAACTATCGCAAAATGATCCAGGAATTCTATCTGCCTGAGCTATGTACTCAGGCCCGTAGGAGAAACAACCTGATCCAGATGAGAACCCAGTGGTTCCAGCAGGATGGGGCACCACCCCATACAGCCAGGGAAACAAGGCGTTTTCTCAACCAACATTTTGAGGGCCGCTTTATCTCCCTCTACGAAGACGTTGAGTGGCCACCGTATTCCCTGACCTTACTCCTCCAGACTTCTTCTTGTGGGGTATCTCAAGGACAGGATCTATGGAAACCCTAGGCCTCAGACTCTTGATCAGCTGAAGGAAAACATCACCGAGAAATCCAGAACATTCCTCAGGAAACGTTTCCCAAAGTGATGGAGAACATGACAACGCTTTGCAGGCAGTGATCGGACAACGTGGAGCCTACGTCGAACATGTGGTCTAAAAGAAAACGACGATTCTATTCCAAATTTTAATTTTGGTGGCAATTTTGACATTGGTACAATAAACTTCAACCTTTCAGCTTTCTATCCAGCCATATATCTTTTTTAAAAATATTTATGACCATCCTCTTTGCAGATGAAAAGTTGTATCTTTTTTTGGGACACCCTGTATATATGTATATATACAGTATATATATGTATATACGGGTAGCCCGAAAGTTACTTTACCCCTGATAAATTCTCGCACTTCCCTCCATCCTTCCCCTCTGCCCTCGCCCCTCGCCCGCTATGGTAGCGGAAACACTGATTCAGAAGAATGATGGAGCACATACAGATACAATGACAAATAATTATTGTAAGTAATGTACAATAAAACCTGTATATTAAAAGAGTTCAAGAACAATGCTTCACTGGGAATGGGTAAAGTGCTTTCAGGCCACCCTATTATATATTATATATATATATATTATATATATATATATAATATATGTATTTCTGTGTATATATGATTTCTGTGTGTATAATATA
>CM068961.1:48346607-48360221 GCA_035128595.1 Eptatretus atami
TGAGAAACAAATGTATGGGCGGGGTCTGCGAGCAGCAAATTTGATTGGTCGAGATGATGTAAAATGCCAAAATATTTTGACGAAGTTCTCATAAACGGAAGGGCTTTGAAAGTAACAAGAATGTGATTTGTGTTCTCCGGTGTTTAAATATGTAATTCAATTTAAATAAAATAAAGATTTAAAGTTTACTGCTGTTGATGCACCGTCTTAGCCACCACCTTATTTAACACGTGACATTAGCTATTCATGCCTGTTGTTTCTGTCCTTCATGACTTCCATAAAAACAGTAAGTTTCGTGTTTGGAATGATTTTCAATCTTGTTTGACTGCCAGGCAGGCAGACAAAGTTTAAAAAAAAAAATAAAAAACCTTACTCCTCTCTACGTGTGTGCAATCAGGAAGAATTCAGAGCCAAACAGATGGACAAAGTGAACCAATTGCTTAACCCCACTTTTTGCTTCACTCACACGGAGTAAAAATGGATCTAATTCGGATAAAGGAGGCATCGGAAAAGTCATGTCATACACGTCCCATTTTACAATAATGATTCACATTATAATATTTGAGGGGAGCAATTTGGGATGGAGCAGATTGGGGGAGAGGAGGTGAGCACATGGGGAGGAGAGGAGATTGGGAGGGAGGAGAGGAGATTGGGAGGGGAGGAGAGGAGATTGGGAGGGGGAGGAGAGGAGATTGGAGGGGGGAGGAGAGGAAATTGGGAGGGGGGGAGAGAGGAGAATGGAGGGGGGAGAGGAGATGGGGAGGGGAGAGAGATTGGAGGGGGAGAGGAGATTGGGAGGGGGAGAGGAGATTGGAGGGGGGAGAGGAGATTGGAGGGGAGAGGAGGATTGGGAGGGGGGAGAGGAGATTGGGAGGGGGGGAGAGGAGATTGGGAGAGGGAGAGGAGATTGGGAGGGGGAGAGGAGATTGGAGGGGGGAGAGGAGATTGGGAAGGGGTGGAATGGGGTTGGAGGATATTGGGGAGGGGAGGATATTGGGGAGGGGAGGATATTGGAGGGAGGATAGTGGGATGAGCAGATTGGGATGGGTGGAGATTGGGGGGGAGGATATTGGGGAGGGGTGGAGATTGGGGATGGGTGGAGATTGGGAGGGGAGGATATTGGGGAGGGTGGAGATTGGGGAGGGTGGAGATTGGGATGGGTGGAGATTGGGGGAGGGGAGGATATTGGGGAGGGAGGATATTGGGGATGGGGGGAGATTGGGGATGGAAGCAGATTGGGGATGGGTGGAGATTGGGAGGGAGGATATTGGGGAGGGTGGAGATTGGGAGGGGAGGATATTGGATGGGGGAGATTGGGGAGGGGCATCCTAAAAATAAATGTGATTTTGTGCACTTATCCATCATGTCATACATACATTACTGCAAAAAAAAAAACAAAAAAAATGCTCGTTCTGCTTGAAAAACCATAATATGAGCTTTACATAAAAATCGGTTCAGTGTAATTGTGAGTAAATGGACGATTTTTGAAAGCTAGTTCTGATGAGATAACAAAACCAGATTAATGCTGCTTGTCCTGTGTTTCCCCCACAGCTTTATGCTACGATTCCTCACGGACATCCTCTCCATTCCACTCAGAATGCAAATAAACAGGCTGGTATAAGGCCACATTACACAACACGATGACAGAGTAATAAAAATAAATGTATTCAAATCATCATCACCTACTCCAGTGCACAATACAATAGATCTTACTGTAATTGTCGTGTAAATACCATGCCATACAAACTGTTACCGCAGTAACATTGGTTTGTGAATGTGTAAATAATTAAATATTTAATGACAATAAATCACTCCTTTATTATTGCTGTTGATGATGCACATCTTGCTTGTCCACAGACTTTGTGCCACGTTTCAGTTGCAGGTCCAAGTTTAACGAAGGGGGGACACAGATGGTTTGGACGTCCACTGCCCCCCTCTCCCCCACCCACTATCAGGAAAAAATATTACATTAAAGATCATCTCAAGTATTTTCTCCAGAAATTACGGTGCAGAGACATCTAATTATCACTGTGCATGTACCTATGATGGTGTTGACGATGTATCTTCCAACAGTTTTTAGGACAATGGGAACCCCCCCCCCAAAGTCACAACCACACCCCTCTCCCCATTGTCGCTTTAATTTCGTGAACTGCGCATGCCATATCAATGCTTGAAATTAATGAAAGAATAAAGTGCAGGTCTTTAATAATCCATATTTTCAGGTTTGTGAAAAGCTGATAAATATATCTGAGGAGCTGGAAATGGAGCTGCAACAGCACATAGGTAATGTGATGCCTCGTATGAACATTTCTTGATCTTCAAATTGCTTTGACATCAAGATATTTAAATGCATTTCAAAGAAATCAATTTCCAGACCAGTGGAAATTATACATACTTAGCAATGTTTGCTTCTGTATCCACCTTGTCCACCCCTTGCATCCTCCCCACATACCTGATTCGTCCAAGTCCCTTTCTAAATTCTGTCCTTCAACCATGTTGTTGGTGTCCCCTCCTCTACTGTTCCTTTTGTTTTTTTGTGTCCTGATTCTTTCAGTGTTCTAGCTATGTGACTTTGCATACAAAAAAATAACCCATCCTTACAGATGGGTCAATTCCCGTACTTCACTTTTATGACGTCGATGGCATGTCTGAGTATGACTTGTAATACCAGTTTCCACCAAGTGGTGCTATACAATACACTCAATTAATGTTCTCTCCCCACGCTGAATACTCGGAACTATAAAAAAAATTTCGCCCACAAAACCTTCCTGTGCACCCCATGAGTACAACCACAAGTTTTTAATTCATTCTGTCAAGCGGTTCAAGAATGCATAGAAGTCAAACAAATAAACCCACAAACATTACGTCTAAATTTGGGAGATCCAACCCTTCTCCTGAAGAATATAAAAAGTATGAACAATATTCTCTTACCATATTTGCAGTTTCAAATTGCATAGCACTCATCGTCGCTGAATGAAGAGTTGCGTAATTTTATTTGCCGAATGGCACGATCCTGTCTCGTCAGGTCAAGCCAGATTAGATCTGTGACTTGCTACAGGTATCATGTAAACCTGTACTAACTGTTCCATGGTCAGGTTGTCGGTGACTAAATCGTCTCCCCCACCAGGTTTTTTGGTGAGGAGGGTGTTTGGATATTGGACCACCCAGCAGGATTAAAAACAAAACCTGTCAAAGGCGGAGGAGCTCCTTGTAGCCAATGGCCATCTATATCTAGTGCCCAACTGTGTCTGCGGACGTCCTCCTGCAGTTGGATTACTTTTTATTAGGAGGTTGGTGGCGGGATTGTTACTCCGCCACCGTAAAACCCTTCATTCCGCCAAACACGAAAACGCAAAGAAATCTGAAAACCCACTCCGTGGGAGTACCTCCTGTGCAGCTCCCTTTCCAGGGCAGCTCACGGATGACGGATTGGGGCAAGCTTCAGGACCCCCAATCTTTGATGATAGGAGGAACCAGGAGTAAAATTCCTGGGTCAGATTGTGGAGAGTGTGTCGGAGTGGTGCTGAGTGTCGTCCACCAGACGGCGGTCTCTTGGGTTAACCTGAGGCGTCACTTCGGGTGGGTGCCTGGAATGTCCTATCCCTAAGAGAGGATGATCACCTGACTTTATCATCTGAGCTCAAGCGTTTGGACATCGTATTGCAGCACTCTCTGAGGTTCGGAGACCGGATTGCGGCGAGTCATGGTGGTGGTTACACCCACTATTGGTCTGGTCGCTCTTGCATGTTACCATGCCAAGGAGTTGCTGTAGCTGTGTCAATAAGCTGACCCAATGATAATTGAGGTAACACGGTCAACGAGCGATTATGAGATGAAGGATTCGTCACTCCTTTGGTGTCATTCCTGGTCTTTGTCTATGCTCCGACTGAGGCAAGTGATCTCACCATGAAGGATGCATTCTTATCCACGCTCGAGTCTGTGGTTGATCAGTGCCCCAGACGAGATACACTTCTAGTCTTGGGGGATGACCAGAATAGCTTTAATTTCCTTGACTTCAAGAAGTCATGGACTTAGGGTGGCGGTTCATGGTTTCAGCGCCACAAGCTCATCGCTGACATGGTGTTCCAATGCTGGCGGTTGGCAAAGGAGATTGACCATGTCCTCGTTGATGGTCGCGGAGGATGATCCAGAACTGCAGGGTCTACCGGAGTGCTCGTTCCTCAATACTGACCACCGCTTGTTTTAGCAACTCTGAAGCTGCACCTTATATCGGGAGAATGGTACCATCCCAGCCTAGGCTGGATGTTGGCAAGCTCAAGGATGAGAGGGTTTGAGGAGTTTGCAAACGGCGAGTGGAGATTTGGGGGTCTGGGTGCTTTGGGGGTCCTGAAGAGTTGTGGAGTCTTCAAGACCACCGTCCGTGATGTTGCAGGTGGATGTCTTGGAACTCACCGCAGGGCAAAGAAGAATTTTGTCTCTCAAGGGACACTGGATCCATTGACCAGAGTCGCAGGCCCAGGCTAAATGGCAGAGCTGAGCTGTTTAGGAGCTGAGGCGTAAAACTGTAAGTGCACTTCGGGTGGACAAGGAGGCCTGTGCGAGGAATCTGTGAGGGGTAGAGCATCACCTGTAGACAGGTGATTCTCGTCCTGCTTTCAGGGGATTCGCGCATTGTGTTCATCCAAGCCCGTCCCTCGGTGCACTGCAGTTAGAGCAGAGGGTGTAGGCTCTTGACAGAGGAGTCCGAAGTGGAGGCCCGCTGGCCGGTTACTTTAGCGTTGTACCAGGCTATCCACCAGCTGTTGAGTTGGAATCAGGGGTGTTACAATCCCTGTTGCTGACCTCCAATAACTGTGGCGCCACCTTCGCTTGTGGAAACACGGGCTGCGGTGAACCGTGGAAACGGGGTAAGCTCCAGGGACTGCGGCATCCATGCTGAACTTCTCAAGGCTGGTGGAAATGCTGCACTCGTGTCATTGCTGCAGTTCTGTGCTCTGCTGGAACACAGGCATCTCCCAACTGACTGGAACAGGGGCCTTGTTGTCCCTCTCTGGAAAGGGAAGGATGATCACCAAGACTGCAACAACTACTGGGGTATGCTGCTCCAGTGCCGGGCAAGGTCTTTGCTCAGATAATTCTTGATAGGGTTCGCCACCATCTGCTTGAGACACCAGCGTACAGAGCAGTCAGGCTTTACACCAAAGAGGTCAACGATTGACCATATCCTTGCTCTGTCCTCACCGAACGCAGACGAGAGTTTCGGCAGGCTGCTTGGCCTATGTTGATCTCTGTAAAGCGTTCGATTCAGTAATCGGGATGCCCTCTGGGGATTCTTGGTCTGTGGGGTGCACCAAAACTGATCGATCTGATGTCTTAACTCACTCTGGTACTGAGAGTGCTGTGAGATGTGGTGGTACCATCTCTGACTTATTTCCAGTTGTTACTGGAGTTCGTCGGGGTGTGTCTGGCCCCACACTTTTCAGCACTTGTATGGACTGGATTTAGGGAGGATATCGAGAGATCAAGCTGCGGTGCATCATTTGGGAATGTCAAGATCTCTGACCTTGATTTCGCAGATGATGCAATCATCTTTGTGGAGACTTTAGATATCCTTTTGGGGCCTCGAGGTGCTGAATGAGGAGTCGGAGCCGCTGGATTTGGGTTCCTGGGTCAAAAACGATCCAGGCTTTTATTGACATCTTGGATGCTGCTGTCCTGTCTGTGCCTGTTTGTGGTGAGGATGTTGAGGTCATGGAGAGATTCACTTACCTTGGCAGTGTATATCATGTCTCTGCTGGCTGTGAGTCAGGTCAATAGACATCTGGGTCGGCCTGGGAGTCAGATTCACTGATCATGGGTGTGGCGCTGCCAGTACCGTGCGGAGAGCCGAAAATCCGAGTCTTCAGGTGCTTGGTGCTTCCAGTCCTTGCTCATGGATGTGAGACTTGGCTACTCCAAATGGTCTGAAGACGGAGACTTAATTCCTTTGGTACCAGGTCTTTTCGGAGAATCCTTGGCTATTGCTGGTCGGACTTTATATCCAACGAGTGGTTGCTGAGAGAGAATCGGATGAGATTTGTTACCTGCATAGTCCGTGAGCATCAGTTGCGGTTGTATGGACATGTGGCTCGTTTTCCTGACGCTGATCCTGCTCACTAGATTCTCTCAGCGAGGGAGTCTCGTGAGTGAAGGAGGCCAATGGGCCAACCACGTGCCTCGTGGTTGCAGCAGGTTGACCGGCATCTCAAGGAGATGGGGATGGGCCTGGCATCTGCTTGGGGGGTGGCCAGACGGAGGCCCCTGGAGTACCGGCGGAAAGTGGTTGCAGCGACGCGCTGCTCTGGCGCATGCTCCCATACCTGACCTACCTGACGATCCTGTGCACACATAAGTTTATCACCATCAGTCATCCACAAACCAGAACCTCGTACATTTATAAACTAGAGAGTTCATCGACCACGATACTCCACGCAGTATTCAAGTAATATATTTCAATTTTAATAAAATAATAATTTAAAAAATTGAGAAAACATTATTTGTGATTACAACAAAAATGAGAGTACATGGAACACCTTACCCCACACAGTCTGGAGAAACAAGAACATGGGCGGGGTCTGTGAGCAGCAAATTTGATTGGTCATGATGACATAAAATGCGGTAATATTTTGTCCAGATACTGCTAAACGGAAGGGGTTTGAAAGTGGCAAAAAGGTGATTTGTGTTCTACAGTGTTCAAATATATAATTCAATTGAAATAAAATAAAGAAAGAAAAGATTTCGGAAGTTTACCGCTGTCGATGCACCGTCTTTTACATCACCGTATTTAACACGTTACATCACTTTTTTGTGCCTGTTGTATGTGTTCTTTATGTCATCTGAAACAGTAAGTTTCCTGTTTGGAGTTATTTTCAATTATGTTTGACTGCCAGGCAGGTAGACAGAGTAAAAAACAATTATCTCACTCCACTCCGTGCATGTGCGATCAGGACGAATTTCGAGCCAAAGTACGGTAAAACTACAGGTTCGTTTTCTAGTTCATGTTATGATTTGTGTTCAAAATATAACATTCAATTTAAATTAAGTTGTTCCTCCATCATAAACTGACGTCTGCAAATAGACAGACAAATAAACACACAGGAGTGAACCAATTATGGAACCCGGCTTTTCACTTCTCGAGGTAAACGTAAACTTCGTGTTTTTTCGCATGTTAAAAATAACAAATGTGAGAGTAAATAGCTGGTGAAGAATGTTTGACTCGGCATCAATTGGTAGTTGGAGATTTTTATTTCGCAGTTGAAAAGTAAAGAAAGGGCCTCAAGCGAATTGCATGTGTGAAAGTTTATTAGCTTAAAGATGTGAAATCAAGAGAAAAATTTCAAGAGCATCTGAAAAATGATGTGAAGCTTGTAACTTCTGAAGATGTGGATTCGAATGAAAAATGCTTGGATAACGACAGGCAGCAATATTTGTGGAATAATCACTGGCAGGTTTCAAAAGGAACGAGAAACACGGTGGTGGACAATTGGAGTCCAAGAAGCACTCAAACAGAAGAAAGAAGCTTCCAGAAAGTGGTAAAGAGTAAGGATCCCCAACATAAAGAATGTTATAAATAATTTGAAGAATAAAATGAAGAAGGATACATAGGGAGAGCAAAGAATAAATTGTGTGAAGAATGTAGAAAAGGCTAAACCACCTCAAAGGGCAACATGAAGGTTTTCGAAAATGGCCATGCCGATGATAAAGAACAGAAGAGATGTGGTCGAAGTTAATTGCTTGAAAAAGAAAAACAGACATACATTGTGTCGTGAAAAACATAATATTGATATGGATTGAAAAGCTTACTTTGAGAAGCTCTTGAATGAAGAAAACGAATTGGAGGAGGACTTGAATGTATTAAAGTTGAAGATCCAGAAGAAGAGATGTGAAAAGGAAGTTATATCAGCTATTAGAAGTTAAAAGAAAGTAAAGGCAGTGGATCCAACGGGACTCTTAGTGAAAATAAGGGTGGCTGGAGATGTAGGAATCAAGTGGATGATGAAATTGTGAAGAAAGATCTGGGAAGAAGGAGTGATCCCTGAAGATTGAGCAAATAGTATTGTGCCATTGTTCAAGATGGAGAAAGACCTTTTGTTATGTTCATCTTACAGAGGAGTTAACTTAATTGAGTAGGCATCGAAAGTCCATGAAAAGGTGGTTGAAAGAAGACTAAGAAAGGTGGTAACATCGATGCCAATAACAAGTTTGGTTTTATGCTCAGAAGAACAAGAAGAAGAAGAGAGGTGATTTTTATTTTGAGCCAGTGTCAAAATAAGTATTTAGCAAAGAAAATGGAAACTATCATATTTTCATTCATCCTCCTCCTCCTTCTCCTTCTCCTTTGTATGGGTAGCATATTTGGCTGAGGGTGCAGCTGTGCTTCTGACGCAGTGCCCCTATTACTAGTACATTGGTGCTCATTTTGCCGACCTCGGATGGATGACAGGCTGTCAACCCACCTGGTGTTAATTCAACGTGTTGTGAATAACCTGAAATGGTACAAAGCTAAGCAGTAAACTGCCAGAAGTTAAAATTAAAAGTTTAGGTTACCAAAAACTGAAAAAAATGTAAATTTCAGAGCTGTTAAAAAATGCCCGTTTCAGGGAACAAGTAATGGGTTAGCAACTGCAGCTGTTTTGCAGCAATATAAGTAAATTAAGCTTTGAAAGTTGATGCAAACAATTCCTACAGGTGTCCCAACTTTTGTTGATTAGTTACAAACCCTCTGTCTGGATAAAAGCAGTGTTGGAACAGACTGTGTTGCTACACCCTCTGAAGTATTATTTGGACAATATTGCACTGCAGGAAGTAGTACATTGCTTTCATAATGGCGAGAAAAAGACAATTGACAAAGGAAGACAGACACACCATGATAACCCTTAAAAGGATAGGTCTTTCGTTCAGACAAATTGCAAAGCAAGCCAAGGTGTCAGTGAGGACAGTTTCTGACACCATCAAAAGGCACTTCGAAACTGGAGGAAACTCTGACAGGAAGAGGTCTGGCAGACCCAAAGCCGCAACACAATCAGAAGAACAAGTTTCTTCGAGTCAACAGCTTGCGTGATAGGCAGCTCACAGGACAGCAGCTTCAAGCACAGCTTAACACTGGTCGAAGTAAGGAAGTCTCAGTTTCAACTGTGAAAAGAAGACTTCGAGCTGCAGGTTGACAGGTCGAGTGGCAGTAAGAAAGCATTGCTAAGATGGCAAAATAAGAAAAGAGTCTTGCCTGGGCCATGAGCAACCGCAGTGGACTACTGAAAACTAGAAGAAGGTCTTATGGACCGATGAATCAAAATTTGAAATCTTCGATTCATCACGCAGGATTTTTGTACGCCGTCGAGTCAGTGAAAGGATGGTTCCTCAGTGTGTGACACCATCTGTCAAACATGGAGGAGGAAGCATGATGATCTGGGGCTCTTTTGCTGGATCCAGAGTCAGCGACTTTCACAAGTGACTGGCACCCTGAACCAAAAGGATGACCACAGCATTTTGCAGCGCCATGCAATACCTCTGGTCTACGCCTAGTTGGTCAGGGGTTCATCCTACAGCAAGATAATGACCCAAAACATACCTCCAGGCTATGTCAGAACTAACTTAGAAGAAAAGAACAAGACGGTGGGCTTCAAATCATGGAATGGCCAGCACAGTCTCCAGACTTAAACCCCATCGAGCTGGTTTGGGATGAACTGGACAGAAGGTGAAAGCAAAGCAACCTACAAGTGGAACACATTTGTGGGAACTTCTGCAATTGTTGGGAAGAACTTTCTGAACAATATTTGATTTCCATTGTAGAAAGAATGCCACGAGTATGTTCGGCTGTTATATGCTGCAAAAAGGTGGCTACTTTGATGAGTCAAAAATTTAGATTAAATTTTGTTCAACAAAAATTTCAACAGTGTTGAAAAAACAATTCCATGATTTATTTTTTATCTGCAATTGTTCATTTGTTCTATGCTTTAATTTCAGAGTACATTGAAACATTAAACTGCTTAAATTTCAGTAAAAACTGGAAAAATGGGGGTGTTCTAAAACTTTTGACCGGTAGAGTACATACATATATATATATATATATATATATATATATATATATATATATATATATATATATATATGTTTGAAGTCAAGGTAGGATTACATCAGGGATCAGTTTTAAGTCCTCTGTTTCTTATAACAGCCATGGAAGTATTGAAGAATGAAATGTTGTGATTCTTACATGAGTTATTATGCGCTGATGATGCAGTATTTAATGCTTAAAGCAAAACAGAGGTTTCAAAAGTGGGAAAGGGCAACATAGAAGAAAAGTTTATTTGCCAACATTAATAAAACCAAGGTTATGATGAGGGGTGAAGAAGGAGAAAGGAAAGACAGTAAACCATGGCCTTGTTCAATCATCATCACAATCATCATTATCCATAGCTCCAGACATCCACACAGGAAACCCACAGCCACAAGGAAGCCAGCTACTCCAACCGCAGTGATCGAGTGAAGAAGAAATGTTAAATTGTTCTCTGTATTGTGCAAGTTGAAAGAAAGGTGTCAGTTTATCCACAGTATCCTCACCCAACAAGCCATCCCTGTACCTAAACATATAATACAACACATTAGAAATCAAATAAACAGTTGTGAATGAACAATCCTTCACATCCTCTTCCTGTCCCAATACCTTTGGTTACAAGTATCCTGCAAAACTTCTGTATCCATCTTGTCCACCACTGCATCCAACCCTACCCCTTATTCTTACCTGCATACCTTGTTGTCCATCTCGTCCATTTTGTCACTTGGCCCTGCTGTTGGTGTGTCCCCCATCCTAACAAGCCCCCATTCTCTCTTTCTGGTGTACCAATTTTGTTTTGTTATGTTGCGTCCTGATCCGTTCTGTGTTCTAACTCTTCCACGAGCCTTGACTCTGTATGCAAAAAGAAACAATAAGTCATTGGTTACAAGGCATGTCGCAATATAGTGTCTAGCTTAGACGACACGAATAAGATATCATATGTTACATTCATTTTGCTTTATTATCGATTTCCTATGAACAAAATTATTTGAAAAAGTTTGGTGAGAAGGCAAGGTTTCAGACCCATCTCATTTATCCCTCCAGCAGCAGTAGATTGCCTCCAATAATACAAAATGGTCCAACAGATATGTTGACTTCATTGTTCAGAACATGACAATGTTCTCCTTGCATACGATTCAAACATATTCAAGTATCATTTTGCTTTCCACATCTCTTGGATGTGCAGCACATGGCTGTGGGTAGCATCACTTACTGAGGATCACACCCGAAGCTGTGCTGCTGATGCAAATCCCCCTGTAGGTTAGGACAGGAATTTGGAATTTGTTCAGGGTGACAGCAAGAGCTCACATCGACTTCGCGAATTGGACACCGTGGGATCATTAACTTCCACCAGTTAATGCTGGAAATGGGACACCCAGTTTAACGTCCATCCAAGGGACGGCACACACATTGATGAATCACCATACCTGCGAAACACCAGGATGACAGTTTGTAGCTTGGCCGAAATCCAAACCCAGGCTGGAGGGCTCAGAGGTGAGTGTGTGTACCTCTCAGCCATCCTGCCAGCTCCTGATTTCTCCTGTAAAATAAATTATGAATGCCAAATGAATAAAGAAAGTCCTTTGAGTAAGCTTTCTGTGTAATTTTGCTTCTTAACACAAGGGGGTTAAAAAGGTAGCTAATTAGATTCAGTTCAAAGGAAGGTTCACTGCATTGTACATCTTAAAGGATGTTTTTTATTTTAGAAAAGTCTCTTTTATGAATTTGCAAATGTTGAAATAAAACTTCAACTTCCCCCATGGTATGTGGCGGATATGTACAGGGCTGCTACCTATCTGGGACTATGCTGCTCTTGACACCACTTTGACTGCTGATCCTTTGGTTTCCTCTTCGTTTCTACAAACACAGCATTCAGTAAGATTTATTCCTGTGACTCTCAGCACCATAATATTAAAAATGGTGTTAATATACACGACTCCATTGAATGCATTAGTAAAAACAAGTTTTTCATACCTTGCTGCAGTTTGTGAGCAATTCACACCCATTAGAAAATTTCTGGACATACAACATTTATATAATTCACACTGGAAGTGCATGTGTGGCTGAATTGTTAAATCAACCTTCGCTCCTGCCCTCCCCACCCCAATTTCATCCACTGTTTACAAGCCAACTCAGGCTTAACATTTAACCTCAACTAAAAACATCATCGTTAAGACTCAGAGCATGTAGCAATGACAAATGTCCTCGAAACAGATATTAAAAAGTACATGATCGATAAAGTTTCCTTCTCCATTGCACTTGTACCTTCATTGGACCAATTCCTGGTGTAAACAACCATCACTTTGGCTATTTTCTGAAAGCAGTTGGTATAGAAAACCTCTGACTGGGGTCCTTTTGAAGTCCACCCTTATATTGATAAAGACCATTTCTGAGACTATTTGTTCCTATCTGCTTTTGTTTTTGTTTTGTTTTTACTATCAGCTGTCTATCACATTCTCCAGGGCTTAGTTTATTGAGATTTTCAGAAAAGCAATCATTGCCAAGAAAATTCCTTTCTCACCAGCAATTTGAAACTAACTGGAGACAAACTCAGATTATTAGCTCTGCCACCGAAGGTGGATGCAGGTTATGTTCTCACCTCCGTCTGTTTCTGTCTTTCTGCGAGCAGGATATGTCAAAAAGTTATGGCCGGATTTCGACGAAATTTGGTGGACAGGTTGGGTGTACGACAAGAACGAAATGATTAGATTTTGGTGAAGATCCGGATCCGGATACGGGAATCTTTTAAAGTGATTCCTCACCGTTGAGAGATATAGGGCCAAAAACGATATCGAGTACGATATCTCAAAAAGTTGTGGACGAGTTATGACAAAACTTGGTGGATGAGTTGGGTAGGCAACAAGAACAAGCCGATTCGATTTTGTTTCAGGTCCGGATCCAGATCCGGTCTATCAGTGGCATACGAAACGTAAACTGTTCAGCCTGGTGAAGGTATGCACTCTACAGAGTGCCGTTCTAGTTCCTAAAGGGTTGTAAATGGACATTCAATAATAGCTTTACTCAGAATCCAAGTTCTCTCGTCTTTTCCTCTTTAAAAGTCCAATGGCACGAAGCAAAGTACACACCTGATGTGTTAAACTCCTTTGAGCCTTAACTCTGATCAGTGATGTCTCCATGATGGATATAGTAGACAGGTTGCCTCAAGTTTCCTTCAATTTCAAAACCGTATCTTCCCGATCCATCCAGCATGGGGGTTTCTCTATTCACTTCGGCTGGTTTCTTTTTGGCCTGAGTGGCATTCTCAAGCAAGGCAAAGAAATTTCTGGAAAAGACAACTTGTGCCACAAGGTTAGAATGTTTAATCAATCCTGCTTTGTTGCATTTTCCCTTCCACTAACACTCTAATTCACAAAGTCCTTTCTTACATCACCATGAACACAACATTCTGTGAACTATTTCAGAGGGATGTGGGAAGCAAAACTAATCAAAGTGGGGCAGAAACAAAACTGGCCAGGAATTTGAAACCCTTATTAAACAGAATTTTGGGCAACTACAAACCTCTATGACATATATGTATGTATATATATATATATATATATATA
>CM068961.1:48368712-48380471 GCA_035128595.1 Eptatretus atami
AGAGGAAGATTATTATGGACACAGCATCCAAAACTGCCCTCAGAGCGAGCTATGTCATCTGGCTATGCAGAAGCTCGAAGGCCTTCAGACAAATATAATTACTGCCCACACCAGAAATATGCTCTAAGGGAAGTGGGACGGTTGAGCGCTCATAAAACTGGTTTAACTCACCAACGTCTGGTCTGAAGTCCAGAAACCTCAGAGTATAGTTTCGAGTATAGTACTGTATAGTTTCAGATTATTGTTCCAGACAAAGACATTCTGCAACAAGGTGAAGATTTTTTTTCCCAGTCATCTTCATTATTCCAGGAGTGCTCATTCTAAAAGGGGTGACTGGAAGGCTCCGAAGATGTCTGCGCTGGTGTTTCACCAATGAATTATCCCCCCTACAGGTCTATCAACAAATTTACAAATGATGTTCAACCCATACACCTCTTGGTATTAGTGTACCTCATATACTGAACGGTACCAATGTGTCAAGATATAAGACACCACACTATGGATTAAAGGAAGAATAACAAGGAGAATCAAACCATGGATGGAAGCCAAGGTGGTACGAGGAACTACAGTGACACTGGACACTCACTCTTGAAGAACTACACAGATGATGATGGATTAAATGTATCACAGCAGCAATAGTTACAAAGACCACCCGGATGACAGTGGTGTGCTCCGAAGGTAACGTTTTCACAATCACTCATGGAGGTAAGATGGTATCGTGTCGCAGGTAAACGGTGTGAGGAATGACAAGATGGCATCACTCATGAAGATTATCATCCGGGAGACAGTTACAGCATATTGTCATAGCTTACCTTTGAACAAAGAAGTGCACAACTTCATGATATCAAAATAAACCTGGTCACGACACACTCCTGCATCCCACTCACATAATACAAAATACCGCAACACAATCCTCCAGAATGTTTTGACTGGCAAGTTCAATGCCTTTCTACTTGCGGCCACCATGTAGTTTATCTGGTTTGGGGTTTCTTAGTTCACATTCCATGGTTCTAGCAGCCAATTACTCTCCATTCCAGCACTCCAGCAGTTGTGCCAGCCAACCAGGCCACTCAAGTTTCTGCTGAAACACATGCTGTAGCACCTTCTCGGACATCACTCCAACTAACTCTGCTGCTGCAACCACATTCTGCCAGTCAGTGATTCTATGCAGCATGTTTTATTCTAAACCTACAGTCCATCACAATTCTCAATCAATGGTGATGTGTCACAATTACTTCACGTTCTTGTGAGCCAATCAGTAAGCTATTGCTGGACTTGTGTTCTATTCTCCCAGTGTAACATATGTGAAACACGTGCCAAAAGCATGCTTTGGACATCCACAGAAAAGGTCACTGTTGGGGTAAACATATACTGGATGCATTTCTATGTCAGCAGGATATACGAACTGATATTTCTCTTTGGACACTCCTTTTAACGCATCTTGAAGAGAACGATATGCTAATTCCATTGTCCCCCATCCCTTTCCGCTTGTGCCATATATCTCGAGGCAGAACTTCTTATTGGATTCACCAAAATTATCAAAAAAATTATGTCTTAACTTCAAATTAAACAAATATTCTCACTTTAGAAATGCTAAAGTATCAACTCGATTAAATCAATGATGCATCAAATATCACTTTTCGACAGAACACAACAAGAAGTAAGAGGTTATAAAGCCTGGCGTTGGCTTCGTGTATGCCTGGTGTTGGCTTAATGGTGAGTGTGGTGGGCTTGGGATCATAGGATCCTGAGTTCAAATCCCTCTCGGCTGTTGAATTAATACCAGGTGGGGTTGACTCTGCCTGTCGGCAAAATGAGTGCCAGCTTGCTGGTATCCTGTGTCGGAGTGGCGACCCGTCCAGGATTGTGTCCAACAGCCAAGGAGACTGCATAGGCAGCACCAACGCTCTGCACAGAGTATGGTCCCAATGGATGGATGGATGGATGGATGTTGTGGGTGGCTGGCTTGGGATCTTAGGTCCTGAGTTTGAGCTCTGTTGGCTGCTGAATTAACACCAGGTGGGGTTGATTTAGTCTGTCACCCTTCTGGGGTTAGCGAAATGAGTACCAGTGTACTGGAATAGAGACACAGCAACAGCGGCATAGTTATGCACCAACAAAATGATAGCTACCTGGCAGCCAAGCGGTCATATGCAAGAAGAAGACGAAGAGGTTCTAAAAACCAGTAAAATCCATTTTTTACCAGCATAGCAAACAAATATCAAAAGGTAATTAAAAGTTTATGAATGTAATTTGTTGGAAATGTCGCTCATCATAATGTTAGTTGGATTACATCAAACTTAGAAACACCAATGGTTTATGAACACCAAATTATAAACATTGCTGGTTAATTAACATGAAGTTATAAAACCACTGTAAAGCCTAACTAACACCTCCATTGATATTTATATAGACAAATGTAAAAATAAACTTTTGTTTTGCTTGCTTTTTGCAGAATACTTTCCAGAGAACAAACTTTTCTCGACCTTTCTTGAGGATGATGAAAAAGGTCAGTGCACAGTGCTACATTTAATTAAATATAGAGTGATAAGTACCATTTATGTGAGGTTTTAGCAAAAGTCTTATTAAATTTGTAAAAACATTGAGATAAAAGATACTGTACGTCATCCTGAAGTTTCACAGGTAGGGTGATACATCAAAATGTGCTCTGTCCCTCAAATGGATGTTAAACTGGGTGTCCCATCTGCTAGCATTAGTTGGTGGACATTAAATATCCCATCTGGTGTCGTTCACAAAGAAGCGAGTTATCGCCAACATCCTGGCTACGTTACAAATTCTTCTCTCCTTCAGTCAATTGTCAGACCTGGTCAACAGATTCCTGAAGCCGATTGTGCTGATAACATTTTATGGCCGACTCCTCAAAAAGATGGAAATAATTAGGAATGTTAAAAAAATATACTTTACACCTCGTAGACAAACCATCCGGTTCCAGAAAGGCATGGCGAACATACAGGGTGTAACAGAATTCTAGAATCAAAGGTTAATTACCTCCACCACTGAAGGTGAAGGAGGTTATGTTTTTGAGGTGGAGGAGTTGAGGCTACGGTCTCTCGGTACCTTTGTATAATTGATTGCCCGACCGCACCACCAATACGTTTGGGGGTAATGCTCCGTGGTGCGGTACCCCCCTGACAGCTGGTGCGACACCTCTTGCTTCGTGGCAACTCATGCAAAGCGTCGTCCAGAGAATGCGACGTGACCGTCAGCGTGAAGGAGGGACGTGGGTGGAGAAGGGGGAGTCAAGAGCGTGTGGACGGAGTGGTAGGTGGGACCAGGTGGGTGGGTGGACTCAGCGACGTGTGGGCGGAGAAGTGGGGGCGAGTCGCGGCGATGACGACAGAAGGCGGAGTCGAAGTCCAGCTTGAGCGGGAGGCGAGGCATGGCAGAGCGAGATCGAAGGCTCCGCTCGGACCTTTATAGGCCCCGTAGCGGGGGGCGGGGGGCCACCCCGAAACGCTGTGTCGTCACCCGAATCGGGCGCTCTGATTCGCCCCGACCCCCTGCGTGGCCCGACCGCGATGGCCGGAAACCGCAACATTCCATTTCCGGCAAGATGACCCCAAGCCGCAAAAAGATCCCGCTCCGACCTCACGGCATGACACGAATCGCCCACACCGAACTCCGCGCCATGTATTGCCTTGCACGAACCCTCGGGCCTTGCCCTGACGACCGGCCGAGAATGGCGTCGGTCTTGCATGCCTGCTCGGGCGCTCCGACCAGCGCTGGTCAATGTGCCTGCTCCCTGTGCGCCACGTGGCCCGAGATGTACAACATGCCTCCGCCCGATCGCAGTTTCGCTGGCCATAGAGGCGAGAAGACGTTCGCCATCCGTGTGGAACATCCGCAGCCGCCAGCGAGGACCGAAGGTACGATGTTATGGCAAACCCATGCACAGACAGTAAGATGTGTCCATTCGTGCCATGCTCTGCACGATAACAAAGTGTCGCGAGCAGCGCACGGGTCTGCCTTCGAGCACATTCCGTACAGTGCGCGTAGATCCGCCATTACGCACGTGACCAGCGCTCACGTGTGCCCCATTCTGCTATTGTGTGCGCGGGGCGAAACCCGATCGATATAATTCGTCCAGAAATGGGATGAAACATACGTGCCGCCCATATCATGCACAATGTGGCGTGGTGTTGCCTTTCTATTATCGGCCTCGATTAAGGGATCGCTTGAGGACGGGAGCTCTGTGCTGTCGATGCTCATGTGGTGTTTGAGCGCCCTTTCTAACGTGCTGTTTCTTCCGTCTCCTCGGTACGTGTTCCATGCAGCGTGGGCGTCGTGTTGGGTTTGTTTCCTGTCCATTGAGTGGAAATTACCGCTGCGCGTGTGTTTGGCAGGCTGTGTTTTCTACGGAGTGGTGTCCAGTGTAATGCCTGCTTGGCCTTTGCTGAGGACCCATCTCACAGCGAAGGGCGCACCTGGCTCAGGTTTACCTCAGGAATAAGCAGAAAAGAAAAGTAGGAATGAAGTCAGTGAGGTAAGCAAACCTACCTATGAGATCCTCGCAACGCACGCCCCTGTTGTCCCGCGAGACAAAAGGGAAGGGACTATCTACACCAGGGGTTCCCAACCTTTTTTTAACTGGGGTACCATTTCACATGCTCGTGGTCCCACCGAGTACCACTGTACCAAAATTCACCTAAAATAGTGTTTATTTGCGATACAGATACGACAATGGGAGTTAAACAATACGAACAATTCACAACTATGACTGAGCAATCTGATCTGAACAAAAGATGATACAGTAAGTACCTATTTGATTGTGTAAAATGTCCAGTCAATGGGATGGTTGAGCCTGCTTCTTGCTCACAAGAGGTCATGTCAGGCTTTGTTTTGGATAAAGCGCACCAACATCATGTTCAACATCCAGTGGGATCTTTGTTTTGTTTTTAGAATAACGACTGACGAGAACCCAGCTTCACACAGCCATGTAGATGGGAATACTATGAGCGAATGAACAGCCAGGGCAGCTAGCTTAGGGTAAGACCCCAACATTCCACACCAGAAGTCCGCAAGATTCATCTCGTCAAACTGATCTCGGGCTGTGGAGTCGTTCTGGAGATCAATCAAGCTTTCCTGCAGTCCTGTTCCAAGTGGCAAATCCAATGCATTCATGCGAAATGGGTTGCGAATCATTTTCAGATCCAGTTCCTTGAGATCCGGAAAATAGGAATTTAATTCCTCATCCAAATAAGCGAGGTGATCTTTTACCAGTTGTATGAACTCCCTTGGGGATTCTTTTCACGCTTCTGAAGAATATCGGCCGTGCAAGAAAACATGACCACCACTCCCGCTTCGACATTCGTCTTCCACAGAGGAGTTTTTCCTGAAATCCCTTGACCTTGTCTATGAAGTCAATGATAGTCGCGCCAGTCCCTGAAGAGACTTGTTCAGGGCGTTTAACTGAGAGAAAATGTCGACCAAATAAGCCAGGTGCAATGCCCAGTCGGGGTCGTTCAAAGCAGCGACGAGATCGACAGTCTTTGGTTTTCCATCGTTTTCGAAGAATTCACGAAGCTCAGCTCGCAGTTCAAACACGCGCTCCGCCATATTTCCAGGGATAACCATCTCACCTCAGTGTGGAATAAGAGAACTTTATGGTCGGAGTCGAAATCCTCGCAAAGTTTCTTGAAAAGTCGCGAATTGAGAGCCTGGGATTTCACATGGTTCACAATTTGAGTCATGGTTGATCATCAATGGCTTGGGAGGCGCCTTGGCTGCGAGTGCATGGCGGTGGATCGTACAGTGTAGGCCGCGCACTTCAGGAGCAACTGCCTTCACAAGCGTTTGGAAACCTGATCTGCACCCCAACATAGTGGAGCACCATCTGTAGTACAGCCTTTCAGATCAACCCATGACAGCCCAACTTGATCAAAGACGGAAGACACTCTTCGAAAATGTCCTTTGCTTTCGTTGTGGTTTTAAGCGGGTGGCAAAATAGTATTTCATCCTTGAACTTGGCTTTATGCACGTACCGAACGAACGCTAACAGTTGGGCACAATTTGCCACGTCAGTTGACTCATCCAATTGCATAGAAAATCCACATGGAGATGCCTTGATTTTTGCCACCACCTGGTCAAGAATATTGGTTGACATTTCTTCAATGCGCCTCTGAACTGTGTTGTTTGACAACGAAAGAGAATTGAGCTTCTTGGCGCTTTGTTCTCCCAGCATGAGACGTACGATATCCTTTGTGGCGGGAAGGATGAGGCTTTCACCGACGGTGTGAGGTTTTTTCTGTTCTGCAATTCGCAGTAAAACTAAGTAGGATCCTTTACGGCTGCCGTGGACTGCTGTTGAAAACTGCTGCTGCCGTCGAAGGTGCTCTTCTCATGGCATTTTCTTCCGACAAAAAAATCATGGTCTTTCGCTGTTTTCAGGTGAACAGAATCAAAATGGGCTTCAATAGACTTGGCTTCATAGATTGATTGCCGAGAACTTTTCCACAAATCACACACTGTGGAGCTTCTAATTCACTTTTTGGATGGAAATGAAGCCTAACTGAGATAACTCTCCGAATATTTTCGCATTGACATGATGCTGGTGAACGATAAGGTAACAATAAGCCGGGCAATAAGCAATGATGACAGTGTGGCGTGTAGAGAAAACGAATAATAAGACTTGTGCCAATGGCCGATAACAAACAGCTGTCAGTGTACAGCCGCTTTCGATATAAATTAATTATTGTGCACAAGCTGCATGAGAGAGAAGTAAAATAAAAACTGCGTAAAAAAAAAAAAGCACGCTGCCGCGTACCACCAAGAAAGTCCAAAGGTACCAACAGGTTGGGAACCCCTGATCTACACGTATATTAATGGAATAACTGTCTTGGGACCACTGTATGCTGGATGCATGTGGTTCCGAGAACCGCAACTATATATAAATATATCATTAGGATTTTGAAAACTTACCCCAGGGGGAGAGCATACAAGGACATGTAGGAGACCCAAGAATTAGTTATTCATTATACTGTATGTGTAGATGTCATTGGCCACTTGTCTAAGGGTTGTTCAGGTGGCATGCGTTAGGTTAGTTCATGTTTCTGGTGTGACGTCTTCCCTGTCCACAACCTCTGCTACTTTCAACCTCCATCGGTCCGTTCCCCACCCCCCCCGCTTCTTTCAACAATCCCTCCTTTACCCCACCAGTCCGTTTCCTACCCCTCCCCGCCCCCTGCTCCTTTCAACAATCCCTCCTTCATCTCATCGGTCTTACCTTCGATAAGAGCCGTCCCTTCTTCCTCGGTCCGGCGGCATCCCTCTCCATTCACACATTGTTTCATTGGGCACATTTGGTCCGTCTGTGGTCATTAATGCTTCCGGCCGATCAGACTACCTTCACCACATGGGACTGTGTCCATTCTCACAAGCATGTTCGTGGCACGAGGTGCGGCACTTTTCCCGTGTATGGTGGTGTGCGGTACATCTTACTGGCAGGTTGTAATGGAGACTGTACGGAGAAGGTTTGCGAGTGAGGGTGGGGCTGGAGGGTGCCTGCAGTGTCTTTCGTGCACCAAGGGCACGGCGGGGGCTGTGCTGAAAGTTCCCTCAGAAATAGTGGCATTTTCCACAAGCTGCGTCATGGATCCACCCCCATTGGATGCGCACCAATGAGAATGAGGCCCAGACGATCCGAGACGGAAAAAGCTCAGAGTGAGAAAAGGAAGAAGACAGGCTCACAAGAGAAGAGAGAAAGCGATGTCCTGCAAGGAGAGGGGAGCTCGGATGGAGCTGGTCCTCATCCTTGTGGGAAAAAGTGATGTCCTGCAGGCAGAAAGGAGCTAAAAGCTTGTCCTGCGAGGAGCAGAAGTCTCAGAGATGGGAGAAAAAGTGACATCCTTTGGAGGAAGAAGCTGAGGCAGAGGAGGGCGAGTTGCATATCTCGCCGTCACAAATCTTGTATGCTGGAGAGGACTTTCCTGCTGGGTCTGGAAACCTCAGGCACGCGGCTGCGTGGCTCATCGCTACTGCTCATCTTCCCCATCCTTTCCCCCGCATTTCTTGTATATTTGGACTGTGGTGTATCCCCATTGGGCTGTGTGAGGTGAGGGAGAAAAGAATTGACCCTACTTTTCTTTTCTCCATACTTTTGTTTTCTTCTCAAGTTTTTCTTGTTTTCTTATTTTTCCCTGATTGAATGATGGCTATGTCTCTTGTGTAAATAAGATTGCATAAGAAAGAATATGTGTTAGTTAAATCTGCTCACATCTGCCGTTTGCTTTCTTGTCGATAAATACATGCTTTGAAATAAATAATGTTTGTTATTATTTCCAATATGTCTCGGTAATTTTTCCTTCATTGGTCCGACACAGTGTACAAGCATAGTTAGATGGAAAATTGTACTCCACCTGATTTGATCTATTAGCCGGTGCTGCACCTATCTGTTCCGCTCGACAGAAGATCATCAGGTGTGGCCTCTAGTTAAGTGGCCGTGCCAATAGAAAGGTATCACAGAAACATTGAAGCGTAACCCTGCTAGGTCGGTAGTCTAAGTCAAGCGGCTACGGCTGTGTAAGAACTACAGCCCATTGGACCGCAGAGTTTTCTGTGGTTGGTTCTGCAAAACTGTATGCCTCTAAGGCAATGGCACCCAACATAAGTGATCCCCAGGCAGTTATTTCATTAGTCTTCGTATAGTTAGTCCTCCCCTCATGTCTAGTGGGTCAACGGGACGAAGTGCGTTGCGTGGGTCTCCTAGTTAGGTGTAATATATGTCTCTGATTTATACTCTGATCCTGACTGATACCCTTTCCTTTTAGCCAGAGTACATAACAAGCATGCAAGCACACACGCCATTCAATAGACAATTGTTAATAAGCACACCACGATTCCTCCCATGGCTGAGATCATCCACATCCCCGTTGCACACTACACAACCTGCACATGGGAATCGCATGCCATTATTTCATTCAAATCTGTGTGCCAGTTCCCAACAGGCACTTCACCTGACTTCGCACCTCGCTCACCAAATCTCACCACTTTGACCACAAACACCTCCTGCACACGGGGAAAAATATTCCCGCATCCCCTCGTACCTCTGTATCGCTACAATTCACCACTCTATTTTGAGGAGCACCACATGGAGTCAGATTATCCTTGGCACCGCGCGATGCTCGACCACGCAACAGACACAAATAGCTCCGCTGCGTCTCACCGGGGACGTCTCGGGTGAGCGTCCGGAATTGATACAGCCCTCATCCAGTTGCCAGACCACTGCAAGACCAAGGGCAACGAGGAGGGGTCACAAGAAGGGCGATCCGGGATTTTGGTTCGGGGCCCGGGTGTGTATTTTGGCTCAAGAGGGAGACTGTCGGTGACGGGGAAAGTCCACTGCTATCCGACATTCAGACTACACTCGGAGCACATTCAGGGCTGGGGTGCCGGCTCGGGGAGCATGCCCCCATGTTAAGTCAGGAGCTCCGAGCTGTGCCGAAGCTTGTAGGCAACTGAGCCGGTTTCCAGTCCCAGAGCCTGGCAGGGTGTGGCAAGGACTGCTGTTGCCCAATGAAGGAGCAGGATTTGGGCCATAGTACGTCGCTTTCATCACACCCTTCGCCCAGGGCTTATAAAGGGTGTAGCGCAGACACGTTAGAGTCTCTTCGCTCTCTGTTTCACTCTTCTTCAGAACATTATTGGTGTGGGATTGCCTGAACATGCTTCTTCTTCTTCTTCGAGAGCATGATCCAGGGCGACTGCCGTCCTTCGAGAATCCCTGCTGTGCTGTCAATGTCCCACCATCCCCGCGCAGCCAGACAGACCAGTGCAGAGCACACATTGCCACGAGCCCTGGCAAATAATTAAGCAGGAGATAACGTGCCATATCACGAGGTGGAACCGCTCAGGCGGAGCATCCCATGGAGGTACACGCTACACATACAGAACTTTACATGGCTAGGTTAGGGATCTTTCTCCTCATGCATCTAATCTCCTCTCTCTCTTTCTACACACCCCTCCATCCCCTCTTCTGTGGATGCACAAAGAAGAACGTTACTGATTCACAATCTCATTTTCCTCTGGCACTACACCGCACCCCCCACATTGCAATACACCACACTTCCCACTCCCACATCTTAGACACAACCAGTATTCCTCCCACCTACCTCTCCCTAAGCATTCTGGGTTGCGTTGTTCTGCCGACCGCACCAGGTATTGAGAGGTCGTGTACCCTCACCTGCTTTCTTTCTCTCTGAGCTATCTAATCGTGTGTGTGTGAGAGAGAGAGAGAGAGAGAGAGAGAGAGAGAGAGAGAGAGAGAGAGAGAGAGAGAGAGAGAGAGAAAGAAAGAAAGAGATGGCACCTCTCCGAGCATAAATTAAGATTGTAGAAGATATAATGGGATAACTCTGCTCTGTGTCTTCTTTTGTAAGGTTGCTTGTCTTTTGCTGCACCCCACAAATGCCTTGCTCTCCCCCTGCTGTACATAAAAATAAATCCCATTCAATGTGCTACATGCTTTTCTTTGCTTGATTGTAAATAAATGTGTTGTATAGAAATGTTCCCAGCTCGTTTTCGTGTTTTCTATCATTGGTCCAGCACGGCCCGCACCCGAGTTTAGCTGGGCCATTATTCCCCAATGATCTGTTTCCTAGCCGGTACATGATTGGCAGTTCCGCTCGGCTGTATCTGATCTGGTAAGGTGATCCGGTTTGAGCAAGTGCGTACCGATGACGTATCCCCTGATAATTAGATCACGTTACTTTTAGGTAAACAGTATTAGATGGAGGACCCTAAGTCATATGATCAAGTTATTGGCGTTCACGGTCGATTTCGCGACCCACCACGTCACGAAGTTATTCGTGTGCGACGGCCTGCGATTCCGGAGAGTCTGGTGGGAACCCGAGGTAGTTCACCCTCGTGGTCTTCACCCCCGACCCCGGGTCCGCAACAATATAATATATAGTTTCTATATACTATAAAATACAACCTGTCACTTTGCTGATGGGAATATTAACTCTGGGGATGGGGACAAAGAGGGCCAAAGAGGGATGGGAGGGAGAGAGGAGAGAGAAAGGAGGGAGGGTGGAGAGAGAGAGAAGGGAAGGGGGAGAGAGAAAGGAAGGGGGGGGAGAAAGGAGGGGAAGGAGAGAGAAAGGAGGGGGGGAGGAAGAGAGTGATGAGGGAGGGGTTGTGGGGAGCAAGGAGGGGTAAGGAAGGGCGGAGCTAAGAAGGGGAGAAGAGCAAAGTGGGTTGGGGGGGAGGTTGGGGAGAGCGATGCTTCACCAAACGTCACTATATATTCTGGGAGGAGTGGTGGAAGCGAGGAGGATGGAGAGAGAGGCATGTTAATACAGCATGCTGAGACTGCCGAGAGATGTCCATGGTGGTGGAGAGGGGAGGGGGTTTGGGAGGAGGGAAGCATGAGGAGGAGGGGGAAGGGGAAGGGGGTGGGGGAAGAGGTGGGAGTGGGAGAGGGATGGGAGAGAGAGAGAGAGGGAGAGGGGAGGGGAGAGGGAGAATGACACAAAAACGTACAACATCAAAAACAAAGGATATAGTTGATTAATCAATTCAAAATTCGTTCTGAAATTGAAAAGTGGGTATTTTCCATCGAAAATACCCATGTTTAGCATACATCCATACAGCCATCATGTGTCACTGTTTTGACCTCATATTCGATATCAGCGACCCTGAAAACATAAGAAATTACATATCACATGCCCTTGTAAGCCATAATTATCAAATTTTACCTGAAAATGGGTAAATTTGGCGGCCATTTTGAATTTTTGCATTTT
>CM068961.1:48380747-48397048 GCA_035128595.1 Eptatretus atami
CACTGCTTTTATACAGACAGAGGGTTTGTAACTAACCAATAAAAGTTGGGACACCTGTAGGAATTGTTTGCATCAACTTCCATGGCTTAATTTACTTCCATTGCTGCAAAACAGCGGCAGTTGCTAACCCATTACTTGTTCCCTGAAAAGGGCCTTTTTTTACCAACTCTGAAATTTACATTATTTTGCAGTTTTTGGGAACCTAAACTTATTTTTTAACCTCTGGCAGTTTACCACTTAGCTTTGTACAATTTCAGGTTATTCACTGGACTTGAACTGCTTAAATTTCAGTAAAAACTAAAAATGGGGTTGTTCTAAAACTTTTGACCGGTCGTATATATATCACACACACACACACACACACACACACACACACACCACACACACACACACACACACACACACACACACACAATTACTTGAATGGAAATATTTTTGAAACAAGTGAAATGGAGTATTACATCTCAAATAATATAATCTCACTTTCCCTTTTCTATCCATAACATTTCCAGTTGTTTGTACAGAAAGGAGCTGCAAGTCCAGTGTTTGATATTCGATTCCCTCAGCTTCCATTAATCTACTTTGTCGACGAAAAAATTTTCGTGAAAGGGAAGGCTATGGGGACAATATGGCGAATTGGACAACCACGTCGAGGGAGGGGAGACATCGGAGTCAAAGAACTCAACAAAGCAGAACAACTATCAACTTTTAGTATTGTGAGTTAATTTTCAATTCTTGTTTCTTTTCACTCTGCTTTTACCAATGCTAGATTTTCTGTTTGTGTTGACTCTGCTTGTGAATCAGTGGCTTACTTTATCTTCATATTGCTATTGGCTCAAATATTGTTGGTACTTTATCGAAACAATGAATACCCTGTCCAGTCATTCATTCAATCATTCAAGAGAACACCTTGTCCAGAATCATTCATTCAATCGTTTGCAGCACGGGGCTGCTGGCTTGCTTCATGGGTGAGAGTGCGGCTGTGCAACTGATGCAGTGCACCTATTAGGTAAGGGCAGGAATATGTAATTTGTTCAGCGTGAGGGTGACACCATGTCAACAACGACTGATACACGACTTTCAAAATGATGTAATCTGCCCCAGATTGCATGGCACACATGTGCAGAAACCCTGAGTAACAAATTGCATGGCGTAACAAATTGCATGGCGTAGCAGAAACCCTGAGTAACAAATTGCAGAAGAAACAAAAAAGAGTGCATGGCGCACATGTGCAGAAACTCAGAAACCCTGAGTAACAAAGTAAATTGGGGCACCTGAATATATATCATGCCTCTCAGATAAGGATGTTCGAATGAAACGACTAAAAAAAAACTTTTGGAGAACTTCCTGATCAACTCATCCAAAAGAGTTGATATGTTGCAGTCCGTATTGCAAAAACTCCCGACGATGTGGGCCCGTGAAAGGCCGAAGATTTGTAGATGGTGCGTTCTAACGAAACCTTTGTGCTTCTAAACACTGATGGGAAGGTCATATCTGAGGCTTGTTGATGCACAGCGTAAGTTAAAAATATGACCGCAAGTCCTGAAGCTCAGCTGGATCAGGAGCGACAGACACCGAAACCCCCTGCAGACCCCTTTAGACCCTGATTTTTTTTTATGCCTTGAACAACCTTTGGTACATCACGAGTTATGAAGGTTGGAGTCAAGCATCGTCAAAATTAGGTGTGTAGTTTCGGAGAAGAGTGAAAGTACCTATTTTGTGGGGTCAAATCCCCCACAGACCCCCGTTGACCCTGATTTTTAGCTCACCTGGAACGTAGTTCCGGGAAGCTTATGGGATAGTGCGTCATCCGTCCGTCAATCCGTCGGTCTGTTAGTCCATCCATAAACACTTGCAACTTCTTCTCCAAAACTGCTGATGGAATTATGACCAAACTTGGCTGAAATGATATTTGTATGTTACAACTCAAGTTTGTATACACCATTAAAAAAATGAAATTTATGTTTAAAAGACGATTTCAATCACAGATTTCACACTTGCAATGGTAGGTTAAAAGTGGCAGCAGCCTGACGGCAAGGATTACACTGGGTTGTTTGTAGTGCAGGAAACTGTAGTGCAGTTTCGGAGATTAAGTGCAGGAATTTGGAATTTGTTCAGGGTGATGGCAATATGTTGCCTACTCTTCACAAAGGACACTGTAGGATCTTTAACATCCACCAACTAATGCCAGCAGAAGGGAGACCCGGTTTAACGTCCATCCAAGAGACGGCACACACGTTGATGAATCATCCTGCCTGTGAAACACCAGGATGAGGGTTTATAGCTGGGCCAAGATTCAATCCCAGGCTAGACAAACTCAGAGGTGAGTAAGCATACCTCAAGGCTATCCTGCCAGCCTGATACCTCACTTACTGGGATCTTTAAAGCCAACCCAACAACCAGTGCTGGCATATGGGTCCTCCAGCTTGATCTTCCCCGTGGAGATGGTGCCCACATCTATGTATTGCCTTGCATGTGAAACACCTCTGCATTTTTTAGCAGAGTTGAGATTCAAACCCAGGCTAGACAGCAAAATGGTGAATGTGCATACCTCCTAGCTGTCCTGCCATCCCACTTTCCCAGAGCAGGAGACAATCTACATAGAGGCAAACCCTTTTTCTCAGAGCGAGACAATTGAATGAACAAGCTCGAATGAGCTAAGATCCTCGTCCTCTTAATCATGACGTCATAAAAACGAATATGATGTCATTGTGATGTATCAGGTTTGCGATAAATTATCTGTCGCTAATGCCCGGCTTGATTCCTGCAAACAAAATTCAAACAGCTTGCCTAGTTTCGGGAATAATGGTATAGGCGATTTCCATTAGCGGCGATATTATGACGTTAACTTTTTCTAGGAAGAATTTCCAAAATCGGAGATAGTTACTGCCTGCACGTGGGCTTTCTGCATATACATGGCAAGTTTCACGAAGATCCGATGAAAACTCTGGGTTGTGAAACAAAAAATGTCAAAAAATAGGAATGACGTCATAAAAATTGATATGACGTCATAGTGATGTATCATATGTGCGGTAATTAATCTCTGCTAATGCCCTGTTCATTCCCGCAAACAGAATTCAAAAAGCTTGCCTAGTTTCGGAGATATTTTTAGGCGATTCCATCAGCGGAGATATTTTGACGTCATAACTTTTTTTCTCGGAGGAATTTTCTAAATCGGAGATGGTTACTGTCTGCGCAGGGTATTTTTTACATATATACGCCAAGTTTCAGGAAGTTTCGATGAAAACTGTAGGCTGTGAAACAAATGAAACAAAAATGTCAAAAAATAGGAATGACGTCATAAAAATTGATATGACGTCGTAGTAATGTATCATATGTGCAGTAATTCATCTCTGCTAATGCCCTGTTCGATTCCCGCAAACAGAATTCAGAAAGCTTGCCTAGTTTCGGAGATAATTTTTTAGGCGATTTCATTAGCGGAGATATTTTGACGTCATAACTTTTTTTTATAGGAGGAATTTTCAAAATCGGAGATGGTTACTGTCTGCGCAGGTATTTTTACATATATACGCCAAGTTTCAGGAAGTTTCGATGAAAACTGTAGCTGTGAAACAAAAAAGTCCACAAGAACAACAACGTGAGTAAGAATTAGAGATCCTCCACGAGGATCTAAAAATCACTCATAGAGTAACATTTGGCAATTTGAAACTTGGCACTTGATAGAGTGCATACCTCCACCAGGCTGAACAGTTTAAATTTTGTTTCACGACACTCAAATCAAATCGATCACAGGCTATCACTGATAGGTCGGATCTGAATCCGGACCTTAACCAAAATCAAATCGGCTTGTTCTTATCACCAAGCCAACTTTTCCACCTCGTTTTGTCACAAGTCGTCCACAACTTTTAGAGATAACATGCCATACATAGTTTTTGGCCCCATTTCTCAATGGTGAAGAATCACTTGAAAAATTCTCATATCTGGATCCGGATTTGAATCTTCACCAAAAATAAATCAATGAGTCCTTTTCACACACACAACCTGTCCACCAAGTTTCTACGGAATCCATCCATAACCTTTTGAGATATTGTGCGATATATCGTTTTGGCCCCATCTCTCAATGGTGAAGAATCACCTGAAAAATTCTCGAATCCAGATTCATATCTTCATTAAAATCTAATCAATTAGTCCTTGTCACACACCCAACCTGTCCAACAAGTTTCATCCGAATCCATCCACAACTTTTTGAGATATCATGCAACATCGTTTTTAGCCCCCATCTCTCAATGGTGAAGAATCAGTTAAAAAATAAATAATTCTTGTATTCAGATCTGGATTGGGATCTTCACCATAATTTAATCAATTCTTCCTAGTGGCAATCCCAATCTGTCCACCAAGTTTCATGTGAATCCATCTTTAACTTTTTGAGAAACTGTGTTACATATCACATTTTGGCCTTATCTCTCAATGGTGAAGAATCACTCAAAAATTTATCAGATCTGAATCCGGATTCGGATCTTCAAAATTAAGCGTTGCTGTCGTTGGCCGGTCACCTCCACAAAAAATTTTTTTCATAATGATTGCTTGAAACCTGTGGCCAAAAATTGTGCGTCAAACAGACAGACAAACGCTACAGACCAAAGTACTTGTCAAAAAATTTTTTTTTCACAAGTAACTAGACTTCGGGGGGTGGGGGGGGGAGGTGTAAAGGTTAGAGAGTCTGCTATGAGTGTGGGAGTCAGTAGTTTGAACCTCAATAATCATACCAAGAATTAAAAGAGAAAAATGGTACATGCTAATTCCTTGCTTGACACTCAGCATTTAATAGAATAGAGCACGGAAAAACAACCACATGTTGGCAACATTCACACAGGCTTTGAACAGCCTAATGAGCCCCTCTTGCATTGAAGTTCGCTGTTAGGAAGATTTTAAACCAGAGTCGGTGGTGTAATGATTAGAGCATCCGCTCTGAGTCTGGGAGGTCAGCGGTTTGAATCCTGGCTGAGTCATACGAAAGACTACAAATGGTACGTACTGCTTCCATGCTTGACACTCAGCATTTAAAAGTATAGAGCACGGACAAACAACTATAAGATGGCAACCATTGTACAGGCTTAAATGGGCCCAATTGTCTCATCTTGCATTGAAATTCCTTGTTAGGGAAGTCATATTATTATTATTCGTCCCATACCTGTTTCACCGGAGGGGTCTATAGGTTTGCTCTCTGTCCATCCCACCTGTGGGTTTTCAGACTTTTTCCCAATACCCTTTAACATATTCACCTGAAACTTGGTACATGGCTTTATTATGATAAGTTACAGAACAAGTTCGAGTTTCAGGGTGTTTCGTCAATTTTTCACAGTTATACCCTTTTTTAGACTTGGAAAATATCATATCGGTAGGGGGCATGTATTTCAAAGCAATTCTCGCTCTTGTTATTATTATGTTATCGTATATACACACATGGAGATATGGAGTGGCAATTTGCACTCTTGAATAGTCTCTGCATTCCAGGGGGGTGTGAAGGGGGTAAAAGCAATTTTATGTATGAATAATGACACTTACTATTAAAGTACAAGTTCAATGAAATTACATTATTCCACTATACTGTACTTGGTGATGACATTTACTTGTTCAAACTTGTGATTATATACCTCACGATATATTGCAGTCCTTTTACAATAATCTTAACTTGCGAACTGAACAATCACTTAATTTATTTTCGATGTAATGCAGGTGTACCTTCAACCCTCATACATCTTCGGCTGCTTACTGTTAACACATTCATTCTTTTCTGTCCATTTTTTTTTTCCAATGCAGGCCTTGACTATGGAGATTTTCACAGACTACAAAGATGGTGAAATTACATTTACAGGAGTAATGCAGAGGTACCTTCAATTACATCAACTAATCTACTTATCCACACCCTTTCAGCTTTCAACCCACCCTTTCAAATGTGGACCAGAAAGTATCTGCAGTATTCTTCAACAGAAAAGAAAACTTTGTATACCTCACTTGAGCAGTTCATCCACCATCCTGCATAATAACATTAATAAGAGTTTTTTGTTTTTTTTTAAATCCGAGGGACAGTGAAACCAAATCTAATAATTGCTGTTTTTGTTTGTCAATTGCAATTTCATAATGCATTAAGGACGGCTCTTTCTGAATTTCAAGTGCAACCGAAGGGAGAGAAAAAAAACGTGATTTTAAAAAAAAATTGTCATTTACTGCTTCAGTGTATGGATGTTAAGGTCTACTGGATGAGATTACTAAGTTTAAGGAGGATTGGTCACAAATCACCAGGATGGTTGATGAAAAAAAAAGAAAAAGTACATGAACCCACACAAAAATCAATCCATCCATCCATTGGGACCATACTGTATGCAGAGCATTGGTGCTGCCTGAGCAGTCTCCTTGGCTATTGAGCACAATCCTGGACGGGTCACCACTCCGACACAGTATACCAGCATGCTGGCACTCATTTTACCGACCTCAGAAGGATGACAGGTCAAGTTAACCCCACCTGGTATTAATTCAACAGCTGAGCGGGAATTGAACTCAGGACCATAGGATCCAAAGCCTGCCACCCTAACCATTAAGCCAACACCAGGCATACACAAAAATAATGTAGTCAGAAAGAATGATATGAAATAACCACATCTAACGAGGAAGAGAAGAAAGAAAAAAACGTTGGATTGCAGGTGGGCGAGTTCCCAAGCCGCCCTTGTTCATATCCTCCTATCCTACTATTAATTTGTAATTATTGGTCACTGGCTTTGATACCAATACAAATTTTTATTACGGCATCAAAAACATCAAAAAGCTGTATTCACCGCCATAAGAGCATTTAAATTGCATCATATATGGAAATAAATGTGAATTGTGCTCCCAGCTTGCTGGCTCGATGACGGAAGACACCATTTACATTTTTGCCATCCCCGTCTCTACCCCATTTAAAATCCCGTGCGGGCACAGGCAACTTGCTAGTTACAGTAAATTTAGGCAAATATACCACGATGTTAAAAAAAAACAAAAAAAACCCAAAGAAGCCTTTTATTCTTGCCATGGTTGGAAGAGCTCATAAATGGCAGGTTGTATATTTCATGAGCAAATGATATATTTTTTTGAGAGCGATCGAGGCAGCAGTCTGTTGCATATACACTGCCTGGGTTCCTTTTTTTTCTGGCTGATTGAAATTTTAAAAATTCTTTTCACATCGGTTTGGATTAATCTGAAGCAAGTTTTACTTCATAATTTTGTCTCTTCGAGGAGTGTTTCCATGTTCCAGGGTGGGACAAATAGACAGGCAGACAGCATTATATATATATATATATATATATATGATTCAATGAATGAAATAAATACAATGACTAATATATAATTATACAAGGGACATAATGTACTGAAGGTGGTGGTCAATTAATGTTGGAAATTCAGCAAAGTTATATTTTCTACTTATTGGAATATTTCAGCATGCAATGATGCAAAGTGAATTTCAATAATGAACAGATCTAGTATTTCTCAACTTAAAATTTCATGCACTTCTCAACCTTGAATCTCGTTTAATGAAAAACATTTGCTTTTTGAAAAATGTCATGGAATGTTCGAGGAATAATGTGGTTTTCATTATACAACTGCTACAATCTACTTGCTGATACTTCATGCATTTATCTACTTCAGATTGAAAGTTCGACTTGGAAAGAAATCTGTTCTCTCAACCAAGGTTAGAACTCTTTATCATGGAGAACAGTAATTATGAAACCATATTTTATCAAATGCACTTGCCATTGCACTTGCATAAAATATTGTTTGTTTCTCAATGTTTATACCAAACACTGAAGTGAGGAATATAAAGATTAAAGATGACTTTTGAAAATGAAATGAGTGCATAACAAAAGAGTTGGTGAGGTTTTCGTTTTTGTAAATTTTGGATTGGGGAGGCGAACATCGTGTTATTTTTGTCCCACAAAATCACAGCTCAATGTAGTATTTTTTCTGATCCCCAAGGACATTGATGTCCCAAACTTCAATTGGGTCACAAACGTCATCACCAACCCATTTTAGTAACGAGTTATGTTTTTTTTTTCTTCTAGGATCGTGCACGCTTCCTGAAGGTTCTCAAGAAATTTTCAAGAAGTGGTGGTTTCCATACTCTTTTGCAGTGTATGTAGATTCTGTACATTGAGTTGCAATTACCATTGTAACTAATTATTATTGAGGATTTTTCTCAAGCAAATATTAAAAGAGGTATGCCAACTGCCATGAGAGAAAAGTGTTAGCCCTTCTTCAAAGCAAGAGGGTTTGAAGGGTTCACACATGCAACATCACTTCAACATTTTTTCCCCACACAATATTTGGTTGAGAATTATTTTTTTGGCCGACACAGATCAACTCTCATACTTATAAAGACTAGTTTTCTGTTGTGCAGAATTATAATTGATATTTTTTGACCGCATACATTTTTATGTTACTTCAACAACGGTCATCTAGGACATTCTGCCTTAAGCTCACACTTTCAAAAAATGAAATCACTTTAACATTATGGTTAACCAGCCAAGTTAAAGTGTGGTTGAGAGTGGTGATCTGTCGATTCAGAACAATACAGTACAAGTGTTTGAATTGAAACCACAATAAAACATGACCGCATTCTCTTCCGGATGTCTTTACAGCTTTGGAGAAAGACTTGGGACGTATTATGCAAAGACAAATGAAAAATCTCAATCTCCTCTCCCCATCGTTTTACACACGAGAGGTATTACTGCAAGATTAGATTTGAACGTAAAAAGTAGCAATGTTGTGAAGGTGAATAAAAATGTTGTTGATGACTATTTAGTTATTATTCAGAAACATGGCATGTTAAATAATTTCCACTTGAATTTTGTTGACCAATGCAGTGTATTGTTAGACGTTTTGTTTTAAAAAGATATCTGTAAATGGTCTATAGAGCTTTGGTGTGCAGTAAACTAAAATACATCTCCAGTCTTCTTAGACTTATTGTGTATATATACTGTTGCATATTTCAGTAAATGGCCAGAGGTCAGAATCTCAAATTGTTTAGAACGGTCTCAATGGACATGTTAAGCCTGGTGTTGGCTTAGTGGTTAGGGTGGCGGCTTGGGATCCTAGGATCCTGAGTTCAAGCCCCATTGGCCACTAAATTAAAATACACCAGGTTGACTCAGCCTGTCATCCTTCCGAGGTCGGCAAAATGAGTGCCAGTGTTCTGGTAAGGGGGACACTGCATCAGCGGCATAGCTGCGTCTCAACCAATGATGCAACCAGCAGCCACAGGCTGCACTCGATAGAGAGAGAATGGACATGTTTAGGGCATTCTCCTGTGCTTGCCAAACTCACTGCCTATTTTATATAAGTCCACCTTCATACCTGGTTTTCTGGATTCTTCCACTCACACAGTCAAAATGTTATTGTTAAGGGAATCCTTTCCCCTGCCATCCCAGCAAAGAATGCTCTGAGGCAGTCTTGTTCCTCAGATGCTTAAACGACCTCTTGGATGCTCCATGCAGAAAGGGTCTCTTACTTTTTGTAAATCACTCCACATTATTACCTCCACCACCGAAGGTGAAGAAGGTTATGTTTTCACCCCTCTCTGTCTGTTTGTTTGCAGGATATCTCAAAAAGTTGTGGACGGATCCAGATGACATTTTGTGGACAGGTTGGGTGTGTGACAATGACAAAATGATTCGATTTTGGTGAAGATCCGGATCCGACTACTAGAATTTTTAACGTGATTCTTCACCATTGAGAGATGGGGCCAAAAACGAGATTTTGTATGATATTTGAAAAATGCATTGGGCCCGATATGTTCTCGTGGATCAGGCATTGCGGGGTGGAAGTATGCGCTCTACCGAGTGCCCTTCCAGTTACGTACAGTAACCCATCCCACTGGCAGGCAGGCAGCATCTGCATCATTCTCTCCACTGATGTGCAATTGATTAGATGGTCTGACAAAGGCACATGTCTTTCAACATTGGCATTCCTCACACACTGTTTCTTCAGAAGGATCATAAAATAAACCTACTTGTCTATTTACGTATATATGGTTAGCCACTGGAAGAGGTTCATTCTCTTGAACTTCCAGGTGTCACCATCAACCATGACCTTTCCTGAGCCAACCATATAGCAAAGATCGCCTCAAAAACTAGCTGCAGACTGAGCATTCTCCGTTGATCCAAGTCATTCCTTGAAAAATCTGAACTACTCAACTTACAAATCCCTTATCCATAGCTCAGTAGACCACTACTCTCTCCAATGGAGGAGCAGTACTCCACTGACCTATGGATAACCCCAGCATCAAATCAATTTATCCTGGATTCTGTGGAATCTAAAGCTTGCAACATTATTGGCATATCCATTCATGAGACAGAACGCTCTCAAGACCTGTTGTGCTCATGTTGCAAGACAGGTTGATTGGCCTCTACTGTTATCACCTTTCCTTAGATCCAGCTTGCTTGCCACCCTCCAAACCTCCCCAGCTCCTCCACTATTCCAGTAACACCAACCAGGTTAAACTCTTAAAACCCAGGGTTACTCCACACTTCCACTCTTTTCTTGGAACTGCCTTCCTATGGCTATTCAATCCCACCTTTCCCTCCAGGCATTCAGGTTGGTAGTCCACAACCATGCATGTCATCCTCCATCCCTACCCATAATGGTTTCCACCCTCATGAACCTCCCTGTCTGTGCCCGTTTGTGGTGAGGATGTTGAGGTCGTGGACAGATTCACTTACTTTGGCAGTGATATTCATGTCTCTGCTGGCTGTGAGTCAGAGGTCAATAGACATCTGGGTCGGGCCTGGGGAGTCATGGATTCACTGGATAATGGGGTGTGGCGCTGCCGGTATCTGTGCGGGAGGACGAAAATCCGAGTCTTTAGGTCGTTGGTGCTTCTAGTCTTGCTCTATGGATGTGAGACTTTGACTCTGACCAAGGATCTGAGACGGAGACTTAATTCCTTTGGTACCAGGTCTTTTCGGAGAATCCTTGGCTATCGCTGGTCGGACTTTGTGTCCAACGAGCGGTTGCTGAGAGAGACTCAAATGATATTTGTTAGCTGCATAGTCCGTGAGCGTCAGTTGCGGCTGTATGGACATGTGGCTCGTTTTCCTGATGCTGATCCTGCTCACCAGATTCTCTCAGCGAGGGCGTCTCGTGAGTGGAGGAGGCCAATGGGCCGACCACGTGCCTCATGGTTGCAGCAGGTTGATCAGCATCTCAAGGAGATGGGGATGGGCCAGGCATCTGCCTGGGGGATGGCCAGACGGAGGCCCCTGGAGTACCGGCGGAAAGTGGACGCAGCGACGTGCTGCTCCGGCACATGCACCCATTCCTGACCTGACCTGAACCTCCCCACCAACCCAACCCTCTTCTTCATAATCTTACATTTTATAACCAAGATCTACAGGGAATGACATGCAGGATAGCACTTAGCAGTTATTAAAAGGTTTCAGCTGTACAATGCAAATTGTATGCAGTATAAAGAAAAATGACTTCAAAATTTAGGCTCAGTGGCAGATTCAGTTTCAGCTCAATAAACAATTGATATCATGGAATGCATTCTCTCCATCAGTTATTTTCAGTGGCCAATTGTCCCTACAACCAAATATACTCATGTATAACTAGACTCTTCCTTTTAAACAACCATTGAGAAAGTTATTGAACCAGATAAACTGCAGTATAACATTATAGAACTAGAACGACACTCAGTAGAGTGCATACCTCCGTCAGGCTGAACAGTTTGCATTTTGTCTCCCACCAATAGGCCGGATCTGCATCCGGACCTGAACCAAAATCTAATCAATTTGTTCTTGTCACACAACCAACCTGTCCACCAAGTTTGGTCCGAATCCGTCCACAACCTTTTGAGATATCCTCCCCACAAACAGACAGACAGGGGTGAAAACATAACCTCCATTCACCGTCCATGGCGGAGGTAAAGATAAAGGGTTTTGGTACATTGTTTGGCATGATGGGGAAAATCTGGAAAAACTGATACCGTTGGGTAAAGTATAAGGAAAGAAAACAGGCAAACAGAACCTAAGGTGGACAGATGGCATTCAGTGACAAACAGGTACAATACCATACGAAAGCTGAAACTGAATGGTTGATGGCTTCGTTTCATAAACGAGGTCATGGTTGCTTAGCAATGAGCAGAACGACTATCTGAGAGAAAGTTCCACACGGTCCCAAAAAATGCCACCCATCACAAGGCCCCAGTGATAGATAGATAGATAGACAGGCTGCTATAATACCATACTGTTGCTTCAGCCCTATTAAGAGCTACCTCATGTTCAAGAGACTGAAGGCCTATGATAATATCACGACCTAAGACCACCCATAAATATTCATGCTAATGTTACATGCTGCTGTAGAAGACTCACTGCAGCCTCACAATGTCAATGACAGACTACAATACGTACTAAGTATTGTAGTCTGTCGTTTGTGCAATAAGTGCATTCAACGCAATTTCAATTGTCAACTTTTAGGATGTGCCTCACAAAGTGTGGCTGTAACTGTATGTATATATATGTAAATATGTACTCCTCCAACATCTTTTCCATCCCACCCTAGGGAAACTTCTGTTTAGAAACAGACTTTGTTGTGAGAAAGGAATTCCTATCTCATGTGGTGAAGAAACTGTTGGAAAAACACCAGTTGTCATCTCCAGCTGTTTCTCAAACACCTACACCATTCCTCAACACCACTTTTAGTTGAGCTGTAAATATAAATTACAAAGTTTGGTATGAACCTTCAAGACATTTCCTTTCCATTGTGCAGTACTTGGCATTTTAATTTTTACAATTTATAAAGGATATTCTCAAGTGGCATTTTAGCTTTCAAAAGGAAAATAAAGAAATGAATGAATGGCTGCTCTTTTTGATGTAAGTTGGCTAACTCCACACTGACTTTTCTCTTCTCAGCACGAATGGCTCCATAACTGTTCTTTCAAAAGGGTTCAATCGTGCATTCGGTCAAATCGGTGATGCCTTTCATTTAACTCTCACTGCCCCCCTCTCTTCCAACTCCCTTTACATTACACTGTTGAGATTTGCTCTGAGCAAGGTCGTAAGTTTCAGAAATGTTTATATAAACTGTCTGAACATTTCTTCAAAATATTTATTAACAAGTCTGAAATAAATTAATCTCTCCCTCCTCCCATAAATTAATTTTCTTCACAACAGCTGATACACAAAGCAAACACAGCACAATATCAAAAGATGAATGAGCAATGACACAATCAGAATTCAATCATCCAGGAAAATAAAGTTCCATAGTTCAATGTGCATTTTTTTTTTCATATGCAAAGGAATATTGCTTCATAGTTAGAACCTGGGAATGAAAGGGGAACTAATATTGAACAAACAGAACTATAAATGTGGACACAATCAGCTTTAGTTTCTATAGAACATTGCATTTCAGAACACATCGTCAGACATCCTTCATACTTCAATGTTAAGCACAAGTGTTGAGTGGATATATCTTCTCCTGCATTCCTTAAAGAATGGTCCATCCCATATATGACATACCAGAGGTTCATGGGCCCGAGACCATCGGCCCCACACTGCCAAAAAGACGTCATGTGCAGCGACTCACCGCATGTCAAAAGCAACCATTTGTAGAAGACTGTGGTTCATCCTGTCCAGATAGTAATTATGTCACTATGCTTAGTCGTACATCACTACGGTTTCATGTAACGATTATAGTTGTACATGGTGGTCTGTGAAACTTTTGGAGGTTCGGAAGGTTCCGCACACCTAGAGTAGTTAGGAACCACTGATGTAGAGCATAACAATCCACTGAAATTCTAATCAAGTGAAATTCAGCAATGAACACATCCAGCAGCTTTGTTAAACCAAAGATTTATTGAGATATCTGATATGACAGCATTGTTTTCTGATCTAAAGAGGAAAGCAAAAATAGCAACTCTTTTTTTTGTCATCATCTGCAACTGTAACAACAGCAAAGTGATCAAACATGGAATCATGTCGAAATATCACAAACCCTTCTGAAATGCAGAAGTTTTCCTTCAAAACAACTGGGAGAAACATCTGCAAACAAAGGCTGGAAAATGTTATCAAAGAAATAATTAGGCTGGAATTTAACTTCACAGTGTCAAAAGATTTGTTGAGATGACTTGGTAAACTTTGCATCCAGTGTGAAATTTCTTTCAAAATCACTGTCCAACAATCTGATACAACTTGCTTCAATGACACAGTTTCAATTACCAGAGTTAATCATACATATTTACACAAGACATTCTCAAAAATATTTTCATAATTAATTATGACTGCTCTATTCATCCCAGTCTCCCCACCAAAAAAAAGAGAAACCAGTAACTAGTTGGTCTAATAACAAGAAAGCAAAAATGATCATCAAAACATTTGATTTTTTTAAAAATTTCACCTTCAACAAACAAGTAATACAAATTAATGTTAAATGTGACTTGCATGTAATTACGTGCAAACATTAACCCTTTAATCTTCATTCTCCTCCACTTGCAAGCATTTTGAATAATCTGTATACAAGTATTTATATTGTACATTATATGCAAAAATAATCGCATTATCGTCACCACATTCACAGCATTAGGCGAACACCAAAGAAGCACATGAACACACTTGTACGTCATTGATGTTAAAAAACAAACAACACTATGTCTACAGTTATTACATTACACATCATGTGTCAAAATAAAATAAATTGTTACCTGTAAAAAGAAAAAAAAAATTGTTCAATTGCAGCAACAAAACCTGATTGTTGTTTTGCAATGACGTAAGCATTGCCCGTTCCTTTAAAGGCTTATAAATGGAACAGGCCAACAGGGAGAAACAGGTAGGCCTGCAATATGGAAAAGAAACCTCAGATTATATAAATGAGGAAACAAAACAAAAAAGGGAAAACCATCTGTAATCAACGCCAAAAACCCACCAATTTCTGAGCTATGTGTTTCGATGGATGTTGTATGCATTGTGTATTATGTAACAAAATAATATAAACAATTGCCTTCAAACAAATCCTCACCGGGGAGGAACAATAAGGTTTGTCTGCTTTTGATGCATTTCAATGAGAAAGTGGACAAAATAAAGGTTGAATAGTCATGCAAGTGTCTCATCTGATGTGAAAAAAAAGAAGAAAAAAAAGGATGAATCAACGTCTGTCAGCAGCCCTACCTCAGAGGGGTTACAACCCTTTCACAATAACCTTAGGTTTTCTTGGCAAATATATAATAACCTCTTACCCAATGCAGGGCTCAATGATGTCACACAAATGGCAATTATATTGTATCAGGGACAAAATCGCCACCAGGTAATGATGTTGTTGAACATGCCAGTAATGTCACAATTCTTTCTCGACTCTCATTCAATGTAAATTTTTCCATCATCAACAGGATGCATCACTACAGCCTCAATGTGATGCACGCAAGCAAAATGATCAAAAGATAACGTGGATGAAGCAGTGAGGTAGACCAAAGATTGGAAACGTGTGTTATCAGGCTATGTTTGACATCTCCGTGCATAACGCTCTCGCCAACTGAATAAAATGCTCACCGTTTAATGGCTCAGGATATCAAAGATCTTGTAAAAGCACAATGTGAAAGGTCTCTTTCATTAAACGGATCTCCAACACAAAGATAAAATGTGTTGGTTTTGCCAAAATTTTTTTTAAAACAACCTGGTTGTAGTTTGGAAGATCGATGTTCAAAAATAAAGGCACCACAAAAAAGTATAGCTGCCCAACAGGCCAGGCTCAGGTAAACTGCTTTGACCACCAACTGGTGTTCATTTTTTAAAGGGAAGTATTCCACCTCTGACCTATCCTGTCAATCCTAGATCACTGTGTGAAATAAAATAAAGCAATGCGCAAATCCAAATATTGTTGTGGTGCCGGGTTCGGTGGCGAGGACGACTGCTAGATGGAGCAGTCGGGCCGTCTCCCACCGAACACCGGAATTGAAAGGTCGTCACCCCGGATAACTCCGCTTAAAGGACCGTGGTCGCCAATATTCGACGGCGTGAGGTAGGTCCACTGTCTTTTCCAATTTACCTAATACTCACGCCATCTAACTATCGGGGAAGCCACACCCTCAGCCGGCTTTGTCCGAACTGAGTCGCTGTTACCGATCGGATCCGGCGTAACCGAGCGGGAGTTACCAAAGCCGTGCCGGTCCAAATAACAACTTACAGCACAGACGGCCTCCCTATTTCTCAAGCCCGCACCGTGCTGGGTCAATGGTCGAAACGACAGGCAACGAGCTGGTACATTTAACGGGTTTATTTATAATATGGAGGGAGACACAGAGCAGAGTTATCACGAATATGCAG
>CM068961.1:48418581-48431660 GCA_035128595.1 Eptatretus atami
AGGTGAGTCCGGTAAGGCCGTACGAGGTCGAGCGGGTGCATGGTGCAAATGAGCACATGCAGAGCTTGGGGGGTACAGAAACCCCGGGATCTTTTGGGCCAACACGAGCCCCCGATGTGAATGTCCCAGAGTGTGTGCTAAAATTCGGAATCAACGTTAGAAGAACCCATGGCTCAGGATGACACCTTGCAGGAAGACCCACCCCTGCAATCAAACGCAGAGGTAACATTGGGGGCGGCAGTGGCGGTGCATGAGGCTTCGCCGGGGTTGGCAGGGATCGCGCAGCACGAAGGCCAGGTGAGAAACACACGGCTCACATGGTGGATGGCTCGAAAGCGAGCGCTTGGCGCGATCAACGGGGCGACGTTACGGTCCCATGGTATCACTCGAACGGAAGGCGAGCAACATTGCAAACCACCGCCCTGGCGATGCAAGGCCTACCGAGCCTTTGCACGAGTACCCGATCCCCAGCTGGGATGTGGCAAACATCCTCGTTTGGGCAAAGGAGCACTAGTTAGGGGAGGGGTTTAGCGTTAGATAGACTGGCCTCATGGGGCATGAGCAGGCCTCCATGGGGCCCGGTGGCACGAGTTAGGGGAATCTAGGTTAGGATTTAGAATGGATGGGAGACTTGGACAGACATGGAACGTGTAGTGGGGACGTAGCTTAGTAATATAATTAAATGGAACGTGCATTAGTATAAGGGATGACGAGGGGCACGAGCTAGTTTGGGGGACATAGCTAGCAGAGTGTCAGTGTTGGTGTGAATTAAAAAGAAATACAATGAGTGAATGTGGGTCAGCGGGCCCGAGTGTGAGTGGAGTGAATGTGGAATGCATGGTGCGAACGAATGATTGGGGGGAGGAGTGAATCCCACCCAAGGGAACCTGGGATTAGTGTAACGTGAGTTAGTGGGTTAGTTAAATTAACCAATCGGATGTCGTTTTGTTGTTGGTGTTGGATGAAGACACAAAACCTTTTTGTAGGGTGCAGGAGTCTATTGACCGGCTGGGAGTGTGGCTGTGGAAATGTGCGCACTGAGTAGAGGGCCCCCTGGGCACCAGAGTAGTTGGCCAGAGTAGGCCATAGGTCCAAGGGACCGAGTTAGTGTAATGGGCACGGGAAGCCCACGGAAACGGGACCCAGAGCACCAAAATGCCACGTGGGCATCGAAGGGGACACTGCCAGGGGCATTCCCCACGTTCATAAGGAGTAGGTAGGCTCGGAGACAGCCTCAGCGACCCGGGGGTGCCGTAGTTCGAGTTCGGCAGATGGGTATCCCTGCCAATGGAGCAACACTGCCCAGCCACGAAATTGTGCAAGAGCACGAGAGAAAATTTGCGGGCCAAGCCCAAATTAATAACCAACACCAACACAGGCGACGGGAATCATGGTTTCTAGAACCAATAGTTTAAAGAGACAGGCGTGTTGAAAATCCCCGGGGATAGATTAACGTTAATAAATGCCGGGATAGATAGGAAACGTGTACCCCTTCGCACCATCCATCCCTTCGGTGTTCGTAGGCCGCTGGACTCACCTTGGTAGTTTCTGAAACCTGTGGGAGTTATTCTGATGCTGCATTGGGCCTCGAGACAGATTCACCTGTCTCTTCCTTAATCCCCTCAAAAAGGGATCTTGGGGATTGGGAGTAGACAGTTTTGACAGGTTAGCCAAACAAGGACAATAAAGGGGTTAGGGACACACGTAATTATAAAATTATTTTAAAAATAAAAATAACAAGTGGTGCCAGGCACAACAAATCCTGCCCATTTAAGGCATAAAGTTATTTTGGGGATCAAATTGAAATTTGATACATCCTTAACCTGAATGTTGATTAGAAGGAATAGAATAAGGAATATTTTAGTCTTAGTTTGAAGTCAATTAAACCATTTTTGACGAAGTTATGACCGTAAAATGATTTTGACCTTTCAAGGCCACGTAAGGTCAAAGGTCATGGTGTCAAATGAAAGCCAATAAAGGACTTGATATATGTCTTCCAGAGTAAACACACGTATTCCTAACCTTTTTATCCCGCCCCCCGGAGGGAGGGAGCGGGATATTGTAATCGTCCGGTTTGTTACTTACGAATCCTAGATTTCGTAAGTATATTGATGACTTCCGTCATCTGTTTGTTTGTTTTTGTGTGTGCGTTTGTTTGTTTGTAGGCACGTAACTCGAGAACGGAAGAAGCTACCAATGTCAAATTACACCACGTGATTTCAGGAGGGTGATGGCTAGTGCTGGATTAGATTTTGGTCAAAATCGGTCCAAAGGTCAAGTCACAGTGAGGTCAAACATTCTGATTTTTGATTGGTTTGGTACAGAATCATCGTTAGAAACTCTGGTTTGCCGTCCGCTACCTTCTCTAGAGACCAGCTTTTATAGACAAGGTCAGAGGTCAAGTTGACGATTTCGTAAGTACAGTCTAGACTGCTTGTTATCTTGCCAAACACAGAGCGTTTTGCAAGATCTGTTTTTTTCGTCGGTTTGTTTGTGTATTTATTTGCTGTTTTTTGTCTGTGCCTGTTACAACTTTACGGCAAACGGCTTTTAGCAAACACTATCAAATTTAATCCACAGGTGGGCAAATGAACCTATGGACGACCCCAATTAACTTTTTGGGCGCAATGGAATCAAAAGGTCAAGGTCAAGGTCAGCAAAAACTAAAATCGTTTTTTCGGCTCATAACTTCGTCACAAAATGATCTGATTTACTTCAAACTATAAACTTTATAAGTAACCTTATTCTATTTGTCACTTATAACTCCAACCCAAATTCCTACCAGTGAAAAAATGCACATTTGTGAAGATCGGTAGGGTCCGAAGTTTTGGGGGTTCATGGTCATGTCAAAATTTACACAATTTTCGCATTAAAACTAAAACATGGTTAGCGAAAATCCAACTTACGGGAAAACGCGTTGGCTCAACCACTGTCAAATTGTATCCACAGGTGGGTAATGAACCTCGGACGACCCCATTTAACTTTTGCGTCCAATTAGGTCAAAGGTCAAGGCAGGTCACAGAAAAGGTCAAAATCGTATTTCGCTCATAACTTCGTCAAAAAATGGTTTAATTGACTTCAAACTAAGACTAAAAATATTCCTTATTTATTCCTTATAATCAACATTCAGGTTAAGGATGTATCAAATTCATATTTTGATCCCCAAAATTACTTTATGCCTTAAATGGGCGGAATTTTGTTGTGCCTGGCACCACTTGTTTGATTTAATAAATGGAATTTTTGTAATTTTGACCGATGACCATGACCCCAAAACTTCGGACCCTACCGATCTTCACAAATATGACATTTTCACAATAGGAATGGTGAAGAATTATAAGTGACAAATAGAATAAGGTTCACTATAAGTTTAGTTTGAAGTAAATCAGATCATTTTTGACGAAGTTATGAGCGAAAAACGATTTTGATTTTTCGTGACCTTGACCTTTGATCCAATTGGACAAAAGTTAATGGGGTCGTCAAGTTCATTGCCCACCTGTGGATTAAATTTGATAGTGTTTGCTAAAGCCGTTTTGCCGTAAAGTTGCTAACAGACAGACAAACAGACAACAAACCCAGACGACTTACAATATCCGTCACTCCCCTCCGGGTGCGATAATATAATAAATATTACCATCAGAGATGCGGGAATCCCCGCCAGTTGAATGAAAAAGGTCATACATATTCCGATAATGAGGGAGGTGAATTGGAAACAAGACACCATTTGGTCATCATCTCGAAAAAGTTCCCCAGGGGTGAGGAACGTAGAACCAAAAATAATTGAAATCAGATAACGGTTTTCATGTATTTATCAAAAAACTTTTTTCAAAGAATGGCCGCCAGACAGTCGGCCATCTTGGATCCGGCCCAGCCACAAATCAATAGGCGTTCTTCTTTGTCAAGGTGGTTCATGTGTGACCAAATTTCAAATCGATATGGCGAACAGGTTTTATGAGTTATCGCACCTCACAGCTATAATAATGTTGAGCCGCCCAAACAGTCGGCCATCTTGGATCCGGCCACGCCCAAAATCAATAGGTTTTCCTTTAGTGGTAGCATGTGTGACTCCAAATTTCAAATCGATATGGCGAAAAAACTATTTTTTTCAAGATGGCCGCCGCCCAGTTCGGCCATCTTGGATCCGGCCACGCCCAAAATCAATAGGGTTCTTCCTTTTTCAGGTGGTACATGTCGTGACGCCAAATTTCAAATCGTATGGCGAACAGTTTATGAGTTAGTCGCATCTCACAGCTATTAAATGTTGACGCCGCGACGGACGGAGCGGACGGACGGACAGTTTCTGGACGGGATCAGCCGACGCCCTGGGTGATCAATATCCCCCTTCCGGCCAGGGGGGGGGGGGGGGGGGGGGGGGGGTGGGGGGGGGGCACGCGGCGGGGATAAAAAGTGTAATTTTTTGTTTGTTTGTTTTGTTACAAGCTAATGGGGGTGGGTATGGACAAGGAACATGGCATACGCGATAAGGTTGGGGGGAGACTGTAGGGTAGATTCGCGGAGCCGTTTTAGACCGGCCAGCGCCAACGCACTCCCTCCACAACCAACGAGACGGCAGACTCGAGGCCGGCAGCTTCATGCGCCGACCTCCTGTTGCACTGCGATCTTGCTGGTCTGCGTTTTGCCATGCCATTGCTTTGCCTGCCTTTGCCTTGCTCCATGACCCGCCCTTGCCTTTGTTTGCTTTCCATGTACAACTTCCAACCATGTGCTCCAGGAGCATCTCTGAAAGTTTATTTGCAAGGACTGCCCTGCAGGCAGCCCGCATTACCGGGGACCTGCAATTTGAGCAGCCTTGGATACGCGTCCTTGTTGTATAAAGGCCAGTTCAAATGGCCTGTGAAACGGCGTATGGCCTGCCGTGTTAGGGTGAGTTGCCTCCAGCAGCAAAAAAAAAAGAAACCGAGATGCGAACTCAGCATAGGCTGAAGGTTTATCTTGCACACAACAAAAATATTTATATGCGTCAATGACGTCAGCAAAAGAAATTCTGTCGTCAAATTATAGCTCTATCTGAAAAGCACTCTTCTTGGGCCTTCAATTTGAGGTACTACTCGATATTGTTAGTCAAAAGATTTAAAAATACCTTCTGATCGTCAACTTCGACCTTAGCCCCGCTAACCATGAAGGTCAAGGCCGATCGCCACCAAAAACTAATCAGCCGAGCGGCCTATCGAGATATCTATATATCCACCAAGTTTGGGAGATGATCCCGATACAAAATTACGTCAAAAGTTAAAGGGTTTTTCCGTTGATTTTGATGTTTGACGCCTTCTGGTGAGACCTTGACCTTTGACCGTAGAACCTTCAACAATTTTGTGTGTGGAATAGCTATTGCGCTCACGAGTATACATATCAAGTTTGAGAGCGATTGCACGAAAACTGTGATCTACAGCACGCTAATTGAAACTTTGAAAATCCAATTGTACAAAAAAATAAATATCACAACAAACCGAACGAACAAACAGAATCTTGGGCAAAAAAACGCTCTGCGTTTGGCAAGATAAAAAAAGAAGAATTCAACGACAATCAAGGGGACCGTTTGAAGGCCCTAAAGACAATTGACCATCAATATTGCGTGCACTATCACCCTACAAATGTTAACTTTGGCTGTGTTTTCTCTCCTCAAATCTAGAGGTCCTGGGTAGTGGTAAATAATTAGGACTGTAAACATGATTTTAACCCACCTGTTTTGTTTAGTGCCGGCAATATAGTTAAGTTGTCCAAGTGGAATCTGTTAGTTTCGTTACGGCAACGCACTTGGTTATTTATTTTTAGGACGTATTCCAAATGTCCGGCACTCAGAGAATCCCATAGGTAAAACGTACGGGTGGAAAACCTACACCGTGCATGCCACACGAAATTAAAAGAGCTCGGGTGCGAGTCTATAAAAAGAGGGGGTGGGGGGTAGTGTTACGGATCTGGAAAACACATTTGCATTCTTCAACACACAGATGTCCCAAAATTCAGTTTATGTTGTTTAAGTTGTGTGGTAGTCAGATCCCTTTCCTTTTGACTAGTGGGGAGAATAAGGCATGCGTTGGCGATTTTTTCTTTTTAGTTAAGTTATTAAATCTTTACACTCGCAACGAACCCTCGCACGAAGCAACCAACAACCATTCAATTTCCCCAATGCACGATCCACTACCCACCCGCTGTCTACGAAGCACTCTGACTTGCCAAGGCAGGGTCTTGCAGCCGTTGCCTTGCCGCTTCAGCAACGTTCCTTCCACAAACGTAAGTAACTCTTGCACGATGGCCTGTGCAACATGATACTGTTTACTGTCAGTATGAAACCCGCGTGGAAGACTGGCTGGGGTTTCCCGGCAGGGGGCCGTTGCTAGCGTTGATACTGTTAGCTCGAGTGTGGGGCCGCGCGGTGGAGGAGTGGCTGGGTTTCCCGGCAGGGCCAAGGCCCCGCCGGAAAGGTGGGCCGTTAGACAACTGTGCCAATCAGAGGCGGACAGCGAGGTGTATTCACCAAGGCCCACCTCCCCGCTGAGGGAGTCCATAAATTCCTGAGCACTCTCTGAGAGAGTGTCTTTTTTGAGGTTCTTGGAGGGTCTTTTTGAGGTCTTGAGAGTTCGTTTATGTGGGGTCTTGGAGAGTCTTTTTGGGTTGGAGAGTCTAAGTTATTTGAAGAGTTTTTGGTGGGGGCGTCGAGGCGGCAACGTGTCTCTGTGGCCCTCTACGAGGAAGGGAAAAGCGAGCCCCGACCCCCTCCGTGGACCCCGGCCATTTCACACCACGCTCAGCACGCCTCGATCCCACACGTGTGACTGGGGACACAACCCAGCGACCATTGTCACTGCCCATCGCAGGGCAACGCCGCTTCCCTCCGATGGTCAGGTACACCACACAAACTCTGGCCCACACCTTGTCTCTCTCCCGCTTGCGAGGGTCAGCAATAAAGACTCTGGTTTCTTTTCATTTTGTGGTGTGTGGTCTGCCTGTGGGCCCATCTTAAGTAGAACTAAATAAGTGTTGTGGATCATTGTGAATACTTGCATATTCGCGTTAAGATCTTGCTTTGTGTTTCATTTACTGTAAATAAAACTTGTTAGAAATGCCCCCAGTTCGTTTCCGTCCCTTTCCTTGCATTGGTCCAGCATGGTTCGGAATCTGAGGTTTAGCCGGGTTTTTTATAGCCGAATCCGTTCATGTTCTGCAGACACGGGCATCTTTGGAATTCCGCCTTCGGCTTGCACCCAACCGAGTTGGTAGTCGGTGGTTGGAGCTCTGCCGGGCAGTCGTAGGAGTGGACCCGGTTCGAGCAAAGACGTGTGCGAGTGGCGTGGTGTTCCCCGTAAGTTCGAAATCCGCGTTGTTAATTAGGTAAATTGTTATAGACAAATAGACCGCTACGCTACGCGGTTTGAAATGTTGGCGACCACAGGTCGGTTAACGACCCGCCGGCTCGTGGAGTTATCGAAGCGAGGCCTTACAATTCGGGGAGTTTGGTGGGAGACGAGAAACTCTTCCCCACCATTCTGTGGTCGTTCTCGCCACCGACCAATAACAATATATATGTTATTGCCATAACAATATATACACACACGCACGCAGCACTGGCACACAACACACACACAACCGCATTTTAAGGCACTGTTTAGCTCTGTCAAAGAGGAGGTTGTGGAATTGCCCCGCTAGCATTTGGTCCACTCATGTGTAAACGCACCAGTGGTAACTCCTACGTTAAAAAGAGAGAGTGAATGTCATGTACTACCCAGTTTTTGGGCTTTACGTTGATATATTAAAGTCAATCCCACAACACCTATCCCCTCTTCTAACCCCACAACGCCACACACACCCATCCACCTCACTGGCACAAATCACATTTGTTTTAATCCGTTAGATAAAATTTGATTTTTATTGGACTGCATTCTCAACATATATATTACCCTAAGTTGTGTGTGTGTGTGTGTGTGGTGTGTGTGTGTGTGTGTGTGTGTGTGTGTGTGTGTGTATTCCCCCTTCACTCCTTAGCACAGGCACCCCTCCCCCACCCTTTTGCATTAACTGGTCAGACTGTTTGATTTCGCATGCCAATGTGTTTGAAAGGCACGAGTTCCAGGAGCACAGCTGTGATTAGGTTGTTTTCAGCTTGGCCCACCCTCTTTCGGGGATGATAGAGGAAGTTTAGAATAAGTTTATAAGTTTTTCTTTTCACTCTTGAGAAGGTCAGCGGAGGCATATGTTTTGTTTCTATTGCAAACTGAAATGTTGTCATTCTTTGATCAATTAAAGGCTGGAGAACGCAGTATGGATTTTATTGCGATTTTATCTACAGGGGTGCTGCAAAGGTAGGATATACAGTAAGGACTGTACTTTTAATTCATTTAATGGTATACCTACTTTGCAGCCCCCTGCTATATAGTTGTTTTTTCTTTTTATAAATATAACATTTTTGCCTGCCAAGTTAGAATGCTTATTTTCGGCATGGCAGCACGCACACTAATCCAATGGAGAATTTACGAGTTCTGATTGCATCAAGTAGTTGGCCGCACAATACCTGTAAACAGGATTTGTTCTCAAAACATTTATTTTCTCACTTATTCACATATTGTTAAAATTTTTCTTACTCTCCGCAATTTCATTCTGGTAACGCTAGGTCATCTGGGAGGTAAACTCCTCTACCTCACTTGCTTTAATTACCTAATGCTATTTTGGTTTTAGTTCCCTGAAACCCTGCAACTAAATGTTCATATATATGCTTTAATAACGGGGAGATTGGCACAGATAGCAATGGCATGGGTATAGCACCTTATTAGCAAGTAGATGAAGACATGGGGCATGGGTCTGATCTGGCATCAGTAAGCAGGAAGCTGAGATGTAGTAACATCACTGTAAGTACAGTTAAATGAGGGTAATAGACAACATGCAGTGGTGGTAAACAGGTTAGCAGTTATATCCGCGTGCAAGTGATCATTGGCCACAAATAGTGTTTACGGTACCAATGCATTTGCTACATTTGTTTGTTCTGATGCCAGTGGATGTGGAGCACAACCATTTCTATGGTGCCATGGTGTCACCACTGGAATCAGTAGGGCAGCGCCACCGGCGTCCCTGTGGGCATAACAACTGCAGGCGTGTCAAGGCGGGAGGCATGCATCATGAGAATCAGAATCTGCCTGGTAAAAGGCAAGGTGGCCTTCCATGTCATCTGAGGGAAGATGTGCAGCACAACGCTTGTTGTCACAATCCGAATTACCACACGCAAAAAATCCTGACCGCCATAGTTTTTCATCATCAACGAATTGAATTTCTAACTGAGAAATAGTCAGCAATTACGAGAAAACTGGCTCAAAATGGTGTTTTTGTGTGATGATTCATGCGCCTTGTCTACGCTATTATTCAATATGGAACCAATTGTTTATTATACAGGACTCTGTAATGTTTTGAGGCGATATTTAAATTGTAAATGTAGAGTAGAATAAAAAGGTGACAGGTGTTAATATTAAAGTTAGATTTTGGCAGCTTGGTGGAAAGATTGTGAGTGTTCGGGGAAGTTCTTGCTAACTTCTGGAGAGGGAGCCATGTCGTAGAAACGAGTGATTTCTGGCTCCTTTTAGATATAGAAACCATTTCATATTTATGAATGGTTTCCTCGAGAAGGGGCTTTCCAAGAATTCTCGCGTGTGTCCATATCAGCAGCAAAACGAGTGCGGAAAAGAGCCAGTCATCATTTGCTTTTCTGTGTAAAGTGCCATGCCTTTGTGGTTGTTCTTGTGTTTAATATTCATAATTGAAGTCAGGTTGAGACAACATCCAACTGCTGGTTGGACATTATCGAACAAAGAACCTTGGGTTTTCTTGAGCAAAATTCTAAATGAAAAAATTGGGAACACCCTACGAGAGACGTAAAAAAGACAAGACCACTTAAACTCCTAAAGGACGATTCAAAAATAACGATTCCTCATAATGGCTCTTCTCTTGAAAGTGGTAGTGCTTGTGTCTGCAGATTATAGTTGGTGGCTGTACAATACCACAAGAAAACATAAAGAGACAAGAAAAAGAGCATATCAGAGAGTGTAGACCCTGCACCGAGGAACTTCATTTATGTGGTGTTTGGTGTACAGGTGTTGTTATGTAATTAAAAATATTTAGACGTACTAGAACTGCCAGCTTTAAAACTGCTGGCAGTGAATGACGCAGGCACAAGATGTCCAGGTTTGATCAGGACACTTGAACCCTAACCCATAACGTTTTATTATTATTCAATTGAAATTTAGGATGGGATTAAAATAAGTTCAATTCAAGTCAAATGGAAGACCAAATATGGTACAAGTCCTGCCATTGGAGTACATGCAGAAGGAACCCAAAACATAGAAAAGCAAAGAATTAAGTCATTAGGAGGAACCTGGATAGGATTCGAGTTTCAGCTGCTCTACCCTCAAACCATCCAGGCGGGCAGCCAAGTGAGCCTTATTTAAATAAAGAAATAATAAAGCCCCATCAAAAACAAACCCAGATTCAAAAAAATTAAATTATTATGGCTGCCAGATCTTGCGTCCGATCAGGTTAAATTAAATAACATTATTCCCCATCACTATTAAGATTATCAATGTGAAGTTTCACGTCGATCGATGAGCGGTTTAAGAAGAAATTTTTATTTTTAAGCTTTTCGTTCATATCCAATATGGCTGCAAGACCATGTGACCTATCAATTAATTCATTTGAACACCCTGGTATTCCCAAGTCTGGGGAACATGTGTGGTGAAGTTTCCCCTCCAATTTGTCCAGCCTTTTGGAGAAGAAGAGTATTGTTTAAAGATTTTATGGTAAAACGAATATGGCTGGCCAAACACGTGATCAAATGATTGTTCAGAGGTGGAAATGTTTGTTCTCATGGATAGGTGGTCATCGCTGTAAAGTTTTCACCTTGAATCTGTTCATCTGTTTCAGAGAGGTTTTTGAAGGTTTTTTTATTTTTATTTTTTTAAAATAAATATGGCTGGCGAACCACATGCAGCTGAATGACATCTCAATTTTTTTTCTGTTGGACCATTTGTTCCAAAAATGACCTCAAATATTTTCATACTGATCGGATGTAGCGTTTTAACTAAGATGCAATTATGTCATAATGAAGGCCACCTATGACATCATTAAAAAAAGCTCACTTATTCACATTTGGAGTTGCTTTGCCATGTGCCAAGTTTTCAATTTTTTCCATGGTGTAGTTTCGGAGATACAGAGCTCCAAAGTTTTTTCCATTTTTCCAACATGGCTGCCACACCAGTCACCAACCCCTATTGGGAAAAAAAATGGTCATAATTATCCTTAAAGCAATTCTACTGAGGTAGTCGCTCCTATGGTGACAATTTTTTGCGTCAATCCGCCAAACCAGTTGCGAGAAAAACTGTACTCACATTCTGTGCAGAGAAACAAACAATACAAACCCAAATGCAATAACCTCTCGTCTGGTGAGGGTAACTAGAGAGTTCATAGAACACCTTAGCGCCGTGCAGTGTTCAAAGTGTTTATTCAATTGCCAATAAAATAATGATATTAAGGTTGTAATAAAAAAAATTCAAGAAGTTTAGCATCAAATTGATGCAGTTTGTACAGCCCACCGTTATTTAAATGTCCAATAACTGCTAAACCCAGGAAGATTTTGAAAGTGGCAAAAAGGCGATTTGGGGTTAGAGTTGTTCAAGTGGCACAATTCAATTGAAATAAAAGACTTTAAAGGTCGTAGAAAAAATATTTTTTCTGCACGTTACCGCTGTTGATGCAGTGGACTTTTACCACCACCTCATTTAAGAACGTTTGCGTTACTTCATTTTGTGCCTTGTTGTTGTGTGCTTTATTGCATTGCTAAAAAACAGTAAGTTCCTGGTTGGAATGATTTTCAAATGTTGTTTGACTGCCAGACAGGCAGAGAGAGTAAAAAAAATTTTATCTCACCTCTCTGCACATGCATGATCGGGAACGATTTCAGAGCAAGTACTGCTAAGCGTACAGGTTAGTTTTCCAATTCATGTTTTATACAAAATATAACATTCAATTGAAATGAAGTTGTTCTCGATTATAAACGATCATTTGTGGACAGTAAGGACAGACAGACAGAAGTGAACGCAATTGCTTTAATCCCGCTTTTCCGGCTCCGCGTGCACGGGGTTCACATAAGGAAACTCTTGTCAGGCAGCTTTTAAAATCCAAAGGAACGCTATTGAGATAAATTTGCAGATGTGTGAACCGTGCAAATCATGTTTGGCACAAAATCAAATGACTAAAACTGATCTGTTTAACTTGAAAAATAATGAAGAACGACAAACACGTTACCCGTGCACATTGAACAAACAGCATCGTATGGAGTGGGAAGCTTGATGTGAGAATTGAAGGGGTCTGGCTTGGTCTGCCTGTGAGTCTGCTCGAATATGTTGGGCACCATTTCCATACAAGAGCCCAAAAAGACACCGCTTTAAGAACCAAGAATTGATTGTAAGAATGACGTTTAATTTACGAAAGGCGGGTTGGGGAAGACAAAATAATAGACAAGATCACTTTGCAATGCACAAATTAATTACAGTGCAGATAATCACGAAACACCCCACCCGAACATATATGCACTGGCTCCTCAGACTCACCAAGTGTGGAGAGGGAAGCAAGAGATGCTTCCTGAGCAGGTTGTTGGATGTTACGTTCCACAGCAGCTGCCTGTAAGAAGGCCGCCAAGTGTCGCGACGACGTGCCGCCGGTACCAGCAGATGGTAGAAAGAAACACTTCACAATGAATGAATACTATAATGATTCTGTGGTCAAGCAATAGTGGGTCAAAAACAAGACAGAATAACATCTGATGTTAATTCCATTCTGCACTCCTGCCATTAATATACTAAGTTTTGGTTAATTTTAACAGGATTCTTTTTAAAGAATGCAAACACAAATTAAAATATTTAAGAATCATTCAATTCAATTCATTATGGCAGATCAGCCCATTTTCAGTCGGCACCACAGGACAAAGGTCAAAATGAACTCAATGTTGGGGTTTCCTGGTAATAAGCTGGGCATACTTGTCAGTGTGGGTTGACCAGAGGGTTTATGGCAGAAAATTTGTAATTTGG
>CM068961.1:48439053-48472670 GCA_035128595.1 Eptatretus atami
GCGCCTAGAATTTACATAAATACTCTATCTGGGATGTATTGGATATATTATGGGATATTGGCTTTTGTGGATGGTAGGTATAGGGCCATGGGCTTGATGGGCCACACAATGCACCCCCCCCCCCCCCCCCCACCTTCCCACAAAACTATGTTTTTTGAAGTTTATGGATTATGCTGAATACGAATTTGAATGTTAACATTGAAAATATTGGGATGCCACTACCTGTTTAGCCTCATGAAAAGGTGTTACCCCAAAAATGAATTTTCGTCTTTTGTCCAAAAGCGATTTCCGTACCCAATCAGAATGGCTCTCGACGACCCATTACACTGTCAGACGATAACATATTAGGCTTATATGAAACATAATCTCAGCTGTTTCCATGTAGTGTCTAAATTAATATATCAAGAGCCTAAAACATGGAGTTACATGTACTTTATCGTCTTATTAACCGTTGCATTTACTGTGTTGTAGAAGTTTCACATAAAGCTTATTTTAGACATTTTTTTTTTCTTTCTGCCAATAGTCCAGAATAAGAAATCATGACTTAATTTTTTATCCATATATATTAGTATTCAAAATACAATTTAATCCAGATAACATGAACACACATGATGTTATCACACTATAAAGAACAAAGAACGGTATTCACAAATTCAAAGCAGGGTTGGGTTTTAAAAATAAAATAAAATTGCTGGCCAGAAATTATTTCATGTTAATATCGCTGGTATATCTTTCCATCTAGAATAATATCGTAAATGTATTTTACATACTATTTAAATGTGCTACATTCATACTTATTTCCAAATTTAGATTACAAACAATGATTGAACCAACATTTTTATTTTACATATAGTAGATAATAACAGTCTGTAACATTGTTCCTTTTACCAAGCGATAACCACAGGTAAATTTTTCATATACATATTTCAAGATATTTCTGTTGATATATTATCATTGATCATACAGTTTCATTGTATCATCAGGTAAAGTAAATTATATGAGATTTTATTGTCATTCCATTTTCAATCAATGTCAACAGCTAATAGTTCGCCTATGTTTCTTTCCAATCTTTGTCAGACTCTGAGCTGTCACCAGGTAAGTAACTCCTGTTCCTCTGCTATTTGCTGGTCTTCGTCATCTGATTTCATCACTCCATCATCACTTGGTGTTCACTGATTCAGCAATATCGTCAACTGCTGCTGGAAAGAACACACCCCTCATGCCAGAGAGGCTTCCAGTTTTTGGTTGGACAACGTGCCCAACCGTGTCCGTCACCAGATCAAAAGGCAAATCAGGGTTGGCATGTGGCCTTCTTCCATTTCCCAACCTGGTAGTTTCACTCTCCTGATGTGCGCGCTCCAGACCTCTTTCTACATGGAGGATGAGTAGCCAGGTCAACATATACTTGAGGGGTGAGATGATCATCATCTTTGGCACACAGGCTCACTCATTCTCCAAGACACTCGAAACTCATTCTACACTTCTAACACGGATCTTCCATACAAAGCACAAGTGAACTCTATTGAGATTATCCATGAGGTCCCTTCGAAACATCCACGTGTCTTCCCAGCCTGGCAAGAACTTCACCAAACTTCGGCATCCTTGAGAGGTCTTCAATGGCTTCACTTTGCCTAACCCCTTCAAAGCACTCGTGATCACAACCACTGTAGGCATGAAGTGCCATCAATGCTGGTCAAATGCTGTTTGGGAATAGCCACGAGATATTACTGATATCTATGAACCTCTTCTTGTTTCCTGCTGCCTGGTGTCGAACATGATCTTTGGTCTGTCATAGTCGGAGCATAGTCAGCAGAAGATGAAAAATATGTCACTGTCTGGACTTCTTCACCATAACATTGTTGTAAATGATTGCTCCTGGCATATTCACAGTAGAGAATGACTATTTCCTCTTGAGCAGACTTGAGACTCAAAACTTCTCTTCTGTTGTGACGGCTCCATCTTCAGATGTCAGCAGATATTGCTGATCCTTCCAGGTGATGATCACTTGTCTCCCGCTGCAGCTTTCTGGCATACGAATTTTTTTTGGCTAAAAAAGAGAACTTAACTACATATTTTGATGTAATGTCTCAAAATAAATAATTGTATATCCTTAACTAACTTGTGGCTTCAATGTAAATGATGGGAATAATTCTTAAGTAATTCTGCAAATGAATATTTGTTGTTGAAGTTCCTTAGGCGGGAGGTTCTGTACTACTTGCTCCAATGGCCATATTCTATGCCACATTTAAAAATACAGACGTGCCCGTTAAAAAAAAAAAATATATTTTTTATTAATTAATTTTAATTAATTAATAAATATTCAAACCCGCGAGCAACAAACACAACACCAACAGGCCGTTTGCGTTCGCTCTCCCGTGCCCGTACGTGCCGTAGGCCGGAATGTTCGCATATTATTCGGCCAGTTACGATTATTCGCAATTTAGTTTTAATGCTCAAATATTCAATTAGCGCCAACGTATTTGCCTTTTCGCAATTGTCATCGCAAGGAAAAACAAAAGAGAAGAAAGAGAGAAAAAAAATTACGTTCCTGGTTCGGAGCACACAGCTCACTCTGATGTTACCGAAATTTATGCAACCGTCTAATATGAAAACTATCATAACTTGGTGGCATTTGTGTTTATCTATAAATGCGCATAAGAAAATCGAGAAATTATAGAAATACACGAAGTATCCACTCTCCGGAAGCCCGTACGTTGTAACCGTAATGCGGGAACCCGACTGAGCTTCCCTTCCCCATTCGGCCACGCCCACGCAACAACGTGTCTTGTCATTGCGTTTTTGGTAAATAAATGCCATAACTTTGGGAAGACACGTAGCGGATTATATTCAACTTGAAAAGCACATCCTCAGGTCCCCAAGCAATATACATGCAAGTTTTCAATATGATCGGACCAGTGGTTGTCAAGCAAAACAGCGGTCACAGACACACACACACACAACAACACACACACACACACACACACACAGACACCACCACACACCAGAGATTGCCTGAATTATAGATAGATAATTATGTGGAGGAAAAAAACTTTCACACAAAACCAATTTCAATATGGATATCTTTGTTTCATGAGAAATCAAGCTTTCTCTTCAGCACCAAGTCATTTCTGTGTCAGGTATTTGGACCTCGATGGAGGCTCTGGTTCATTAGTTAAACAAACACCATGCAGATTAACCATATGCAATTTAGGCATGTGATAACATTGTGGGTATCCAAGCATATTGGAACCATTTGCATCAAGTGGGAATGCACCAGTGGCATTGGCATGGCATGTCACCTCATGGGTTAATAGCAGGAATATAACATAGAACAGGGATAAAATAAAGCTTTTATTGAAAACTTACAACACAAGTAATGGGGCATTAATAAGCGATTACAAGTACAGTACTCAACATGTTATATAAGCTCTTGCGATTTATATTAATTTTAGACACTTACATGGAAACCAGCATGAGATTATGTTTATATAAAGCCATAATATGTGTAGTCTGACAGTGTTAATGGGTCGTCTAGAAGCCATCAAAAACTCTTATTGGGTACGGAAATCGCTTTTGGCACAAAATGACGAAAAATTCATTTTTGAGGCGTACACCCTTTTCATGAGGCTAAAACACGCGTTAGTGCATCCCAATATTTTCAATGTTACATTTCAATTCGTATTCAGGCATATCCAGACACTTCAAAAAAACAATTAGTTTTGTTGAGGAGGGTGGGCGGGGGGTGCCACAGTGGCCTATCTAGCCATGGCCTAGTAGCATGTGTGTGGAGGTATGATACTGGGGTTGGTGCAACTCAGGCATGATGGACGAATGGCCTGCTCCTGCCGCCAAATCTTAGGTGTAAATGTGAGCACAATGGCCTCTGAGGATATTCTTATCACTCCTGACAGTTGTAGTGATATTGTTTTGAGAGAGTATGTGTGTGTGTTTTTTGTGCAGGAGCTGCGATGAGGCAGTGACCTTTCTGTGGAATGGTCTCTATTGGTACATGTAAGACCTGTTAATTGTTTTATTATAGTCTGCAATATGCCATGGACAACCCTGGTGTGTTTGGTCATCTTTTTTCCTGTGCATTCAATTTCAAGCTGGAGTTATCAAACAATTTCAACCATACATATAATTATTCTGTAAATTTTGAGAATAGTTTAGTAAACCTTCACTATAACAAGTAAATTCTGTACTGGATATCTGAGTATATCAATCAACTTCACATGATTGAGGGAAAAAGGCTTATAAAATTTGTTGAAGATTTCCTGTAGTGAATAGAAATCCCACTCTATTCTTCTTTTTTTGTATCTTTACACAATATCTAGTCTCGTGAAGGAGCTCGAGCGTAGAATGGAACAGGAACAAAAAAGGCAGAGGAGAAAGAGAGTCGAGGGAAACACTAATTGGCAGAGGGCGACTTGGATGAAAGATATGTGGAAAGAATTGGTGGCTATGCGAAGGCACAAGGAGTGAAACAAGATGATATAGCTGCAAATTCAATGAAAGACAAACTTTCCCACAAAATCTTCTACCTGCTCTTCCTCTTTCTCCAATTGGTTCATCTGATCATGTGCTTGTAAAAGTCGACGTCTCTCCGGCTATTGCTCAGAGAAGGCTGCCTCAATGCTGGCGAGTCTGCATTTCACTCAAAGCATATGGCAGGGACTGCAAGCAGCCATTTCTCTTCAGGACTGGTCTCTCAGTCTACTGTTCCCTGATAGCATGGTATCTACTGTCCCTGGATTATAAACTCAGCCATGGGAATTCTTCCATAGAAAAACCTGGCTTCTCTCTCTCATGCCAGATTAATCTCATCTCATCTTCAATGATCCTTCCGCCTCTTCCCACCCATGGTACATCAAATCTTTGTGGTGAGCATTGGCTCTGAAACAACTTGCCTTCTCTTCCTGGAAGGCAAATTTCGACCGAAGGTATTTCCAAAAAGTCCACAACAAGTGTGTATCACTTCTCAGGAGAGCCAGAAAGCATTGGCCAACAAAAGAATTAAACTTTCAAATTTGTCTCCCCTCCTCAAAACCATGGTGATGGCCCTTGTGAAGTTTTTGTCTCTGGTGTATGCTTCCCTTCCATCCCTTCCTTTCTCTTCAAATGGCATCACAGCCGACTTCACTCGTGAGATGGCCGATGCCTTCCATTCGCTGTGTTTGCCCTCAAAATCTTGTGTCCCAAACCCTCACTCTCCGGTACCATCCTTCCCTGTCAAATCCAAACTGCTCCTGGACTTGGTCTTTTGTGCCAGAGAAGGTGGAGAAGGTTATTCAACTCTCAACTCTGAGGATACGACTGGACTGCGACGGCATCAGCCTCCACCTGTTCCTAAAAACCCCGCTGTGCTGCTCTTGCACTTCCTCTCTCTGCCCTTTCCACCCTGTCATTACCATAGCGTCATTTTCCATTTGCTGAAATCGGCCACATCACAGCCATAATATATAAAGCGTGCAAAAAACGGATCCCTCAACCACTGGACATCAGCTTACTTCCAATCATCCAGCATGGTCATGGAACCATCATTGCAGTTTGATTAATTGAATCCTTCCTTTTCTCCAACAATCTCATCTCAGATCAATTTCTGTTTCAGACCAGGTCACTCCATCCTTTGGACATGCTGTTTCTACTCACCAACAATGGATGGAGCCTTTCATTGTTCAGCCATGGAGATCACGGCCGTCTCTTTGGAACATATCTCGGTGCATTGATACAATCTGGCATCCTGCCTCTCTCCAAACTTCTTCTGCCTATGGCATCCAAAGCCAACTCCTCACATGGCTTACGTGACTTGCCTCTACTCTCATAGCCAGGCATGTGGCACGTCAACAGAATCTTTTAATCTCTTTCTCCCTGCTCAAAGCTGGGATTGCCCCAGGCAGTGCTTCTCGACATATTCCTATTCCTGATCTTCGTCATAAAATAATCTTTCTGACTGGAAAATCCTCTTTATCTCTTTGGCTTGATGACTCCACCCTCTTGCTATGACATTCCTCATCATTCAGACCGCAGATGCTGGCTCTTTCCTCTTTTACAGACCTTGAAAAAAAATCACAATCTGGGTCAAATACTTGGAATATGTCCTTTCAATCCTGACTAATCTTCACACTCTCCCTATTCTCTCTCGAAAGGACCGTCTGGTAAACCCTCATATTCTACTTTCTAAAAAATTCTTCTTGAGGAAGTTCATCCATTTAAACTCCTGGGGTCTCACTATCAGGCATTGATTCTTTCTTGGGTGCGACGCTCTTCAAAGTTTTGCCCTTCCAAAGCCAGCTTCCTACTGAGTATCCTTTGTCGGCTACAAAGCCCTTCCTGGCCATCTGAACTATCCACCTACAAGGTCTTCATCTGCCAGCTTCATTAGAGTACTGCTCTCCTCCTCTGGCTGGACTACCCCTGCCTCTCACATCCTGCCTCAGCTTTGAGCCATGGGAAAACCAAGGCCTTTAATATTATTGGAATCTCTCGTTGATCCAGCGAGTCAATGGCGCCTATTCACTTCGGCCATCACAGACAGGCGGTGGTCTCTCTGTCTTCTCCACCCTCCTTTCTGGTCTTACACCCTCTGCTCTTTCTGTTCTTTGTCCCTCCCTTTTCCCCAAAGGTTTCTGCAGAGCTCACACGGTCCACCATCAACCCCTTTTCTGTGAAACTACTAAAATCTAGGATCACTAGCCACCTCCACTCATTTGTTCCTCTTTTTATCCACCTGTGGAAATTAACTTCCACATTCTCTTCGATCTCATTCTTCCTTCCAGGGTCTTCAGAAGCTGTTCACCACCATGTCAAATCACCCCCATCATTGGTTTATATAATAATTTAACTTTTTCATTCTAGTTTCATTTCTTTTTATCTTGCCTTTTCAGTGTATTTTAATGTTTACATCTGTTACTTATCTTGTGTTATTTTGTGAACAGGTCTGTGTGTTTACACATTTTGTTGATTTTCAGTATTTTATTATCTTAATGTTCCGACTGGATGGTGCCGACAGTAGTGTACCTAGTCTACTTTACCTTTAAGCTTGGCTGTCTGGTTTGATTCCTTAACCGACTATAAATATTGTCGGATTGGTGCTTCGCAGGATGGTATTTCAAACACAAAGTGGGCATCCTTCAGCTTGACATTTTCATCTGAGTGCATCTGTGTGCTAGTAATTGTTTTGGCTATGTGAAATATCAACAGTGTCTTTCTACGAAGAGTAGGCGAGTTGTCACGCCGGCACCCTTGACAAATTACAAATTTCTGCCATAACCCTCTGGTCAACCCACACTGACAAGTATGCCCAGCTTATACCAGGACCCCAACATTGAGTTCATTTTGACCTTTGTCCTGTGGTGCGACTGAAAGATGGGCTGATCTGCATTAAATGAATTGAATTGAATGATCTTAATATATTTTATTTGTGTTTGCATTCTTAAAAAAGAATCCTGTTAAAATTAACCAAACTAGTATATTAATGCAGGATGCAGAATGGAATTAACATCAGATGTTATTCTGTTTGTTTTTGACCCACTATTGCTTGACCACAGAATCATTATAGTATTCATTCATTGTGAAGTGTTTCTTTCTACCATCTGCTGGTACCGGCGGCACGTCGTCCGACACTTGGCGGCCTTCTTACAGGCAGCTGCTGTGGAACGTAACATCCAACAACCTGCTTCAGAAGCATTCTCTTGCTTCCCTCTCCACACTTGGTGAGTCTGAGAGCAGTGGCATATAGTCGGGTGGGGTGTTTGGTGACTTATCTGCACTGTAAATTAATTTGTGCATGCAAAGTGATCTTATCTATTATTTTGTCTTCCCAACCCGCCTTTCGTAAATTAAACGTCATTCTTACAATCAATTTCCTGGTTCTTAAGGGTGTCTTTTTGGCTCTTGTATGGAAATGGTGCCCAACCATATTCGAGCAGGACTCACAGGCAGACCCAAGCCAGACCCCTTCATTCTTCACATCAAGCTTCCCACTCCATACGATGCTGTTTGTTCAAGTGCACGGGTAACGTGTTTGTCGTTCTTCATTATTTTTCAAGTAAACAGATCAGTTTTAGTTCATTTGAATTTTGTGCCAAACATTGATTTGCACTGTTCACCACATCTGCAAATTTATCTCAAATAGCGTTCCTTTGGATTTTAACAAGCTGCCTGACAAGGTTTCCTTATTGACCCCGTGCACGCGGAGCGGAAAAGCGGTAAAGCAATTGGTTCACTTCTGTCTGTCTGTCCTTACTGTCCACAAATGATCGTTTATAATCGGAGAACAACTTCATTTCAATTGAATGTTATATTTTGTAACATGAATTGGAAAACTAACCTGTACGCTAGCAGTACTTGCTCTGAAATCGTTCCCGATCATTGCATGTGCAGAGAGGTGAGATAAAATTTTTTTTACTCTCTCTGCCTGCTCTGGCAGTCAAACAACCATTTGAAAATCATTCCAACCAGGAACTTACTGTTTTTTGCAATGCAATAAAGCACACAACAACACAGGGCACACAAATGAAGTAACGCAACGTCTTAAATGGAGTTGGTGCTAAAAGTCACTGCATCAACAGCGGTAAAACTGCAGAAAAAATATTTTTTATCTACGACCTTTAAAGTCTTTTATTTCAACTTGAATTGTGCACTTGAACAACTCTAAACCCCAAATCGCCTTTTTGCCACTTCAAAATCTTCCGGTTTGCAGTTACTTGGACATTTTAAATAAGGTGGTGTACAAGACTGCATCAATTTGATGCTAAAAAACTTCTTGAATGTTTTTATTACAACCTTAATATCATTTATTTTATTGGCAATTGAATAATACACTTTGAACACTGCACGGGCTAAGGTGTTCTATGAACTCTCTAGTTACCCTCACCAGACGATGAGTTATTGCATTTGGGTTTGTATTGTTTGTTTCTCTGCACAGAATGTGAGTACAAGTTTTTCTCTGCAACTGGTTTGCGCGGATTGACGCAAAAATTGTTCACCATAGGAGCGACTACCTTCATGTAGAATTGCTTAAGGATAATTATGACCATTTTCCAATAGGGGTGGTGACTGGTGGGGCAGCCATGTTGGAAAATGGAAAAAACTTTGGAGCTCTGTATCTCCGAAACTACACCATGAAAAAATTGAAAACTTGGCCACATGGCAAAGCAACTCCAAATGTGGAATAGTGAGCTTTTTTTAATGATGTCATAGGTGCCTTCATTATCGACATAATTGCATTTAGTAAAACGCTACATCCGATCAGTATGAAAATATTTGAGGTCATTTTTGGAACAAATGCGTCCAACAGAAAAAAAATTGAGATGTCATCAGCTGCATGTGTTCGCCAGCCATATTTATTTTAAAAAAATAAAAATAAAAAACCTTCAAAAACCTTCTCTGAAACAGATGAACAGATCAAGGTGAAAACTTTACAGCGATGACCACCTATCCATGAGGACAAAACATTTCCACCTCTGAACAATCATTTGATCACGTGGTTTTGGCCAGCCATATTTCGTTTTACCATAAAATCTTTAACCAATACTCTTCTTCTCCAGGAAGGCTGGACAAATTGAGGGGAAACTTCACCACCCACATGTTCCCCAAGACTTGGAATACCAGGGTGTTCATGAATAATTGATAGGTCACATGGTCTTTGCAGCCATATTGGATTGAACGAAAGTCTTAAAAATAAAAATTTCTCTTAAACCGCTTCATCGATCGACGTGAAACTTCACATTGATAATCTAATAGTGATGGGGATAATATGTTATTTAAATTTTAACCTGATCGGACGCAAGATCTGGCAGCCATAATAATTAATTTTTTTGAATCTGGGTTGTTTTTGATGGGGCTTTTATTATTTCTTTATTTAAATAAGGCTCACTTGCTGCCGCCTGGGATGTGTTGAGGTAGAGGCAGCTGAAAACTCGAATCCTATCCAGGTTCCTCCTAATGACTTAATCTTTGCTTTTTGCTTGTTTTGGGTTCCTTCTGCATTACTTCCCCAATGGCAGGACTTGTACCATATTTGGTCTTCCATTTGACTTGAATTGAACTTAATTTTAATTCCCATCCTAAATTCAATTGAATAATAATAAACGTTATGGGTTAGGTTCAAGTGTCCTGATCAAACCTGGACATCTTGTGCCTGCGTCATCACTGCCAGCAGTTTTAAAGCTGGCAGTTCTAGTACGTCTAATATTATTAATTACATAACAACACCTGTACACAAACACCACATAAATGAAGTTCCTCGGTGAGGGTCTACACTCTCTGATATGCTCTTTTTCTTGTCTCTTTATGTTTTCTTGTGTGTTATTGGTACAGCCACCAACTATAATCTGCAGGACACAAGCACTACCACTTTCAAGAGAAGTTACCATTATGAGGAATCGTTATTTTTGAATCGTCCTTTAGGAGTTTAAGTGGTCTTGTCTTTTTTACGTTCTCTCGTGGGTGTTCCCAATTTTTTCATTTAGAATTTTGTCAAGAAAACCCAAGGTTACTTTGTTTCGCATAAGTCCAACCAGCAGTTGGATGTTGTCTCAACCTGACTTCAATATGAATATTAAACACAAGAACAACCACAAAGGCATGGCACTTTAACACAGAAAAGCAAATGATGGACTGGCTCTTTTCCGCACTCGTTTTGCTGCCTGATATGGAATCACACGCGAGAATTCCTTGAAAGGCCCCTTCTCGAAGGAAACCATTCTATAATATGAAAAATGGTTTCTATATCTAAAAGGAGCCAGAAATCACTCGTTTCCTACGACATGGCTCCCTCTCCAGAAGTAGCAAGAACTTCCCCGAACACTCACAATCTTTCCACCAAGCTGCCAAATCTAACTTAATATTAACACCTTCACCTTTTTATTCTACTCGTACATTTACAATTTAATATCGCCTCAAACATTACAGAGTCCTGTATAATAAACAATTGGTTCCATATTGAATAATAGCGTAGACAAGGCGCATGATCATCACACAAAAACACCATTGAGCCAGTTTCTCGTAATTGCTGACTATTCTCAGTTAGAAATTCAATTGTTGAATGATGAAAACTATGGCGGTCAGGATTTTTGGTGTGGTAATTCGGATTGTGACAACAAGGTTGTGCTGCACATCTTCCCCAGATGACATGGAAGGCCACCTGCCTTACCAGGCAGATTTCTGATTCTCATTGATGCATGCCCTCCCGCCTTAACGCCTGCAGTTGTTATGCCCACAGGGACGCCGGTGGCGCTGCCCTACTGATTCCATGGTGACACCATGGCACCATAGAAATGGTTGTGCTGCCACATCCACTGGCATCAGAACAAACAAATGTAAGCAAATGCATTTGTACCGTAATACACTATTTTGTGGCCAATGATCACTTGCACGCGGATATAACTGTAACCTGTTTTACCACCACTGCATGTTGTCTATTACCCCATTTAACTGCTTACTACATTTGGGTTTTTTTATTTATTGTGATGTTGGTTACTACATCTTCAGCTTCCTGCTTACTGATGCCAGATCAGACCCATGCCCCATGTCTTCACTACTTTGTAATAAGGTGCATACCCATGCCATTGCTATCTTTTGCAATCTCCCCGTTTTTATTTAAAAGGCAATTTATATATTTTTGGGAAAACCAATTTTTAGTTGGGGAAGGGTTTCAGGGACTGAAACCAAATAGCAATTAGGTAATTAAAGCAAGTGAGGTAGAGGAGTTTAACCTCCCAGATGACCTCAGCGTTACCAAGATGAAATTGGGAGAGTAAGAAAATTTTAAAACAATATGTGAATAAGTGAGAAAAATAAATGTTTTTGAGAACAAATCCTGTTTACAGGTATTGTGGGCCAACTACTTGATGCAATCAGAACTCGTAAAATTCTCCATTGGATTAGTGTGCGTGTGCATGCCGAATAAGCATTTCTAACTTGGCAGGCCAAAAATGTTATTTTATAAAAAGAAAAAACAACTATATAGCAAGCGGGCTGCCAAAGTAGGATATACATTATGAATAAAGTACAGTCCTTACTGTATACCTACTTTGCAGCACCTCCTGTAATTAAAATCGCAATAAATCCATACTGCGTTCTCCAGCCTTTAATTGATTCAAGAATGACAACATTTCAAGTTTGCAATAGGAAACAAAACTATGCCTCCGCTGACCTTCTTCAAGAGTGAAAGAAAACTTATAAACTTATTCTAAACTTCCTCTATCACCCGAAAGAGGGTGGGCCAAGCTGAAAACAACCAATCACAGCTGTGCTCTGCGAACTCGTGCTTTCAACACATTGGCATGCGAAATCCAAACCAGTCTGACCAGTTAATGCAAAAGGTTGGGGGAGGGGTCGCCTGTGTAAGGAGTGAGGGCGAATACACACACACACACCACACACACACACACACACAACCACACACACACCACACACACAACTTAGGTAATATATATGTTGAGAATGCAGTTCCAATAAAAATCAAATTTTATCTTAACGGCATTAAAACAAATGTGATGTGCAGTGAGGTGTGGATGAGTGTGTGGCGTGATGTGGGTGTTAGAAGAGGGGATAGGTGTGTGGATTGACTTTAATATATCAACGTAAAGCCAAAAACTGGGTAGTACATGACATTCACTCTCTTCTTTTTTTTAACGTAGGAGTACCACTGTGCGGTTTACACATGAGTGGACCAAATGCTAGCGGGGCAATTCCACAAACCTCCTCTTTGACAGATGCTAACAGTGCCTTAAATAGCGGTGTGTGTGTGTGTTGTGTGCATGTGCGTGCGTGCGTGCTTGTGTGATATATTGTTATGGCAATAACATATAATTGTTATTGGTCCGGTGGCGAGAACGACCCACTAGATGGCGGGAAGGTTTGCATCGTTTCCCCACTAAACTCCCGGAATTGTAGGCCGTCGCCTCGGATAACTCCACGAGCCGGCGGGCGTTAACCGACCGTGGTCACCAATATTTCAACCGCGGCAGCCGTAGGGTCTATTTGTCTATAACCAATTTTACCTTAATTAACGACGCTGATTTCGCACATTTACCGGGAACACCGACGCCCTCGCGCTACGTCTTGCTCGAACCGGGTCACTCCACGGACTGCCCGGCAGAGCGTTCCAACCACCGACTACCAACTCTGGTTTCGGGTGCAGCCGAGCCGGAAACTTCCAAAGCCGTGCTGGCAGAACATGAACGGATTATCGGGCTATAAAAAACCCGGCTAAACCCAATTCCGAAAAAAAAACCAGCTGGACCAATAGCAAGGAAGGGATGGAAACGAAAACTGGGGGCATTTTCTAACAAGTTTTATTTACAGTAAATGAAACACCAAAGCAAGACAAGCGCGAATATGCAAGTATTCCAATGATCCAAAAACACCTTATTCAGTTCCACTCTAAAGATGGGCCCACACGCAGCCACACACACAAAATGAAAAGAAACCCAGAGTCTTTATTGCGACCCTCGTCAAGCCGTGAGAGAGACAAGGTGTGGGCCAGGTTTGTTGCGTGTACCTGACCGTCGGAGGGAAGGGCGTGCCGCGATGCGGCATGTGACAATGGTCGCTGGTTTCTGTCCCCCAGTCCCACTGTGGGACTCGAGCGTCGTGCGTGGAGCTCGGGTTGTGAAATGGCCGGGGTCCACGGTAGGGGGGGTCGGCGTCTCGCTTTTCCCTTCCTCGTAGAGGCCCAGCAGAGACACGTTCGCCGCCTCGACGCCCACCAAAAACTCTCAAAATAACTTTTGGAAGACTCTCCAAGCACCCCAAAAAGACTCTCCCAGACCCCAAAAAGACCACCCAAGACCTCAAAAAGACCCTCCAAGACTCAAAAAAGACCACCTCAGAGAGGTGCTCGGGAATTTAGTGGACCTCCCTCAGCGGGGAGGGGCCTTAGGTGAATACCACCTCGCTGTCCGCCTCGATTGACAGTTTTCCTACGGCCCACCTTTCCGGGGCGGGCCTTGGCCTTCTCCGGGAAACCCAGCCACTCCTCCACCCGCGGCCCACACTCGAGCTAACAGTTATCAACGCTGCACGGCCCCCTGCCGGGAACCCCAGCCAGTCTTCCACGCGGGTTCATACTGACGAGTAAACAGTTCATGTTGCACAGGCCATCGTGCAAGAGTTACTTACGTTTGTGGAAGGAACGTTGCTTGAAGCGGCAAGGCAACGGCTGCAAAGACCCTGCCTTGGCAAGTCAGAGTGCTTCGTAGACAGCGGCGTGGGTAGTGGATCGTAGATATGGGAAATTGGAAATGGTGTTGGTTGCTTCGTTGCGAGGGTTCGTCTGCGAGTGTAAAGATTTAATAACTTAACTAAAAAGAAAAATCGCAACGCATGCCTTATTCTCCCCACTTAGTCAAAAGGAAAGGGATCTGACTACCACACTATTACTTAACAACATAACTGAATTTTGGGACTCTGTGTGTTGAAGAATGCAAATGGTTTCCAGATCCGTAACACTACCCCCCCCCCCTTTTTTATAGGACTCGCACCCGAGTCTTTAATTTCGTGTGGCATGCAGGTGTAGGTTTTCCACCCGTACGTTTTACCTATGGGATGTCTCTTGAGTGCCGACATTTGGAAATACGTCCTAAAAAATAAATAACCAAGTGCGTTGCGTAACGAAACTAACAGATTCCACTTGCGACAACTTAACTATATTGCCGGAACTAAACAAACAGGTGGTGTTAAAATCATGTTACAGTCCTAATTGATTTACACTACCAGGACCCTGATTATTAGAAGGAGAGAAAACCAGCAAAGTTAACATTGTAGGGTGTAGTGCACGCAAGTATTGATGGTCAATTGTCTTTAGGGCCTTCAAACGGTCCCCTTGATTGTCGTTGAATTCTTCTTTTTTTATCTTGCCAAACGCAGAGCGTTTTTGCCAGATCTGTTTTCTTCGTCGGTTTGTTTGTGATATTTATTTATTTGTACAATTGGATTTTCAAAGTTTCAATTAGCGTCTGTAGATCACAGTTTTCGTTGCAATCGCTCTTCAAACTTGATATGTATACTCGTGAGCGCAATAGCTATTCCACACACAAAATATGTTGAAGGTCACGGTCAAAGGTCAAGGTCTCACCAGAAGGTCAAACATCAAAATCAACGGAAACCCTAACTTTTGAGTTAATTTTTATCGGGATCATCTCCAAACTTGGTTGGATATATTAGATATTCGATAGGCCGCTCGGCTGATTAGTTTTTGGTGGCGATCGGCCTTGACCTTCATGGTTAGCGGGGCTAAGGTCGAAGTTGACGATCAGAAGGCTATTTTTAAATCTTTTGACTAAACAATATCGAAGTAGTACCTCAAATGAAGGCCCAAAGAAGAGTGCTTTTCAGATAGAGCTATAATTGACGACAGAATTTCTTTGCTGACGTCAATTTGACGCATATAAATATTTTTTGTTGTGTGGCAAGATAAACCTTCAGCCTATGGCTGAGGTCGCATCTCGTTTCTTTTTTTTTTGCTGCTGAGGCAACTCACCCTAACACGGCAGGCCATACGCCGTTTCACAGGCCATTTGAACTGGCCTTTTATACAACAAGGAGGTATCCAGGGCTGCTCAAATGCAGGTCCCGGTATGCGGGCTGCCTGCAGGGCAGTCCTTGCAAATAACTTTCAGAGATGGTCCTGGAGCACATGGTTGGAAGTTGTGACAATGGGGAAAGCAAACAAAGGCAGGGCGGGTTATGGAGGCAAGGCAAAGGGCAGCCAAAGCATTGGCAGGGCAAACGCAGACCAGCAGATGCAGTGCAACAGGAGGTCGGCGCATGAAGCTGGCCGGCCTCGAGTCTGCGTCTCGTGGGTTGTGGAGGGAGTGCGTTGGCGCTGGCCGGTCTATGAAACGGCTCGCGATCTACCCTACAGCTCCCCCCAACCTATCGCGTATGCCATGTTCCTTGTCCATACCCACCCCCATTAGCTTGTACAAAACAAACAAACAAAAAATTACACTTTTTATCCCCGCCGCGTGCCCCCCCCCCCCCCCCCTGGCCGGAAAGGGGGATATGATCACCCAGCGCGGACTGATCCGTCCAGCTGTCCGTCCGTCCGCTCCGTCCGTCCGGCGTCAACATTTATAGCGTGAGTGCGATAACTCATAAACTGTTCGCAATCGTTTTGAAATTTGGGTCCACACTGTACCACCTGAAAAGGAAGAACCCTATTGATTTTGGGCGTAGGCCGGATCCAAGATGGCCGACTGGGGCGGCCATCTTGAAAAAAATGTTTTTTCGCCATATCGATTTGAAATTTTGAGTCACACATGTACACCTGAAAAGGAAGAACCCTATTGATTTTGGCGTGGCCGGATCCAAGATGGCCGACTGGGGCGGCGTCAAACTTTTATAGCTGTGAGTGCGAATACTCATTAAACTGTTCGCCATATCGATTTGAAATTTGGGTCACACATGAACCACCTGAAAAGGAAGAACCCTATTGATTTGGGCGTGGCCGGATCCAAGATGGCCGACTGGGGCGGCCATCTTGAAAAAAATGTTTTTTGTAATAATGGAAAAACCGCTTATCTGATTTCAATTATTTTTGCGTTACTACGTTCCTCACCCCTGGGGAACTTTTTCGAGATGATGACCAAATGGTGTCTTGTTTCCAATTCACCTCCCTCATTATCTGCGAATATGTATGACCTTTTTCATTCAATGGCGGGGATTCCCCATCTCTGATGGTATATTTATTATTATTATCCCGCCCCCCGGAGGGAGGGAGCGGGATATTGTAATCGTCTGGTTTGTTTGTCTGTTTGTCTGTCTGTTAGCAACTTTACGGCAAAACGGCTTTAGCAAACACTATCAAATTTAATCCACAGGTGGGCAATGAACCTTGGACGACCCCATTAACTTTTGGGTCCCAATTGGATCAAAGGTCAAGGTCACGAAAAGATCAAAATCGTTTTTCACTCATAACTTCGTCAAAAATGATCTGATTTACTCAAACTAAGCTTATAGTGAACCTTATTCTATTTGTCACTTATAATTCTTCCCATTCCTATTGTGAAAAATGCATAATTGTGAAGAATTTGATAGTGTTTGCTAAAGCCGTTTTGCCGTAAAGTTGCTAACAGACAGACAAACAGACAAACAAACCAGACGATTACAATATCCCGCTCCCTCCCTCCGGGGGGCGGGATAATAATAATAAATATACCATCAGAGATGGGGAATCCCCCGCCATTGAATGAAAAAGGTCATACATATTCATATTCGCAGATAATGAGGAAGGTGAATTGCAACAAGACACGATTTGGTCATCATCTCGAAAAGTTCCCCAGGGGTGAGGAACGTAGTAACGCAAAAATAATTGAAATCAGATAAGCGGTTTTTCCATTTATTACAAAAAACATTTTTTTCAAGATGGCCGCCCCAGTCGGCCATCTTGGATCGCGGCCACGCCCAAATCAATAGGGTTCTTCCTTTTCAGGTGGTTCATGTGTGACCCAAATTTCAAATCGATATGGGCGAACAGTTTAATGAGTTATCGCACTCACAGCTATAATGTTGAGCCGCCCAGTCGGCCATCTTGGATCCGGCACGCCAAAATCAATAGGGTTCTTCCTTTTCAGGTGGTAGCATGTGTGACTCAAAATTTCAAATCGATATGGCGAAAAAACATTTTTTTTCAAGATGGCCGCCCAGTCGGCCATCTTGGATCCGGCCTACGCCCAAAATCAATAGGGTTCTTCCTTTTCAGGTGGTACATGTGTGACCCAAATTTCAAAATCGATATGGCGAACAGTTTAATGAGTTATCGCACTCACCAGCTATAAATGTTGACGCCGCGACGGACGGACGGACGGACGGACAGCTGGACGGACAGCCGCGCCCTGGGTGACAATATCCCCCTTCCGCCACGCGGCGGGGATAAAAAGTGTAATTTTTTGTTTGTTTGTTTTGTTACAAGCTAATGGGGGTGGGTATGGACAAGGACAGGCATACGCGATAAGGTTGGGGGAGCTGTAGGGTAGATCCGAGCCCGTTTCAAGACCGGCCAGCGCCAACGCACTCCCTCCACAACCTCACGAGACCAGACGCGAGGGCCGGCCAGCTTCATGCGCCGACCTCCTGTTGCACTGCATCTTGCCTGGTCTGCGTTTGCCATGCCATGCTTTGGCCTGCCTTTGCCTTGCTCCATAACCCGCCCATTGCCTTTGTTTGCTTTCCCATTGTCACAACCTTCACCATGTGCTCCAGGACCATCTCTGAAGTATTTGCAAGGACTGCCCTGCAGGCAGCCGCATTACCGGGGACCTGCATTTGAGCAGCCCTGGATACCTCCTTGTTGTATAAAGGCCAGTTCAAATGGCCTGTGAAACGGCGTATGGCCTGCCGTGTTAGGGTGAGTTGCCTCAGCAGCCAAAAAAAAAGAAAACGAGATGCGACCTCAGCCCATAGGCTGAAGGTTATCTTGCCAAAAACAAAAATATTTAATATCGTCAATTGACGTCAGCAAAAGATTTCTGTCGTCAATTATAGCTATATCTGAAAAGCACTCTTCTTGGGCCTTCATTTGAGGTACTACTTCGTATTGTTAGTCAAAGATTTAAAAATGACCTTCTGATCGTCAACTTCGACCTTAGGCCGCTAACCATGAAGGTCAAGGCCGATCGCCCACCAAAACTAATCAGCCGAGCGCCTATCGATATACTATATATCCCAACCAAGTTTGGAGATGATCCGATAAAAATTACTCAAAAGTTAAGGGTTTCGTTGATTTTGATGTTTGACCTTCTGGTGACCTTGACCTTTGACCGTGACCTTCAACATATTTTGTGTGTGGAAAGCTATTGCGCTCACGAGTATACATATCAAGTTTGAGAGCGATTGCACGAAAACTGTGATCTACAGAGCTAATTGAAACTTGAAAATCAATTGTAACAAAAAAATAAATACACAAACAAACCGACGAAAAAACAGATCTTGCAACAACGCTCTGCGTTTGGCAAGATAAAAAAAGAAGAATTCAACGACAATCAAGGGACCTTTGAAGGCCCTAAAGACAATCTGACCATCAATACTTGCTGTGCACTCACCCACAAATGTTAACTTTGCTGTGTTTTCTCTCCTACAATCACAGGGTCCTGGGTAGTGTAAATATTTGGACTGTACATGATTTTAAACACCACCTGTTTTGTTTAGTGCCGGCAATATAGTTAAGTTGTCCAAGTGAATCTGTTAGTTTCGTTACGCAACGCACTTGGTTATTTATTTTTAGGACGTATTCCAAATGTCGGCACTCAGAGATCCATAGGTAAAACGTACGGGTGGAAAACCTACACCTGCATGCCACACGAAATTAAAGACTCGGGTCGAGTCTATAAAAAAGGGGGGGGGGGTAGTGTTACGGATCTGGAAACCATTTGCATTCTTCAACACACAGAGTCCCAAAATTCAGTTATGTTGTTTAAGTAATGTGTGGTAGTCAGATCCTTTCCTTTTGACTAGTGGGGAGAATCAAAGGGCATGCGTTGCGATTTCTTTTTAGTTAAGTTATAAATCTTTACATCCAACGAACCCTCCAACGAAACAACCAACAACCATTCCATTCCCCATTCACGATCCACTACCCACCCGCTGTCTACAAGCACTCTGATTGCCAAGGCAGGGTCTTGCAGCCGTTCCTTGCGCGCTTCAGCAACGTTCTTCCACAAACGTAGTAACTCTTGCACGATGGCCTGTGCAACATTGATACTGTTACTCGTCAGTATGAACCCGCGTGGAAGACTGGCTGGGGTTTCCCGGCAGGGGCCGTGCAGCGTTGATACTGTTACTCGAGTGTGGGCCGCGTGGAGGAGTGGCTGGGTTTCCCGCAGAGGCCAAGGCCCCGCCCGGAAAGGTGGGCCGTAGGACCTGTCCAATCAGAGGCGGACAGCGAGGTGTATTCACCTAAGGCCCCTCCCCGCTGAGGGAGGTCCATAAATTCCCGAGCACTCTCTGAGGTGGTCTTTTTGAGGTCTTGGAGGGTCTTTTTGAGGTCTTGGGTGGTCTTTTGGGGTCTGGGAGAGTCTTTTTGGGGTCTTGGAGAGTCTTTCCAAAAGTTATTTTGAAGAGTTTTTGGTGGGCGTCGAGGCGGCGAACGTGTCTCTGCTGGCCCTCTACGAGGAAGGGAAAAGCGACCCCGACCCCCCTACCGTGGACCCCGGCCATTCACAAACCCGAGCTCCACCACAGAACCTCGAGTCCCACACGTGGACTGGGGACCAAAACCAGCGACCATTGTCACATGCCGCCATCGCGAGCACGCCCTTCCTCCGACGGTCAGGTACACCAACAAACCTGGCCCACAGCTTGTCTCTCTCCACGGCTGCGAGGGTCCAATAAAGACTCTGGTTTCTTTTCATTTTGTGTGTGTGTCTGCGTGTGGCCCATCTTTAAGTGGAACTGAATAAGTGTTTTTGGATCATTGTGAATACTTGCATATTCGCGTTGTCTTGCTTTGTGTCTTCATTTACTGTAAATAAAACTTGTTAGAAATGCCCCCAGTTTCGTTCCATCCCTTCCTTGCATTGGTCCAGCATGGTTCGGATCTGGGTTTAGCCGGGTTTTTATAGCCCGATAATCCGTTCATTCCTGCCAGCACGGCTTTGGAAGTTTCCGCTCGGCTGCACCCGAAACCAGAGTTGGTAGTCGGTGGTTGGAGCTCTGCCGCAGTCGTGGAGTGACCCGGTTCGAGCAGACGTGCGCGAGGGCGTGTTTCCCCGGTAGTCGAAAATCGCGTCGTTAATTAGGTAAATGGTTTATAGACAAATAGACCCTACGCTACGCGGTTGAAATATTGGTGACCACGGTCGGTTAACGACCCGCCGGCTCGTGGAGTTATCCGAGCGACGGCCTACAATTCGGGAGTTTAGTGGGAGAACGATGCAACTCCCCCATCTAGTGGTCGTTCTCGCACCGGACCATAACAATATATATGTTTATTGCCATAACAATATATACACAAGCACGCACGCACGCACACACACAACACACACACACACGCTATTCTAAGGAAACTGTTACATCTGTCAAAGAGGAGGTTGTGGAATTGCCCGCTAGCATTTGGTCCACTCATGTGTAAACCGCACAGTGGTACTCCTACGTTAAAAAGAGAGAGTGAATGTCATGTACTACCCAGTTTTGGCTTTACTTGATATATTAAAGTCAATCCACACACCTATCCCCTCTCCTAACACCCACACACGCCACACACTCATCCACACCTCACTGCACATCACATTTGTTTTAATGCGTTACAATAAAATTTGATTTATTGGACTGCATTCTCAACTATTATATTACCCTAAGTGTGTGTGTGTGTGTGTGTGTGTGTTGTGTGTGTGTGTGTGTGTGGTGTGTGTGTGTGTATTCCACTCACTCCTTACACAGGCACCCCTCCCCCACCCTTTTGCATTAACTGTCAGACTGTTTGATTTCGCATGCCAATGGTTTGAAAGCACGAGTTCCAGGAGCACAGCTGTGATTTGGTTGTTTCAGCTTGGCCCACCCTACTTTCGGGCTGATAGAGGAAGTTTAGAATAAGTTTATAAGTTTCTTCACTCTTGAGAAGGTCAGCGGAGGCATGTTTTGTTTCCTATTGCAAACTGAAATGTTGTCATTCTTTGATCAATTAAAGGCTGGAGAACGCAGTATGGATTTATGCGATTTTAATATACAGGGGGCTGCAAAGGTAGGTATACAGTAAGGACTGTACTTTATTCATTACTGTATACCTACTTTTGCAGCCCCTTGCATATATATTTTTTTTCTTTTTATAAAATAACATTTTTGGCTGCCCAAGTTAGAAATGCTTATTCGGCATGCACACGCACACTATCCAATGGAGAATTTACGAGTTCTGATTGCATCAAGTAGTTGGCCCACAATACCTGTAAACAGGATTTGTTCTCAAAAACATTTATTTTCTCACTTATTCACATATTGTTAAAATTTTCTTACTCTCCAATTTCATCTTGGTAACCTGAGGTCATCTTGGGAGGTTAAACTCCCTCTACTCTCACTTGCTTTAATTACCTAATGCTATTTGGTTTAAGTCCCTGAACCCTCAACTAAAATGTTTCATATATATGCTTTAAATAACGGGGAGATTGCAAAAGATAGCAATGGCATGGGTAGCACCTTATTACAAGTAGATGAAGACATGGGGCATGGGTCTGATCTGGCATCAGTACAGGAAGCTGAAGATGTAGTAACATCATCTTAAGTAGTAACAGTTAATGAGGGTAATAGACAACATCAGTGGTGGTAAAACAGGTTACAGTTATATCCAGCGTGCAAGTGATCATGGCCACAAAATAGTGTTTACGGTACCAATGCATTTGCTACATTTGTTTTTCTGATGCCAGTGGATGTGGACACAACCTTTCTATGGTGCCATGGGTGTCACCATGGAATCAGTAGGGAACGCCACCGGCGTCCCTGTGGGCATAACAACTGCAGGCGTGTAAGGCGGAGGTGCATCATCATGAGAATCAGAATCTCCTGGTAGGCAGGTGCTTCATGTCATCTGAGGGAAGATGTGCAGCACAACCTTGTTGTCACAATCCGAATTACCACACCAAAAATCCTGACCCCCATAGTTTTTCATCATCAAAATTGAAATTTCTAACTGAGAAATGTCACAATTACGAGAAACTGGCTCAATGGTGTTTTTGTGTGATGATCATGCTTGTCTACCTATTATTCAATATGGAACCAATTGTTTATTATACAGGACTCTGTAATGTTTGAGGCGATATTTAAATTGTAAATGTAGAGTAGAATAAAAGGTGACAGGTGTTAATATTAAAGTTAGATTTTGCAGCTTGTGGAAAGATTGTGAGTGTTCGGGGAAGTTCTTGCTACTTCTGGAGAGGGAGCCATGTCGTAGGAAACGAGTGATTTCTGGCTCCTTTAAGATATAGAACCATTTCATATTTATGAATGGTTTCCTCGAGAAGGGGCTTTCAAGGAATTCTCGCGTGTGTCCATATCAGCAGCAAAACGAGTGCGGAAAAGAGCCAGTCATCATTTGCTTTTCTGTGTAAAGTGCCATGCCTTTGTGGTTGTTCTTGTGTTTATATTCATATTGAAGTCAGGTTGAGACAACATCCAACTGCTGGTTGGACATTCATCGAACAAGAACCTTGGGTTTTCTGACAAAATTCTAAATGAAAAATTGGGAACACCCTACGAGAGAAGTAAAAAAGACAAGACCACTTAAACTCCTAAAGGACGATTCAAAAATAACGATCCTCATAATGGATACTTCTCTTGAAAGTGGTAGTGCTTGTGTCCTGAGATTATAGTTGGTGCTGTACAATAACACACAAGAAAACATAACGAGACAAGAAAAAGAGCAATCAGAGAGTGTAGACCCTCACCAGGACTTCATTTATGTGGTGTTTGTGTACAGGTGTGTTATGTAATTAATTATTAGACGTAACTAGAACTGCCACTTTAAAACTGCTGGCAGTGATGACCAGGCACAAAGATGTCCAGGTTTGATCAGACACTTGACCCTAACGCCATAACGTTTATTATTATTCAATTGAATTTAGGATGGGATTAAAATTAAGTTCAATTCAAAGTCAAATGGAAGACCAAATAGGTACAGTCCTGCCATTGGAAGTAATGCAGAAAGGAACCCAAAACAAGAAAAAGCAAAGAATTAAAGTCATTAGGAGGAACCTGGATAGGATTCGAGTTTCAGCTGCCTCTACCCTCAAACCATCCAGGCGGGCAGCAAGTGAGCCTTATTTAAATAAGAAATAATAAAGCCCCATCAAAAACAACCCAGATTCAAAAAATTAAATTATTATGGCTGCCAGATCTTGCGTCCGATCAGGTTAAATTTAAATAACATTTATCCCCAATCACTATTAGATTATCAATGTGAAGTTTCACGTCGATCGATGAAGCGGTTTAAGAAGAAATTTTTATTTTTTAAGACTTTCGTTCATATCCAATATGGCTGCAAGACCATGTGACCTATCAATTAATTCATGAACACCCTGGTATTCCCAAGTCTGGGGAACATGTGTGGTGAAGTTTCCCCTCAATTTGTCCAGCCTTCCTTGGAGAAGAAGAGTATTGGTTTAAAGATTTTATGGTAAAACGAAATATGGCTGCCAAAACCACGTGAATCAATGATTGTTCAGAGGTGGAAATGTTTTGTCCTCATGGATAGGTGGTCATCGCTGTAAAGTTTCACCTTGATCTGTTCATCTGTTTCAGAGAGGTTTTTGAAGGTTTTTTATTTTTATTTTTTTAAAATAAATAGTGGCTCGGAACACATGAGCTGAATGACATCTCAATTTTTTTTCTGTTGGACGCAATTTGTTCCAAAAATGACCCTCAAATATTTTCATACATGATCGGATGTAGCGTTTTAACAAATGCAATTATGTCATAATGAAGGCCACCTATGACATCATTAAAAAAAGCTCACTATTCACATTTGGAGTTGCTTGCATGTGTGCCAAGTTTCAAATTTTTCCATGTGTAGTTTCGGAGATACAGAGCTCAAAGTTTTTCCATTTTTCCAACATGGCTGCCACACCATGTCACCACTATTGGGAAAAAATGTCATAATTATCCTTAAAGCATTCTACATGAAGGTAGTCGCTCCTATGGTGAAAATTTTTGCGTCAATCCGCCAAACAGTTGCAGAGAAAAACTGTACTCACATTCTGTTGCAGAGAAACAAACAAACAAACCCAAATGCAATAACCTCCATCGTCTGGTGAGGTAACTAGAGAGTTCATAGAACACCTTAGCGCCGTGCAGTGTTCAAAGTGTATTATTCAATTGCAATAAAATAATGATATTAAGGTTGTAATAAAAAAAATTCCAAGAAAGTTTTAGCATCAAATTGATGAGTTTGGTACACCCACCGTTATTTAAATGTCCAAGTACTGCAAACCCAGGAAGGATTTTGAAAGTAGCAAAAAGGCGATTTGGGGTTAAGAGTTGTTCAAGTGCACAATTCAAGTTGAAATAAAAGACTTTAAAGGTCGTAGATAAAAAATATTTTTTCTGCAGTTTACCGCTGTTGATGCAGTGACTTTTACACCACCCATTTAAACGTTGCGTTACTTCATTTGTGTGCCCTGTTGTTGTTGTGTGCTTTATTGCATTGCAAAAAACAGTAAAGTTCCTGGTTGGAATGATTTTTCAAATGGTTGTTTGACTGCCAGAGCAGGCAGAGAGAAGTAAAAAAAATTTTATCTCACCTCTCTGCACATGCAATGATCGGGACGATTTCAGAGCAAGTATGCTAGGCGTACAGGTTAGTTTTCCAATTCATGTTTTCAAAATATAACATTCAATTGAAATGAAGTTTGTTCTCCGATTATAAACGGACATTTGTGGACAGTAAGGAACAGCAGACAGAAGTGAACGCAATTGCTTTACCGCTTTTCCGCTCCGCGTGCACGGGGTTACATAAGGAAACCTTGTCACAGCTTGTTAAAATCCAAAGGAACGCTATTTGAGATAAATTTGCAGATGTGTGAACGTGCAAATCAAATGTTTGGCACAAAATCAAATGACTAAAACTGATCTGTTTAACTTGAAAAATAATGAAGAACGACAAACACGTTACCCGTTGCACATTGAACAAACAGCATCGTATGGAGTGGGAGCTTGATGTGAGAATGAAGGGGTCCTGGCTTGGGTCTGGCCTGTGAGTCTGCCGAATATGGTTGGGCACCATTTCCATACAAGACCAAAAAAGACCCGCTTAAGAACCAGAAATTGATTGTAAGAATGAAGTTTAATTTACGAAAAGGCGGGTTGGGAAGACAAATAATAGAAAGCATCACTTTGCAATGCACAAATTTAATTTACAGTGCAGATAATCACGAAACACCCCACCCGACTATATGCCACTGGCTCTCAGACTCACCAAGTGTGGAGAGGGAACAAGAGATGCTTCCTGAAGCAGGTTGTTGGATGTTACGTTCCACAGCAGCTGCCTGTAAGAAGGCCGCCAAGTGTCGACGACGTGCGCCGGTACAGCAGATGGTAGAAAGAAAACTTCACAATGAATGAATACTATATGATTCTGTGGTCAAGCAATAGTGGGTCAAAAACAAGACAGAATAACATCTGATGTTAATTCCATTCTGCATCCTGCCATTAATATACTAGTTTTGTTAATTTATAACAGGATTCTTTTTTAAAGAATGCAAACACAAATAAAATAATTTAAGAATCATTCATTCAATTCATTAATGCAGATCAGCCCATCTTTCAGTCGCACCACAGGACAAAGGTCAAAATGAACTCAATGTTGGGGTTTCCTGGTAATAGCTGGCATACTTGTCAGTGTGGGTTGACCAGAGGGTTTATGGGGCAGAAATTTTGTAATTTGTCAAGGGTGCCGGCGTGACAACTCGCCTACTCTTCGTAGAAAGACACTGTTGATATTTCACATAGCCAAAACAATTACTAGCACACAGATGCACTCAGATGAAAATGTCAAGCTGAAGGATGCCCACTTTGTGTTTGAAATACCATCCTGCGAAGCACCAATCCGACAATATTTATAGTCGGTTAAGGAATCAAACCAGACAGCCAAGCTTAAAGGTAAAGTAGACTAGGTACACTACTGTCGGCACCATCCAGTCGGAACATTAAGATAATAAAATACTGAAAATCAACAAAATGTGTAAACACACAGACCTGTTCACAAAATAACACAAGATAAGTAACAGATGTAAACATTAAAATACACTGAAAAGGCAAGATAAAAAGAAATGAAACTAGAATGAAAAAGTTAAATTATTATATAAACCAATGATGGGGGTGATTTGACATGGTGGTGAACAGCTTCTGAAGACCCTGGAAGGAAGAATGAGATCGAAGAGAATGTGGAAGTTAATTTCCACAGGTGGATAAAAAGAGGAACAAATGAGTGGAGGTGGCTAGTGATCCTAGATTTTAGTAGTTTCACAGAAAAGGGGTTGATGGTGGACCGTGTGAGCTCTGCAGAAACCTTTGGGGAAAAGGGAGGGACAAAGAACAGAAAGAGCAGAGGGTGTAAGACCAGAAAGGAGGGTGGAGAAGACAGAGAGACCACCGCCTGTCTGTGATGGCCGAAGTGAATAGGCGCCATTGACTCGCTGGATCAACGAGAGATTCCAATAATATTAAAGGCCTTGGTTTTCCCATGGCTCAAAGCTGAGGCAGGATGTGAGAGGCAGGGGTAGTCCAGCCAGAGGAGGAGAGCAGTACTCTAATGAAGCTGGCAGATGAAGACCTTGTAGGTGGATAGTTCAGATGGCCAGGAAGGGCTTTGTAGCCGACAAAGGATACTCAGTAGGAAGCTGGCTTTGGAAGGGCAAAACTTTGAAGAGCGTCGCACCCAAGAAAGAATCAATGCCTGATAGTGAGACCCCAGGAGTTTAAATGGATGAACTTCCTCAAGAAGAATTTTTTAGAAAGTAGAATATGAGGGTTTACCAGACGGTCCTTTCGAGAGAGAATAGGGAGAGTGTGAAGATTAGTCAGGATTGAAAGGACATATTCCAAGTATTTGACCCAGATTGTGATTTTTTTTCAAGGTCTGTAAAAGAGGAAAGAGCCAGCATCTGCGGTCTGAATGATGAGGAATGTCATAGCAAGAGGGTGGAGTCATCAAGCCAAAGAGATAAAGAGGATTTTCCAGTCAGAAAGATTATTTTATGACGAAGATCAGGAATAGGAATATGTCGAGAAGCACTGCCTGGGGCAATCCCAGCTTTGAGCAGGGAGAAAGAGATTAAAAGATTCTGTTGACGTGCCACATGCCTGGCTATGAGAGTAGAGGCAAGTCACGTAAGCCATGTGAGGAGTTGGCTTTGGATGCCATAGGCAGAAGAAGTTTGGAGAGAGGCAGGATGCCAGATTGTATCAATGCACCGAGATATGTTCCAAAGAGACGGCCGTGATCTCCATGGCTGAACAATGAAAGGCTCCATCCATTGTTGGTGAGTAGAAACAGCATGTCCAAAGGATGGAGTGACCTGGTCTGAAACAGAAATTGATCTGAGATGAGATTGTTGGAGAAAAGGAAGGATTCAATTAATCAAACTGCAATGATGGTTCCATGACCATGCTGGATGATTGGAAGTAAGCTGATGTCCAGTGGTTGAGGGATCCGTTTTTTGCACGCTTTATATATTATGGCTGTGATGTGGCCGATTTCAGCAAATGGAAAATGACGCTATGGTAATGACAGGGTGGAAAGGGCAGAGAGAGGAAGTGCAAGAGCAGCACAGCGGGGTTTTTAGGAACAGGTGGAGGCTGATGCCGTCGCAGTCCAGTCGTATCCTCAGAGTTGAGAGTTGAATAACCTTCTCCACCTTCTCTGGCACAAAAGACCAAGTCCAGGAGCAGTTTGGATTTGACAGGGAAGGATGGTACCGGAGAGTGAGGGTTTGGGACACAAGATTTTGAGGGCAAACACAGCGAATGGAAGGCATCGGCCATCTCACGAGTGAAGTCGGCTGTGATGCCATTTGAAGAGAAAGGAAGGGATGGAAGGGAAGCATACACCAGAGACAAAAACTTCACAAGGGCCATCACCATGGTTTTGAGGAGGGGAGACAAATTTGAAAGTTTAATTCTTTTGTTGGCCAATGCTTTCTGGCTCTCCTGAGAAGTGATACACACTTGTTGTGGACTTTTTGGAAATACCTTCGGTCGAAATTTGCCTTCCAGGAAGAGAAGGCAAGTTGTTTCAGAGCCAATGCTCACCACAAAGATTTGATGTACCATGGGTGGGAAGAGGCGGAAGGATCATTGAAGATGAGATGAGATTAATCTGGCATGAGAGAGAGAAGCCAGGTTTTTCTATGGAAGAATTCCCATGGCTGAGTTTATAATCCAGGGACAGTAGATACCATGCTATCAGGGAACAGTAGACTGAGAGACCAGTCCTGAAGAGAAATGGCTGCTTGCAGTCCCTGCCATATGCTTTGAGTGAAATGCAGACTCGCCAGCATTGAGGCAGCCTTCTCTGAGCAATAGCCGGAGAGACGTCGACTTTTACAAGCACATGATCAGATGAACCAATTGGAGAAAGAGGAAGAGCAGGTAGAAGATTTTGTGGGAAAGTTTGTCTTTCATTGAATTTGCAGCTATATCATCTTGTTTCACTCCTTGTGCCTTCGCATAGCCACCAATTCTTTCCACATATCTTTCATCCAAGTCGCCCTCTGCCAATTAGTGTTTCCCTCGACTCTCTTTCTCCTCTGCCTTTTTTGTTCCTGTTCCATTCTACGCTCGAGCTCCTTCACGAGACTAGATATTGTGTAAAGATACAAAAAAAGAAGAATAGAGTGGGATTTCTATTCACTACAGGAAATCTTCAACAAATTTTATAAGCCTTTTTCCCTCAATCATGTGAAGTTGATTGATATACTCAGATATCCAGTACAGAATTTACTTGTTATAGTGAAGGTTTACTAAACTATTCTCAAAATTTACAGAATAATTATATGTATGGTTGAAATTGTTTGATAACTCCAGCTTGAAATTGAATGCACAGGAAAAAAGATGACCAAACACACCAGGGTTGTCCATGGCATATTGCAGACTATAATAAAACAATTAACAGGTCTTACATGTACCAATAGAGACCATTCCACAGAAAGGTCACTGCCTCATCGCAGCTCCTGCACAAAAAACACACACACATACTCTCTCAAAACAATATCACTACAACTGTCAGGAGTGATAAGAATATCCTCAGAGGCCATTGTGCTCACATTTACACCTAAGATTTGGCGGCAGGAGCAGGCCATTCGTCCATCATGCCTGAGTTGCACCAACCCCAGTATCATACCTCCACACACATGCTACTAGGCCATGGCTAGATAGGCCACTGTGGCACCCCCCGCCCACCCTCCTCAACAAAACTAATTGTTTTTTTGAAGTGTCTGGATATGCCTGAATACGAATTGAAATGTAACATTGAAAATATTGGGATGCACTAACGCGTGTTTTAGCCTCATGAAAAGGGTGTACGCCTCAAAAATGAATTTTTCGTCATTTTGTGCCAAAAGCGATTTCCGTACCCAATAAGAGTTTTTGATGGCTTCTAGACGACCCATTAACACTGTCAGACTACACATATTATGGCTTTATATAAACATAATCTCATGCTGGTTTCCATGTAAGTGTCTAAAATTAATATAAATCGCAAGAGCTTATATAACATGTTGAGTACTGTACTTGTAATCGCTTATTAATGCCCCATTACTTGTGTTGTAAGTTTTCAATAAAAGCTTTATTTTATCCCTGTTCTATGTTATATTCCTGCTATTAACCCATGAGGTGACATGCCATGCCAATGCCACTGGTGCATTCCCACTTGATGCAAATGGTTCCAATATGCTTGGATACCCACAATGTTATCACATGCCTAAATTGCATATGGTTAATCTGCATGGTGTTTGTTTAACTAATGAACCAGAGCCTCCATCGAGGTCCAAATACCTGACACAGAAATGACTTGGTGCTGAAGAGAAAGCTTGATTTCTCATGAAACAAAGATATCCATATTGAAATTGGTTTTGTGTGAAAGTTTTTTTCCTCCACATAATTATCTATCTATAATTCAGGCAATCTCTGGTGTGTGGTGGTGTCTGTGTGTGTGTGTGTGTGTGTGTGTTGTTGTGTGTGTGTGTGTCTGTGACCGCTGTTTTGCTTGACAACCACTGGTCCGATCATATTGAAAACTTGCATGTATATTGCTTGGGGACCTGAGGATGTGCTTTTCAAGTTGAATATAATCCGCTACGTGTCTTCCCAAAGTTATGGCATTTATTTACCAAAAACGCAATGACAAGACACGTTGTTGCGTGGGCGTGGCCGAATGGGGAAGGGAAGCTCAGTCGGGTTCCCGCATTACGGTTACAACGTACGGGCTTCCGGAGAGTGGATACTTCGTGTATTTCTATAATTTCTCGATTTTCTTATGCGCATTTATAGATAAACACAAATGCCACCAAGTTATGATAGTTTTCATATTAGACGGTTGCATAAATTTCGGTAACATCAGAGTGAGCTGTGTGCTCCGAACCAGGAACGTAATTTTTTTTCTCTCTTTCTTCTCTTTTGTTTTTCCTTGCGATGACAATTGCGAAAAGGCAAATACGTTGGCGCTAATTGAATATTTGAGCATTAAAACTAAATTGCGAATAATCGTAACTGGCCGAATAATATGCGAACATTCCGGCCTACGGCACGTACGGGCACGGGAGAGCGAACGCAAACGGCCTGTTGGTGTTGTGTTTGTTGCTCGCGGGTTTGAATATTTATTAATTAATTAAAATTAATTAATAAAAAATATATTTTTTTTTTTTAACGGGCACGTCTGTATTTTTAAATGTGGCATAGAATATGGCCATTGGAGCAAGTAGTACAGAACCTCCCGCCTAAGGAACTTCAACAACAAATATTCATTTGCAGAATTACTTAAGAATTATTCCCATCATTTACATTGAAGCCACAAGTTAGTTAAGGATATACAATTATTTATTTTGAGACATTACATCAAAATATGTAGTTAAGTTCTCTTTTTTAGCCAAAAAAAATTCGTATGCCAGAAAGCTGCAGCGGGAGACAAGTGATCATCACCTGGAAGGATCAGCAATATCTGCTGACATCTGAAGATGGAGCCGTCACAACAGAAGAGAAGTTTTGAGTCTCAAGTCTGCTCAAGAGGAAATAGTCATTCTCTACTGTGAATATGCCAGGAGCAATCATTTACAACAATGTTATGGTGAAGAAGTCCAGACAGTGACATATTTTTCATCTTCTGCTGACTATGCTCCGACTATGACAGACCAAAGATCATGTTCGACACCAGGCAGCAGGAAACAAGAAGAGGTTCATAGATATCAGTAATATCTCGTGGCTATTCCCAAACAGCATTTGACCAGCATTGATGGCACTTCATGCCTACAGTGGTTGTGATCACGAGTGCTTTGAAGGGGTTAGGCAAAGTGAAGCCATTGAAGACCTCTCAAGGATGCCGAAGTTTGGTGAAGTTCTTGCCAGGCTGGGAAGACACGTGGATGTTTCGAAGGGACCTCATGGATAATCTCAATAGAGTTCACTTGTGCTTTGTATGGAAGATCCGTGTTAGAAGTGTAGAATGAGTTTCGAGTGTCTTGGAGAATGAGTGAGCCTGTGTGCCAAAGATGATGATCATCTCACCCCTCAAGTATATGTTGACCTGGCTACTCATCCTCCATGTAGAAAGAGGTCTGGAGCGCGCACATCAGGAGAGTGAAACTACCAGGTTGGGAAATGGAAGAAGGCCACATGCCAACCCTGATTTGCCTTTTGATCTGGTGACGGACACGGTTGGGCACGTTGTCCAACCAAAAACTGGAAGCCTCTCTGGCATGAGGGGTGTGTTCTTTCCAGCAGCAGTTGACGATATTGCTGAATCAGTGAACACCAAGTGATGATGGAGTGATGAAATCAGATGACGAAGACCAGCAAATAGCAGAGGAACAGGAGTTACTTACCTGGTGACAGCTCAGAGTCTGACAAAGATTGGAAAGAAACATAGGCGAACTATTAGCTGTTGACATTGATTGAAAATGGAATGACAATAAAATCTCATATAATTTACTTTACCTGATGATACAATGAAACTGTATGATCAATGATAATATATCAACAGAAATATCTTGAAATATGTATATGAAAAATTTACCTGTGGTTATCGCTTGGTAAAAGGAACAATGTTACAGACTGTTATTATCTACTATATGTAAAATAAAAATGTTGGTTCAATCATTGTTTGTAATCTAAATTTGGAAATAAGTATGAATGTAGCACATTTAAATAGTATGTAAAATACATTTACGATATTATTCTAGATGGAAAGATATACCAGCGATATTAACATGAAATAATTTCTGGCCAGCAATTTTATTTTATTTTTAAAACCCAACCCTGCTTTGAATTTGTGAATACCGTTCTTTGTTCTTTATAGTGTGATAACATCATGTGTGTTCATGTTATCTGGATTAAATTGTATTTTGAATACTAATATATATGGATAAAAAATTAAGTCATGATTTCTTATTCTGGACTATTGGCAGAAAGAAAAAAAAAATGTCTAAAATAAGCTTTATGTGAAACTTCTACAACACAGTAAATGCAACGGTTAATAAGACGATAAAGTACATGTAACTCCATGTTTTAGGCTCTTGATATATTAATTTAGACACTACATGGAAACAGCTGAGATTATGTTTCATATAAGCCTAATATGTTATCGTCTGACAGTGTAATGGGTCGTCGAGAGCCATTCTGATTGGGTACGGAAATCGCTTTTGGACAAAAGACGAAAATTCATTTTTGGGGTAACACCTTTTCATGAGGCTAAACAGGTAGTGGCATCCCAATATTTTCAATGTTAACATTCAAATTCGTATTCAGCATAATCCATAAACTTCAAAAAACATAGTTTTGTGGGAAGGTGGGGGGGGGGGGGGGGGGTGCATTGTGTGGCCCATCAAGCCCATGGCCCTATACCTACCATCCACAAAAGCCAATATCCCATAATATATCCAATACATCCCAGATAGAGTATTTATGTAAATTCTAGGCGC
>CM068961.1:48475406-48489142 GCA_035128595.1 Eptatretus atami
GCCCCCAGTTCGTTTCCATCCCTTCTTGCATTGGTCCAGCATGGTTCGGATCTGGGTTTAGCCGGGTTTTTATACCCGATAATCCGTTCATTCCTGCCAGCACGGCTTTGGAAGTTTCCGCTCGGCTGCACCCGAACCAGAGTTGGTAGTCGGTGGTTGGAGCTCTGCCGCAGTCGCTGGAGTGACCCGGTTCGAGCAAGACGTGCCGAGGGCGTGGTTTCCCCGGTAGTCGAAATCGCGTCGTTAATTAGGTAAATTGGTTATAGACAAATAGACCCTACGCTACCGCGTTGAAATATTGGTGACCACGGTCGGTTAAACGACCCGCCGGCTCGTGGAGTTATCCGAGCGACGGCCTACAATTCCGGGGAGTTTAGTGGGAGACGATGCAAACCTCCCCCATCTAGTGGTCGTTCTCGCCACCGACCATAACAATATATATGTTATTGCCCATAACAATATATACACACACGCACGCACGCACGCACACACACACACACACACACACGCTATTCTAAGGAAACTGTTACATCTGTCAAAGAGGAGGTTGTGGAATTGCCGCTAGCATTTGGTCCACTCATGTGTAAACGCACCAGTGGTACTCCTACGTTAAAAAAAAGAGAGAGTGAATGTCATGTACTACCCAGTTTTGGCTTTACCTTGATATATTAAAGTCATCCACACACCTATCCCCTCTTCCTAACACCCCACACGCCACACACCCCATCCACCCTCACTCACATCACATTTGTTTAATGCCGTTACATAAAATTTGATTTTATTGGACTGCATTCTCAACTATTATATTACCCTAAGTGTGTGTGTGTGTGTGTGTGTGTGTATTCCCACCTCACTCCTTACACAGGCACCCCTCCCCCACCCTTTTGCATTAACTGTCAGACTGTTTGATTTCGCATGCCAATGGTTGAAAGCACGAGTTCCAGGACACAGCTGTGATTGGTTGTTTCAGCTTGGCCCACCCCTACTTTCGGGCTGATAGAGGAAGTTTAGAATAAGTTTATAAGTTTCTTCACTCTTGAGAAAGGTCAGCGGAGGCATGTTTTGTTTCCTATTGCAAACTGAAATGTTGTCATTCTTTGATCAATTAAAGGCTGGAGAACGCAGTATGGATTTATGCGATTTTATATACAGGGGGCTGCAAAGGTAGGTATACAGTAAGGACTGTACTTTTATTCATTACTGTATACCTACTTTTGCAGCCCCCTGCATATATATTTTTTTCTTTTTATAAAATAACATTTTTGCTGCCCAAGTTAGAATGCTTATTCGGCATGCACACGCACACTATCCAATGGAGAATTTACGAGTTCTGATTGCATCAGTAGTTGGCCCACAATACCTGTAAACAGGATTTGTTCTCAAAAACATTTATTTTCTCACTTATTCACATATTGTTAAAATTTTCTTACTCTCCAATTTCATCTTGGTAACCTGAGGTCATCTGGGAGGTTAAACTCCCTCTACTCACTTGCTTTAATTACCTAATGCTATTTGGTTTAGTTCCTGAAAACCCTCAACTAAATGTTCATATATATGCTTTAATAACGGGGAGATTGCAAAAGATAGCAATGGCATGGGTAGCACCTTATTACAAGTAGATGAAGACATGGGGCATGGGTCTGATCTGGCATCAGTACAGGAAGCTGAAGATGTAGTAACATCACTGTAGTAACAGTTAATGAGGGTAATAGACAACATCAGTGGTGGTAAACAGGTTACAGTTATATCCAGCGTGCAAGTGATCATGGCCACAATAGTGTTTACGGTACCAATGCATTTGGCTACATTTGTTTTTCTGATGCCAGTGGATGTGGACACAACCATTTCTATGGTGCCATGGGTGTCACCATGGAATCAGTAGGGAACGCCACCGGCGTCCCTGTGGGCATAACAACTGCAGGCGTGTAAGGCGGAGGTGCATCATCATGAGAATCAGAAATCTCCTGGTAGGCAGGTGGCTTCATGTCATCTGAGGGAAGATGTGCAGCACAACCTTGTTGTCACAATCCGAATTACCACACCAAAAATCCTGACCCCATAGTTTTTCATCATCAAAATTGAAATTTCTAAACTGAGAAATGTCACAATTACGAGAAACTGCTCAATGGTGTTTTTGTGTGATGATCATGCTTGTCTACCTATTATTCAATATGGAACCAATTGTTTATTATACAGGACTCTGTAATGTTTGAGGCGATATTTAAATTGTAAATGTAGAGTAGAATAAAAAGGTGACAGGTGTTAATATTAAAGTTAGATTTTGCAGCTTGTGGAAAGATTGTGAGTGTTCGGGGAAGTTCTTGCTACTTCTGGAGAGGGAGCCATGTCGTAGAAACGAGTGATTTCTGGCTCCTTTTAGATATAGAACCATTTCATATTTATGAATGGTTTCCTCGAGAAAGGGGCTTTCAAGAATTCTCGCGTGTGATCCATATCAGCAGCAAAACGAGTGCGGAAAAGAGCCAGTCATCATTTGCTTTTCTGTGTACAGTGCCATGCCTTTGTGGTTGTTCTTGTGTTTATATTCATATTGAAGTCAGGTTGAGACAACATCCAACTGCTGGTTGGACATTCATCGAACAAAGAACCTTGGGTTTTCTGACAAAATTCTAAATGAAAAAATTGGGAACACCCTACGAGAGAAGTAAAAAAGACAAGACCACTTAAACTCCTAAAGGACGATTCAAAAATAACGATTCCTCATAATGGATACTTCTCTTGAAAGTGGTAGTGCTTGTGTCTGAGATTATAGTTGGTGCTGTACATAACACACAAGAAAACATAAGAGACAAGAAAAAGAGCAATCAGAGAGTGTAGACCCTCACCAGGACTTCATTTATGTGGTGTTTGTGTACAGGTGTGTTATGTAATTAATATTAGACGTAACTAGAACTGCCACTTTAAAACTGCTGGCAGTGATGACCAGGCACAAAGATGTCCAGGTTTGATCAGACACTTGACCCTAACCCATAACGTTTATTATTATTCAATTGAATTTAGGATGGGATTAAAATAAGTTCAATTCAAGTCAAATGGAAGACCAAATAGGTACAGTCCTGCATTGGAGTAATCAGAAGGAACCCAAACAAGCAAAAAGCAAAGATTAAGTCATTAGGAGGAACCTGGATAGGATTCGAGTTTCAGCTGCCTCTACCCTCAAACACATCCAGGCGCAGCCAAGTGAGCCTTATTTAAAAATAAAGAAATAATAAAAAAGCCCCATCAAAAACAACCCAGATTCAAAAAATTAAATTATTATGGCTGCCAGATCTTGCGTCCGATCAGGTTAAAATTTAAAACATATATTCCCCATCACTATTAGATTATCAATGTGAAGTTTCACGTCGATCGATGAAGCGGTTTAAGAGAAATTTTTATTTTTAAGATTTTCGTTCAATCCAATATGGCTGCAAGACCATGTGACCTATCAATTATTCATGAACACCCTGGTATTCCCAAGTCTTGGGGAACATGTGTGTGAAGTTTCCCCTCAATTTGTCCAGCCTTTCTGGAGAAGAAGAGTGATTGTTAAAGATTTTATGGTAAAACGAATATGGCTGCCAAACCACGTGATCAATGATGTCAGAGGTGGAAATGTTTTGTTCCTCATGGATAGGTGGTCATCGCTGTAAAGTTTCACCTTGATCTGTTCATCTGTTTCAGAGAAGGTTTTTTGAAGGTTTTTTTATTTTTATTTTTTTAAAATAAATATGGCTGCAGAACCACATGACTGATGACATCTCAATTTTTTTTCTGTTGACCAATTTGTTCCAAAATGACCCTCAAATATTTTCATACTGATCGGATGTAGCGTTTTACAAATGCAATTATGTCATAATGAAGGCACCTATGACATCATTAAAAAAACTCACTTATTCCACATTTGGAGTGCTTGCCATGTGCCAAGTTTCAATTTTTTCCATGGTGTAGTTTCGGAGATACAGAGCTCCAAAGTTTTTTCCATTTTTCCAACATGGCTGCCACACCATGTCACCTATGATGTCATAATTATCCTTAAAGCATTCTACATGAGTAGTCGCTCCTATGGTGAAAATTTTGCGTCAATCCGCCAAACAGTTGCAGAGAAAAACTGTACTCACATTCTGTGCAGAGAAACAAACAAACAAACCCAAATGCAATACCCTCTCGTCTGGTGAGGGTAACTAGAGAGTTCATAGAACACCTTAGCCCGTGCAGTGTTCAAGTGTATTATTCAATTGCAATAAAATAATGATATTAAAGGTTGTAATAAAAAAAATTCCAGAAGTTTAGCATCATTGATGCAGTCTTGTACACCACCTTATTTAACATGTCCAAGTACTGCTAAACGGAAGGATTTTGAAAGTAGCAAAAAGGCGATTTGGGGTTTAGAGTGTTCAAGTGCACAATTCAATTGAAATAAAAGACTTTAAAGGTCGTAGAAAAAATATTTTTTTCTGCAGTTTACCGCTGTTGATGCAGTGACTTTTACACCACCTCATTTAACACGTTGCGTTACTTATTTGTGCCTGTTGTTTGTGTGCTTTATTGCATTGCTAAAAAACAGTAAGTTTCCTGGTTGGAATGATTTTCAATGTTGTTTGACTGCCAGACAGGCAGAGAGAGTAAAAAAAATTTTTATCTCACCTCTCTGCACATGCATGATCGGGACGATTTCAGAGCCAAAGTACTGCTAAGCTACAGGTTAGTTTTCCAATTCATGTTCAAAATATAACATTCAATTGAAATGAAGTTGTTCTCGATTATAAACGGACATTTGTGGACAGAAGGACAGACAGACAGAAGTGAACCAATTGCTTAATCCCGCTTTTCGCTCCGCGTGCACGGGGTAATAAGGAAACACTTGTCACAGCTTTTAAAATCCAAAGGAACCTATTGAGATAAATTGCAGATGTGTGAACAGTGCAAATCATGTTTGGCACAAAATTCAAATGACTAAAACTGATCTGTTACTTGAAAATAATGAAGAACGACAAACACGTTACCTTGCATTGAACAAACAGCATCGTATGGAGGGGGAGCTTGATGTGAGAATGAAGGGGTCTGGCTTGGGCTGCCTGGAGTCTGCTCGAATATGTGGGCACCATTTCCATACAAGACCAAAAGAGCACCCTTTAAGAACCAGGAATTGATTGTAAGAATGACGTTTAATTTACGAAAGGCGGGTTGGGAAGACAAAATAATAGATAAGATCACTTTGCATGCACAAATTTAATTTACAGTCAGATAATCACCAAACACCCCACCCGACATATATGCCACTGGCTCTCAAGACTCACCAAGTGTGGAGAGGGAACAAGAGATGCTTCTGAGACAGGTTGTTGGATGTTACGTTCCACAGCAGCTGCCTGTAAGAAGGCCGCCAAGTGTCGACGACGTGCCCGGTACCAGCAGATGTAGAAAGAAACCTTCACAATGATGAATACTATAATGATTCTGTGGTCAAGCAATAGTGGGCAAAACAAACAGAATAACATCTGATGTTAATTCCATTCTGCATCCTGCCATTAATATACTAGTTTGTTAATTTAACAGGATTCTTTTTTAAGAATGCAAACACAAATTAAAATAATATTAAGATCATTCATTCAATTCATTAATGCAGATCAGCCCATTTTCAGTCCACCACAGGACAAAGGTCAAAATGAACTCATGTTGGGGTCCTGGTATAGCTGGCATACTTGTCAAGTGTGGGTTGACCAGAGGGTTATGGCAGAAATTTGTAATTTGTCAAGGGTGCCGGCGACAACTCGCCTACTCTTCGAGAAAGACACTGTTGGATATTTCACATACACAAACAATTACTAGCACACAGATCACTCAGATGAATGTCAAACTGAAGGATAGCCCACTTTGTGTTGCAATACCATGCCTGCGAAGCACCAATCCGACAATTTATAGTCGGTTAAGGAATCAAACCCAGGACAGCCAGCTTAAAGGTAAAGTAGACTAGTACACTACTGTCGGCACCATCCAGTCGGACATTAAGATAATAAAATACTGAAATCAACAAAATGTGTAAAACACACAGACCTGTTCACAAATAACACAAGATAAGTAAAAACAAGATGTAAACATTAAAATACACTGAAAAGGCAAGATAAAAAGAATGAAACTAGAATGAAAAAGTTAAATTATTATATAAACCAATGATGGGGGTGATTTGACATGGTGGTGAACAGCTATCTTGAAGACCTGGAAGGAAGAATGAGATCGAAGAGAATGTGGAAGTTAATTCCACAGGTGGATAAAAAGAGGAACAAATGAGTGGAGGTGGGCAGTGATCCTAGATTTAGGTAGTTTCACCAGAAAAGGGGTTGATGGTGGACCGTGTGAGCTCTGCAGAAACCTTGGGGGAAGGGGGAGGGACAAAGAACAGAAAGAGCAGAGGGTGTAAGACCAGAAAGGAGGTGGTAGAAGACAGAGAGACCACCGACCTGTCTGTGATGGCGAAGTGATAGGCCCATTGACTCGGCTGGATCACGAGAGATTCCAATAATATTAAAGGCCTTGGTTTCCATGGCGTCAAGCTGAGCAGGATGTGAAGCAGGGGAGCCAGCCCAGAGGGGAGAGCAGTACTCTATGAAGCTGCAGATGAAGACCTTGTAGGTGGATAGTTCAGATGTGCCAAGGAAGGGCTTTGTACGACAAAGGATACTCAGTAGGAAGCTGGCTTTGGAGGGCAACTTTGAAGAGCGGTCCACCCAAGAAAGATCATGCCTGATAGTGAGACCCAGGAGTTTAAATGGATGAACTTCCTCAAGAAGATTTTTAAGAAAGTAGATATGAGGGTTTACCAGACGGTCCTTTCGGAGAGAGATAGGGAGAGTGTGAGATTAGTCAGGATTGAAAGACATATTCCAAGTATTTGACCAGCTTGTGATTTTTTTTTCAAGGTCTGAAAAGAGGAAAGAGCCAGCATCCTGCCGGTCTGAATGATGAGGGATGTCATAGCAGAGGGTGGAGTCATCAGCAAAGAGATAAAGAGGATTTTCCAGTCAGAAAGATTATTTTATGACGAAGATCAGGAATAGGAATATGTCGAGAACACTGCCTTGGGGCAATCCAGCTTTGACAGGGAGAAGAGATTAAAAGATTCTGTTGAGTGCCACATGCTGGCTATGAGAGTAGAGGAAGTCAGTAAGCCATGTGAGGAGTTGGCTTTGGATGCCATAGGCAGAGAGTTTGGAGAGTAAGGCAGGATGCCAGATTGTATCAAATGCACGAGATATGTCCAAAGAGACGGCCGTGATCTCATGGCTGACAATGAAGGCCTCCATCCATTGTTGGGTGAGTAGAAACAGCATGTCCAAGATGGAGTGACCTGGTCTGAACAGAAATTGATCTGAGATGAGATTGTTGGAGAAAAGGAAGGATTTCATATCAACTGCAATGATGGATTCCATGACCTTGCTGATGATTGGAAGTAAGCTGATGTCAGTGGTTGAGGGGATCCGTTTTTGCACCTTTATATATTATGCTGTGATGTTGGCCGATTTCAAGCAAATGGAAAATGACCTATGGTAAATGACAGGGTGAAAAGGGCAGAGAGAGGAAGTGCAAGAGCAGCACAGCGGGGTTTTAGGACAGGTGAGCTGATGCCGTCCAGTCCAGTCGTAGTCTCAGAGTTGAGAGTTGAAATAACCTTCTCCACCTTCTCTGGCACAAAAGACACAAAGTCCAGGAGCAGTTGGATTTGACAGGGAAGGATGGGTACCGAGAGTGAGGGGTTTGGGACACAAGATTTTGAAGCAAACACAGAATGGAGGCATTCGGCCATCTCACGAGTGAAGTCGGCTGTGATGCCATTTGAAGAGAAGGAAGGGATGGAAGGGAAGCATACACCAGAGACAAACTTCACAAGGCATCACCAGGTTTTTGAGGAGGGAGACAAATTTGAAAGTTTATTCTTTTTGTTGGCCAATGCTTTCTGGCTCTCCTGAGAGTGGATACACACTTGTTGTGGACTTTTTGGAATACCTTCGGTCGGATTTGCCTTCCAGGAAGAGAAAGCAAGTTGTTTCAGAGCCAATGCCTCACCACAAGATTTGATGTACCATGGGTGGGAAGAGCGGAAGGATCATTGAAGATGAGATGAGATTAATCTGTGCATGAGAGAGAGAGCAGGTTTCTATGGAAGAATTCCCAGGCTGAGTTTATATCAGGGACAGTAGATACCATGCATCAGGGACAGTAGACTGAGAGACCAGTCCTGAAGAGAAATGGCTGCTTGCAGTCCCTGCCAATATGCTTGAGTGAAATGCCAGACTCGCCAGCATTGAGGCAGCTCTCTGAGAATAGCCGGAGAGACGTCGACTTTTACAAGCACATGATCAGATGAACCAATTGGAGAAGAGGAAGAGCAGGAGAGATTTGTGGGAAAGTTTGTCTTTCCTGTGAATTTGCAGCTATATCCATCTTGTTCACTCCCTGTGCCTTCCCATAGCCACCATTCTTTCCCACATCTCTTTCATCCAAGTCCCCCTCTGCCATTAGTGTTTCCCTCCTCTCTTTCTCCTCTGCCTTTTGTTCCTGTTCCATTCTACGCTCGAGCTCCTTCACGAGACTAGATATTGTGTACAAAAAAAAGAAGAAATCGAGTGGGATTTTCTATTCACTACCAGGAAATCTCAACAATTTTATAGCCTCTTTTCCCTCAATCAAATGTGAAGTTGATTGATATACTCAGATATCCATGTACAGAATTTACTTGTTATAGTGAAGTACTACAACTATTCTCAAATTTACAGAATAATTATATGATGGTTTGAAATTGTTTGAAACTCCAGCTTGAAATTGAATGCACAGGAAAAAAGATGACCAAACACACCAAGGGTTGTCATGCATTTGCAGACTATAATAAAACAATTAACAGCTCTTACATGTACCAATAGAGATCCATTCCACAGCAAAGGTCACTGCCTCATCGCAGCTCCTGCACACAAAAACACACACACATACTTCTCTCAAAACAATATCACTACAAACATGTCAGGAGTGATAAGATATCTCAGAGGCCATGTGCTCACATTTACACATAAGAAACTTTGGCGCAGGAGCAGGCCATTCGGTCCATCATGCCTGTGTTGCACCAACCCCAGTATCATAACCCCTCCACACACATGCTACTAGGCCATGGGCTAGATAGGGCCACTGTGCACTCCACCCACCTCCCAAACAAACTATGTTTTTTTGAAGTGTCTGGATATGCTGAATACGAATTTGAATGTTAACATTGAAAATATTGGGATGCACTACCTGTTTTAGCCTCATGAAAAGGGGTACCCTCAAAAATGAATTTTCGTCATTTGTGCCAAAAGTGATTTCCGTACCCAATCAGAATGGCTTCTAGACGACCCATTACACTGTCAGACTACACATATTATGGCTTATATGAACATAATCTCATGCTGGTTCCATGTAAGTGTCTAAAATTAATATATCCAAGAGCTTATATAACATGTTGAGTACATGTACTGTATCGTCTTATTAACTGCCCATTACTGTGTTGTAGAGTTTTCAATAAAGCTTATTTTATCCTGTTTCTTGTTATATATCCAGCTAATTAACCATGAGGTGACATGCCAATGCCAATGCCACTGCATTCCACTTGATGCCAAAATGGGTCCAATATCTTGGATACCACAATGTTATCACATCCTAAATTGCATATGGTTAATCTCATGTGTTTGTTAACTATGACCAGAGCCTCCATCGAGGTCAATACCTGAACACAGAAATGACTTGGTGCTGAAGAGAAAGCTTGATTTCTCATGAACAAAGATATCCATATTGAAATTGGTTTTGTGTGAAATTTTTTTCCTCCACATCATTATTATCTATAATTCCAGCAATCTCTGTGGTGGTGTGTGTGTGTGTGTGTGTTGTGTGTGTGTGTGTGTGGTGTCTGTGACCGCTGTTTCTGACAACCACTGGTCCGATCTAATTGAAACTTGCCATGTATATTGCTGGGACCTGAGGATGTGCCTTTTCAAGGTTTGATATAAATCGGACAAGTGCTTCCCAAGTTATGGCCATTTATTTACCAACCAATGACAAGACACGTTGTTGCGTGGGCGTGGCCGATGGGGAAGGGAAGCTCAGTCGCGTTCCCCATTACGGGTTACAACGTACGGGCTTCCGGAGAGTGATGACTTCGTGTATTCTAATAATTTCTGATTTTTATGCGCATTTATAGATAAACACAATGCCCAAGTTAGATCGTTTTCATATTAGACGGTGCATAAATTTCGGTAACATCAGAGTGAGCTGGTGTGCTCCGAACCAGGAAGTAATTTTTTTTCTCTCTCTCTCTTCTCTTTTTGTTTTTCCTTGGATGACATTGCGAAAGGCAAAATACGTTGGCGCTAATTGAATATTTGGGCATTAAAACTAAATGCGAATAATCGTAACTGCGAATAATATGCAACTTCCGGGCCACGCACGTAGGGGCACGGAGAGCGAAAAACGGCCTGTGGTGGTTGTTGTTTGTTGCTCGCGGTTTGAATATTAATTAATTAATTATAAAAAAATGTTTTTTTTTTTTACGGGCACGTACTAGTATTTTTAATGTGCAGAATATGGCCATTGGAGCAGTAGTACAGACACCTCCCCTCAAGGAACTTCAACAACAAATATTCATTTGCAGATTACTTAAGAATTATTCCCATCATTTACATTGAAGCCAACAGGTTAGTTAAGATACAATTAATTTATTTTGACATTAACATCAAATATGTAGTTAAGTTTTCTCTTTTTTAGCCAAAAGTTCGTATGCCAGAAAGCTGCACGGGAGACAAGTGATCATCACCTGTGAAGGATCAGCATATCTGCTGACATCTGAAGATGGCCGCTCAACATACAGAAGAGAAGTTTTGAGTCTCAAGTCTGCTCAAGAGGAACGGATTCCAGAGTCATTCTCTACTGTGAATATGCCAGGAGCAATCATTACAACAATGTTATGGTGAAGAGTCCAGACAGTGACATTTTTTTCATCTTGCTGCACTATGCTCCGACTATGACAGACCTAAAGATCATGTTCGACACAGGCACAGGAAACAAGAAGAGGTTCATCGATATCAGTGAAATATCTCGTGGCTATTCCCAACAGCATTTGACAGCATTGATGGCACTTCATGCCTACAGTGGTTGTGATACCACGAGTGCTTTGAAGGGTTAGGCAAAGTGAAGCCATTGAAGACCCTCTCAAGGATGCCGAAGTTTGTGGAAGTTCTTGCCAGGCTGGGAGACACGTGGGATGTTTCGAGGGACCTAATGGATAATCTCAATGAGTTCACTTGTGCTTTGTATGGAAGATCTCGTGTTAGAAGTGTAGATGAGTTTCGATTCTTGAGAATGAGTGAGCTGTGTGCCAAAGATGATGATCATCTCACCCACTCAAGTAATGTTGACCTGGCTACTCATCCTCCATGTAGAAAGAGTCTGGAGCAGCACATCAGAGAGTGAACTAGGTTGGGAAATGGAAGAAGGCCCACATTGCCAACCCTGATATCCCTGATGCTGGTGACGGACACGGTTGGGCACTTGTCAACCAAAAACTGGAGCCTCTCTGGTATGAGGGGTGTGTTCTTCCACAGCAGTTGACAGATATTGCTGAATCAGTGAACACCAGTGATGATGGAGATGATGAATCAGATGACGAGACAGCATACCAGAGGAACAGGAGTACTTACCTGGTGACAGCTCAGAGTCTGACCAAGATTGAAGAACATAGCTGAACCATTAGCTGTTGACATTGATGAAATGGATGACAGTAAAATCTCATGATATTGTTACTTACCTGATGAATACAATGAAACTGTATGATCATGATAATATATCAACAGAAATATCTTGATATTGTATATGAAAAATATACTGTGTTATCGCTTGGTAAAGGAAACAATGTTACAGACTGTTATTATCTACTATATGTAAATATAATGTTGGTTTCAATCATTGTTTGTAATCAGAATTTGGGAAATAAGTATGAATGTAGCACATTTATATGTATTGTAAATACATTACGATATTATTTAGAGTGGGAAAGAATATACCAGCGATATTAACATGAATAATGTTCTCAGCATTTATTTTATTTTTAAAACCCAACCCTGCTTTTGATTTGTGAATACCGTTCTGTTCTTTATAGTGTGATACATCATGTGTGTTCTTTATCTGGATTAAATTGTATTTGATACTATATATAGGATAAAAAATTAAGTCAGATTCTTATTCTGGACTATTTGGCAGAAGAAAAAAAAAATGTCTTAAAAATAAGCTTTATTGAAACTTCTACAACACAGTAATGAACGGTTAATAAGACGATACAGTACATGTACTCAACATGTTTACAAGCTCTTGGATATATTAATTTTAGACACATACATGGAACCAGCATGAGATTATGTTTATATAAGCCATAATATGTTCGTCTGACAGTGTAATGGGTCGTCGAGAAGCCATTCTGATTGGTACGGAAATCGCTTTTGGCACAAATGACGAAAATTCATTTTTGAGGGTACACCTTTTCATGAGGCTAAAACAGGTAGTGCATCCCAATATTTTCAATGTAACATTCAAATTCGTATTCAGCATATCCATAAACTTCAAAAAAACATAGTTTTGTTGGGAGGTGGGGGGGGGGGGGGGGTGCAATCGGTGGCCCTATCAAGCCCATGGCCTATACCTACCATCCACAAAAGCCAATATCCCCATAATATATCCAATACATCCAGATAGAGTATTTATGTAAATTCTACTTAAACGCAGCCACCCCCTCCTTTGACGCAACCTTTCCGGGGAGACCATTCCATGCATTAACCATTCTCCGACTGAAAGACCCCTGCCTTAAAACTGTCCTAACTCTCATATTCTTTCCCCTCAAGCTATAGCCCCAGGTCTTAACACTGTCCACTCTGCTGAAAACTTCACTGCGCCTATTTTGTCCAAACCCTTCATTATCTTAAACATCTCTATCAGATCCCCTCGCAATCGCTCCTATCCAATGTATAAAGTCCAGTCTCCTTCAAGCGTTTCTCATAGCTTACCCTGGAATCAATGTAGTAGCTCTATGCTGTACCTTCTCCATTGCAGCTATATCCTTCCTCAGATGTGGTGACCAAAACTATATAATACACAATATGCGAGAGAAGGCTTCAACAAATTCCTGTATCGTGTTAACACGACCTCTTTTGATTTGTAATTTACCCCCATAGTGTAGTAGATAGTAGAAAAATCGTGCAAATTATGATACAAGCATCAAATTTGGCATTTCTGATCATTAAGGCTAAGACACGGACGTTTACTAGTCATTAGCAATATCTGTACTGCCATCCTTTACAGGAAACTAGGTCTTGAGAAACATGTGGTTGGCCCTTTGGCCCAAGCACGATGGATTCCAGTCCATGAGTGTTTCTGGCATTAGGCCTGAAAAGCTAGAGGGATTCCTCATTACTCCATGCGTTCAACTGGATGTGACGTCGTGCTCTGCCGTCCGCGTTAAAGGCAAGAAAATGCATGGCAGACTTGAACGTCTTTTGATGATGTTTCTGAGGAGCGATGCACCAATCTCAGCCAGCATCCAACATTGATCGTGATCTTGACTTTTTTTGAAGTTTTTGTTTTTTTTCAAATTTTCTCAAAATTTGGATTTTCAGAACTGGCGTCAATACAGGCAGATTTGATTAGAAATCCCTCTGGGAACAAATGTGCCC
>CM068961.1:48499283-48511241 GCA_035128595.1 Eptatretus atami
ACAAGAGAGATGATCCACCTCGTTTCAGTGAAGGATCATATTCATGACCATTTGTGAAGTTTCTCTTGTTCTCAAGTTTTGTTTCCGAGGTCTTTTGAGGATCGTCACTCGCAGCCCGGAAGCTTCCAACTGCAGCTTCATCTTGTAGTAATATTCCCAGGGATGGTTTGTAAAGATCTCTGAAAGTTCTTTTCATCATTCCGGTTGCCCAATAACATGGTACAATTTCGGTGCTTTCAGATTCAGGATATTTTCAACTTCATTTTTGAGATCTTGCATGGTCATTTTCTTAAATTTCTGGATTGTTTAGAGTGCCAAAATCATGGGTACTGACACCCAAGTAGTAACGCCTTCTTTTCTTTTTGTACCTCAGTACTATATCCGGTCGCAATGCTTTGTTTTTTAATATTCCACTCGATGGATTTAGAGGTCGTATGTGAGCATTATTCTTGTTTTCAGTGATTTCTTTGGTTCTGTTCCATGAGTTTTTGAATCTGGGATATTGAGGTGTGGTGTGTGTGTGTGTGAGAGGAGAGAGAGAGAGAGAGAGAGAAGAGAGAGAGAGCAGAAGGAGAGAGAAGAGAGAGAGAGCGAGAGAGAGAGAAAGACAGAGAATTTGTGTGTTTTATGAAATGCAACATGTCATCTATACTAAAATGTCAATGGGTGTGTCAGTTTGTCTTCTCCATAACTCAACACCAATGAAACCTAGCACTTGAAATTTGCATGCATACTGTTACGAGTGCCGGTACACGTCGGCCGCAACCGACGCGTCTGACAGAGCCGCAAGCGAGTCGGCCGAACCGAATCGCCCGGAATATAGATCGCCGCCCGGATAAGTCCCGAGTCGACGGGTCCCTTGTACAAGAACCGAAATACGCCAATGGCAGACCCACGTGGGGTTAGGTGTCGATTGCAACTCATGTACCTAAAATACCCACATGCAACTACCGGGTATTCCACCTCGCGGAATCGACGGACAAAACCGCTGAGGCCGAGCTGTCCGTGCGCCGATTCCAAGCCGGCTTAATAGCGAGAACCATCGGTCCAAAATGTTCCCCTTTTAACGCAACCACGGCTTTCTAACTCCCAACACACGAATGCTCAGTCAATGGAAAGAATCGACGCGACGAGCTGCAAACATTTTAACAATTGGGGTATTTATTAATAATCAAGGGAACTAGGGCAAGCACATACAGAAGCAGAATATTCCGACTATACGAAATCAAGATGCAAAGATTTACAGCACACAAAGCACTTAAAATTATTAGACGGGCCCACGGAACACACGTAACGCACACACAAACTCCCAAGAAATGGTGGCTTGAGGCCTTTAATAACAGCTCCAGCCTCGGAGACAGGTGAGCTGAAACTCAGAGCCTATCTCCGAACCTCTCCCACTCGTGTGTTTCAAGTTGGTTCGGACCCGGGCTCCAGCGAGAGCGAGCTGGATCCAATCGCCGTGACCGCGATCCTTCCGAGCTCCCGCGAATCCTCCGCGTTCTCAACACGTGCTGGTGAGCACGAGGCGCCGATCCTTACCCCGTCGATGCATCGCTTCCCCGAGGAACACCTCCAAAGACGAGGTCGCGAGTCGCACCAAGCCGGGAACCAAACGGAGAACAAAGAAGCTCCACGAACCAAGCAAGAAGAGCCAACATTCGCAGCTCGAGCCGAGCCAAACGTGCGGCTCAACTTTCTTCCAAAGCAAAGCAGCTCTCCTAAAGAGCCTAACAGCCATACAGGACCCGAACTCTGCTGACAACTCCTGCTGCAGAAGCAAAAAGCTTCCGAAGGCTCAACTAACGCCAAGCCAAGCAGGACACGACGGCCTGCTGAACGACGCGTCCCCACTCCCAACGACGAACAAAGAAAGGATACTCCTCTTTACCTTCCCGCCCCCAGTCCCCACGCCGCGCGTGACTCAATGCCCTTGTGATCCAACCCCGCTCACACGGGTGGGAGGGAGTATGTGACGTCCATGAATCACGGGACCGGCAGGGGCTCTTCCTCTTCGCAGAAGAGGGGAGGGACGTCTCATTGTTCGCTCCCTAACTATTAAATGATCCGCAGTGCATCTAATCGATTTCTAAACATTTAAACAAATGGAGGTGAGTAGCTAGGGAAGAGCACTTATGCGAGCAGTAGCTGACTCAAAGGAACCTGTATCGTGTTTGCAATCGAATTCCAAAATTCGTAACAATACTAAAGGGAACTCCACAGAAGTGCATGAGTAGAAAATTGTGTGGTTTGCCTAATTAAAACACCCTTTTGAAGATAATCATGGCTTATTTCAATTATATCCTTCATCAAGGCACCGTGTACCATACCTTGACTTGGAAACAGGCCGACGATTTCTTAACTGATAAAAGTTTTTGTTTTTTTTCAACTTTTTCAATCTACATATCGAATGCCTGTTTTATCATAGCCTGTGAATCGCCTTGGTTCATTGTCAATGCTTATAAATGCCCGGAGAGGCCATGCGTTTTTGGCTTTATTCATTTCCACAGTGCCATAACCTCGAGAAGTCTCTTAAACTAAGCTGAATTACAAAATTAAAGCTCCAGAATTGAAACTTGGCAGCAGTTCTGACTCTCTAAAAAGCTGTTCATTTGTCCATTTTCGGACATTGGTTGGGTGTCTCCTTGGAGGTGTTTAATATGATCGCATTGTTTCCCAAGCCAGCTCTCTTTTCAACATTTCGTTGGGTGCTTCCTTGGAGTGCTAAGCCTCTGGTGAGAGCTTCCACTATATTTGCACTGTCACTTGACTACTTTATATCAAGTCGACTTGAACAAACGTCAAGGGCCAACTCGCCTGCGTTGGCCACCATGTTGTTTTGCGGTACAAGGTGGTGTGGCTCTCGCTGAAAATGTGAAAATTTTATTTTAAGCAACGACATTTTCCCTTTTGTACAATTTTCGCATTATACGACTATCAACTTCACAGCATACATAAATACAAAAGACGAACTACAAGGGCACTCGGTAGAGCGCATACCTCTGCCTACAATGAGAGATCCACGAGAACATATCAGGCCCAATACACTTTTTGAAATATCATGCTTATTTATCTGTTTTTGGCGCCATATCTTCAATGGTGGAGTCACTTTAAAATTAATATAATTATTAACCTCCCGCCATCGAAGATCCGGAGGTTACTGTTTTCACCCCCTTTCTGTTTGTTTTGTTGTTTGTTGTTGTTTGTGAACAGTATTACGGAAAAACCTCCTCGACGGATTTCGACGAAACTGGTGGGAGGATTAGGTATGGTCCAAGGATCATGCCATTAGATGTTTGGACTCTGGTCCAAAATCCAATATGGCCGCTATGGCGGCCATTTTGGAAAAAATATTTGAATTTTTTTTTTTTGCATTTCTACATGTTTTAAGTGTGATTTTCCAACCCCCCCCCCAAAAAAAAATTGTTAGAGAAAAAAAATTTTTTTGAACTTTTTTTTCAACAAATTTCGTTTTTTTTTTTTTTTGCATTTCTACATGTTAAGAAGTGATTCCAACAAAAAACATGCCAAATATTTAATTGCGGGCTGATTTTTGGAACTTCAGGTGGATAATACCACGTAAAATCAATTTCTGTCTCAAGGAATCTAGTTATGACGAATGAATTGAGTAATGTAAAAGAGGGAAAAGTTGCAAACTATAACTCTGTTGGGCGACTGTTGACGTCAAATTGAAAAATGAATAGGATATCAGGTTCACTTGAGTGACTCTAGCAGTATTGCGGCGGAGGTTTGCGCACTCTACCTGAGTGCTCCCCCTCTAGTTAACACTGGATTCGGATTCAGATCTTCACACAAAATCGAACCAATCCATCCTTGCCCAGCATCAACATTTTCCACCAGTTTCGTCTGAATCCGAAACAACTTTTTGAGATATAGTGCTATATATCGGTTTTAGCCCTGTCTCTCAATGGTGAAGAATCGGCTTAAAAAATTATTCTAGTTGGATCCGGATCCGGATCTTCACAAAATATAATCAGTTCCGTTCCTTGTCACAACACCGAACCTGTCCAAAATATTCATTCCGAATCCATCCACAATTTTTGATGAAGATATTCTGCACACAAACAAACAATGAACAAGCCGGTAGGCCCGACATGGGTAGTCGCCTCAAGTCGAATTTAGATTGTTTTTCAGCGCCGTTACTAGCCAACAAAAGCGTCCATAGCAACGGTTCTTTCTCACACATAACTAGGACATACCATGAACCTACCATATACCAGTTTCATGTATACTGACTCATAGTCTCTGAGATATAACGAACTTCGTTTTTTATTGTTTTCGACCAGGGTTCATTCAAAGTTATCTTCTCCGCAGTTTTCATAGGATCCGGCTGGAAATTTTTTGACAATATGGCTGAATGTACTGCCACAGTCGCTCGTGGCCCGATTTTGATTTTCGAAAAAAATTAATTTTTGAGATTTTTTTGAAAATTTCAAAGGTCCGTTGCTAGGCAACGATGGGGTCCATATCAAACGGTTCTCATTTGCACACAACTAGGTCATGGTAATGAAACCTACCACCAAGTTTCATCGAAAATCGCCATTGTTATTAACGGAGCACTGGACCGAACCAGTCATACATATGAGACAGACAGACAAACTGACAAACGGATGGGTCATAGCAACGGTTCTCATTTGCAACACTAGGTAATGGTATGAACCTACCAACCAAGTTTCATCGAAATCGGCCATTGTATTAACGGAGCATGGCACCGAACAGACATAACACAGACAGACAAACATATCGACGAAAATACTGATAATCAAGGAGGTAGACTAGATTGACTACCCAAGAAATCAACTCGTGGAGTGACAACTTGGTTAAAACAGCACAAAGTATAATGGCACTCGGTAACGCAGCATACCTCTGCTAGGTGGAACAGTTTACGTTTTGTATCCCACTGGATGGACTTGGATCCGAACAAAATCCAATCCGCTTGTTCTTGTCACCCTATTCAACTCGTCCACTCGTGTTTTTGTCATTACTTGTCCACAGCTTTTTGAGATATTAATGATATATTTAGTTTTTGGCCGATCTAATCATTTTAGAAATTAGGCCTGTGTTGACTTTTTTGACCTTAAAAGTTAATTGGTAGTTTGAATTCAGTGACCTGACGTGATAAGGAGGCCTTCAAGTAAGTGAATTCAGTACATGAGCGGTACTCTCCATGTTTTCAGTGATTGCTCTTGGTTCATGTTCTCACGAATTTTCTGGAACTGGGGATATCAAAGTTTTTGCAGATGTGTGCCAGCAGAATTATTTTACAAACTCTGTTGTGTCTTTGTGAGTGCAGCTGTACTGACTTTGTTTTTTTGGGGTTTTTTTGTGTTCTGTCATCTATATTTATATTAATATTTCGGCACGCCCCTATCTTTGTTCCACCATCAGATTTTTGTTACTGCATGAAATGAAACAGCTTTGGACATATATAGTAATGATATTATTGTCTTCCTTAAGAGGCCCCTCAAAATTAGTTTTGATGATTATGGTAGTTAAACAGTTCATGTTTCTCCATTTGCAAAATGGGAGGATTGTATGCACAAAAAAGAAATAAAAATGTTTCCCATTTTTTTAGAGGACCACTAAGATGAGTTCGTAAAACCTTTTGTAGAGTATGTTATTATTAATCACTATACCCATAGTAAATTGCTCATGTTATTGAGCTGTCAATAAGCTATCAATCATAGACAATATAACAAACCACTTGAGTATTCATATCTCTATTTCATCTCGTAATATCAAGCGGTACCTTCCATGTGACCTAATAAAACCGGTCGATGTCCTGTCCGTCCGTATATCTGTTCACAATCAACCGATCGTGATGCATTTTTAAGGCTTTCCGAGAGATTTGAGAGATTACCTACACTCCACGCATGGTGCTGTTTTTATTATTCCTACTGCACTTCATTAGAACATAGATCGTGGGATGGATGCGCAGATCCCAGGAGAACAACTATAGCTGTACAGAACAATTCATATTTATGCGATGGATAAAAATGATTTTAATTGATATTATAATAAATTGTTTATTTAAAATATCTTCAAATTTTGTGAGTTTTTAGTTTGTTGTAAATATTAGGTCCTCGGGTCTCCGCATAGTGGCGTACAGGCTTAAGTCGTACTTCTGTTTACTACCGTAGAAAATCACAGAACCATCCGATCGACATGCTGTTAACAGTTTCAGAATCAGCTAAAATCTACAAGATATGAATATGTACACGAAACTGATCCGGCCTTTTGGATCACTTTAAAGTAGGGTGCCCTGTAATTTTAATGCGCTCTATGGATCCTCCGGAACTCACGAATGGTACACGTTGTGTAGTCACTAAACTACGTGGTAATGTCATCGAAGTGGAGCTACTGCGGACAGTCGAAGGGAAAACCTGAAGATAATTATCAATGGATAAAAATGATATAATATATTGTTTAAAATCACTTCATGCTATCTGTCTTTTACCATATGTTGCCAGTGAGCCCGTCCAAGACGGGCACCTTTACTAGTTAAGAATAACTATCATTCTCTTTGCTAACACCACCTTCACTCCTCACCTTTCTCTCTCTTTGTTTTTCTTTCCTCCAACATCTCTCTCTCTCTTCTCTCTCTCTCTCTCTCCTCTCTCTCTCTCTCTTCTCTCTCTCTCTCTCTCTCTCTCTTCTCCTCTCACACACACACACCCTCCTCGCACCCCTCCTCCACACGTGTATTGCAAGTTTGGCGTTGGTGGGGCGTCACTCTCCCCACCCTCTCCCCTTCCTTCCTCTTCCCCCTTCTTAGCTTCCCCTCCCTTCTCCCTCCATCCCCACCCACCCACCTTCCCTGCCTCCTCTCTCCCCTCCATCCCCCTTCTCTCTCCTCTCTTCCTCTCTCCTCTCTATCTCCCCCCTTATTATCACCGTCAGCGAAGCGACTGGTTGTGTGTGTGTGTGTGTGTGTGTGTCAGTCAGTCAGTCAGTCATGTATCTAGAACTTTGATATTACTTTGATTGGAGTTGATAGACAATACATGAATCGTACTTCAGATAAAATTTTGCACATAAACAGGTTATAATTACAGCCGTGTGCTGTATACAATTGCACCGAGTTTGAAATGTCCCCGTGTCTACCACGTCTCCGGTGTCCCCCCCCCCCACGTGCCTCAAGACAGCCAATGACGCCGTCCGGTAGATGGCAGTGCGTAACCTAGACGGAAATACCCGAGTATTTCAAACGGAATTTTGTGAAACTAATGTGTTATATATGTGAAAACCATTGAATTTATTGCTTGATGGAAAAAAACCAAGAACGCTCCCCTCTCATGTACGAACGAACGAAAGACGTCATTCGCCCACCATCGCATTTCGCACCGAACGCTGAAAGCTAAGTTTCTCTTATGCCATCATTCTTTTGCGGCCCCCTGCCACGCTGTAGAACGATTTCTTCCTTCTGTATATATTATAAAGGTGCTTATACAATAATAACAAGATTTTACATTTTCAAAATATTTATTACGCTTTTTAATTGTTTTTTAACTGAAAAAGCATAAATTGCATATTTTAACATTAGTGTACTCATTTGCTTCACCACACGTGCTGTATTGAAGGATTTCACTTGTTTTATTTTTGTTTCTGTGCTTACATGAAAGAGATACCTTTTTAAGGAGGCAAAGTAAATGAGGTGCTTGTCCTCCAGCACGTGGGTGTTATTTTGTGAGCTTGTGCATGCATACTAACATGTGTTATGGTTGGGGGAAGGGATTGGAATATCGTGGTGGTGGAGAAAGTAGATAGGGAGAATGGAGCATTTGATTTTTCTCTTTAACCATAGCTTTTAAAAATCAGAATCGAGAACAACCTGCTTCCTCTGGGGGATGGGGGAGGGAGCTGGAGGCAAATTATTTTGTGCCTTGGTTAGTTATACCCCTCTGTGGCAGGAGTCAATAAACCACAGCACTGTGCTCGCAAATTTGTGGAGTTTGGTCAAGCCAATTTCCATTCTGTAAGATTCATATATACAGTGTGTGTGTATATTGTTGTGGTTCTGAAAACCCGCATGCCTCCAAGGCAATGGCACACAACTACAGCAATCCAAGGCAGTTATTTCAATAGTATGTGTATTAGTTAGTCCTTTCCGTAGTCTAGTGGGTAAAGGGAAAAGTGTGTTGTGTGGACTCCTTCATTAGGGTTCTTTAACCTTCAATCTTTTTTTTTGGTATACATTGTCAGGGCTCGTAATGAGAGCTAACACACAACACACAACAAGGGGGGGGGGGCAGGAGACAAGAGGGGTGGGAGAGGGAAGACAAAACAGTGGGAACAGAGACATAAGGAGATCTGTGCAAGGGAGATGGATGGGGTGGGGAACATGGGGAAAACAAAAATGGACATTACAGGGACTTTCAGAAGAAAAGCTGTTAGTGATTCGTGAAGGTGACAGTGATTCGTGATTTTGGTAGTTTTTACCAGAAGGGGTTTGCTGGCGGACCTTGAGCACCTTGGGAAATATGGTAGAGGGGGACGGGGGGACATATCGCAGACAGAGCAGGGGGGCGAGACCGGAGAGGAGATGGTAGAAGACAGAAAGACCACCGACCTGCCTGCGTGAGAGAGTGAAGGCCCCAAAGACTCAGCCTCATTGCGCGAGATGCAATGATCCTAAATGCTTGGTTTCCACAGCGTGAAGCTGAGAAATGTGGAGGCAGGAGCACCAGCCCAGAGGGGAGAGCAGTACTCCATCAGGCTGCAGACGAAAGCTTTGCATGTGGTCAGGAGCTCAGGTGGGCAAGGAAGGACTTTGTACGACGGAGGATTCCGGTCGGCGACTGGCCTTGAGGACAGGTTGGAAATGTGGCTTTCCAGGAAAGATCATGGCAGATAGTGAGACCAGAGCTGAATGAAAGAACTTCCAGAGGATTGTTGAGAAAGTAGATGGGACGGGGGGTTCCAAACGGTCTTTTTGGAGAGACGTAGTGAGAGTGTGAGATTGTCAGGATTTGAAGACATGTTCCACGTGTTGGACAGTTTGTGATTTATCCAGATCTGCAGAGAGCGAAGAAGCTGCTGCTTGCCGGTTTGAGGGATAGCAGATGTGAAGTCATCAGAAAAGAGATAAAGAGGATTTTCCAGAGAGTCGGAGAGATCATTGATGAAACCATAAAAAACAGGGCCCAGAACGCTGCTTGAGGAACTTCAGCCTGGACAGGGAAGAGGGGATGAGAGAACTCCATTTAGGGCCAACGTGGCTAGGGTGGGCCACAGGAAGAGAATTTTGCGAGCCATGAGTGGAGATGACCTTGGATACCATAGGAAGAGAGTTTGGTGAGCAGGCCAGGGTGCCAGACCATGTCAAAAGTACGCGATATGTCAAGGGAGATGACTGATTTAATGTCTGGCATTGAGGACCTCCATCCATTGTTGGGAGAGCAGAAGCAGCATATCCAGGGTAGAGTGACCTGGTCTGAATTCAAATTGATGATCGAAAATCAAGCCATTGGAGTAGAGCTTGGTTTTTCAAACCGGGGGCGACCCCAAGTGGGGTCGCCAAGCAAATTTCGTGGGTCGCGGGCGTCCGCTTGCAGCAAAAAAAATTGTCTATTTTCGATCGGTGTTCGCTTTAACGGGATGTAATATAAACAGTTCGTTCAAAGTATGGGAACCGGCGCAACATGACGCTTGGAATGGGATCCAGCCGATGCGCGGGTCGCTGAAGGGCGGTTCATTTTGGCGGGAATTAGTGGTTTGATCCACGGCTCTCAGACTCAACTCTGACTCTATCATTAACGTCTATTCACGTCTCCACGTACGACTCGAGACTTATTTGTGATGGCAGCACCGCCACCAGCAAATCTCGAGAACGTTCTTACCAGGATAAATTTCTGGACCTTGGATTTTACTACGTGTTGGATAAAAGTGGGGCACAGAGGCCTCAGTGTATGATTTGTTTTGAAGTGCTTTCTAGGGAGTCTATGACAAAATAAGTTGCAGAGGCATTTGACTACAAAACATGCGCCTTATCAGGATAAGGAGAGACGTTCTTTGAGAGGAAACTTCTTGCACTCAAGAATACGCGTCTTGACAGAGGAGGTACATGCCATCAGACCAATTCTCGGGCATTAGAGGCCTCATATCGAGTGTCGCTCCATGTTGCCAAGACTAAAAAGCCTCACTCCATTGCGGAAAGAACTCGTGCTGCCATGTGCAAAGGACATGGTATCTCTGATGGTTGGGGAGGAAGCGGCGAAGAAACTGGAAGTTATACCCACCCTCTCTGACAACACCATCCAACGCAGAATTGAAGATATGAGTCTGGACGTAACGGCTAGGTCGTACAGAAGATCAAGGATCGCCGTGGCACGCCATACAGTTGGACGAGTCCCACTGATATCGCATCGTATGCGCAACTCATCGTCTGGGTCCGCTTCATCAAGGCTGATAACTTTGTCGATGAGCCTCTGCTCATCAAACCATTGAGGCCACACCAAAGGCGAGGACATTTTGGGAAGTAGAGCAGTTTTATCGTGACCATGATCTGGACTTCGGAAAGTTGCTCGGTTCTATAACAGACGGCGCGCCAGCAATGTTAGGAGTGCGTTCGGGATTCAAGGCTAAATTGCTTGAGGTGGCTCCTCAGACCTCCATGGTACACTGCATGATTCACCGAAAGCGCTCGCCTTTCGTACTTTGCCAGAAACCTTGCAGAGCGTGCTCAGAAGTCGTAAAATGGTGAATCACATCAAATCGAGCCGCCTCAACACTAGGTTATTCATATTCAGGCTATTCTGCCAGGAGATGGACGCCGACCATAAGAATTTACTATTCTACACTCAAGTCAGATGGTTATCTCGGAAACCTTCTTCTGCGCATTTACGAGCTGCAAAGATGAACTGAAGGAGTTCCTACGCACACAAGGGAAAACGGCATGGGTAGCGTTGCTTGAGTCGGACTCTTGGCTGTCAGAACTGTGCTATCTTCGTTGACATCTTTGAATGTCTCATGTCCTCAACCGCTCCTCCAAGGCAAAGACGCCAACCTCATGATTTTTCACGACAGAATGAGCGGATTTCTGGCGACTCTAAAATTACTGGCAGACAAAGCAGCTGTTAAGCGCTTCAGCCTCCCCCCCCCCCCCATCTGGTGGAGCATCTAACGACCTGCCAGTACGATGATACTGAGCTCGACAGTCTTTCTGGGAGATAGCACGTCACCTTCGGTCGCTCATTGAACAGTTCGAGCACTATTTCCCTGAGCTGATGTGCAGTCCTTTTCTGTGGTTCGGGACCCTTTCACGCTCCACTGGACTCGATTGCTGATGAAGATGATACAGCACAGGAAGCAGCTTGTACAGCTCCAGCAGGATTCAGGAGCGCAGGCTCTTGCGCGGATGAATTCGTCGTTGACATTCTGGTGCAAAATGCTGCCGTCGTACCCGACCCTGTCACAGGTCGCTCATTAGGTTCTCATGCCATATCCTTCATCATACTTTTGTGAGCAGTCGTTCCCACATGGTGGTGATTAAAACAAAGTACAGAATCGCCTAGAAATGGAGCATGATATGATCCTGGCATTGTCATCTACTTCTCCACGAATAGAGAAGTTTGGTTTCTGAAAAACAGGCTCATCCTCTCACTGATATATCTAAATGTCATTCGGACTAAATTCTGAAACATTCAACTGTACTAGTTGGATACTGTCGGCTATTCTCCGTTTACTCGTCTATGAAAACATGACTATGGTGAATAAAGTAAACAGTAATTGTTCTTGTGTCATATGAAATCTTACGAACACCGATCGAAAATAGACAATTTTTTTTTGCTGCAAGCGGACGCCCGCGACCCCACGAAATTTGCTTGGCGACCCCACTTGGGGTCGCGCCCCCGGGTTTGAAAAACCAAGCTCTACTCCAATGGCTTGATTTTCGATCATCAATTTGAATTCAGACCAGGTCACTCTACCCTGGATATG
>CM068961.1:48511251-48523496 GCA_035128595.1 Eptatretus atami
TCTCCCAACAATGGATGGAGGTCCTCAATGCCAGACATTAAATCAGTCATCTCCCTTGACATATCGCGTACTTTTGACATGGTCTGGCACCCTGGCCTGCTCACCAAACTCTCTTCCTATGGTATCCAAGGTCATCTCCACTCATGGCTCGCAAACTTCCTCTCCTGTGGCCCACCCTAGCCAACGTGTGGCCCTAAATGGAGTTCTCTCATCCCCTCTTCCTGTCCAGGCTGAAGTTCCTCAAGGCAGCGTTCTGGCTGTTCTTTTATGGTTTTCATCAATGATCTGCTCCGACTCTCTGGAAAAATCCCTCTTATCATCTTTGCTGATGACTCCACCTCTGCTATCCTCAAAACCGCAAGCCCAGCCAGGCCTTCCTTTCCCGCCTTCCCTGCAGCTCTGGATAAAAATCAGCAACTGGTCCAACACGTAGAACATGTCCTTAATCCTGACAATCTCACACTCTCACTACGTCCTCTCCAAAAAAGATGTTTGGAACCCCCGTCCCAATCTACTTTCTCCAATCCTCTGGAAGTTCTTTCATTCAAGCTTCTGGTCTCACTATCTGCCATGATCTTTACTGGGAAGCCAATTTCCAACCTGTCCCACAAGGCATGTCGTGACCGGAATCTCGCGTGCAAAGTCTTCCTTGGCCCACCTGAGCTCCTGACCACATGCAAGCTCTTCGTCTGCAGCCTGATGGAGTACTGCTCTCCCCTCTGGCTGGTGCTGTCCTGCTCACTTCTCTCGTTCAGCATGTGGAACCAAGGCATTTTAGGATCATTGGCATCTCGCGGTGAGCCTGATCTTTGGGCCTCTCACTCTCGTCACCGCAGGCAGGTCGGTGGTCTTTCTGTCTTCTACCATCTCCTCTGCCGTCTCGCCCCCTGCTCTGTCTTGCGATATGTCCCCCTCTCCCTCCCCCATTTTCACAAGGTGCTCAAGGTCTGCCATCACCCCCTTCTGGTAAACTACCAAAATCACGAATCACGAATCACGAATCACTGCTCACCTTCACGATCACTAACAGCTTTTCTTCTGAAAGTCCGTGTAATGTCATTTTGTTTTTCCCGCATGTTCCCAGCCACTCCAATCTCCCTTAGCACAGATCTCATTATGTCTCTGTTTCCCCACGTTTTGTCCTTGCCCTCTCCCACCCTCTTGCTCCTGCCCCCCCCCCCTTGTTTGTGTTGTGGTTACTCCTCATACGAGCCTGACATGTATATCAAAAAAGACTTGAAGGTTAAAGAACTAATTTGAAGGAGTCCACATAACACATCTTTTCCCTTTACCCACTAGACATACATAAGGAAGGACTACTAATAACTACTATTTGACAATAACTGCCTTGGATTGCTGTATTTGTGTGCCATTGCCTTGGAGGTGCATGCGGGTTTCAGAACACACAACAATATTACATCACACACTGTATATATGAATTTACAAATGGAAATTGGCTTGACCAGTCTCCACAAATTTGCAGCACAAGTGCTGTGGTTTATTGACTCTCCTGCCACATGGGAGGGTAGTAACTACCAAGGCACAAAATATTTGCCTCACAGCCTCCCCCCAATCCAGGTCACTCCAGAGGCAGCAGTGTTTCGATCTGATTTTTAAAAGTAGGTTAAGAGAAAATATCAATGCCCAGATTCCCTATCTACTTCTCTTCCACCCCAGATATCCAATCCTTCCCCCCACCATACAACAGTTAGTATGCATGCACAAGCTCACAAACACATAACAACCCACGTGCTGGAGGCACAAGCACCTCATTTTACTTTGCCTCCTTAAAAAAGGTATCTCTTTCATGTAAATGCACAGAAACAAAAATAAACAAGTGAATCTTCAAATAACAGCACGTGTGGTGAAACATAATGAGTACACTAATGTTAAAAATATCAATTATGCTTTTTCAGTTAAAAAACAATAAAAAGCGTACTAAATATTTGAAATGTAAAAACTTGTTATTAAATTGTATAAGCACTTTTTATAACAGCAGGAATAAATCGTTCGATACATGCGGGCAGGGGGCCGCAAAAGAATGATGGGCATAAAGAACTTAGCTTTTCAGCGTTCGGTGCGAAATGCGATGAGTGGGCGGAAATGAGTCTTTTCGTTCGTTGAACATGAGTCAGGGGAGCGTTTCTTGTTTTTTTTCCATCAGCAATTAAATTCATGGTTTTCACAATATATAAACCATTAGTTTGCACAATTCCATTGAAATACTCGGTATTTCTGCTAGGTTACACTGCCATCTACCGGACGGCCGTTTCCATTGGCCTGGTCTTGAGGCAGTGGGGGGTGGGGGGACACCGAGACGTGGGTAGACACCGGGACATTTTAAACTCGGTGCCATTGTATACAGCGCACGCGCTGTAATTATAACCTTGTTATGTGCAAATTTATCTGAAGTGACATCATGTATTTGTCTATCAACTCCAATCCAAAGTAGATATCAAAGTTCTAGATACATGACTGTGACTGACACCAACACACACACACACACACACACACATCACAACCAGTCGCTTCGCTGACGGTGATAATAAGGGGGGACTAGAGGAGAGAGAGGTAGAGAGGAGAGATAGGGGGGATGGAGGGGAAGAGGATGCAGGAAGGGTGGGTGGGGTGGAGGGAGAGGAGGGATGCTAAGAGGGGGAAAGAGAGGAAGGGGAGGTGGGGAGATGACGCCCACAAAACGTTGCAAAATACACTGTGGGGGAGGGAGGGTGTGTGTGTGAAGAGGGAGAGAGACATGAGACAGAGAACCGAGAGAGAGAGAGAGAGACAGAGAGAGAAGAGAGAAGAGACGAGACAAGGAGAGACAGAGAGACAGAAGAGAGAGAAGAGAGAGAAGAGAGAAGAGAGAGAAGTTTGGAGAAAGAAAAACAAAGAGAGAGAAAGTGATGATGAAGTGGTGTTAGCAACAGAGAATGATAGGTTATCTTAACTAGTAAGAAAGGTGCCCGTCTTGACGGGCGTCACTGGCAAATATTGGTAAAGACAATACGCATAATGTAATTTTAAACAAATATATTATCATTTTTATCCATTGAATTAATCATTCGGTTTCCCCCTTCGAGCTGTCCCGCAGTAGCTCCAGCTTCGATGACATTACACGTATTTATGACAAACAACGTGTACCAGTTGTGAGTTCCGGCGGATCCATAGAGCGGATTAAATTAACAAGGGCAACCCTACTTAAGTGATCAACAAAGGCGGATCAGTTTCGTGTACATATTCATATCTTGTAATTTCTATCTGATTCTGAACTGTAACACAGTCGATCGGATGGTTCTGTGATTTTTACGGTAGTACAACAGAAGTACGACTAAGCCTGTACGCCACTATGCGGGAGACCCGAGGACCTAATATAAACGACAAACTAAAATACTCACCAAATTTGACAGATATTTTAATAAACATTATTATACTATAATTAAATATCATTTTTTATCCATCGATAATATGTTTGCTGTACATGTATAGTTGGTTCTCCTGGGATCTTGCGCATTTCCATCGCACGATTTTTCTAATGAAGTGCAGTAGGAATACTAAACACACCGTGCTGGGAGTGTAGGTAATCCTCCAAAGCTCTGAAAGCCTTAAAATGCTACGATGGTTTGATTGTGAACAGATTACGGACGGACGGACTCAGAACCGGTTTTATTAGGTCATCAATGAAGGTACCGTTTTTTGATATTACGCATTGAATAGAGAATAATGTACTCGTGAGTTTTTATATGTCTAATGATTGATAGCTTATTTGACAGCTCCAATAACATGAGCAATTACTATGTGCGTATAGTGATTAATATAAATACTCAATACAAAAGGTTTACGAAACTCATCTTAGTGGTCATCTAAAAAATGGGAAATACAATTTTTATTGTCTTCTTTTGTGCAATAATTCCTCACCATTTTTGCAATGGCGAACATGACATGTTTAAGCTACATAATCATCAAAACTAATTTTGGGGGCCTCTTAGGAAGACAATAATATCATTGATCTATATATCAAAGCTTGTTTCATTTCTGCAGTAAAAAATCGATGGTGAACAAAGATAGGGGCGTGCGAAAATATTCTTAAAAAATATAAATATAGATGACAGAAACAAAAACCAAAAAAACAAAGTCACACAGACATGCACTTGAGGCCACGAAAACAACAGAGTTTTGTAAAAATAATTCTGCTGCCATCTGCAAAACGTTGATCATCCCGTTCCAGAAATTCGTTGAGAACATGACCAAGAGCAATCACTGAAAAACATGGAATGTACCTGCTATCTACTCGAATTCACTTACTGAATGGCCCTACACGTCAGTCACTGAATTAATACCAATTATTTTATAAGGTCAAACAGGCGACACAGGCTAATTTCCTAAAATTGATAGATCGGCCAAAAACTAAATATATCATTATATCTCAAAAAAGTTGTGGAACAAGTAATGACAAAACAGGTGGCGCGTTGATAGGTGACAAGAATAAGCGGATTGGATATTTGGTTTCGGATCCAGTTCATCAGTGGGATACAAAAGTAACTGTTCCACCTGGCAGAGGTATGCGCTTTACCGAGGCCATTATACTTTTGTGCTGTTTTAAACCAAATTGTCACTCACGAGTGATTTTGGGTAGTCAATGGTAGTCTCCTTATTACAGTATTTTTCGTGATATGTTGTCTGTCTGTATGTATGTCTTTCGGCTCAGTCTCTCGTTAATACAATTGTGCGATTTCGATGAAAAAAAATGAAAAAAACATTAAAAAAAAAAAAAAAAAATAAAAAAAAAGAAAAAAAAAAAAAAAAGAAACAAAAAAAAAAAAAAACCCCAGAAAATACAAAAAAAAAAAAAAAAACAAAAAAAAAAAAAAAAAAAAAAAAAAAAAAAAAAAAAAAAAAAAAAAAACAACCAAAAAAAATAAAAAAAACAAGAAAAAAAACCTCCAAAAAATAAAAAAAAAAAAAAAAAAAAAAAAAAAAAAAAACAAAAAAAAAAAAAAAGAAAAAAAAAAAAAAAAAAAAAAATAAAACCTAAAAAAAAAAAAAAAAAAAAAAAAAAAAAATCACAAACCTCCAAAACCAAAAAAAAAAATAAACAAAACAAAAAAAAAAAAACAAACAAAAAAAAAAAAAAAACAGAAAAACAAAAAAAAAAAAAGAAAGAACAAAAAAAAAACAAAACAAACGCAAAGAAAAAATATAAAAAAAAATAACAAAAAACCAAAAAACTAAAAAAAAAAACATAAACCAAAAAAAATAAAAAAGAACCCCCCAAGAAAAAAAACCCAGAAAAAAGAAAATAAAAAAAAAAAAAACCCCTTAAAAAATAACAAAAACAACCTCCAAAAAACAAAAATCAAAAAAAAAAACTAATAACCTTCCCTAAACTAACCCCTGCTCCCCTCTTCCCCTAAAACAAGACCCCCTCCCAACAAAAAACCCCTAAACCCCAACAAAAAAAAACATACAAAAAAACCCTCCCCCTCCCCCCAAAAATAAAACAAAAAAAAACAAAAAAAATAAACCCCCTAAGAAAAAGAAAAAAAAAAAAAAACAAAAAAGAAAAAAAATAATAAAAAAAAAAAAGAAAAAAAAAAAGAAAAAAAAAAAAAAAACCTCCTCAAAAAAAAGAAAAAAAAAAAACCCTTTTCCAAGAACGAATAAAAAAACATAAAAGAAAAACAAACTAAAACAAAAAAAAAACCCTTTTGGTTGGTAGGTTCATACCATTACCTAGTTGTGTGCAAATGAGAACCGTTGCTATGGACCCATCCGTTGCCTAGTTTGTCTGTCTGTCTCTATGTATGCTGTTCGGTCCAGTGCTTCCGTTAATACATGGCGATTTTCGATGAAACTTGGTTGGTAGGTTCATACCATGACCTAGTTGTGTGCAAATGAGAACCGTTTGTATGGACCCATCCGTTGCCTAGCAACGGACCTTTGAAATTTTCAAAAAAATCTCAAAATTAATTTTTTCGAAAATCAAAAAATCGGGCCACGAGCGACTGTGGGCAGTACATTTCAGCCATATTGTCAAAAAATTTCCAGCCGGATCCTATGAAAACTTGTCGGAGAAGATAGACTTTGATGAACCCTGGTCGAAAACAATAAAAAACGAAGTTCGTTATATCTCAGAGACTATGAGTCAGATATACATGAAAACTGGTATGGTAGCGTTCATGGTATGTCCTAGTTATGTGTGAGAAAGAACCGTGTATGACTATTGTATATGACACCTTTTGTTGGCTAGTAACGGCTGAAAAACGACTAAATTCGACTTGATCGACTACCCATGTCGCGCCTACGGCGTTGTTCATTTGTTTGTGTGTGGCAGAATATCTCAAAAAGTTGTGGTGGATTCGGATGAAATTTTGGACAGGTTCGGTGTGTGACAAGGACGAACTGATTATATTTTGGTGAACCGTCGGATCCGGATCCAACTAGAATAATTTTTTAAGCGATTCTTCACCATTGAGAGACAGGGCTAAACCGATATATAGCACTTATATCTCAAAAAGTTGTGTTCGGATTCAGACGAACTGTGGTGGAAATGTTGGATGTGTGGCAAGGATGGATTGGTTCGATTTTGCGTGAAGATCTGAATCCGAATCCAGTATCAACTAGAGGGGGAGCACTCGGTAGAGTGCAAAACCTCCGCCGCCAATACTGCTAGGTCACTCAAGTGAACTGATATCCTATTCATTCAATTTGACGTCAACAGTGCCCACAGAGTTATAGTTTGCAACTTTTCCCCTTTTACATACTCAATTCATTCGTCATAACTAGATTCCTTGAGACAGAAATTGATTTTACGTGGGTATATCCACCTGAAGTTCCAAAATCAGCCGCAATTTATAAATTTTGGCATGTTTTTTGTTGGAAATCACTTATAACATGTAGAAATGCAAAAAAAAAAAAAAACGAAATTTGTTGAAAAAAAAAAGTTCAAAAATTTTTTTTTTCTCTAACAATTTTTTTTTGGGGGGGGGGGGGGTTGGAAATCACTTAAAACATGTAGAAATGCAAAAAAAAATAAAATTCAAATATTTTTTCAAAATGGCCGCCATAGCGGCCATATTGGATTTTGGACCAGTCCAACATCTAATGGCATGATCCTTGGACCATACCTAATTCCTCCACCAAGTTTCGTCGAATCCGTCGGAGGAGTTTTTCCGTAATACTGTTCACAAACAACAAACAAACAAACAAACAAACAGAAAGGGGTGAAAACAGTAACCTCCGATCTTCGATGGCGGAGGTTAATAATTATTTAATTTTTAAAGTGACTCCACCATTGAAAGATATGGCCAAAAACGATAAATAGCATGATATTTCAAAAATGTATTGGGCCTGATATGTTCTCGTGGATCTCTCATTGTAGGCAGAGGTATGCGCTCTACCGGGTGCCCTTGTAGTTTGTTTTTGTATTTATGTATGCTGAAGTGATAGGTCGTATAATGGAAAATTGTACAAAAAGGGGAAATGTCGTGTAAAATAAAATTTCACATTTTCAGCGAGCCAGCCACCACCTGTTGTACCGCAAAACAACATGTGGCCAACGCAGGCGAGTGGCCCTGACGTTTGTTCAAGTCGATTGATATAAAGTATTCAGTGACAGTGCAAATATAGTGGAGCTCTCACCAAGAGGCTTAAGCACTCAAGGAAGCACTCCAACGAAATGGTTGAAAAGGAATGGCTGGCTTGGCAAACAATGATCAGTCATATTAAACACCTCCAGGAGACACCCAACCAATGTCCGAAATGGACAAATGAACACTTTTTTAGGAGTCAGAACTGCTGCCAAGTTCAATTCTGGAGCTTAAATTTTGTAATTCAGCTTAGTTTAAGAGATTCTCGAGGTTATGGCACGTGTGGAAATGAAATAAAGCCAAAAACGCTGGCCTCTCCGGGCATTTATAAGCATTACAATGAACCAAGGCGATTCACAGCTATGATAAACAAGCATTCGATAATGTGATTGAGAAAAGTGAAAAAAAACAAAAACTTTATCATTAAGAAATCGTTGCGGCCTGTTCCAAGTCAAGGTATGGTACACGGTGCCTGATGAAGGATATAATTAAATAAGGCCATTGATTATCTTCAAAAGGGGTGTTTTAATTAGGCCAAACACACAATTTTCACTCATGCACTTCCTTGGAGTTCCCTTAGTATTGTTACGAATTTGGAATTCGATTGCACACAACATACAGGTTCCTTTAGTCAGCTATGTGATAAGTGCTTGTTCTAGATAGCTCACCTTCCATTGTTTAAATGTTTAGAAATCGATTAGATGCACTGCGATCGATTTAATAGTTAGGGAGCGAACAATGGAGACGTCCTCCCCTCTTCATGCGAAGAGGAAGAGCCCTGCCGTCCCGTGATTCATGACGTCAACATCTCCTCTCCACCCGTGTTGAGCGGGGGTTGGATCACACGGGATAGAGTCACTGCCGGGCGTGGGGGAGGGGGCGGAGAAGGATAAAGAGGAGATCCTTTCTTTGTTCGTGTTGGGAGTGGGGGAGGCGTCGTTCAGCAGGCCGTCGGGTCCTGCTTGGCTTGGGTTAGGGTTGAGGCCTTCGGAAGCTTTTTGCGTTCTGCAGAGGAGTTGTTCAGCAGAGCTTCGGGTCCTGCTTGGCTCGGTAGGCTTTTTGGAGAGCTGCTTTGTTTGGAAGAAAGTTGAGCCGTTGCTCGGCTCGAGCTGCGAATGGTGGCTTCTTCTTCTTGTTTGTGGAGCTCTTTGTTCTCCGTTTGGTTCCCGGCTTGGTGCGACTCATCGACCTCTTCTGGAGGTGGTTCCTCGGGGAAGCGATGCATCGACGGGAAGGATCGGCGCCTCGTCTCACAGCACGTGTTGAGAAGCGCGGGAGGATTCGCGGGAGCTCGGGAAGGATCGCGGCTCACGGCGATTGGATCCAGCTCGCTCTCGCTGGAGCCCGGGTCCGAACAACTTGAAGACCACACGAGGTGGAGAGGTTCGAGATAGGCTCTGGGTTTCAGCTCACCTGTCCTCCGAGCTGGAGCTCGTTATTAAAGGCCTCAGCCACATTTCTTGGAGTGTGTGTGCGTACGTGTGTCCGTGGGCCCGTCTAATAAGTAGGAAATTGTTAAGTGCTTTGTGTGCTGTAAATCTTTGCATTGCATTTCGTATAGTCGGAATAGTTCTGCTCTTATGTGCTTCCCTAGTTCCCATTATTATTAATAAATACCCCAATTGTTAAATGTTTTCAGCTCGTCGCGTCGATTCTTTCATTGACTGAGCATTTCGTGTGTTGGGAGTTAGAAGCCGTTGGTTTGCCGTAAAAGGGGAACATTTGGACCGACGTTCTCGGCGATTAAGCGCTTGGAATCGCGCACGGGACAGGCTCGCCTCAGCGGTTTGTTCCGTACGAGTTCCGTCGAGGGTGGAATACCCCGGTAGTTGGATCATGTGGGTATTTAGGTACATTGAAGATTGGCAATCGACCCTACCCCACGTGGTCTGCCATTGGCGTTTTTCGGTTCTTGTACAAGGACCCGTCGACTCGGACTTATCCGGGCGGCGATCTATATCCGGGCGATCGGTCGGCCGACTCGACTTGCGGCTCTGTCAGAGCGGTCGTTGGCGGCCGACGTACCGGCACCGTAACAGTATGCATGCAAAGTTTCAAGCTGCTAGGTTTCATGGTGTTGGAGTTATGGAGAAGACAAACTGACACACACATTGACATTTATTAGTATAGATGACATGTTGCACGTCATAAAACACACAATATCTCTCTCTCTCTCTCTCTCTCTCTCTCTCTCTCTCTCTCTCTCTCTCTCTCTCTCTCTCTCTCTCTCTCTCTCTCTCTCTCCTCCACACACACACACACACACCTCAATATCCCAGTTCAAGAAACTCATGGAAACATGAACCAAAGAAATCACTGAAAACAAGGAAGTAATGCTCACATACGACCTCATGAATCCATCGAGTGGGAATATAAAAAACAAAGCATTGCGACCGGATATAGTACTGAGGTACAAAAAAGAAAAGAAGGCGTTACTACTTGAGGTGTCAGTACCCAGTGATTTTGGCTAAACAATCCAGAAATTAAGAAAATGACCAAATGTCAAGATCTCAAAAATGAAGTGAAAATATCCTGGAATCTGAAGAGCACCGAAATTGTACCAGTGATTATTGGAGCAACGGGAATGATGAAAAAGAACCTTTCAGAGATCTTACAAACCATCCCTGGGAATATTACTACAAATGAACTGCAGTTGGAAGCTGTCCGGGCTCAGTGACGATCCTCAAAAAGAGCCCTCGGAACAAACTTTGAGAACAAGAAAACTTCACAAATTGGTCCATGAATCATGATCCTTCACTGAAACGGAGGTGGATACTTTGAGACCTGGGAGGACCCGTTTAACTTCTGAAACCCACATATGGAGAAAACAACCAACGACACACACAAATGGAGGTGGATACTTTAAGACCTGTTGGGTCTCCGTTCCATCCCCTGAAACCCAACCACGTGTGGAGGAAGTAGTCAACAACAGCAACTTTCACACACGAACGAACGAAAACACACACACACACACACACACACACACACACACACGTCTATTTTTTTTTGCTTCTCCCAGAATAGGAGCTCCGTGTATTTGACTTTTTATTTCAGTCAATTTGTTTTATAATACCCGAGAGATTCCAAAAAAAAAATTACCCCCGTGTGGGAGTGACGGTCATCTCTATAATGCTTTTTACTATCATAATCGATGAACCGTTGCCAGATATCTCCTAAAATGACAGACTAGATAGGTTTTGAAAATGGCAACTTTCACAACTTTCGTGACCTCGTGACCTTGACCCTGACCTCGAATCCGGAAAAAATATGTCGTTGGGTATCACTCATCGACCTCACCCACAACCAAATTTCATCAAGATCGGAAGTAAAAAGTTTTCTTTGTACCGGGAGGTGTTTTTGACCATCTTCCAGGTTACGTGGCGGCCAAACGGGACGGAAATTCAAAAATCTGTCCGGTAATAGATACAAGATAATATTTTTTACTATCATAATCAATAAACAGTTGCCGAATATCTTGTAGATGGCAGACTAGATAGGTTTTGAAAATGGCGATTTTTATAACTTACATGACCTCGTGACCTTGACCCTGACCCTGAACCCGGACAAAAGTTATATCGTTGTGCAACACTCATCGACCTCTACCACATACTAAGTTTCATAAAGATCGGAAAGAAAAATTGACGGACGGACGGACGGACATTTGGTCCGGCTTTATTAGGTCATCTCGGTAGAGATGCCCTAAAAAAGGACTCCAGTGTATACTGGTCTTTCCTAGGAAGCATAATCTGTCGTACCTGGATGATGCACCCCTCGGCAAGCTGGCCCTTAGAAATTGAGGCAGGGTGGTTTCCCCAAATGCAAAGGTGCAGCTCACTCTATAGGCGGCAGCAACGAGCAGCGTGTCCTCGTCAGCCTGCAACAAGCCGAATATGTGGTTGTTAAAACAAGGTCCTCGCGAGATTATTCCATCAAAAATACTGCACTATTTTTTTCAAAAGGAATATGAGCTAGGAAGCATGAATGTCTAATGGGAATGTTTTGTGAATTGATAATTATAATATAACAAACTGCAGGAATAAATGCTATGTACGTGGTAGAAGAAACCATTCTCAAAGTAAAGGTTACGGATCACATAATACGATAAACATTAAGTCCCTTGTGGTGGCTACATTTCCTAATGAATGGTTGGCAGCAATGGAAGAGTGAGGAGATAAAAATTAACAATGAAATGTATAATTTCCATTTTAATAAGTCAAAACACAAAAATAAAGTTCTACGTTTACACTGAACATCATTCCACAAAACTGACATCTGGGGTGTGGTCTATCACCAATAAGCTTTCTATCGCTTGCCAAGCCTGCTGTTCCTTATCAACCGTTTCAATGGAGTGCTTGCTTAAACGCTTAAGCCACTTAGCGAGCGCTGTATGGATTACCCTGTGCACGCAGAACGAAAAGCGGAGTGAAGCAATTGGTTCACATCCATCTGTCTGCAAACGTCAGTTTATGATTGAAGAACAACTTATTGAAATTGAATGTTATATCTTGAACACGAATCGGAAAACAAACCTGTCGTTTTACCGTACTTTGACTGAATGTGTCCCAATCACACATGTGCACAGAGAGTGAGATAAAATTTTTACTGTCTGCCTGTCTTAGTAAAATTAAATTGAAAATCATTCCAAACAGGAACCTT
>CM068961.1:48541174-48560057 GCA_035128595.1 Eptatretus atami
CTCCCCCTTTTCACCTTTGAACCTTCACCCAGGCTGGATCCGCCCTGATCAAACGCGGACGTGGTGGAAATCGCCATCAAATGCGGACGTGTTCGTTTTGTTGTTGTTATTGTTAAAATAAAAGATAGAGAAAGAATAACGGCTAACTCAAAGATGCACAGCCCGGCACACAAATAATTCCCTTTATACATCGGTGGGGAAATATAACGTGGAACACACACTTACCGAAATAACTAACCTCTGGGGAACCTGACTGGTGTTCTGTGAATTTCCACAACCGTAACAATATACTTTAATTAGTCCGTGAGAGTAGATCGTGGAAACTCGTATCATAAAATGCATGAAATCGCTCCAAGCTCCGAATTTGAAAGCTATAGCACTTACAAAAGCGATTTAGACTGTGATCCGGAACTATGATGAACAGGCATTCGATAATATGAGTGAGAAAAGTGAAAAAAATAATTAAACTTTGTCGTTAAGAAATCCTTGCGGCCTGTTCCAAGTCAAGACGTGGTGGAGCAGGCCAAAAAACATGGCGGCTTCAGACCCCAGCGAGGTTACCCAGGAAACGCCTTGAGACCCAGAGAGCGAGGTGTCCGAGGATCACCTGATAAAGGATATCGTTAAATAAGGCCGTTAATTAGTCAAAAGGGGTGTTTTAATTAACCCAAACACACAATTTTCAATCATGCACTTCCTTGGAGTTTTCTTCGTATGCATACAAAGTTTCACACTGCGAGGTTTCATGGTTTTGGAGTTATGAGCGACGCCACCGGCGCACGCGCAAGCACGCACACGCTCGACGCACAGCGCTCACTTGAGTTCACGTTCACGCCAACTGCACACTGCACACTGTACCGCCACGCTCAACGCCACACCCCCCGCACACTCACGTTCCACGCGTCACGTTCACGCTCCGTCAGCTCACGCACACGCTCACGCTCACGCACGTCATTCACGCTCACGCACACGCTCACGCACACGCACAGCGCTCACGCACACGCTCACGTTCACGCACGCCAGCCACGCTCACGCACACGCTCACGTTCACGCTCACGCTACGCACACGCTCACGCTCACGCTTCACGCTCACGCTCACGCACACGCTCACTTACGCCACGCCACGCACACGCACACGCCACGCACACGCACACGCACACGCTCACGCACACCACAGCTCACGTTCACGCTCCACGCTCACGCTCACGCTCACGCACATGCACACGCACACGCACACGCTCACGTTCACGCTCACGCTCAGCACACGCATCACGTTCACGCTCACGCACACGCTCACTGCACAGTCACGCACACGCACACCACACGCTCACAGCACGACGCACACGCTCACTTTCACGCTCACGCACACGCACACACACTGGGTGTTGATAATTAAATCGGCAAACAATAAAATCATAAATAACCCAGATGACATTCCATTTTTTAACTTCAAGCAAACACGATTACAATTGTGCACAAATTGAAGAACCTCATAAATGTTTGGAAAGATTCACAGAACTCGTAAGACGTCGGCCCACAACTTGCACATCTCAAGTCAATAGTTATATCACATTTTGCTCTCCACAGATCCATTTCCACCACACACACTCGTAACTAATCAAGCAAGGCGATGTGAGAACCCCCGATGTTGAATCGATTTACCGTGTCCGTCACACAATTGTTTGGAATCTGTCACTTCCTCAAACGAAAGGCCTCGAAACGCAAATGCTGTTCCATCAGTATGCTCTCGACTTGGCGTATGACGTCACGGGAACGCTCGACTTGGCGTATGACGTCACGGGAACTCTCGACTTGGCGTATGACGTCACGGGAACCCGAAGGTTCTTCATCCTCCTCAGAGTCTGGACGTCCGTCGTCATCTCTTATCTGTATCGTCCCGACGATTGACGTCTGACGTAACGGGTGCTCTTCGTTACCTCATTAGTTATTACTCTTCAATCTAACAGCATCTCGGCGGCGAAACTCGCTGAAAAAGTAAATGCCATTACGTGAGTTGATCATTAATGGCGTAATTGTTATGTCAGTCTAATCCTGAGTTCGAATCCCGTCTGTCCGTTAAATTATCTTCTTCTTCTTTTTATTCTTCTTCTTCTTTTTATTCTTCTTCTTCTTCTACTTCTTCTTTTTATTCTTCTTCTTCTTCTTCACGTTTCCGGTCCAGTTAACCAGACCCGACGGCTCGAGCGTCCGCTCTCAGTTGGTTCGAACCACGGCCGAATCATACCAAAAAAATCTTAAAATTAAAGTCCGGTATGTGCTGCGTCTCCTTGCTCAGCATTTAAAAGTTCAAACACCATTGTTGCCATTGGTAGCGCAAGATTTGCTTCATGCGTCAAAGTTCCTTGTGAGGGAACATATAATATAAAGATGTCATTGCATAATTATTAACGATCGGCGCACGACGCCGTTTGCGGGATCGAAAGGGAAAGTTTCATAAAATTTGCACCAGCACGGATAATCCTGCGTAATGCGATTAAGGTTTAAACTCACTGTCCGTCCGATTCGACTCGACTTGTCGAACTCCTCACACCAAAGCCGATCGGTGTAATATTAATTATTAACCCGTCCGCGTGACGCGGAATTACCCCGACATCTGATTGGTCAGTCGGGAATAGTGGGCGGGGCGGTGGTAAAGTCATTTTAATCCATCAAAAAAAGATGCACGACAAAAGTCATCGAAATGCGACACTAAAAAACTTACGACACTTATATTAACGTGTTCAATATTCGTCAGGAAACCATCGCAAAATCGACCATAAATTTCTCTGCCGGCACTTGTTCCTTATTATTTGGGTTATCAATAACTTGTTCTGAGGTGGGGGGGTTAATAGTTTATAGTCTGTTGCATATTTATCCGTGGTATTGTCCCCCCAAATCCTTCAATTTTGGGAAAATACTAAAATACATGGGATGTTCACACGACGGTTGGGACTAAATGACTGAAAGCAATACTCGGAACAGCCATGGAGGTCGTTTATCCAATTCGCACCAATGAAGTAAAGCAGAAAACTTCAACTGAAAATGCAAAACATATTCTAACATGGCCTCATAGATTCCGATAAGGGTGTAGGCCATGACGTTAGTAGTTCCAAGTTGTTATTATTTAATAATAACTAGTGCGTGCCCGTACGTGCGTTTTCGTTGAAGTAACAACTGCTGTGATACTTACACACACAGAGTTAATTAAAATCCAAATTAAAATCAAGTTTACCTCCCTGTCTTTGCTTGCCATGACATTCGCTGCCATTGATCATTGCCACTCCTACGCCACATAACTAAGGCGCCCTTTCCCCATCGGCCACGCCTACGCATTAAGTGTGGTGTATCGCCTGGGGGGCGTGTGTGGTATGGGCGGAGCCCGAGGCTCGGATGGTGGTGGTCACGTGGTTGGTGGTTTCATATGTCCCGACTCGCCCGCTAGGGGCTTTGTAGCACCAGTTGTCTGGCTGTGGTAGCACGCTTCGGGAATACGCAATAAACAGAGTTACAGCAGCCTCACGACTCTACGAGCCTCACTGCTCTCCCGAGCCCTACACAGTTACACAGTACACAACATTAACGTGTCCTGTCATTGGTTTGGTAAATAAATGGCCATAACTTGGGAACCACTTGTCCGATTAATATCAAACCTTGAAAAGGCACATACTCAGGGCCCCAGCAATATACCTGGCAAGTTTCAATTAGATCGGACCAGTGGTTGTCGAGAAACAGCGGTCACGGTCAGACAGACACACAGAGATTGCTGGAATTATAGATTGATTAATAATAATTTAAAAAATAATATTTGGCAAGATATAGTTCTATTTCGTCCTGTAAAGCTTTCCTTTATTTGTCAAACCCTTTTATTGAGAAACCGTTAAAATATATCAACAGGGTGCAGGCAAAAATGCATGAAATTGCTTACTAAGTAAAAAAATTTTTTTTTTTATTAGTTTTTGGTGTTTATATTCTTTATGTTTGCTAATGGTTATTATTGTTTCAATTGTAAATTATGTATTCCAATTTAACGTGGATGAAACGATTGATGCTGTGTAAGCCTGTTTCGTTAAGCGAGGCTATGTTCCAATCTTCTTATTCGTAACAAGTTGTAACCTTTTAGAATGCAATATATTAATCGTCATAAGTGAGGCCTAATTGGTTGAAATAATTTGTGATGAGGCAGCCAGACACGCGTTATAATCGAAAAGCAAGTATACAGGAAAAAATTTTTTTTTTTTTTTAAAGTGTTTTGCATGCAGAGAAGTATGAACCATTTTATTATCTATCACCGAATTTGCACTCATTTTACGTTTAACTTTAAATTTGTCAAGATACTTTGTGGCTTTTGGAAACGTTTTGCTGCTCACGTGCGCACGCTCACACGGAAATATATCGAGCGGTGTATATACGTCAGGCCGGTGAATTGTTATCTCTATTGTGGGCACGGAGTACGTACATATATAGAAATAAATACATTTGCAAATTTTCCTGTTGAACTGTCAACCACCGAAGGTTGTTTAAAAAAAAAAAACAAGGAAAAAATCAAGTTGTGAAATAAGAAATAGCGGAAGTGACGTGACCTGAAGTGAATGTCAAATCTTGTCACGAACGGCGGGTGCACGTGAACTGGATACAATGTTCGAAGAGCCGTTTTGTTCGGTTTGAACGGTGCACGCTTGCTTATTAACCGAGTAATAATGTCCACCTGAACTAAATACAACTGGTTTTTCATGTCCCAGGCTGAGGGCGCTCTGAATCCACCGGGCATCCCGATGTCAAGGCCAGAAGAGAAGAACGAGGTTCAGTTGACCTGCATTTCCTGTCAGGATATGCACAAGGTGCTGGCATTATGAAAATTAATTACGCTTTAATTAATCAGGGTGACGTGCAAGCAGTAAGCATCGGCACATTTTATTGTCACCGACAGTGTTGAAATTGTAATTGTCATTATAACCATCATTTTCAAAATCACTTGTATGCAGCAATCTCAGTTAGGTTATTAAAAGTTACCAATATTAATTGGTTACGTTTGTTGAACTATTTAATTAACACTAACACTGACCACTGATTTTGTTAATTTTGAAATAAATATATTAAAACCCAGTCCAATCTGAATGCATTAACTCCAAGACTTACATTGCTGAGTATTAGATCCAAATTACTGTTATTATCCAGCATTATGGGATTTTGGAAACACCAGCAAGTTGCCCGTGCCCGCACGGGATTCCAACCGAGGTGGGGATGATGGAAGTGGCAAAAATATAAATGGTGTCTTCTGTCATCAAGCCGGGAGCAACAATTCACATTTATTGCCACATCTGATGCAATTTAAATGCTCTAATGGTGCGGCGAGGTGCTCCATTTGAAACTGTTTGTTGGATAGATGTATCTTTTTGATGCCTAGGGTCCTTAGTAAAAAAAAATTGTATTCGTGTCAAAGCCGGTGACCAATATTGCAAATTAATAGTCGGATTAAGCACTTTGTTTCTATTGTATAATTGTGTTGTTTGAAATCCATTTTTGGCGATGCATGTTGGGACCGCTGTGCTTTCACAAAAACAAACGACCAATGGTTTCCAATGGATTTTATCAACTGAAAGCCGCTAAGATTACGTTGACCGCCGTGCGAAGCGAAGTGCTGCTGATGTTTCGAGAATTAGCCCTTCGTCGCCTCGCTTCCCTTGGCAATTGACATCCTGATGCAGTCCTCTCGTTGGCTTTAGATTTATAGAATCCATTGTTTAACCTGCCCGCCAATGCAGCCATGCATTCGCCTTCACACAAACTATTATTCCAGTGTTTAAAAATGCCTGCATCACAAATTTCAAAAAAAAATGCCTGTTAAAAATAAATCAATAATTATTTTTTTTAAAGAGCACAATTTGGAAATTACATTCTTGTGTATAATTCCCAATTCCATGCCCCACCTGTTCAACTTAATTTATTTTGCAATAATGATTTAAAAGTGTTTTCTTTTTTTGTTGTTTTTTTTACACTTGCCTTTATTTCTTTTCAGAAACTGGACTCGTACGTGCTGACCTGCCTGGCTTTGAAACAACAAATAATGGACACGCAGTGAGGCTGTACTGATACTTAATCAGAGTGCAATGCAAATTTGAAATATCAGTGAAGTGACAATGTGCAGAAATGTAATATATACATGGACATTGTTTTTAATACTGTTAATCACAATGTCACGAAGCATTTGTCAAACGTGATACTTTTATCTGTATCTGCTGAAGGCCAAGTAAAAACAAACTTAAAAAAAAAAAGAACGAAAGCGAAGTCAATGACATGCCGTCACAAATCCCCACGTTTCTCCACCTGAAGCAAAGTTGAAACATGGCAAAACGTCCCGCCAGGATTGACCCGATACCAAATTTTGAGTTAAATTTATTTTCCACTTTTGACCAATTTAATCTTAAGTCCCGACCCCCTGAGGCATGATCCGGGAGTTGAATCAAAACAATCCTTACATATTTCATGCGTCTCCCAATGCTGATTGCATAATCAATGTTTCATTTAAAAATGTGCCTGTGATTGCATTTTCTAATACTTGACTATTTGAACCCGCCACAGTGGGTGGGGCTAAAACTGACACTGCTCTTGCACCTTCGTGCCATGTTTTGATGATAACTACCAAGTTTGGTGAATTTCTGCCCAACCGTTTAGGATGAAATAGCGTGATGGATGGATGGATGGATAGACAGACAAACACACGGAGCCGATTACAATATCCCCTTGTTGTTTTCAAAAAGTGTCAGGATAAAAACAGGATAAAAAAACGTTGGGGTGAAGCTACCAAAATCAAGAATCACTGCTCACCTTTACTCCTTCATTTCTTTATTTTCCCACCTTTGGAACAAACTCCCACACTCTCTTAAACCCCACTCCTCCCTCCAGGTCTTCAAAACAGCTGTTCACCACCATATCATATCTTCCCCCACCAAAAACCACGATCTTTTCTACCCCCGTTAATCCATCCCAAACCCACCTCCTTCAAATTCCCTGCTTTCCTTACTGAAAGTCCCTGTAATGTCCATCTTGTTTACCCCATATACCTTCACCCTCCATCCCTCACCCTTCCACAGATCTAATATCTCTGTTCCCCACTGTTTTGTGCTCCCTCTCCCACCCCTCTTGTTTCCTGCTCCTCTTGTTGTACGTGTTAGTTCTTATACGAGCCTTGACAATATATACAAAAAAAAAAATAAATAACAACAACAACAACAACAACAACAACAAACATCACAAGATGGTCAGAGACTTGGAATATATCTTTCAATCTTGACAAGTCTCACACTCTCACTATCTCTCTCCGAAAGAACCGTCTGGTAAACCCCCAATCTACTTTCTTAACAATCTTTTTGAGGAATTTCAGTCATTCAAACTCCTGGTTTCTCACTATCAGCTGTTTCAACGTTGGCTTGTACAAACGACATTTCAACGTTGGTTTCCAAAGCCAGCCAACGACTGGGCATCCTCTGTCATACAAAGTCCTTCCTTGACACACCTGAACTCCTATCCACCGACAAGGCCTTCACCCATAGCTTGATGGAGTCCTGCTCTCCTCTCTGGGATAGCTCCCCTGCCACATCTTACTCAGATTGACGCTGTGGAAAACACGGCCTTCAAGATCAAGGAATTGCAAGGAAATTATGCGCAGGAGGAGGCCATTCGGCCCAACATGCCTGCGCCACACCAATACCAGACTTTTAATAAATCCGTCAATACCCATTCCCTTTGTGTGCAGCCTTTTGGCTGCTACACTGGTACTCATTTCGCCGACCTCGGAAAGATGACAGGCTGAATCAACCCCCTGGTGTTAAATCAGCAGCCGACAGGGCTTGAACTCAAGACTATCGGATCCCAAGCCACCACCCAAACCGCTAAGCCAACACCAGGTTCGACCCTCCTCCTTACAAATTTCCAGTTTTCCCTCCTGAAAGTTTCCTTCTATATCCATCTTTTCCACACCATGCATCCTCTCCTGTCCCCCATTCTCCCCCACACCCATTGTTTGTCCACCTCTCTCTCTGTATTGGTCTTCAACTCTGTTGTTGGTGTTTCCCTCTTCTCTCTGCTGTTCCTTTTGTCCTGTTGCATCCTGATGTAGTCGCACTAGCTCTTCTACAAAATTCCTTGTTTCTGTGAAGATTTATTTTCGAGATGCACTTTTGTTTTTCATTAATTACACCATCCATCGACCAGACTTGAATGTCTGTGTCAAGTCGACTTTTCATAAGAAAAATAAGAATAAAAATGTTAAATTTCCCACAAAAAATAGGAAGCTGAAGAAGCATCTGAAATAAATCAACTAGTGCCAGGAAATGCAGGAGAGTTGTGTTTATATGTTTATAATGTGTTTATAATCCCATCAGTGTTTTCTCGCATACAAGACGGCTTTGGGCCTTGCTCATTTTTATCCCCACGCCTTTTGAAAAAAACGGGCGGATATTGTCATCGGGTCTGTCCGTCCGTCATGCTACCCCCTCCTAAACGGTTGTGCATTAATTCACCAAGCTTGGTAATTATGATCATTACATAGCAAAAAGGTATGAGAGCATTATTATCATCTTTGGCCCCACCCCCTCGGGCGTGGTCAAAACATCAAATACCAAAAATACAATCACGGGCACATTTTAAAACATTTTTTAATGAAACTTTGTATATGCAATTAACATTGGAGGATGCATGAAATGTAACCTCTTGGGGATTTGACCCTCAGTTCATGCTGCAGGGGGCTGGGATTTAGGGGCACAGGGGTCAAAACAGAAGATTTTTTTTTTAACTCTAATTTTGATATTGGGTCATTCCTGGTGGAACTTTTTGCCATTTTTCAACTTTACTTTAGGTGGGAAGCGAGGGGATTTGCGATGGTGTGCCATTGACTTCACACTCATTTCATTCTGCTTGCAGCTTCCTTCAGTGCTGACTACGCACCTGGTGTCCGTCTGGGATATATCTCATGCAAAATGGTCCAGAGATTTGTGAAGCACGTTCACTTTGCCCAGAGTTTTGGACGTGTAAAATGACTACCTCATAAATGCTACCGTTTTAATGAAATGAAATACTGCATTATTATAGTCACTCATCTGCAGTCATCTTTGTGATAGAGTCCTTTTCAAAAGTTTGACATTAAATTTTTGTTATGTCTCTTTGTAACAGTTTCTTAGTTTGTTGACTTTTGTTGTTGTTTGTTGAGATACCTTGTCTGATTTGATTCCCTTGGAGAAAACAAAAATCCCTGATCGGACAGTATGCTCATTTTTCTGTCCAAGACCTAATTGGCTGAAGTAATTACACCATCCATTGATCACTAAGTTAATCACTGTGGGAAGCGAGCTGACGAAGGACTAACTCTCAAAATGTCAGCAGTATCCTGGAACGGCCAACGTGTCCTGATTCTTTGAATAAAGAATGCTCCAAACAGCTTACCAACACTTGGAGGTTTAAATCACTTTTTTTTTTGAAACAGTCCAAGTGCGATGGTAAAAACCGTGCCTTCTCCACACACAACCACCGTTCCGCCATACAGGGAAGAGCCGCCCTAGCCCCCTCCCAGCGGAGATGAAGCAAAACATGGGCAGAGCATAAATATACATGAGGCAACACATGGGCAGTGCATAAATATACATTTTACATTCAAACTTGGTACATACACAAGCAGCACTTCGTTTGCCATGGCCACAAAGTTAACGTAGTCTTTGTGGCTTTCAGTTGATAAAATGCATTGGCAACCATCAGTCGTTTGTTTTTGTGAAAAAACATAATTGACCCAACATCCATCACTAAAATTTTTTTTTTTGTCCAAGCAAGGAATATCTGGCGAATAGTGCGGTCATTGTCAAACAGTTCATCTTAACCGTTCAAAAAAAAAAAAAGCACTTCCAAGGTGACCATTAGGCTAGTTAGGTTTTCAATGCCTTCTGAGTGGCAGGCATTTTGAATTTGGTAAATGATGCAGCCAGCCTGCTCACCGTTGACTGGTGTGGCCATAATTTTGTGAGCATGAATGATTTCATACATCCTGTTTTTTTGTATTCTCTCTCCACGTCACTTATCGAGTGCCTTGTACTTCTTGCCATTGCAGCATGATAATTGACCAGTATCACAGGAAGTGTGAACATATCCTTTTGGTTTCAGCTTCTGGGATTCCACGTGGGCACTCATTTGATTCAAAAGGAGCAGAATTTTATGTTCAAAGGCCAATGTTAGAATTCCAGGAGCAATCTTTTATTCATCTGGATATTGCTTTTTAGGTCATCTCGGTAGAGATGACCTAATAAAGCCGGACCAAATGTCCGTCCGTCCGTACGTCCGTCAACATTTTTCTTTCCGATCTTGATGAAACTTAGTATGTGGATAGAGGTCGATGAGTGTTGCACAACGATATAACTTTTGTCCGGTTAAAGGTCAGGGACGAGGTCACGAGGTCACGTAAGTTATAAAAATCGCCATTTTCAAAACCTATCTAGTCTGCCATTCTACAAGATATTCGGCAACTGTTTATTGATTATGATAGTAAAAAATATTATCTTGTATCTAACCAGACAGATTTCTGAATTTCCTTCCCGTTTGGCCGCCACGTAACCTGGAAGATGGTCAAAAACACCTCCCGGTACAAAGAAAACTTTTTACTTCCGATCTTGATGAAATTTGGTATGTGGGTAGAGGTCGATGAGTGATACCCAACGACATATTTTTTTCCCGGATTCGAGGTCAGGGTCAAGGTCACGAGGTCACAAAAGTTGTGAAAGTCGCCATTTTCAAAACCTATCTCGTCTGTCATTTTAGGAGATATCTGGCAACGTTAATCGATTATGAGAGTAAAAACATTATAGAGATGACCATCACCCCCACACGGGGGTAATTTTTGAATTTTGAATCAACTTTTATGTTTAAGTAGACAAATCAGATGTTAATATTGGGGACAAACCAACCCTTTTGGGTAGCTTTTTGCTTCTGTGAAACTCAGCTTGTAAATACCTGATTCCTTGATCTGTCAGTGCACCAGGTATTTGCCAAGTGTGTGCAGTTAACAGGCTAGTATAGTTCTGAAGTAAGCCAAACAGCAAGTTTGGAAGTCTTTAACAGCAGTTCACAGCTGGACACTTTGGAACGGTGAGTATGCATGTTCTGTTTATTTTATTTCCTGCTTTACAAATGTCTAATTTAAAACATAATGTGTACCTTTACTTTCCCAATATCTCCTATATTATTGGATCCACCCATTGATGAGTTTTTTATTTATTTTGCCCAGCTTGCTTCAAGAAGAGTTGTGATTTAAAAGAGATGTGGCTCTTCAGGATGTACCGATGTTACATTGTATTTGAGATCAGTTTCCTAACTCTAAATTCTTGGATATACAGGGAAAATGCGGAGCTGCAACGTCGTATTGATGCTTTAGCTCAACGTGACCAACTTCCAGCCTTGCAAGAGAGCATTCTGAAGCTAACAGAGCAGCTGGAACAGAAAAAGGTTTGTTATTTTAAAATTGGATGCGGTGTATCACAATTTAGGTTAATGTGCTATCCCAGCTTCTTGCTGTGATCATAAAAACCACCCAAAGTGTGGTTATCTGGCAAGCAAACTGGAACATGTGCTTTCCCACTAAGATTGATGTATGCTGGAACCGAAAGGTGACATCGCAGGATATCGTGGGATCAGGACCTTGGAATATGGATGATATAAGAGATGGATTTCTTTGTGATGAATGTTTGTGCTCAACCAGGTATCGCTGCGAATGTTTGAAACACGTGCCAACCATGCAGATGAGTTGGAGGCTGAGCTGAAAGTCACACAATACAGGTTTATCACAGTTTCCTTCTGTTTAAAACTGAAGCCAGAAAATGAGATTGGCTTGATAAGTAATCTTTATAAATGGTGATTTCTTTAATTTTCTTTTTACATTGATCTTAGGCTCATAGTGGGGCTTATACATCAATCACATCCACTGGACTAAAACATTAGTGACATCATTGTACCTTAACGTGATTTTGGAGTTTGTACATAAACTGCATACAGGACAAAGACATTAATGACATTATTGTACCTTAATGTAAGTAACAACAACTTTTGTAGACAAGGCATGGACAAATACATATAGTATGTGGGACATGAACCTAGGTTTTGAGCATCATGCGCCATTGGTTCAGATGGAAACAAGCATGAAGGCCAACCTTTACTGGAAAAGGACATCCAATTAAAAAAAAATTCCCCATGGAGAAAAAAAAGAAGGGAAATATTTCAAATACAATGTCATTGTGCATGACATTACTATAATGCCTTTTTATGTACATTTTCAGGGAGAAAAAGCTGAAAGAAAAGCTACAGAAAGCAGAAGGTGATGTGCTGAAAGTTGGAGTGGAAGTTTGGCTTGTGTTAATAATGTGGTTAAACTGAGCCCACACACAGGTTTCATTAATATGGAATAGGCAAAGCCTAGAAGCGAACGTAGAATTCTTCTTACATTCGATGCTGCAATTTCCAGTTACTTCGGCCTGGATTCGGGATCAGCGATAAAATAATGTAAATCACGATTAAAAATTATTTTTTGATGATGCGGGAGATATCTTTATTAAAATCAGTGGAGGAATGTACACCATGTCTGATATTTGGGTCTTTCATGTCTCCGATGATGCCTTTATCTCCCGGGACGCATCATTCCCCATGACAAAAACCGAAAGCAAAAGGGTCATAGCCGAAGACACGGATTCCAAATTGCCACGGTATGTGTTGTTGTTGTTGTTGTTGTTTCCTATTCTCTCATGTGCACGCATTGAGTATGAAGCTCACTACATTCGCTATAAAAATGCTTCCCTTTGAAGATGTTGATACAATTGGGCATTGGTAATGATTCCAGCAAACAACACGGGACTTTCAAAATGATGAAATCCGTCCCAGAATGCTTTGCGTACATGCACAGAAACCCCGAGGTAGAGCAGCCATTGTAGCACGCTAAAAATATTTTTGGTGTGCGAGATCAGGATTGTTAGTTTAAGTGGCTTACAAAGCTTCTAAAGGAAGTCAGAAATACTTGGAAAGATACCTGAGAAATAGGGCTGTGCCTCTCCACAATGAAAGAGTTGGAGAACTTTCTCAGCTTGTCGACGGGGCTGAGATCTTGCAGCTGCCCGTACTGCAGACCACCGACGATGTGGACCGTTGCAAGGCCCGAAGAACTGTGGACGGGCACGTTTTACCCAAACCCTCAACGATCGCTGCCAGTGAGTGGACTTTGAACCTTGCGGGAGAATCTCCTGTGAACATGGCAGGCTTGGTGATTTATTTCATGGACATCTGCATTTGGAAAGACGATGCTTTGTGTCATTACCAACAAAGTAATGGCTACCAACTCTTCAGCAAAGGACATCTTCACGACGTGAAAATACACAGCTTGTGCCAGCTATATTTACATGAGAGCCAGATGTACCAGGCAGACTTCCCGGACAGGACATGGAAGGAACTCGACACCTCTCATCCACAGATATTTCTCATATTTCATAAATTTTCACAAGTCCAATTTGCGTCAAGGAACACCACAGTTATGGTTGACCATTTTAATATCGCCACTTTAGTTTAAATGCTGAAAATTATGTTAAAAAGACGATTTGACTCTCAGATTTCTTCCGATGGGTGGCAGGCGAAACGTGCTTCAATTAGAGGAATAAAAATATAGTCGGTCACTGAAAACGCACACACCGTGCATGTGTGAAAGACCTCGTTTGTGTTCATATGTCATTTCGAAAGCTCCGTATTTGCTGGAGTTCTCACAAGAATGTCCCGAATAAATTGACACCTTTTATCATAAACCATATTGTGCTGCAAAATGTGATCAGCATTAATAACTTTGCACTGGTTGGAAATCTTTTTATTTTATTTGTGATTTTTTTTTTTTTTTCCAAACGAGTAATGTTGATTGAATTAATAATTTTTCAACGAGATGTTTGAGTTTGGATTTGAGTGTGCAATACTTTCTGGCATTAGGCGTTGGCAGGATGGCCAAGAGATACGCGCGCTGGCCCCTAAGCTGTCTAGCCTGGGTTTAAGTCTCGGCTCAGCTACAAACTGTCATCCTGGTGTTTCACAGGCAGGGTGATTCATCAATGTGTGTGCTGTCTCTCAGATGGACGTTAAAGTGGCGTTCCGTCTGCCGGCATTAGCTGGTGGACGTTAATGAACCCACAGTGTCCTTCGCGAAGAGTAGGTGAGCTATCGCTGACACCCTGAACAAATTCCAATTTCCTGGCCCAACCTTAGTCGAACGTCAGGCCTGGTCAGCCGGTTTGTGAAAGATTTGGGTCAAGCTTTCCCCGACCAACCCCACAAGAACTTTGGAATAATTGTGGCCATTAAAGAAAAAGAAGAAACTTTCTAGCATTAGTTTCCAATTCTGTGCCTCTTCTTTCAAATACTTCAGACCTTCCTCACATACGGTTGGCATGTTTTATGTGTTTTCCTTCGAGCAGTTGCTTGGGATGGGTAACTTCCACACGATATAAAGTTAGCCAAATCCATTGACATAAAACTTGTTCACCCCATACATTCTTAAAACAGACAAAGGTGATAGTATTAGTCAGTGGCAGATGGTATTTGAGGGTCTAACGTTTGTCTTGTTCTTATTCTAACAGAGCAAAGGACAAAGCAGCAGCAAGAATCATGTGAACTCCGAAAAGACTTGCGAATATTAGAGTCCCAGCTCAAGAAAAGCCAGGTTGTAATGACAATCTAACTCATCAAAGAGTGTAACCTGGGAGTTAATTTTATCTTTATTTGAGGGTGGGGGAGGGGAGTTTATTAATTCCTCTTTCACATGGAGGGATAGGGGTGTAAATCATCCCCCATTCAAGAGTAAAAATGGTCCCATCTTGTGATTATTTAACTTTGCTGGTTTCCCAAACCAACTCCTCGTCCTTTAACTCCCCCGGCCCCCACCCCATTCCCACTTTGACTCACAGATTTATTGACTTTTTGAAAATGTTTTTCCATGTGGTGGAGCTCCAAAAATTCATCCAACCACTTGCTTTCACCTCATTTACAATGAAATATCTGTCTCTGTGAAATAGATTTGTAATTTTTCATTTTCTGCAAGAAGGACTATATAGTGCAGTGTGATGTCATCATTAGACAGTTCATCTTAACCGTAAAAAAACAAATGTTGAATAAGTGACAGTACATGGCTGATATGTGATTAAATGGGATTTGTAAATATCACAAGACAAATTGAACAATTCCTTTGCTGTTTAGTGAGAACATTGCCCATGATCTATGCAATCCCAGTATTAACAGGGTTTACTTTTGCTCTTTAATTTTGATACGTACATGCATACATACAAAGATATACTTCGAGAGAAAAAACAAAACAAGCTAGAATGGCACTGGGTAGAGCGCATACCTCCACCAGACTGAACAGTTTACACTTTGTATCCACTCATCGGCCGGATCTGAACCCGGAGCTTAACCAAAATCAAATCGACTTGTTCTTGTCACTTACCCAACTCATCCACCTGGTTTTGTTATAACTCGTTCACAACTTTTTACGATATCATGCTGCATATCGTTTTGGGCCCCATCTCTCAATGGTGAAGAATCACTTACAAATTGTCAGAACCAGATCCGGATCTTCACCAAAATCTAATCAATTTGTCCTCGTCACACATCAAACATGTCCAATAAGTTTCGTCTGAATCTGTCCATAACTTTTTTGAGATATCCTGCTCACAGACAACAAGATGGGTGAAAACACAACCTCCGTCCACCTTCGGTGGCTGAGGTGAACGTGGACGCGTTAAAATGTGGATTTGTTTTCTCATCGCTGTGTCATAAAATATCCACAGCCAACTTACCTAACCCACACCTACTTACTCTGGAACATATCTGTATCGTTAACTTTCATTTCTTGCTTTATTGGTCAGAGGGTATCAATCCAAACGTTTATTAATCTTGAGAAGTATGCCACACAAGAATCATTTAGATCTTTAATTATCGCAGATCGGACAGCCAGTTCAATCTCCCCTTCAAAATTGACATGCTCCTCGATATCACATGCCTCCCAACGAACACTGCGCAGTAATATTTCGTTATTTGTTTATTTATTTCCAATTGGATAGGGCTTAACTGAGGATCAAATTTAGCAAGCACACCACCAATTGTTATTGTGCCAAATATAAAGATTTGAGAGTGTTTTTTAAGCAAGAGAAGGGAAACAAATTTGAAGGGGAGTTGGTGTGAGTCGATCCTGGAACCTTTGGGAAATGTCAATATACTTGAGGAAAATAAATGCGAAGTGTACCGAATGACAAATGTAATTAATTACAGCATTTTTTTTAACGAATGCAGACAAAAGAGAGATCACGATTAAATACAGGAAGTGTTGTTACTCACACACAACCACAGACATTTTCATCTTCTCTTTTTGAATGTTATTTTGGTGGAATTGTATACACAGTCTCTGTTTCTTTCTGATATATTTTACGACAAACATTTTGAGGCTGGTTAATCACAACCAGGATGAGCTATTTGATTAGATAATGCTCATTTCAACACTTATTTTATTGATTTATCAATACGAACCTGGTGGTTTTTGTTATTCCATAATTAGTAACAGGGGGAGACAGGAGACGATTTTTGTCAAATACAATAAATAAAATAATTAAAAGAAATAATCCTTGATAAAGGATTGTTTCATATATGTTAAGTGCACCTTTTGCATACGACTGGCATTGAAACCTTCACTCCGCTGACGGGAGTTCACCAACATAATATATATGTTAGTTGTTTTTTTTTCTGTACACTATGACAAGGCTCGTAGAAGAGCAAATATGCAGAACATACAATGAAGGTTGCTCGAGAGAAGAGGGGGCTCGAGAGAGAAGCACAACAACAGTAGGGAACAGAGACATCAGGAGATCTGTGGAAGAGAGAGGGATGGGGTTGGGTACTGGGATAAACAAGATGGACACTACAGGGACTTTCAGGAAGGAAAACAGGGAATTTGAAGGGGGTGGGCTTGGGGTGGATTAACGGGGATAGAAAAGATCGAGGTTTTGGATGGGGGAAGATATGAGATGGTAATGAACAGCTGTTTGAAGACCTGGAGGGAAGAGTGGGATTGAAAAGAGTGTGGGAGTTTGTTCGAGAGGCAGGAAGAAAGAGGAATGAAAGAGTGAATGTGAGCAGTGATTCTTGATTTTGGTAGTTTCACCAGAAAGGGGTTGTTGGCGGACCTTGAGCGCCCTGCAGAAATATGAGGGGGACGGAGGACAGACAGAGCAGGGGTGCAAGGCCGGAGAGGAGTCAGTAGAATATAGAAAGTGCACTGATCTGCCTGCAGTGAGAGATTGAAAGACACAAAGACTCAGCTTCATAGTGGGAGATACCAATGATCCTAAAAGCCTTGGTTTCCACAGCATGAAGCCAAACCAGGTGTGAGGCTGGAGCACCAGCCCAAAGGGCCAGCAGTATTCTATCAATGAAAGGTTTGTATGTGGTTAATCGCTCAGGTGTGCCATGGAAGAACTTTGCATGACAGAGGATGCCCAGCTGGCGACTGGCTTTAGAGGCCAGCTTGGAAATGTGGCTTTCCCAGAAAAGATTGTGGCAGATAGTGAGACCCAAAAGCTTGAGAGAGAAACTTTCTTCAAGAGGATTGTTGAGAAAGTAGATTTGTTAAGGGGGGGGGGGGTTCCAGACGGTCCTTTTGGAGAAACATAGTGAGTGTGAGATTTGTTAATACTGAAGGACAGTAATACAGTCTTTTTATGTTGCAGTACTGTAATACAGTTCGTTGACAGTCAATACAATTTTTTTTTTAATATTCCAGAAACATTTTGTTTGCTGCTAACAACCTAGCATTGATTTTGGTAATCTGCACACTTATTCGCCAAAAAACAATTTAATTAATTTGTTTTATGTTCCCAGGGATCAGATGTTACGTCATTTTTTTTTAAAACTTGCAAAATGGAATTCTCATTGAGTCATGAATAATACATTGCCATAAAGACCTCGCCTAACGCTAGACATAACACCGTGATGACGTCTGTAATGCTGTCTCACTACACCACTATCTTGCTAAACCCATCACCCGACGTCTAGTGCCTGGCTTTTAATCCATCGCTATGGACGTCAGATTGAATGCTGGACGTCGGGATGACGTATACGTCTGTCGAGGCCGAGCCTCGTGCTCGACATAATGCCGTAATGGCATCCCAGCGAAAACAGCGTGACAGTCAGAGGGACGGGCGGATGGAGAAATCCGGCTACTTCAATACATCCTATGAAGAATTAATACTCCCTTCATCTATGGAGACCATATGATTCGGAGCAGCTTGGATGTTAAAGCACAAAAAAGAATGCACAGTTCTTCAGACTTGTATCCAGTAGACAACTGTCTTGCACAAGATAGACTTCCTTCACTCAAAGTAGGGATTTTTAAAGCTTTGACTACAATCACAAATGGAGATGCTGCCCACACTGGATTAAACCATCCTGCATATCCAACCATCAAGCCAATAGGGGATGTCACTGAAAGGCTGAGAATGCTCTTGTGTGCAGACGTCCCCTCCTGGCTTGATTTAAAGGAAGACTAATTTATTGCCTCATGTTTGTAGTTGCATTAATCCTTGCAGACATTTTTTTTCCAAATGTTGTTTTTAAATTTAATTGTACTTCTGCAGAAGCCTCCATTGGTTGCTTTTCCATTCATGCTGTGTGCACGGCCATGGTTTCTATCTCACCAAATTATGTTCCTCAATGTCATCACGACTGCTACATTCATGTTTGACAACTGACTTATTTTGTTTATCTGCCTGTTTTTTAACATGCACATCATGTCAGTTTACATTGATTTGTCAGCCAGAAATCATCAATACTATATATATAT
>CM068961.1:48568561-48580512 GCA_035128595.1 Eptatretus atami
AGAGAGAGATCGTTAGGTAGGTCGAGTTTGGCGAACAACCTATCCTGTGTGGGTGGCCGATTGGCACGATTGTGGTGGGGTCGAAAGACCCCACCCGTGACTAGCTCCTGGCGGATGTTCCAAGGAGGGTCACGACTGAATTGTCCGTTCCGGTGGGCGACACGGTCGCGATTTGAGTTACGTGACTGATCGCACGCCGGGCGGACCGAAATTCGTAACAATATATATATATATATATATAATATATATATATATATATATATATATATATATATATATATATATGTACGAGTGTGTTCAAAAAGTATCCAACCTTAATTTTTCGTGCGTAAACAAATGAAGCTAGGGAGGCGTGGTTTGGTGCACGTATGTAGGCGATCCTAATTGGTATGCGTGAATATTTCCGCCTGCAGAAGCTGTCAGTCGCCGACAGACCGCTGATGAGTGAGGAAGTGTAAGTAAGCGCCGTCAGATTTTCGTTTTTGACAAAATGACGGATCACTGTGGTCTCATCGCCAGTGATCACTGTGTTGAGAAGTTGGGATCGCTGTTCACAGTCTCCAGCATGTCCTGTGCGATCTAACGGAATTGCTTCTGCTCGATCGTTAGCAGCTTTGGCACGAACTTCGCTGAGATTCTCCTTAGCCCAAATCCTCAGTCACAATGGAATGAACGGATCCAATGCTGACACCCGCCTCGTCTGCAAGTTCTCTGATCGTGATTCGACGATCCTGCATCAGCAGGCTCCTCACTTGGTCAATGACGATCTCATTTGGGATGTTGAGGGCCTACCAGAACGTGCTTCATTTCCACTGATGTGCGACCATCTTTGAAGCGGTTGTACCACTCTTTTATCTGTGTGGTGCCCATTGCTTCATTCCTGAAGGCCTGTTGAATCTTGCGATCGTTTCCACTTGGGAATCGCCAAGCTTTACACAAAATTTGATGCAGTAGCATTGTTCAAGTTTTTCCGTCATTTTGTCAAAAAAGAAAATCCGACGGCGCTCACTTACACTTCCTCACTCATCGGCAGTCTGTCGGCGACTGACAGCTTCTGCAGGCGGGAAATATTCACACATTACCATTAGGATCGCCTACATTCGTGCACCAAACCACGCCTCCCTAGCTTCATTTGTTTACGCACGAAAAATTAAGGTTGGATACTTTTTGAACACACCTCGTATATACATATACATATATATACTGAACGCAAAAGAAACTTACCACTTGTTTGAAATGTAATAAAATTGTAACAGTTCAAAATAAACAAACCAACAATTGCTAATTGAAACATTGGCATTTTATTGATGACATGTCAAGTTTTTGACCAAGATACACCATCTCATAAGTTTGTTCTACAGTACAGAACAGCACAGGGTGCAATGTCAGTCCCCTTTCAATAGCGTGTGTGGCCACCATTGTTTTGGATACAAGGCAGTGCATCGTCGGCGCATACTGCCTACCAGTCTTTGGATGGATTGCTGCTGGATTCTGTCCCACTCAGTCCTCAATGTCTGAAGCCATCTGACTTAGGACCATCTGCCTGTCCTGCCTTGCAGTGGTGACTCTTGGCCTCCCTGATCGAGGTCTGTCATCTGCAGAGTTGTGGAGGGTGTCTCTGTCCACCAGAGCCGATATCGTCTGGTGTGAACAGCCAAGGCGACGTGCCACCTCACGGTAGCTCATCCGCCTTGCAGTATGCCCAAGGCACACTGCCGTTGATCCCTTGACAATCGTGGCATGTTGATTGAAATGCCCATTTTGCACTGGCCTTTTTAAGCCAATATCAAGACATCAAGTGCAGCTCATTAAAATCATCCCGTACCCCTTGGCTAATCACTGACAGTCAAAACGGCTGTTCAACAGCTGTGCTATGAAGTGACCATTGAAGGTTCAAGTGACCATCCGTGACCATTTTGTCTGACAGTGAGGACACTATTGTCCACAAATAAGTTCACACATTTACTACACGCAGTGTTATTGTTGATATTTGAAGGTTTAAAGGTGGTAAGTTTCTTTTGCGTTTCAGTATATATATATATTATATATGTATATATATATATATATTTTTTATATATGTATATGTTATATATATATATATATATTTTTTTATACAAACAGTCATGCGCAACTTAACGATGGGGATACGTTCTGAGAAATGCGTCGTTAAGCGATGTCGTCATTACACACCTTGGCTATATGGTATAACTATTGCTCTCGGCTATAAACCTGTACAGCATGTTACTGTACTGAATACTGTAGGCAATTGTAACACACATCCAAGATAGATGGAAGACGCGTTAGTTTTACCTTTGTGCTGTTCATGACGGCCATATGTGTTGTTAGTGGCTGCTTACAATCTCTTCTCGCATCGATTATAGAAAGGTGAATAAATAGCATTTGGATCTTATAAATACGTAATCATTGCATCGATGTTATAAATTTACAAATGAAGAAACGAGCACCTGTCAGTTGTGTGATATATTTTCGGAACAGTGCGAATGTTTCAACAACATAAAAAGCTTTACTAAAAACTAATTTGTGTTTTAATTTTGACTGTAACAACAACGATTTATTCGTGGAATTCTTTAATGCAAAGGTAATTTACTTGCTTGAAGGTACGTGCAAAAAACGGGTCAAATGTGGCGAAAATAGGGGTGTTTTATGATGTTAGGTCAACAATGGGTCAGTTTGAATGCTGATTTTCTTGAATCCAGATTTAGCGCGACCCCGCTTTTTTCGCGATGACATTTTATGGACCTCAACGATAGCGTTATAACGAGGCCACACTGTAGTTGTTTATTATCATTATCAAGTATTATCTACTGTACATAATTGTATGTGCTATACTGTACTTTTATACGACTGGCAGTGCTACGATGGCTACATCACCAGATGATAAGAATTTTTCAGCTCCATTATAATCTTATGGGATCACCGTCGTATATGCGGTCCGTGATTGACCGAAACGTCTAATGCGGCGCATGACTGCATACATATATATATATATATATATTGTTGAGGATTCAGCGGTGGCGGGATTCGCACCCGACTCTTGATAGCCAAATGTTACAGATTCGGCGCCACCCTAACCACCGCCGTCTCCGGGGTTATAACGCGCGGCTGGTTCGGCACAGGCCTCGGGTCACGCGTCTCAGATCATGATACAACGTACCCCTGGACCTTACCAGTTGGGGAAATAGACCCCGGTTACAGACTGGTTTTGTCAGAGACCGAGCGGAGTCTACCAGTCTGTAACCATTTTGGTTGTATATCCAAATCGAGGGATCGTTCCTCGGCGCGGCACGAATTGATTCAAAGCGGCAACTTCATACAAATCAGCCGGATTTATTGGGGAACATAACACAAGCAAAGCATTCACGACAATGTTATAATCAATCTTAACCCGTTCTTAACTAGGGAACTACGGATTACGGGTTTCGAAGGGGACCCTAACGAGATAAACCATAAACGACATGCAAACAAGACATGGACAGCATGCAGACAAGACACAGAGTACTTGGTGATGTTTCATGGACGAGAGGAAAGTGTCAAAAGCACGAATGTGGCTCATGACAAGCCGATGTCCGCGGATTCGTGCGCCCAAGCTCAAACACGCCGCGTGGCAAAATGGCGCTCGTCCATGTGTCGCAGCCCTCCTCAGCGCATTCTGACCCCGCGCAATGTCGACGGTATAAGACCGTCAGGTCGATGGTGGGTTTCAGCTGGTTTCTCACAAGGTCCAGTATACAAGTCCAGGCCTGGCCTGTTCACACAGACCAGGCCAAATCGAGGTGTTGGGCTCCGGCAGAGCCAGGCCTGGACTTGTATACTGGACCTTGTGAGAAACCAGCTGAAACCCACCATCGACCTGACGGTCTTATACCGTCGACATTGCGCGGGGTCAGAATGCGCTGAGGAGGGCTGCGACACATGGACGAGCGCCATTTTGCCACGCGGCGTGTTTGAGCTTGGGCGCACGAATCCGCGGACATCGGCTTGTCATGAGCCACATTCGTGCTTTTGACACTTTCCTCTCGTCCATGAAACATCACCAAGTACTAGAAAGAGAGAGATTCACCTTTTATCATAAACATATTGTGCTGCAAAATGTGATCAGCATTAATAACTTTGCTGGTTGGAAATCTTTTAATTTTATTTGTGATTTTTTTTTTTTTTCCAAACGAGTAATGTTGATTGAATTAATAATTTTTCAACGAGATGTTTGAGTTTGGATTTGAGTGTGCAATACTTTCTGGCATTAGGCGTTGGCAGGATGGCCAAGAGATACGCGCGCTGGCCCCTAAGCTGTCTAGCCTGGGTTTAAGTCTCGGCTCAGCTACAAACTGTCATCCTGGTGTTCACAGGCAGGGTGATTCATCAATGTGTGTGCTGTCTCTCAGATGGACGTTAAAGTGGCGTTCCGTCTGCCGGCATTAGCTGGTGGACGTTAATGAACCCACAGTGTCCTTCGCGAAGAGTAGGTGAGCTATCGCTGACACCCTGAACAAATTCCAATTTCCTGGCCCAACCTTAGTCGAACGTCAGGCCTGGTCAGCCGGTTTGTGAAAGATTTGGGTCAAGCTTTCCCGACCAACCCCACAAGAACTTTGGAATAATTGTGGCCATTAAAGAAAAAGAAGAAACTTTCTAGCATATTTCAATTCGTGCTCTTCTTTCAAATACTTCAGACCTTCCTCACATACGGTTGGCATGTTTTATGTGTTTTCCTTCGAGCAGTTGCTTGGATGGGTAACTTCCACACGATATAAAGTTAGCCAAATCCATGACATAAAACTTGTTCACCCCATACATTCTTAAAACAGACAAAGGTGATAGTATTAGTCAGTGGCAGATGGTATTTGAGGGTCTAACGTTTGTCTTTTCTTATTCTAACAGAGCAAAGGACAAAGCAGCAGCAAGAATCATGTGAACTCCGAAAAGACTTGCGAATATTAGAGTCCCAGCTCAAGAAAAGCCAGGTTGTAATGACAATCTAACTCATCAAGAGTGTAACCTGGGAGTTAATTTTATCTTTATTTGAGGGTGGGGGAGGGGAGTTTATTAATTCCTCTTTCACATGGAGGGATAGGGGTGTAAATCATCCCCCATTCAAGAGTAAAAATGGTCCATCTTGTGATTATTTAACTTTGCTGGTTTCCCAAACCAACTCCTCGTCCTTAACTCCCCCGGCCCCACCCCATTCCCACTTTGACTCACAGATTTATTGACTTTTTGAAAATGTTTTTCCATGTGGTGGAGCTCCAAAAATTCATCCAACCACTTGCTTTCACCTCATTTACAATGAAATATCTGTCTCTGTGAAATAGATTTGTAATTTTTCATTTTCTGCAAGAAGGACTATATAGTGCAGTGTGATGTCATCATTAGACAGTTCATCTTAACCGTAAAAAAAAATGTTGAATAAGTGACAGTACATGGCTGATATGTGATTAAATGGGATTTGTAAAATATCACAAGACAAATTGAACAATTCCTTTGCTGTTTAGTGAGAACATTGCCCATGATCTATGCAATCCCAGTATTAACAGGGTTTACTTTTGCTCTTTAATTTTGATACGTACATGCATACATACAAAGATATACTTCGAGAGAAAAAACAAAACAAGCTAGAATGGCACTGGGTAGAGCGCATACCTCCACCAGACTGAACAGTTTACACTTTGTATCCACTCATCGGCCGAGATCTGAACCCGGAGCTTAACCAAAATCAAATCGACTTGTTCTTGTCACTTACCCAACTCATCCACCTGGTTTTGTTATAACTCGTTCACAACTTTTTACGATATCATGCTGCATATCGTTTTGGGCCCCATCTCTCAATGGTGAAGAATCACTTACAAATTGTCAGAACCAGATCCGGATCTTCACCAAAATCTAATCAATTTGTCCTCGTCACACATCAAACATGTCCAATAAGTTTCGTCTGAATCTGTCCATAACTTTTTTGAGATATCCTGCTCACAGACAACAAGATGGGTGAAAACACAACCTCGCCCACCTTCGGTGGCTGAGGTGAACGTGGACGCGTTAAAATGTGGATTTGTTTTCTCATCGCTGTGTCATAAAATATCCAGCCAACTTACCTAACCCACACCTACTTACTCTGGAAATATCTGTATCGTTAACTTTCATTCTTGCTTTATTGTCAGAGGGTATCAATCCAAACGTTTATTAATCTTGAGAAGTATGCCACACAAGAATCATTTAGATCTTAATTATCGCAGATCGGACAGCCAGTTCAATCTCCCCTTCAAAATTGACATGCTCCTCGATATCACATGCCTCCCAACGAACACTGCGCAGTAATATTTCGTTATTTGTTTATTTATTTCCAATTGGATAGGGCTTAACTGAGGATCAAATTTAGCAAGCACACACCAATTGTTATTGTGCCAATATAAAGATTTGAGAGTGTTTTTTAAGCAAGAGAAGGAAAACAATTTGAAGGGGAGTTGGTGTGAGTCGATCCTGGAACCTTTGGGAAATGTCAATATACTTGAGGAAAATAAATGCGAAGTGTACCGAATGACAAATGTAATTAATTACAGCATTTTTTTTTAACGAATGCAGACAAAAGAGAGATCACGATAAATACAGGAAGTGTTGTTACTCACACACAACCACAGACATTTCATCTTCTCTTTTTGAATGTTATTTTGGTGGAATTGTATACACAGTCTCTGTTTCTTTCTGATATATTTTACGACAAACATTTTGAGGCTGGTTAATCACAACCAGGATGAGCTATTTGATTAGATAATGCTCATTTCAACACTTATTTTATTGATTTATCAATACGAACCTGGTGGTTTTTGTTATTCCATAATTAGTAACAGGGGGAGACAGGAGACGATTTTTGTCAAATACAATAAATAAAATAATTAAAAGAAATAATCCTTGATAAAGGATTGTTTCATATATGTTAAGTGCACCTTTTGCATACGACTGGCATTGAAGCCTTCACTCCGCTGACGGGAGTTCACCAACATAATATATATGTTAGTTGTTTTTTTTTCTGTACACTATGACAAGGCTCGTAGAAGAGCAAATATGCAGAACATACAATGAAGGTTGCTCGAGAGAAGAGGGGGCTCGAGAGAGAAGCACAACAACAGTAGGGAACAGAGACATCAGGAGATCTGTGGAAGAGAGAGGGATGGGGTTGGGTACTGGGATAAACAAGATGGACACTACAGGGACTTTCAGGAAGGAAAACAGGGAATTTGAAGGGGGTGGGTTGGGGTGGATTAACGGGGATGAAAAAGATCGAGGTTTTGGATGGGGGAAGATATGAGATGGTAATGAACAGCTGTTTGAAGACCTGGAGGGAAGAGTGGGATTGAAAAGAGTGTGGGAGTTTGTTCGAGAGGCAGGAAGAAAGAGGAATGAAAGAGTGAATGTGAGCAGTGATTCTGATTTTGGTAGTTTCACCAGAAAGGGTTGTTGGCGGACCTTGAGCGCCCTGCAGAAATATGAGGGGGACGGAGGACAGACAGAGCAGGGGTGCAAGGCCGGAGAGGAGTCAGTAGAATATAGAAAGTGCACTGATCTGCCTGCAGTGAGAGATTGAAAGACACAAAGACTCAGCTTCATAGTGGGAGATACCAATGATCCTAAAAGCCTTGGTTTCCACAGCATGAAGCCAAACCAGGTGTGAGGCTGGAGCACCAGCCCAAAGGGCCAGCAGTATTCTATCAATGAAAGGTTTGTATGTGGTTAATCGCTCAGGTGTGCCATGGAAGAACTTTGCATGACAGAGGATGCCCAGCTGGCGACTGGCTTTAGAGGCCAGCTTGGAAATGTGGCTTTCCCAGAAAAGATTGTGGCAGATAGTGAGACCCAAAAGCTTGAGAGAGAAACTTTCTTCAAGAGGATTGTTGAGAAAGTAGATTTGTTAAGGGGGGGGGGGTTCCAGACGGTCCTTTTGGAGAAACATAGTGAGTGTGAGATTTGTTAATACTGAAGGACAGTAATACAGTCTTTTATGTTGCAGTACTGTAATACAGTTCGTTGAACAGTCAATACAATTTTTTTTTTAATATTCCAGAAACATTTTGTTTGCTGCTAACAACCTAGCATTGATTTTGGTAATCTGCACACTTATTCGCCAAAAAACATTTAATTAATTTGTTTTATGTTCCCAGGGATCAGATGTTACGTCATTTTTTTTTAAAACTTGCAAAATGGAATTCTCATTGAGTCATGAATAATACATTGCCATAAAGACTCGCCTAACGCTAGACATAACACCGTGATGACGTCTGTAATGCCTGTCTCACTACACCACTATCTTGCTAAACCCATCACCCGACGTCTAGTGCCTGGCTTTTAATCCATCGCTATGGACGTCAGATTGAATGCTGGACGTCGGGATGACGTATACGTCTGTCGAGGCCGAGCCTCGTGCTCGACATAATGCCGTAATGGCATCCCACGAAAACAGCGTGACAGTCAGAGGGACGGGCGGATGGAGAAATCCGGCTACTTCAATACATCCTATGAAGAATTAATACTCCCTTCATCTATGGAGACCATATGATTCGGAGCAGCTTGGAGTTTAAAGCACAAAAAAGAATGCACAGTTCTTCAGACTTGTATCCAGTAGACAACTGTCTTGCACAAGATAGACTTCCTTCACTCAAAGTAGGGATTTTTAAAGCTTTGACTACAATCACAAATGGAGATGCTGCCACACACTGGATTAAACCATCCTGCATATCCAACCATCAAGCCAATAGGAATGTCACTGAAAGGCTGAGAATGCTCTTGTGTGCAAGACGTCCCCTCCTGGCTTGATTTAAAGGAAGACTAATTTATTGCCTCATGTTTGTAGTTGCATTAATCCTTGCAGACATTTTTTTTCCAAATGTTGTTTTTAAATTTAATTGTACTTCTGCAGAAGCCCTCATTGGTTGCTTTTCCATTCATGCTGTGTGCACGGCCATGGTTTCTATCTCACCAAATTATGTTCCTCAATGTCATCACGACTGCTACATTCATGTTTGACAACTGACTTATTTTGTTTATCTGCCTGTTTTTTAACATGCACATCATGTCAGTTTACATTGATTTGTCAGCCAGAAATCATCAATACATATATATATATATTTATTTTTATATAATTTTTTTACAAAATTGCACAAAAAAATAAACAGCAGTAGTAAAATTATTGTCACATCCTTTTTGCTGTTTTTAAATAGTCTGAGATAAATTAGTTTGAAGGTGCTTCATTTGATGAAACTTCTGGTCATGATTTATAACTTGTGATCTTTGTTGAACTTGTTTTTGAACTTGTTTTTCAGGTTTATTTCAAAAGAACAGAGGAGAAAGGTAAAGTTTATACAATGCAGTTTCCGAACATTTTAAGTGCAATTGCAATGCCCAAGTTGTCATGTGGAAAATGTTGCATTCATTTTGAACGCATCGTGCTCTCATAAACTGAATATGGGTTTGCCTGTTTAGTGTTCCATCTTCATCAGTGGCTCATGATGTTCGGAATCCATGTTCAAATCCCAATATACCGCATGTACAGTATTGTCCATTGGCTACTTTCGTCCTTTTAATTCTCATTAAAATACACTGAGGTCACTAATATCTTTGTCCTGCATGTGATTCTTGTACAAGCGCCACTTTGAGCCTTAGGTAACTGTAAAATAATAATTCAGATTCCCAATTCCCCTTTCTCTATAAAAAAAAAAAAATTTAAAAAAATGCATAACATCGTGGCTGTGCGATCTTCACTTCCTATTAGAACCATGTCATGTTCATCAAGTGAAGATGAATATATGTTTAGATGCTTGCACTTTTGTGTGATCATAGGCAGGAAGAAAGAGAAGGCAGTGTGTAATACTGCAGAAGTACAACCTGTAATACTGCAGAAGAAGCATCAGATTATATGCAGTAGGTGTGTGTGTGTGCTTGGAGTCAGGTCTGAGAGCACGCGCCGGAGCAGCATGTCGCGAATAAGCTGAAAACTAATAATAATGAAAGGCTCAATAAACAATTATAGTCTTATACTATTGTGAGAATAGTTTCAGCATGTACCTGCAGCTTGTAAGGCCACATCTCACAAAACAAACTATTCCACGACAGCCAATAAGCATTAAATATTAGAAAAGCCATACAAGTGCCCTAATTAGTGGAATTCTAAGGGGGATAGAAAGTGCAACCCAATAACAAAAAAATAACCTCAGAGATAAGTGTGCAGTTGCTTTGAAGATGGTTTCAACATCTGCCTGTGGAGAGAGAATGTCTTATGATATATATATATATGGAAGCGTTCATTTATCGCAAAGAACGCATTTTGTATGTTGTACACAACCGGTCAAAAGTTTTAGAACACCCCCATTTTTCCAGTTTTTACTGAAATCTAAGCAGTTCAAGCCCAGTGAATAACCTGAAATGGTACAAAGCTAAGCGGTAAACTGCCAGAGGTTAAAAAAAAAATTAGGTTCCCAAAAACTGAAAAATAATGTAAATTTCAGAGTTGTAAAAAAAGGCCCTTTTCAGGAAACAAGTAATGGGTTAGCAACTGCAGCTGTTCTGCAGCAATGGAAGTAAATTAAGCCTCGAAAGTTGATGCAAACAATTCCTACAGGTGTCCCAACTTTTGTTGATTAGTTGCAAACCCTCTGTATAAAAGCAGTGTTGGAACAGACTGTATTGCTGCACCCTCTGAAGCATTATTTGACAATATTGCACTGCAGGAAGTAGTATATTGCTTTCATAATGGCGAGAAAAAGACAATTAACAAAGGAAGACAGACAGACCATTATCTATATATTACTAAAACTCTCATCTTGTGTATATATACATATATGTATATATATGTATATATATTGTTGTGGAAATGGCCCTTAGTATGCTATTAAATATAGGATTAGCCCAGACCCCATTAAATGCATGTCTAGTCAGTTGTTCGGTAAATGGATGCTTCATGTGTTCAGGAGGTGTAGGATGCATGTTTATTATTCGTACATTGGTGGTGTACCGAGAGCTTCTTCTCTTCCTTCCCCTCTCCGGACGAGCCCCGCCAAGTCGGTTGAGAGGGAGTGGCCTAGAGAAGGAAGTGAAACTAAGGGGAGGAGCCAGGGGGCTTCGGGCGAGCGAATGAAGGAAAGGCAGTGTGGATCTGCGACGAGAGCGCTGAGGTCGAGTCTGCCATAGGAAGTAGGAAAAACTGCATGAGGGTTTTTGCGATCGGTTTTTCGTAAAGAGCGAGCCGAAAGAAAGGCAAGGAAGGGACTGAATGAGGTTGTCTGCCATCGGCTGGGAGAGGATCTGCCTGAGGTCGAGTGTGCGATTGGCAGTAGGAGGAACTGAACCTGAGGGTCGAATTCTGCCGACGGAGTAACTGAACCTGAGGTCGAGTGAGGATTCTGCTGTATAGAAACGACTAGTGGGAGCCTGCAATCTGCTTCGAGAGGACCTGGCTGCTGTGTGAGTCTGGAGTCGGCTTCGAGAGGAGGTCATCAACAGGTTCAACCTGCGTCTAACCACGGAGCCTCTATCCCGACTCACGGCACGGCTCGACACGTTTGCCGATCCGTCTGCCGAGCCCAACACCTCGATTTGGCCTGGTCTGGTGAACAGGCCAGGCCTGGACTTGTATACTGGACCTTGTGAGAAACCAGCTGAAACCCACCATCGACCTGACGGTCTTATACCGTCGACATTGCGCGGGGTCAGAATGCGCTGAGGAGGGCTGCGACACATGGACGAGCGCCATTTTGCCACGCGGCGTGTTTGAGCTTGGGCGCACGAATCCGCGGACATCGGCTTGTCATGAGCCACATTCGTGCTTTTGACACTTTCCTCTCGTCCATGAAACATCACCAAGTACTCTGTGTCTTGTCTGCATGCTGTCCATGTCTTGTTTGCATGTCGTTTATGGTTTATCTCGTTAGGGTCCCCTTCGAAACCCGTAA
>CM068961.1:48580757-48597305 GCA_035128595.1 Eptatretus atami
TAACCGGGGTCTATTTCCCCAACTGGTAAGGTCCAGGGGTACGTTGTATCATGATCTGAGACGCGTGACCCGAGGCCTGTGCCGAACCAGCCGGCGTTATAACCCCGGAGACGGCGGTGGTTAGGGTGCGCCGAGAATTGTACATTTGGCTGTCGAAGAGGAAACCCAAACGGTTACGGAATGAGTTGATCACTCGCGATCGCCGCCGGTGAATCTTAAATAATTGTGCGGAAATGGGGCCTTCGGTGTTATTAATATAGCATTAGCAGATACCTTAATGCATTGTTTACCAGTTTGGTAATCGGAATTCGTTGATGTGTGTCGGGAGTGTAGCAGCTGCCAGTGTTAGACGGGGTTGGTGTATCGAGAGCGCTTTTTCATCCTTCCTCCCTCCTATAGCCCCACCCGGCGCCGGACAGTAGTCGACAAGGGTGCGGCGAAAAAAGGCAAGAGAACTGCATAGGTCGTTGCGATGAATCGATGAAAAGGCCCCCGAAAGAAAAGGACGCTGGTAGTCTGCGATCTCGTATGTAGTACTGGCAGGTGGTGGGGTCTGCCTTGTGAAGAGTATTTGGCGAGCTTTCCTCTCCGGCATGGATCAGATGCAGGACCTCCACAGTTCATCCTGAGTTCAGCAGAGCTCTGATGTCCTATCATCACGGCTGACATTCTTTCCACCCATGATCGCAGGGGGGGGGGGGGGGGGGGGGGGGGGAGGGGGGGGGGGGGGGGGGGGTGCGGAGCCAACACATCAGATTGGCTTGTCTGGTGAACAGGCAGGCCGGAATTTTGATACTGGGACTGTGAGAACCAGCGGAACACATAGATTTCCGCTCTTTGCGTGACTACGGGTGTTAGACGCGCCGAGCTGTCGCGTGAGCCGGGGCGAAAACGGAGGCCGCCGCGCCTCTTGCACGGGATGCTCGAGATTGGGCCACGAATGTTGAAATCGGCTGCACGGAGCGTTCCTGCCATTCGACAATTCCCCGTCCATGAGCATACAACAAAGTCAGTGTTTCTACGTGTCAATCACTAAGTTATTCGCGAGGCTCTTCGAACCGTATCCGTATTCCCATAGTTAAGGAGTTATAGATGATATATAACGTTCGTGAATGCCTTTTGTTATGTTCCCACATCAATTGTGGTTGATTATGGAAGTGTGCCGTTGAATTCAATCGTGCCGCGCCGAGGAACAATCCGCTCGATTTGTATATAACCAAAAGGTACAGACTGGGACTGCTCGGTCTTGACAAACCAGTCTGTAACGGGGTAACCAACTGTAAGGCTAGGGTATTGGATCATGATCTAGTACGTGACCGAGACCTGTGTGCGCAGCTCGCTTAAAATACCTGAAGGTTGCTTTAAGTGCGCGAAATCTCAACATTTGTGTAAACGAGGTTCGACCAACGTCGAATCTAATATTAGTGTTAGTCGACATTGCAAGTTTTCAGTCATGGTGTTTGGGTCGATATTAAGCCGAGTGACAGTTGTTGTATCCAAACCTTGATAGCATTCACATTTGTTTTGGGAAGTTCAACAAAAAATTAAAAACAACGTTCTTATAGATTTGCAGGAGATTTGCATGAAACTCATAATCTTAATGAGTCCAATATGATGTGATGGTAAACAACAAATGATGCTCTAAATTAGAAAAAAACGTAAACACGAAACGGTTGAAAATCGAGTGCTACCCAAATATTTGCTATGAAACCACAGACGCGATCACGTAAAGACTTTTCCAAAAAAAACGAAAAACATCAACATCACCAATTGTTAAGAAACGGTACGACGAACAAAGGAAAACGTGATCGTCGTAAGGTGACATGTGAGGTTAAAAGTCAAAACTCAAAATCGGAATGAACTTATTGCACCGGGCCATAACAAAACATGTAAGACATTACCACAGCGGGGAGTCCCTTTACAGTCAAATTTACCATATGTTACCCACGTCTTTGTGTGCTGTCTAGTACCTTACTTAGTGCAAGCCGATGTACGTCCTGATGGGAATCGAAACTGAACTGTTATAGCTGTAGAGCGCTCGGCAAATGTTACACATCATGCAGGCTCCAATTAAATGAGTTATCGGGAAGGTTGGCTTGGAACGATAGAAAAGCTAATTGGAATGACGACATACCCAAAAAAAAGACACGAAACTCACCGATTGTTAACATTTTCATGTTACTCCGATTTGAGTTATTTAAGATCCAGTGAATCCGATCCTCCAACTCGAATTAATTAGATTATGTCTTTTAATCAGTCGTGGAGGGAGACGTGGATGCAAAATATGCATGAATGCTCCAAGCTTCTAAATATGAAAATATAAATTGCCGAAAATTGTCGAATTAAGAAATGGGAGGAGAGCGATGTGACCGAGGATTCGCCTTCAGACCCCAGGGGGGAGGCGAGTGTCCGAGAAGCGCCTTGAGAACAGCGGGGAGAGCGAGGTGACCGAAGGATTACTTAGACCAGCGGGGAGAGCGAGGTGTCCAAGTAAGCCTTAAGACGCCAGCGGGGGAGAGCAGTGTCGAGATTCGCCTTCAACGAGCGGGAAAGCGAGTATAAGGATCGCATAAAGCTCAGCGGGAAAGAGAGGTGTACGAAAGGTTCGCTTCAACCCCAGGGGGGGACGAGGTGTCCGAGATGACTTGACAACGTATAATTAAGAATAAGCATTAATTATCTTAAAGGTGTTATTATGATGTAATAAATGATTCAAGTGTGACTGGACTACTGATCGTTTGATTTTCCACAACAAAGCTTAAAAAGTGTGCAGTAAAAATAAGCAACAAATGGTTCGGCATACTGTGCATGCACTACTCGAAAGTAGGACATTGGCAACATACCAAAGAAGGATAATAACTTGAAAGTGTGCCACCTTAAATGGAAAAAGGTTTTAAAAAAATAGGAGGACGGGGCACGAGACAACATGGTGGTGAATTGACAGAGGGAGTCGAGAGAAGGTTTAGAATAATGAACGGGGAGTGTGAAAAGATGGGAGGAAGAGAAGAAATGGAAAGTCAGTGTATGAAAAATAAATTTTCAAAAGAAAATAAACAAGATAAAACATAAGAACAGGACAACATTTTTGGAAAGAAATGAAGAGGATATTTGACGTGGAATAAAGGTGAGCACATGAAGATACCACAGGAAATGAGAAGGCATTCAGCCATATGCTTGCAGAATAACACCGATCAGATTCATACAACATTATATAAAAATATGAAATTATTCACGTAAGTTAGTAATAGAGTCTGAAATTTGGAATATTAAGAGGGAATTGGGAGTAAGCCAAGCTGGTAGCAGCTCAGAGGGATAGGGCGGAAAGCGAAGTGGAAGACGTGTAAAAAAGGAGGGTGAAATGGGCAGATGGAGTGTGGTGAGTCAAGCATAAGGGGTGAAGAGGTTGGAAAAGGGTGGAATTTTCGACTTGTTTTAGACACGCTCTACTTTATCCTCCAGTCTTGGCTACATCGCGTCAACGCAGCTACGGCGTCTATCAAACTCGATAAACTCCAGCAGAGATTCTTCATTGTGGTGTTATACTTTTTAACTATTTTGTCCATGTTATTTTGTTTAATTATCAGTGATTTCCACACAACGAGTCAGAAGCCAGTTGTGTTCATGGATTAGGATCAAAGTAACAATGGAAGATATAGATGATTGTTTTATATCACATCGACTGAACAAGCATTTATAGAATAATAGTTTTATTTTAAATCAAGTTTTCAGGTATAATCACTGAGCTGCAATGTAAAATCGTTACCTTTTGATTTAAATGATCAACTATGATGACCGATGAACCCTAATCACGTCATCGTACCAGAATTTAAAGCCAAGAGGAACAGTTGCGTTGGGAGCGAGCCAAAGAGCAGAGGGCGGTAAATGACAATGGCAGCGGGGCCCAAAAGTATTCGGGACAGCCCTGGAAGAGAATATAATCATCGCTGAAGAGTGCTGTGTTAGTGGCAGGAAATAGCGGACAGTATGGCAGAGTAAATGAAGGTTAACACGGCAGAACAGTTACACCAGAGGAGAGCCAGGTCGCCTAAAACACTCCTATGCTCTGTCAACAAGTAAAAAAAATAATTCACAGACTCACAACGAGAACAAGAGGTACTTGCATTTTGATTGAAATTAATGCGGAAGTTTAAAAATGCGACTCTGACATCAGATTTTCTTGTCTCACTTTTTTGTTGTTGTAACAGTCAAGGCTCGTGGAGACGAATACTGAACGGATCAGGACGTTAAACGGATGTTCGATGACGTGCGATCCATTCAGTGTTTCGACGGAAATAGCAGAGGATGTAAGACCAGAAACGAGGGTGGTGAAGCGGACAGAAGAATAACGACCCGTCTGAAATGGTGAAGTGATAGACCCATCGATCAGTTCACGTGGGAGATTCCAATGATTGAAGGCTTGTTTCACGCATCAAGTGAGCAGATGTGAGCAAGGAGCAGCGCAGAAAAGGGGAGCAACATCATCATAAAGCCTGTAGGTGGAAGGGATCCAGGGTGGCAGGAAGGACTTGTACGCCGGAGATGCACAGTCGGTGGCTTTGGAGACAACTATTTTGAAAGTGGTTTGCCAAAGAAGATCATGTGACGTGAGACCCAGGAATTTGATGCTGATCTCCGGAGATTGTGTAAGAATTGGATGGGGGGGGTCGGGGTTGCCAGACTCTTCTATTCGGAAGAGTGTGTGAGATTGTCAGGAAGTTGCAAAGACATATCCAAGTGATCCAAGTGTTTGACAGCTTGTGTTATTTTAATTTTAAGAGGAAGAGTTGTGGCCTGCGCACGAGGAGAGGAGTCAGGCAGACGAGGAGTCTCAGCAAACACAGAAAAGAATTTCAGAGAGTCAAATATGATACAAGATGAGAAGTAGGATGGCGAGAACAGCTTGGGGAACCAGCCTGAAAGGAGAGAATAGAAAGATTCCATTTGAGTGAACCATTTGAAGTTTGTGCGATGGTTGTCATATTCAATAAATAAAGCCTCTAACTAATATGGTGATAGAAAAAGGTGGCAAGTATCAGTACTGCAGTTCTTTAACCAATATTTGCTCAAATCAGTACTGGATCACGAGCAGCAACTACGATGGGGTTGATAATGCAGCAACACAAAACTCTCACTGTTTGAGCGATCAGGGCGTAGGTAACGGACGACATTGTGTTTCACTTCAATTACGTAACGTATGAAGATTAACGCGAGTGGTGCCGTGTGGAGATGTCGCGTCATACTGTTGGAAGGAAGACACAAGTAAAATGCAAGGAGTCATCGGGCGGACACAAAGGCAAGGCGGTGTATAATATATTGGATTAATACAAAATTTTGCTTGCTGAATGCTGAGCAATCGGGTATGCAGGAGTGCTGACTGTACTATTCGTGAGTGATGATTCAGGACTGTTCAAGTGAGAATATTGCAAAGCAAATTCAAGATAACTCAAATCTTAAAATTTTCCACAATCACGATATGCTTCATGAAGGAAAACTCATAATTGGTTTGAAAGGTGGGGGGGTGGTGACATTAATCCAACTTCTCTCCATTATCTTGCTCTGGAACTCCAGTAACCGATTATACAGTTCCTGACAAGGAATTCCTAGAAGTAAGCTTTGAATTTAAAGGCTGTGCAATGTTTGCATGTCCGTGCTGTAACTTTAAAATGTTGAGCTCAAGAAGGTATAATTTTAACACTCGTGAAACATTTAAAGCTTTGGTACGCTTCGTCAGGATTCGAAGCAGCCTCCTGAGATCAGAAGTCCTGTCTGTATGATTTTGTGACTTCCTTAGGCAATAAGGATGTTTGCAAGGGAACTCATATGGGCCACACCGATGAATGGAGCATATAATATTTTTACGATCCTGAAGACATAATCGGATAATAAGCGTTTGTGTGAATACAAGCGGCATAAAAACAAATAGGAACACGTGGACGGTAAGTTTCTTGGGCTGGCCTAATGTGGAAACCAAATTTGGTAGCATCTGAATGGTGGGTTGGTGAAGGAAGATTTTGAAGGAATTTATGTGATTTTCCAAAAATTTGATCAATGTCCGCCATATTGAACCCGGTCATTGTGTTGGCATGCCTCGGAATTTAACATGAAAGACCCTATGCCGAATGTTGTCACAAATTTGGATCATTCTCCACTGTGGGTCTGGAAAGATTTTGAAGATTTACATAGTGGCTATTTGACCAGACTAAAAACATGTACGGAAGACTTGCTCTTCGTTAGTAGGAGAGAAGTGCTGAAGTTTCAGCGTGGCCGACGTTTGGACCGGAGAAGTAAGGAGACGGAAGGCGTACAGGTGCGATGGCAAATTTCTTTGGAATGTAAATTCAGATAAGATAATAAGTGACGGGCTCTATGTTGCATCAATCAATATACATTATATGAATGTGTGGAGTAAAAGCCCATCACGTTCACAAGTTAATGTGGTAACAGATTTACAAGGAATTTGCGCGGAGGAAGGCCATTCGCAAATCTATGCCGTGGACGCGATACGATTTAATAAAATAGTAATAGGCATCCCTTCTAGGGTGAGGGGTGGGAGTGTGGCGGGGGGGTGGGGGAGGGGTGGGGGGGGGGGGGAGGTGGTGTGCAGCATTTTGTGCTACACTAGTACTCATTTCGCTGCGCCTGGAAGGATGCAGCTGAGTAACCGCTGGTGTTAATTCAGCAAGCCAAAGGGCTTTACTCGGACGCGAGATATCAAGCCAAACTACCGGCTAAGCCAACCAGCGTATGTTCGAGTAATTATTCGTACCATAAGATCTGACTTTGGTTCTTGACAAATCTAATCAGTTCATTTTACATGTCATACATGATGTACGAGTTATGATTTGATCCATTGGCTGGTTATTATCGCATTTTAAATCTGACTGACCTCTGAGCTTGCCTCATAATGAATCAGTCCACTTTACTCAGTACATAGTTGGACCAAGTTCCTTCGGTCCTTCAGCTCGTTCTTAAGTATCATGAAAACGAAAATCCTATCACGGGCGGCATGCACGACAGGCTGGAGGAAACAAAACATAATGCTCCGGCGACTTGGTGAGATGAAAAATTCATCAATAAATGATTTTTAGTAAAAACATGTTACAAGACAACCCACCCACCCCAGTCTCATCCTCCCTTGTAGTACCTGGTGAAAACATCAGATGAGGGAAGAACAAATATTACAAGACATTGCAAGAAACGGATGCATAAGCAAGCTGTTGCTGCATTCCAAGATGCCACCTGTCATGACTTTCGCACTCAGTTGGAGTCAGCTTTCTTGCTCTATGAAACAAAGGAATAACGGCAGAGATAAGAATCTAAATTAGTGGGGCAAGTAGGGGACGGAGAAATAAACACGGTCAACATAACAAAGGAAATCAACTTACACGCTTGTTAGATGAGATTAAAATCTATCACCTGCCTTACGGAGGAGTAACTGCAGGTGAATGCGGTTACACCGGATGTGGAAGAACGAAGAGAAATCTTCGTGGCATTCTTCGAACACTCTCGAGAAACGATGCAAGATCGAAGCATCTTAAAAGCAGCAATCACAACAAACTAAACTATACCACAGACATCCAGCCACATATGCATCACCTAAACCCGTTTCATACGGCGGATCGTATATGTATAACTGTGAAGAGTACTCCGGCTATTTTGGACTAAGACTTATGGGATATACCTTTATTTATTCTGCTGTCGCTCTAATCAAGCAGATAATTTATAGGTGGATCAATTCAAGCGGATAATTCAGAGTAGTAAGTTCGAACATTATCAATTTCCGAGCAGATCAAATATCGAGACATATAATTTCCGAGACATATCAATTTCAGAGCCCGATCTTTCTGAGGCGATCAATTTCTGAGCCAGATAATTCGAGCAGATCATGTCGAGTTATATTCCGAGACTATCAATTTCAAGCCAGATATTTCCGAGTCAATAAATTTCGAGACTAATAAATTTCAAAGAGATCAATTTCTGGCCGGAGCAATTATCTGAGGACTAGAAATTTCGAGACAGAATCGAATTTCGAGCGGGATTAATTTCCGAGACGGATCATTGACGAAGCCGTGTAATTTCCGACCGGATCATTCCGAGCCGAACAATTTCGGCCGTGTCATTTACGAGCGTGGCATTTCGAGCTGTACAAGTTACGAGCGTATCATTTCGAGCCGATCATTCCGAAACTCGTATCATTTCGGACCGTTAAATTTCCGAGCGGATCATTTCAGAGAATCATTTCCGAGGTGCATTTCGAGCCATTAAATTCCGAGCAATAATTTCGAGGCGTGTCAAATTCCAGCCGTCTTCAAGATTGAGCCGGTCAATTTCCAGAGCCGTGTCACTTCGAGTATTCAATTGTCCGAGCCGTAGTCATTGCAAGGCCGGGATCAATTTCGAGCCCGGATCAATTTCGCGTGTCCATTTCCGAGCCGTTAAATTTCCGCCGAATCATTTCGACAAACCAATTTCCACAAGGAGTGTCAATTTTCGCGCGGATCAATGTTCGAGCTTATAAATTTCGCGAGCGGATCATTCGACCGATCAATTATCCGAGCCGGATCAATTTCCGAGCCGTGTGAATTTCCGAGCGCGTCAATTTCTGAGCTGTGTCCAATTTCGAGCCGTATCAAATTTCCGAGCCGTATTGATTTCCGAGCAATTAAAATTTCAACACGGATAATTCTGACCGAATAATTTCGAGCTGTTCCATTTCCAAGCCGATATTTCCGAACAAGGTGTCAAGTCGAGCCGGATCAATTTTAAGCAGAATCAATTTCCGAGCCGGATAATTTCAAGCCTGGATCCAAGTTTTCGTAATTACTCCATACCGAGTGAAGGGGTTTCCGTCGCTGTTGTTTTTTCTGTCTGTATAGATATCTCAAAATTTGTTGGACGATCCGGAATTGGTGGGAGGTGGGTTTATGTGCAGACGAAAGATTCGATTTCGTGTAAAATCCGAACGTGGTTGAAAATACAAGAATATTTATTTGCTTAACGATTCTGTCACCATAGAGAGAATCGCCAAAACGAATAAAAGCACGAATTCAAAAATGTTTGGTCAGAATGTTTCGTGGAAAAAATCAGCATTAGCGTGGCGGACTCTCGACGAGTGCCTTCTAGTATAATTTTGCAGAAAGTGTGAAACAGAAATTGCGGTTGATTTTTTTGAACCTTGAGCTAATAAGGTATGACATAATAAAACATTTAAACGATTTTGTTCACCAAAACTTGACAAACTTGTCCAATGGGAAAGGGAAAATGCCAACTCTGTGATAGCCGACTCCTATGGCTCGTTGCGTTTAATCTTATTTACATCATACCTTACGGTTTAAAGGTGATGTTTAAGGCGGAGTATCGAGCGACGTGGAATTTTATCTGCCAGGGAGCAGGGTGCGGAGCAAAAGTAGGAAACTCAGGGTCAGCTCAGGTAGGTAAACGAGGACATTCTAGAGCAACAATGAATAAAAAGGTGGAGTTGCTAAATGTAAAAGTTATCAAGAAATACGCTTTAGATGTAATACCACAATGACCAATTAGAGAGAAGTGTCACAAGCCATTAAGACGTAAAACCTGTCGTTTGCTTTCCAGCAGCATAGATTGGTCACTTCCAAAGGATAGGCCAGGGAGATAAATCTTCCTGTTTATAGGTTCCGAGTAGCTGTGGCAGTGTAAAGGCTCGAGGACGAAGATCCGGCTCGACACGCTGGGTGTTTCTCACGGTCTCAGAAATCTGGAGAAAGAAAGGTGAGGGGGGTAGAGGTGTATGTTTGAGAGATGTTTCGTGATTTGGGGATATGAGGGAGAGAAGTGGAAATCAGAACGGAAGAAAAGAATCTACAGGTTAGTCCCATACGTCATTGTGAGAGTTTGTAGAGAAGAAAGAAGAGAAAAGTCATCGATCCTCTCTGGAGGGGAGGAGGAACGGAAGGAGAGAAGCAGGAAGTAATATAATGGGAAAAGAATGGACGTCGCGTGGGGGACGCGCTGAAAGAGATTCACAGAGTATGTCACACTCGCCTCCTCACCTTGAGAACGACGATGATCCGAGCACAACCTTGATAAAAAAAAAAGGTAAAGAGGTCAAGTTGGAAAATTAATATTTAAAAAAAAATACATTCAGATACATCATTATTTCGATAGTTGTGTTTATTTATATTAAAAGGACAATAAATAAGATTGGTCGTGTCCCAAGAACTCCTCCCTTACTCATTACCTCTTCCAAGCTCCCTCTTCATTCAATGAGGTGGGCAAAAAAAAGGAGGAATGGGACTCCGTGTTCGGGAACGATGACGTCAAGTCTTCGCTGCTTTTGATCGAATATGATCTCTGAGAAAGAAGATGGGGGGGGGGGGGGGGTCAAAAATAAATAATTACTCAATGTTTAAAATGTTTACATTTTCAAAAATGATACTAGCAGTTTGAAGCGAAGTGAATTATAAATTCTCAGCGAGTGAACTGCTGCAAACATAACGCTTACTTCGGCTGCAGCGCAGGGGTGAATAATTAAACATTCAAATAACAATTAATTGTTTTTTTTCAAACGTAAAAGATAAGCAGAATTCTCAAGGAGAAGAACTTGGAACGAACGAGAAAAAGAAAAGTGAGATTGATGAAGAAGTGTGAGGCGCTCGCTGGATGAGTATGAAGGCTGTGAGAGTGGAGAATGCAGTCACGCAAAATCTCCTTTAAGATGTACAAGACGAGCATCTCGTCGATTCGTCAAGTAACAGAGAGCGTCGGTGCTGCTGCGGCATTAGAAGGACGACAACTGGAGTGGTCGCGCTCCGACCGGAAGTCAGGGGGATGTCAGGTGCGGCGATAGGCACTTGAGACTCTCGTGAAGAACGCATCTTTCTCACGGTGATGGGGGCATCCTTCAAATGGCTGTGAAACACGGGATGCCATTGTGTTGTTGTTGTTGTTGTTTTTTCTGTAAAAATCGAGGCTTGGAATAGCAGCTACTCGTACCTCGACGGTTATGAGTCATGTCTGATTTCAAATTTATTTTGGTACGTGCAACAGAAGGCAGTTTCATCATTCAACAACTGCTTCAGGTTAATCAAAGGTGGGCAGGGTATTGCATGAACTTGTGAAGAAACTGCTTTGGAATACTTTGCTGAGCAGGTTAAAGACAAAGACATATTAAAAAGAAGTTGACGAACAATTTCCAAAAGTGAAGGGAACATTAGAAAAAGATCAACCTGTCGTAACGGTATGACTAATCCATGGAATGATTTGGCGGAAAGCGGTGGCGGAGCTTGCGTGGGCGGAGCGGAGCAAAGGTGGCGACTTGTTAGTGGCGGAGCGGGAGCCGAGCATCGCTCGCGGTGGGGTCAGTGGCGCTCTTGGAGAGAGTTTCAGGAACGTGGTTTAGGCGAAATGTACTTAAATATGAGGGAGAAGAACTCGAGGCTCCGTGAGATTTAACGGGACGATGTTTTATTGGATTAAACCTTTGAACTTGAAGGATTAACTCTCCAGCACAATGTATTATTACAAAGTGCAGGGACTTGTTAGTCAATCGGGGTTTTAATAGAATTATTAAATAGTTCGGATGGAGTTTATGATGAATTAAATTAAATCATTGAATTTGTAATTACGATGGAGTTTTGGTTATGTCTCTCTCCCTTTGTGAAATCATTTCGAAATGTTGATTGTAAAAGTTCGCGAGGCCTTGCGCTGCGAGTCTGACAGAAACGTACCTCTAGAGAAATCCCTCAGATTATCCGTACTCTCTCTTCTGGAGTGTCCGGACGGCGGTCTTTCCAAACGTGTCTGACTTGAATTTGTGTTTTCGTGCAAAGGGAAAAGTCACAGGATGAATAAACCTGATCGGAGGTAAATGTAGTTCTGTGAAGGACCGGTGCGCATGGGTATTGGGCCGGAGTTTTCCTCATATTCCATCGAGGTCTTTGCATCCTCCATTATCTTTACTGAGATTACTCTCTCCGCAGATAATTATCATCCTTCAGACTGACAGGCGCACGTTTCCCTAGTGTGGACCTGGATCAGGACTATGTGTGTAAGACTGTCCTGGAAATGTTTTTTACCCGACAAATGCCCTCCGACCCCTCTTCTGCGCTGAGCCTCGACAGCACCCTCTCCCCCCATCTCAGAATCGACTTTTTCACAACTTTTGAGAGCACCTGGATCTCACATAAGCCGATACTTTGTCTGGCCTTTCTGGATCTGTCTTTGATGTTTAAACCGTGCGACGAGATCTCTCCGAATCCAACGTACAGTCGCTCTGTTGCGATGCCGGTTTTGGAGCAACTGATCCCCCGCTGCTGCTCGCTCTTCGCATTGTTGTAAACAACGCCTGTGTGTGAGACTTGTGTGGCGTATTTCATTCTGCTGTGGCGCTGATCGGCCGAGCCGTCGAAGTAGGACAGTGGGGAGCAGGCACGTTGGATGGTCTTTTCGTATTTGCGAGAACTAGAGGGTCGTGCGTCCGCATCGACGAGCTGAGGGGTGAGAGGTAGGTCTGCTTGGATGGGTGCACCCATATGAAGGCAACGACCTCGGAAGGCGGCGGGAAGAGTCACTAGACCAGGATCTCGTTTGAATAGCTGCGAGGACGCGCGTGGATTTTGGCGCAGAGTTTCTTGAACTCTCAGGGCATAAAGTGGCGGTTAGTTTGGGGGTATTGGGGTGGGGCGGGATGAGTTGGGAGGTATGACGTCTAATCGTGAGGGGAAGTAGTCTCGGAGCGCTTGTCCCCCCTCCTCAACGCGTATTGGTTTCTCCACGGACGTTGGTGGATGTGTTTTCAACCCTCTGTGTTGTGTGTGAAAGATATCTCCAGAAGGATGTGCAAGGAAGATTCGAGGATTTGGAGATAAGGTTCGGATGTGGTGATAGGACGAAAGTGATTCGATTTTGGTGAAAGATCCGGATCGTTAGAAATGTTCTGACATTTTAGTGAATCTTCACATTGAAAGATGGGTGCGCAAAAAACGTCAAAGCAGCATGATAGTGTAAGAAGTTGTGGGGTCGGTTAGTGCATTAGCCGATTGATTCTGAGTTAGGTCAGATCAGAATGGCAATTAGTGAATACAAATGTGAACGAGTTACCCTGGTAGAAGTGTGTGGCGTTACGCAGATGATGTTCCGTTTTACACATAAGTGTCACTCCGTGAGTGAGTTTTTTCATATTGTTTGTTGGTTGTTTGTCATGTAAGACTTGTGTTAATTCCGAGCCGATTGTCGGATTGAGACGAATTCGTGCAGTCGGTGGATCTCATAGTAAAATGAATTCAATGTAATTGTGACGTACAAGAAGAGTGGTGTGGCAGCAGTTGGAAAATACTTTGGACTCTTTCCGAAACCGCCAAGAGACATTGAGCTTGGAGTGACAAGTAATCCTCGTGTAAATGTTTTTATTTTATGACGTGATGAATGCCTTCGTTTTTCGAGTAAGTCATGCAGTGTATGAATGCGAATCTGACATATAAACATTTTGGGGTCAGTATGGATAGGACATGGGTCGAAACAAATATTTGGATGACGTATTGATCGTGATTCGGCGGCATAGTTTTTTTAATTAAAAAAAAAAATGTCAAAACTTTCTTGAAGTGGTGAACAGATTGTGGGAAACTTGTACCGTATGGACGATACCATGCGAAAGGTTTACCACATTTGAATCACGGTTTAGCAACATAATTTGGATTATATCCTCAAACCTAAACTTTCATACGGAGAGGCTGGAGGATACGGGAACGTCACAAAATGTACAGCCATTCTAAGTTGTTCAGGATAATTAATAGATTACATAGTTTTGGTGCAGCCATATGGATGAAAATATATTTTTTGGGAAGCATAAATCAATCGACGTGAAATCCACATATAAGTAGTCGGGATGGGAACTCTGTTTGGAATTCAACTGATCGACCGTTGTCTGGCGTCAAACTTATTGAATGTTTTTTGAGGTTGTTTTTTTATTTTCTATTGAATAGTAGGCTCATTTGGACTGTTCTTGATGGGTTTGAGGTAGAGGAGTTCAGCGTGAAATGATAATCTATACCAAGGTCTCTGAATGACTAATTTCTGTTGTTACTTGTTCGGGGTTTTTGATAATCTGGAGTACTTTCTTTGATTCTGAATTGAAATTTCTTTATAATCCCTTGATACTGCTAATTGATTTAAAAATCGAAGGTCAGGGTGGTGTCAAGTAAGCGGGAGTCGTTTAGTGTTAGTAAAGTCAGGTATGGGCAGTAGTCACAGCATGAGATTATAAAGAATCCGTGCATAGTTACAACAGAGCAGACAAGTTGCGAGGTTGCAATAATGTATGGTATTGTTTCTGTTCTGATTGTTTCACAATCTCTCAGTTACTGATGGTTGGTTGTTGAAAATAAATATGTAAATCTAGCAACATGATTTATCTTCCTTTATAACAAAGTCGTCGTCCCAATAATAATTCCACATTCTTTGCTAGCCACATCTTTGTCTAAGATAGTTTTGGCGGTTCCTTTTCTTGTGCAGAGAAGAAATGAAAACTTCTCGTTCAGTGCACCTGCACAGTTCTTCAACGAGAAGATCATTATAATCATCAAGCAAAAGGGAGAACTAACCACGAAATCACTGAGAGAAAGCTCACAGGTCAGATGAGATCTAGGATTAGATCGGTTACATTAGAATAGAACAACGACTCACGGGATAAGTTTGCACAAGTGTCTGTAGTGTTCTAAATTTCAATCAGTTATCAAATCTTGAAATTCACCATACTAACTAAATGGTGAGAAGAGATTTGTTTGTGGAGTAATCCCTGGTGGGTGATCGGCGATGGCAAGATTAAGCAAACAGAGAGGAAAAGCGAGCAGAGCGGAAAACAACTCTGGCAAACATGTTGTGCACGACTCCTTAAGATCATTCAGAAAACCCTCTCAAGCAGACCGAGTCCTGCGCATGCTTGGGGAAGCAAATGTTGACTGCAAACACAAAATATGTCAAACAATGACAATCACTCACAGATGAATAAAGGGAACAGGACTGGTAGGCTGAGCCGGAATCTGATGATGACAGCCGAGCAGCTGCGATGATTTGCTGAAAGGATAAATGACTGCAATTCTCATGGAGGAGGGGATCCTGCCTCACAAGAGGACAGAAGCTCAACAGCAGTTAACAAGTGGTTGCCAAGGCCACAACAGAATCTGCTTTAAGGATATTATTATTGGGGATCAATTTGAAATTTGTATACATTACATTGAATGGATGATTATAAAGAATATATAAGGAAATAATTTTTAGATCGTATTTGAAGGTCAATTAAACCATTTTTGACGAAGTTACTGAAGCGAAAAACTTTTGTAAAGCTTCGTGACTATCTTGACTTTGACTTAATTGGTAAACGAAAAGTATAACTGGGGTCGTTCGAGGTAATCTACGGCACCTTGAAGTACAATCGATGTGACATTGTGATGTGAGCCAGCCGTTTCCCGTAAGTTGTATTATCGTAACATAGTTAGTTTTAATTGGAAATTTGTAATTTGACGATGACTATTGACCCACATTCGGATTACGATATTAACATAATGCATTTTACTGTAGGAATGGGTGGATATAAGATGAAATAGAATAAGGTTAACTCATAAGATTAGTTTGAGTAAATCAATATAATTCTTGACGAAAGTTATGAGCGTAAAAACGATTATTGAATCTTTCGTGAACTTTGGCTTGACTTTAATCATAATTGACCAAAATGTAAATGGGGTGTCACAAGGGTCTATGCCCACGTGTGGATTAATTGTGATAGTGTTTGCTTAAAGCGTGTTGCGTAAAGTGCTAACAGACAGAAAAGTCACAACAAACAAGACAAACTAAACGGAGCGATTACATATCTGCTTCCGGGGGGGCGGATTGAAAAGGTGTGCTGTGTCACAGAAAAATGCAGGTCGAATGACGAAGAATAATACATGAAAAGCTGGAGTAGAGGAGAAGAAGATCCTCACTGCAAAGCGATGCTACGCAATGAAGGCATGGGGACGAAGGCGTGGAGATTCAGAACCAATTGAAAAATAAAGTGGCAGGCAAAGAGGTTTTATGTTGAATTCATCAAGAGCATCAGGAGGCAAAGATAGTTGACCAGGAAGAATTAAAGGAAATACAATGACAGCAAGATTACAAGCATAACCATATCGGTATGATCCAGGAAGCGAATAGCGAAATTTATACTGACAAAGAAGGAACATGGACCTTGATTGGGCAATTGGATTCCAACAAAAGGTGTGAAGGAAGTGCAGGCTCATGAAGATTACAGAAGAATAGCCTGATAAAGGATTTTTAAATCGGCAATGCAACTCTGAAAAAAAATCCCAAGGGAAAATATTCAAGGAGAATAAGCTTGAATTAACAAGAAGCAGCAATAATATTAAGGTACTATAAGTGGCGAGCTACCCAATGTCAATGGAATAGATTAGACATACATTGGGGATGAGATTCGAGAGTTAAAAAATCCAATAAAGAAAAGGAACCAACGATGTATGGTGTTTAAACAGAATAGGAACAAGAGAGGAAGGCAGAAACAGATTAGATTTCATTGTTCAA
>CM068961.1:48597330-48624608 GCA_035128595.1 Eptatretus atami
CAGTGGAGAATCTTTATTTGTATATGGTAAACACGATTTCATCATATAGTATATGCCCAGAGTTTGGGAACGTGTAAATGACTACCTAACTCAATATAATGCTACCGTTTAATGAAAGTGAAATACAACAGCATATATATTAATATTGATCACTTCTATTTACTTGTGACAGACGTCTCTTGTGAATGAGTTCCTATTCAAAAAGGTTGACATTAAATTTGTATTATAGCCTCTTGTTACAGTTCTTAGTTTGTTAACCATTAATATTGTAGTTGTTGTTGAGTATACCGATATGTCTTGATTTGATTCCCTGAGAAAACACTAAAAATCCTGATCGGAACAGTAGCGTCATTTTACCTGTCCAAGACCTAATTGGCTGAAATAATTACACCATCCATTGATCACTAAGTAATCACTGTGGAAGCGACTGACGAAGACTAACTCTCAAAAGTCAGCAGTATCTGGAACGGCCAACGTGTCCTGATCTCTTGAATACAAGATGACTCCAAACAGCTTACCAACACTTGGAGGTTTAAATCACTTTTTTTTTTGAAACAGTACATGGCGATGTAAACAACCGTGCTTTCTCCACAACAACACACGTTCCGCCATACAGGGAAGAGCCGCCCTAGCCCCCTCCCAGCGAGATGATAGCAAAACATGGCAGAGCATAAATATACATGAGGCAACACATGGGCAGTGCATAAATATACATTTTACATTCAACTGGGTACATACACAAGCAGCACTCATTTGCCATGGCCACAAAGTTAACGTAGTCTTTGTGGCTTCAGTTGATAAAATATGCATTGGCAACCATCACAGTCGTTTGTTTTTGTGAAAAACATAATTGACTCCAACATCCATCACTAAAATTTTTTTTTTGTCCAAGCAGGAATATTGGCGAATAGTGCGGTCATTGTCAAACAGTTCATCTTAACCGTTCAAAAAAAAAAAGCACTTCCAAGGTGACCATTAGGCTAGTTAGGTTTCAATGCCTTCTGAGTGGCAGGCATTTGAATTTGGTAAATTGATGCAGCCAGCCTGCTCACCGTTGACTGGTGGCCATAATTTGTGAGCATGAATGATTTCATACATCCTGTTTTTTGTATCTCTCTCCACGTCACTTATCGAGTGCCTTGTACTTCTTGCCATTGCAGCATGATAATGACGCAGTTACACAGGAAGTGTGAACATATCCTTTTGGTTTCAGCTTCTGGATTCCACGTGGCACTCATTTGATTCAAAAGGAGCAGATTTTATGTTCAAAGGCCAATGTTAGAATTCCAGGAGCAATTTTTATTCATCTGGATATTGCTTTTTAGGTCATCTCGGTAGAGACCTATAATAAGCCGGACCAAATGTCCTCCGTCGTAGACGTCCGTCAACAATTTTTCTTTCCGATCTTGATGAAACTTAGTAATGTGGATAGAGGTCGATGAGTTTGTTGCACAACGATATAACTTTGTCCAGGTTAAAGGTCAGGGACGAGGTCACGAGGTCACGTAAGTTAATAAAAATCGCCATTTCAAAAACCTATCTAGTCTGCCATTCTAAAGATATCGGCCAACTGTTATTGATTTATGATGTAAAAATATTTATCTGTATCTAACCAGACAGATTCTGAATTTCTCCCGTTTGGCCGCACGTAACCTGGAAGATGGTCAAAAACACCTCCCGGTACAAAGAAAACTTTTTACTTCCGATCTGATGATAATTTGGTATGTGGGAAGGTCGATGAGTGATACCCAACGACATATTTTTTCCGGATTCGAGGTCAGGTCAAGGTCACGAGGTCACAAAAGTTGTGAAAGTCGCCATTTTCAAAACCTATCTCGTCTGTCATTTTAGGGAGATATCTGGCAACGGTTAATCGATTATGAGAGTAAAAACATTATAGAGATGACCGTCACCCCCACACGGGGGTAATTTTGAATTTGAATCAACTTTTATGTTTAAGTAGACAAATCAGATGTTAATATTGGGGGACAAACCAACCCTTTGGGGTAGCTTTTGCTTCTGTGAAACTCAGCTTGTAATACCTGATCCTTGATCTGTCAGTGCACCAGGTATTGCCAAGTGTGTGCAGTTAACAGGCTAGTATAGTTCTGAAGTAAGGCCAAAAAGCAAGTTTGGAAGTCTTTAACACAGTCAACAGCTGACACTTTGGAACGGTGATATGCATTTCTGTTTATTTTATTCCTGCTTTACAAATGTCTAATTTAAAAACATAATGTGTACCTTTTTCCCAATATCTCCTATATTATTGATCCACCCATTGATGAGTTTTTTAATATTTTGCCCAGCTTGTTCAAAGAAGAGTTGTGATTAAAAGAGATGTGGCTCTTCAGGATGTACCGATGTTACATTGTATTTGAGATCAGTTTCTAACTCTAAATCCTTGGATATACAGGGAAAATGCGGAGCTGCAACGTCGTATTGATGCTTTAGCTCAACGTGACCAACTTCCAGCCTTGCAAGAGAGCATTCTGAAGCTAACAGAGCAGCTGGAACAGAAAAAGGTTTGTTATTTTAAAATTGGATGCGGTGTATCACAATTTAGGTAATGTGCTATCCCAGCTTCTTGCTGATCATAAAAACCACCCAAAGTGTGGTTATCTGGCAAGCAAACTGGACATGTGCTTTCCCACTAAGATTGATGTATGCTGGAACCGAAAGGTGACATCGCAGGATATCGTGGATCAGGACCTTGGAATATGGATGATATAAGAGATGATTTCTTTGTGATGAATGTTTGTGCTCACCAGGTATCGCTGCGAAGTTTGAAACACGTGCCAACCATGCAGATGAGTTGGAGGCTGAGCTGAAAGTCACACAATACAGGTTTATCACAGTTTCCTTCTGTTTAAAACTGAAGCCAGAAATGAGATTGGCTTGATAAGTAATCTTTATAAATGGTGATTTCTTTAATTTTCTTTTTACATTGATCTTAGGCTCATAGTGGGGCTTATAATCATATCACATCCACTGGACTAAAACATTAGTGACATCATTGTACTTAACGTGATTTTGAAGTTTGTACATAAACTGCATACAGGACAAAGACATTAATGACATTATTGTACTTAATGTAAGTAACAACAACTTTTGTGACAAGGCATGGACAAATACATATAGTATGTGGGACATGAACCTAGGTTTTGAGCATCATGCGCCATTGGTTCAGATGGAAACAAGCATGAAGGCCAACCTTTACTGGAAAAGGACATCCAATTAAAAAAAAATCCCCATGGAGAAAAAAAGAAGGGAAATATTTCAAATACAATGTCATTGTGCATGACATTACTATAATGCCTTTTTATGTAACATTTCAGGGAGAAAAAGCTGAAAGAAAAGCTACAGAAAGCAGAAGGTGATGTGCTGAAAGTGGAGTGGAAGTTTGGCTTGTGTAATAATGTGGTTAAACTGAGCCCACACACAGGTTTCATTAATATGAATAGGCAAAGCTAGAAGCGAACGTAGAATTCTTCTTACATTCGATGCTGCAATTTCCAGTTACTTCGGCTGGATTCGGGAATCAGCGATGAAATAATGTAAATCACGATTAAAAATTATTTTTGATGATGCGGGAGATATCTTTATTAAAATCAGTGGAGGAAATGTACACATGTCTGATATTTGGGTCTTTCATGTCTCCGATGATGCCTTTATCTCCCGGGACGCATCATCCCCATGACAAAAACCGGAAGCAAAAGGGCATAGCCGAAGACACGGATTCCAAATTGCCACGGTATTGTGTTGTTGTTGTTGTTGTTTCCTATTCTCTCATGTGCACGCATTGAGTATGAAGCTCACTACATTCGCTATAAAAATGCTTCCCTTTGAAGATGTTGATACAATTGGGCATTGGTAATGATTCCAGCAAACAACACGGGACTTTCAAAATGATGAAATCCGTCCCAGAATGCTTTGCGTACATGCACAGAAACCCCGAGGTAGAGCAGCCATTGTAGCACGCTAAAATATTTTTGGTGTGCGAGATCAGGATTGTTAGTTTAAGTGCTTACAACTTCTAAGGAAGTCAGAAATACTTGGAAAGATACTGAGAAATAGGGCTGTGCCTCTCCACAATGAAAAGTTGGAGAACTTTCTCAGCTTGTCGACGGGGCTGAGATCTTGCAGCTGCCCGATACTGCAGACCACCGACGATGTGGACCGTTGCAAGGCCGAAGAACTGGGACGGGCACGTTTTACCCAAACCCTCAACGATCGCTGCAGTGAGTGGACTTTGAACCTTGCGGAGAATCTCCTGTGAACATGGCAGGCTTGGTGATTTATTTCATGGACATCTGCATTTGGAAAGACGATGCTTGTGTCATTACCAACAAAGTAATGGCTACCAACTCTTCAGCAAAGGACATCTTCACGACGTGAAAATACACAGCTTGTGCCAGCTATATTTACATGAGAGCCGATGTACCAGGCAGACTTCCCGGACAGGACATGGAAGGAACTCGACACCTCTCATCCACAGATATTTCTCATATTTCATAAATTTTCACAAGTCCAATTTGCTCAAGGAACACCACAGTTATGGTTGACCATTTTAATATCGCCACTTTAGTTTAAATGCTGAAAATTATGTTAAAAAGACGATTTGACTCTCAGATTTCTTCCGATGGGTGGCAGGCGAAACGTGCTTCAATAAGAGGAATAAAAATATAGTCGGTCACTGAAAACGCACACACCGTGCATGTGTGAAAGACCTCGTTTGTGTTTCATATGTCATTTCGAAAGCTCCGTATTTGCTGGAGTCCTCACAAGAATGTCCCGAATAAATTGACACCTTTTATCATAAACATATTGTGCTGCAAAATGTGATCAGCATTAATAACTTTGCACTGGTTGGAAATCTTTTTATTTTATTTGTGATTTTTTTTTTTTTCCCAAACGAGTAATGTTGATTGAATTAATAATTTTTCAACGAGATGTTTGAGTTTGGATTTGAGTGTGCAATACTTTCTGGCATTAGGCGTTGGCAGGATGGCCAAGAGATACGCGCGCTGGCCCCTAAGCTGTCTAGCCTGGTTTAAGTCTCGGCTCAGCTACAACTGTCATCCTGGTGTTTCACAGGCAGGGTGATTCATCAAGTGTGTGTGCTGTCTCTCAGATGGACGTTAAAGTGGCGTTCCGTCTGCCGGCATTACTGGTGACGTTAATGAACCCACAGTGTCCTTCGCGAAGAGTAGGTGAGCTATCGCTGACACCCTGAACAAATTCCAATTTCCTGGCCCAACTTAGTCGAACGTCAGGCCTGGTCAGCCGGTTTGTGAAAAGATTTGGGTCAAGCTTTCCCCGACCAACCCCACAAGAACTTTGGAATAATTGTGGCCATTAAAGAAAAAGAAGAAACTTTCTAGCATTATGTTTCAATTCTGTGCCTCTTCTTTCAAATACTTCAGACCTTCCTCACATACGGTTGGCATGTTTTATGTGTTTTCCTTCGAGCAGTTGCTTGGGATGGGTAACTTCCACACGATATAAAGTTAGCCAAATCCATTGACATAAACTTGTTCACCCCATACATTCTTAAAACAGACAAAGGTGATAGTATTAGTCAGTGGCAAGATGGTATTTGAGGGTCTAACGTTTGTCTTGTTCTTATTCAACAGAGCAAAGGACAAAGCAGCAGCAAGAATCATGTGAACTCCGAAAAGACTTGCGAATATTAGAGTCCCAGCTCAAGAAAAGCCAGGTTGTAATGACAATCTAACTCATCAAAGAGTGTAACCTGGGAGTTAATTTTATCTTTATTTGAGGGTGGGGGAGGGGAGTTTATTAATTCCTCTTTCACATGGAGGGATAGGGGTGTAAATCATCCCCCATTCAAGAGTAAAAATGGTCCCATCTTGTGATTATTTAACTTTGCTGGTTTCCCAAACCAACTCCTCGTCCTTAACTCCCCCGGCCCCACCCCATTCCCACTTTGACTCACAGATTTATTGACTTTTGAAAATGTTTTTCCATGTGGTGAGCTCCAAAAATTCATCCAACCACTTGCTTTCACCTCATTTACAATGAAATATCTGTCTCTGTGAAATAGATTTGTAATTTTTCATTTTCTGCAAGAAGGACTATATAGTGCAGTGTGATGTCATCATTAGACAGTTCATCTTAACCGTAAAAAAACAAATGTTGAATAAGTGACAGTACAATGGCTGATATGTGATTAAATGGGATTTTGTAAATATCACAAGACAAATTGAACAATTCCTTTGCTGTTTAGTGAGAACATTGCCCATGATCTATGCAATCCCAGTATTAACAGGGTTTACTTTTGCTCTTTAATTTTGATACGTACATGCATACATACAAAGATATACTTCGAGAGAAAAAACAAAACAAGCTAGAATGGCACTGGGTAGAGGCATACCTCCACCAGACTGAACAGTTTACACTTTGTATCCACTCATCGGCCGGATCTGAACCCGGAGCTTAACCAAAATCAAATCGACTTGTTCTTGTCACTTACCCAACTCATCCACCTGGTTTTGTTATAACTCGTTCACAACTTTTACGATATCATGCTGCATATCGTTTTGGCCCCATCTCTCAATGGTGAAGAATCACTTACAAATTGTCAGAACCAGATCCGGATCTTCACCAAAATCTAATCAATTTGTCCTCGTCACACATAAAACATGTCCAATAAGTTTCGTCTGAATCTGTCCATAACTTTTTGAGATATCCTGCTCACAGACAACAAGATGGGTGAAAACACAACCTCCGTCCACCTTCGGTGGCTGAGGTGAACGTGGACGCGTTAAAATGTGGATTTGTTTTCTCATCGCTGTGTCATAAAATATCCACAGCCAACTTACCTAACCCACACCTACTTACTCTGGAACATATCTGTATCGTTAACTTTCATTTCTTGCTTTATTGGTCAGAGGGTATCAATCCAAACGTTTATTAATCTTGAGAAGTATGCCACACAAGAATCATTTAGATCTTTAATTATCGCAGATCGGACAGCCAGTTCAATCTCCCCTTCAAAATTGACATGCTCCTCGATATCACATCGCCTCCCAACGAACACTGCGCAGTAATATTTCGTTATTTGTTTATTTATTTCCAATTGGATAGGGCTTAACTGAGGATCAAATTTAGCAAGCACACCACCAATTGTTATTGTGCCAATATAAAGATTTGAGAGTGTTTTTTAAGCAAGAGAAGGGAAACAAATTTGAAGGGGAGTTGGTGTGAGTCGATCCTGGAACCTTTGGGAAATGTCAATATACTTGAGGAAAATAAATGCGAAGTGTACCGAATGACAAATGTAATTAATTACAGCATTTTTTTTTAACGAATGCAGACAAAAGAGATCACGATAAAATACAGGAAGTGTTGTTACTCACACACAACCACAGACATTTTCATCTTCTCTTTTTGAATGTTATTTTGGTGGAATTGTATACACAGTCTCTGTTTCTTTCTGATATATTTTACGACAAACATTTTGAGGCTGGTTAATCACAACCAGGATGAGCTATTTGATTAGATAATGCTCATTTCAACACTTATTTTATTGATTTATCAATACGAACCTGGTGGTTTTTGTTATTCCATAATTAGTAACAGGGGGAGACAGGAGACGATTTTTGTCAAATACAATAAATAAAATAATTAAAAGAATAATCCTTGATAAAGGATTGTTCATATATGTTAAGTGCACCTTTTGCATACGACTGGCATTGAAGCCTTCACTCCGCTGACGGGAGTTCACCAACATAATATATATGTTAGTTGTTTTTTTTTCTGTACACTATGACAAGGCTCGTAGAAGAGCAAATATGCAGAATACAATGAAGGTTGCTCGAGAGAAGAGGGGGCTCGAGAGAGAAGCACAACAACAGTAGGGAACAGAGACATCAGGAGATCTGTGGAAGAGAGAGGGATGGGGTTGGGTACTGGATAAACAAGATGGACATACAGGGACTTTCAGGAAGGAAAACAGGGAATTTGAAGGGGGTGGGCTTGGGGTGGATTAACGGGGATAGAAAAGATCGAGGTTTTGGATGGGGGAAGATATGAGATGGTAATGAACAGCTGTTTGAAGACCTGGAGGGAAGAGTGGGATTGAAAAGAGTGTGGGAGTTTGTTCGAGAGGCAGGAAGAAAGAGGAATGAAAGAGTGAATGTGAGCAGTGATTCTTGATTTTGGTATTTTCACCAGAAAGGGGTTGTTGGCGACCTTGAGCGCCCTGCAGAAATATGAGGGGGACGGAGGACAGACAGAGCAGGGGTGCAAGGCCGGAGAGGTAAGTAGAATATAGAAAGTGCACTGATCTGCCTGCAGTGAGAGATTGAAAGACACAAAGACTCAGCTTCATAGTGGGAGATACCAATGATCCTAAAAGCCTTGGTTTCCACAGCATGAAGCCAAACCAGGTGTGAGGCTGGAGCACCAGCCCAAAGGGCCAGCAGTATTCTATCAATGAAAGGTTTGTAGTGGTTAATCGCTCAGGTGTGCCATGGAAGAACTTTGCATGACAGAGAGAGCCCAGCTGGCGACTGGCTTTAGAGGCCAGCTTGGAAATGTGGCTTTCCCAGAAAAGATTGTGGCAGATAGTGAGACCCAAAAGCTTGAGAGAGAAACTTTCTTCAAGAGGATTGTTGAGAAAGTAGATTTGTTAAGGGGGGGGGGGTTCCAGACGGTCCTTTTGGAGAAACATAGTGAGTGTGAGATTTGTTAATACTGAAGGACAAGTAATACAGTCTTTTATGTTGCAGTACTGTAAACAGTTCGTTGACAGTCAATACAATTTTTTTTTAATATTCCAGAAACATTTTGTTTGCTGCTAACAACCTAGCATTGATTTTGGTAATCTGCACACTTATTCGCCAAAAAACAATTTAATTAATTTGTTTTATGTTCCCAGGGATCAGATGTTACGTCATTTTTTTTTAAAACTTGCAAAATGGAATTCTCATTGAGTCATGAATAATACATTGCCATAAAGACCTCGCCTAACGCTAGACATAACACCGTGATGACGTCTGTAATGCTGTCTCACTACACCACTATCTTGCTAAACCCATCACCCGACGTCTAGTGCCTGGCTTTTAATCCATCGCTATGGACGTCAGATTGAATGCTGGACGTCGGGATGACGTATACGTCTGTCAAGGCCGAGCCTCGTGCTCGACATAATGCCGTAATGGCATCCCAGCGAAAACAGCGTGACAGTCAGAGGGACGGGCGGATGGAGAAATCCGGCTACTTCAATACATCCTATGAAGAATTAATACTCCCTTCATCTATGGAGACCATATGATTCGGAGCAGCTTGGATGTTAAAGCACAAAAAAGAATGCACAGTTCTTCAGACTTGTATCCAGTAGACAACTGTCTTGCACAAGATAGACTTCCTTCACTCAAAGTAGGGATTTTTAAAGCTTTGACTACAATCACAAATGGAGATGCTGCCCACACTGGATTAAACCATCCTGCATATCCAACCATCAAGCCAATAGGGGATGTCACTGAAAGGCTGAGAATGCTCTTGTGTGCAGACGTCCCCTCCTGGCTTGATTTAAAGAAGACTAATTTATTGCCTCATGTTTGTAGTTGCATTAATCCTTGCAGACATTTTTTTTCCAAATGTGTTTTTAAATTTAATTGTACTTCTGCAGAAGCCTCCATTGGTTGCTTTCCATTCATGCTGTGGCACGGCCATGGTTTCTATCTCACCAAATTATGTTCCTCAATGTCATCACGACTGACACATTCATGTTTGACAACTGACTTATTTTGTTTATCTGCCTGTTTTTTAACATGCACATCATGTCAGTTAACATTGATTTGTCAGCCAGAAATCATCAATACTATATATATATATATATATATATATATATATATATATATATTTTTTACAAATTGCACAAAACAAAAACAGCAGTAGTAAAATTATTGTCACATCCTTTTTGCTGTTTTTAAATAGTCTGAGATAAATTAGTTTGAAGGTGCTTCATTTGATGAAACTCTGGTCATGATTTATAACTTGTGATCTTTGTTGAACTTGTTTTTGAACTTGTTTTTCAGGTTTATTTCAAAAGAACAGAGGAGAAGGTAAAGTTTATACAATGCAGTTTCCGAACATTTTAAGTGCAATTGCAATCCCCAAGTTGTCATGTGGAAAATGTTGCATTCATTTTGAACGCATCGTGCTCTCATAAACGAATATGGGTTTGCCTGTTTAGTGTTCCCATCTTCATCAGTGCTCATATGTTCGGAATCCATGTTCAAATCCCAAATATACCGCATGTACAGTATTGTCCATTGGCTACTTTCGTCTTTTAATTCTCATTAAAATACACTGAGGTCACTAATATTTTGTCCTGCATGTGATTCTTGTACAAGCGCCACTTTGAGCCTTAGGTAACTGTAAATAATAATTCAGATTCCCAATTCCCTCTTCTCTCTATTAAAAAAAAAAATTTAAAAAAATGCATAACATCGTGGCTGTGCGATCTTCAGCTTCCTATTAGAACCATGTCATGTTCATCAAGTGAAGATGAAATAATGTTTAGATGCTTGCACTTTTGTGTGATCATAGGCAGGAAGAAAGAGAAGGCAGTGTGTAATACTGCAGAAGTACAACCTGTAATACTGCAGAAGAAGCATCAGATTATATGCAGTAGTGTGTGTGTGTGTGCTTGGAGTCAGGTCTGAGAGCACGCGCCGGAGCAGCATGTCGCGAATAAGCTGAAAACTAATAATGAAAGGCTCAATAAACAATTATAGTCTTATACTATTGTGAGAATAGTTTCAGCATGTACCTGCAGCTTGTAAGGCCACATCTCACAAAACAAACTATTCCACGACAGCCAATAAGCATTAAATATTAGAAAAGCCATACAAGTGCCCTATATTAGTGGAATTCTAAGGGGGATAGAAAGTGCAACCCAAATAACAAAAAATAACCTCAGAGATAAGTGTGCAGTTGCTTTGAAGATGGTTTCAACATCTGCCTGTGGAGGAGAATGTCTTATGATATATATATATATGGAAGCGTTCATTTACCGCAAAGAACGCATTTTGTATGTTGTACACACCGGTCAAAAGTTTTAGAACACCCCCATTTTTCCAGTTTTTACTGAAATCTAAGCAGTTCAAGCCCAGTGAATAACCTGAAATGGTACAAAGCTAAGCGGTAAACTGCCAGAGGTTAAAAAAAAAAGATTAGGTTCCCAAAAACTGAAAAATAATGTAAATTTCAGAGTTGTTAAAAAAGGCCCTTTTCAGGAAACAAGTAATGGTGTTAGCAACTGCAGCTGTTCTGCAGCAATGGAAGTAAATTAAGCCTCGAAAGTTGATGCAAACAATTCCTACAGGTGTCCCAACTTTTGTTGATTAGTTGCAAACCCTCTGTATAAAGCAGTGTTGGAACAGACTGTATTGCTGCACCCTCTGAAGCATTATTTTGACAATATTGCACTGGCAGGAAGTAGTAAATTGCTTTCATAATGGCGAGAAAAAGACAATTAACAAAGGAAGACAGACAGACCATTATCTATATATTACTAAAACTCTCATCTTGTGTATATATACATATATGTATATATATGTATATATATTGTTGTGGAAATGGCCCTTAGTATGCTATTAAATATAGGATTAGCCCAGACCCCCATTAAATGCATGTCTAGTCAGGTTGTTCGGTAAATGGATGCTTCATGTGTCAGGAGGTGTAGGATGCATGTTTATTATTCGTACATTGGTGGTGTACCGAGAGCTTCTTCTTCTTCCTTCCCTCTCCGGACGAGGCCCCGCCCAGTCGGTTGAGAGGGAGTGGCCTAGGAAGGAAGTGAAACTAAGGGGGGAGCCAGGGGGCTTCGAGGCGAGCGAATGAAGGAAAGGCAGTGTGGATCTGCGACGAGAGCGCTGAGGTCGAGTCTGCCATAGGAAGTAGGAAAAACTGCATGAGGGTTTTTGCGATCGGTTTTTCGTAAAGAGCGAGCCGAAAGAAAGGCAAGGAAGGGACTGAATGAGGTCTGTCTGCCATCGGCTGGGAGAGGATCTGCCTGAGGTCGAGTGTGCGATTGGCAGTAGGAGGAACTGAACCTGAGGGTCGAATCTGCCGACGGAGTAACTGAACCTGAGGTCGAGTGAGGATTCTGCTGTATAGAAACGACTAGTGGAGGCTGCAATCTGCTTCGAGAGAACCTGGCTGCTGTGTGAGTCTGGAGTCGGCTTCGAGAGGAGGTCATCAACAGGTTCAACCTGCGTCTAACCACGGAGCCTCTATCCCGACTCACGCACGGCTCGACACGTTTGCCGATCCGTCTGCCGAGCCCAACACCCTCGATTTGGCTGGTCTGGTGAACAGGCCAGGCCTGGACTTGTATACTGGACCTTGTGAGAAACCAGCTGAAACCCACCATCGACCTGACGGTCTTATACCGTCGACATTGCGCGGGGTCAGAATGCGCTGAGGAGGGCGGCGACACATGGACGAGCGCCATTTTGCCACGCGGCGTGTTTGAGCTTGGGCGCACGAATCCGCGGACATCGGCTTGTCATGAGCCACATTCGTGCTTTTGACACTTTCCTCTCGTCCATGAAACATCACCAAGTACTCTGTGTCTTGTCTGCATGCTGTCCATGTCTTGTTTGCATGTCGTTTATGGTTTATCTCGTTAGGGTCCCCTTCGAAACCCGTAATCCGTAGTTCCCTAGTTAAGAACGGGTTATAGATTGATTATAACATTGTCGTGAATGCTTTGCTTGTGTTATGTTCCCCAATAAATCCGGCTGATTTGTATGAAGTTGCCGCTTTGAATCAATTCGTGCCGCGCCGAGGAACGATCCGCTCGATTTGGATATACAACCAAAATGGTTACAGACTGGTAGACTCCGCTCGGTCTCTGACAAAACCAGTCTGTAACCGGGGTATTTCCCCAACTGGTAAGGTCCAGGGGTACGTTGTATCATGATCTGAGACGCGTGACCCGAGGCCTGTGCCGAACCAGCCGGCGTTATAACCCCGGAGACGGCGGTGGTTAGGGTGGCGCCGAATCTGTAACATTTGGCTATCAAGAGTCGGGTGCGAATCCCGCACCCGCTGAATCCTCAACAATATATATATATATATATATATATTATATATATAATATATATATATATATATATATATATATGTATCAGTCATGCGCCGCTTGACGTTTCGGTCAATCACGGACCGCATATACGACGGTGATCCCATAAGATTATAATGGAGCTGAAAAATTCTTATCATCTGGTGATGTAGCCATCGTAGCACTGCCAGTCGTATAAAAGTACAGTATAGCACATACAATTATGTACAGTAGATAATACTTGATAATGATAATAAACAACTACAGTGTGGCCTCGTTATAACGCTATCGTTGAGGTCCATAAAATGTCATCGCGAAAAAAGCGGGGTCGCGCTAAATCTGGATTCAAGAAAATCAGCATTCAAACTGACCCATTGTTGACCTAACATCATAAAACACCCCTATTTTCGCCACATTTGACCCGTTTTTTGCACGTTTACCTTCAAGCAAGTAAATTACCTTTGCATTAAAGAATTCCACGAATCAGTGGAGAATCTTTATTTGTATATGGTAAACACGATTTCATCATATAGTATATGCCCAGAGTTTGGGAACGTGTAAATGACTACCTAACTCAATATAATGCTACCGTTTAATGAAAGTGAAATACAACAGCATATATATTAATATTGATCACTTCTATTTACTTGTGACAGACGTCTCTTGTGAATGAGTTCCTATTCAAAAAGGTTGACATTAAATTTGTATTATAGCCTCTTGTTACAGTTCTTAGTTTGTTAACCATTAAAGTAAGTAATGTACGTTTATTTGATGTAATAACCCGATTATTGTCTTGATTGATTCACCTGGAGAAAACACGTAAAAAATGCGTTCTGAATCGGAACAGTAGCTACATATTTAACCTGTCCAAGACCTAATTGGCTGAAATAATTACACCATCCATTGATCCACTAAGTAATCACTGTGGAACGACTGACGAAGGACTAAACTCTCAAAATAGTACAGCAGTATCTGGAACGGGCCAACGTACTGATCTCTTGAATAACAGATAGCTCCAAACAGCTTACCAACAGCTTGGAGGTTTAAATCACTTTTTATTTTTGAAACAGTCCAAGTCGATGTAAACAACCGTGCCTCTCTCTTCACACTATTCTCAACCAGCACGTCCGCCATACAGGGAAGAGCCGCCCTAGCCCCCTCCCAGCGAGATGATAGCAAAACATGGCAGAGCATAAATATACAGAGGCAACACATGGGCAGTGCATAAATATACATTTTACATTCAACTGGGTACATACACAAGCAGCACTTCATCTTGCCATGGCCAAAAGTTAACGTAGTCTTTGTGGCTTCAGTTGATAAAATGCATTGGCAACCATCACAGTCGTTTGTTTTTGTGAAAAACATAATTGACTCCAACTTCCATACACTAAAATTTTTTTTTTGTCCAAGCAGGAATATGGCGAATAGTGCGGTCATTGTCAAACAGTTCATCTTAACCGTTCAAAAAAAAAAAAGCACTTCCAAGGTGACCATTAGGCTAGTTAGGTTTCAATGCCTTCTGAGTGGCAGGCATTTGAATTGGTAAATGATGCAGCCAGCCTGCTCACCGTTGACTGGTGTGCCATAATTTTGTGAGCATGAATGATTCATAGCATCCTGTTTTTTGTATCTCTCTCCACGTCACTTATCGAGTGCCTTGTACTTCTTGCCATTGCAGCATGATAATGACGCAGTTACACAGGAAGTGTGAACATATCCTTTTGGTTTCAGCTTCTGGATTCCACGTGGCACTCATTTGATTCAAAAGGAGCAAGATTTTATGTTCAAAGGCCAATGTTAGAATTCCAGGAGCAATTTTTATTCATCTGGATAATTGCTTTTTAGGTCATCTCGTAGAGACCTATAAAAGCCGGACAAATGTCCGTCCGTCAGTAACGTCCGTCAACAATTCTTTCTTTCCGATCTTGATGAAACTTAGTATGTGGATAGAGGTCGATGAGTTTGTTGCACAACGATATAACTTTTGTCCGGTTAAAGGTCAGGGACGAGTCACGAGGTCACGTAAGTTAAAAAAATCGCCATTTCAAAACCTATCTAGTCTGCCATTCTAAAGATATTCGGCCAACCTGTTATTGATTATGATAGTAAAAATATTTATCTTGTATCTAACCAGACAGATTCTGAATTTCTCCCGTTTGGCCCGCACGTAACCTGGAAGATGGTCAAAAACACCTCCCGGTACAAAGAAACTTTTACTTCCGATCTGATGATAATTGGTATGTGGGAAGGTCGATGAGTGATACCCAACGACATATTTTTTCCGGATTCGAGGTCAGGGTCAAGGTACGAGGTCACAAATAAGTTGTGAAAGTCGCCATTTCAAAACCTATCTCGTCTGTATTTTAGGAGATATCTGGCAACGGTTAATCGATTATGAGAGTAAAAACATTATAGAGATGACCGTCACCCCCACACGGGTAATTTTGAATTTTGAATCACTTTTATGTTTAAGTAGACAAATCAGATGTTAATATGGGGACAAACCAACCCTTTGGGTAGCTTTTGGCTTCTGTGAAACTCAGCTTGTAATACCTGATCCTTGATCTGTCAGTGCACCAGGTATTGCCAAGTGTTGTGCAGTTAACAGGCTAGTATAGTTCTGAAGTAAGGCCAAACAAGCAAGTTTGAAGTCTTTAACAGCAGCTCAACGCTGACACTTTGGAAGTGAGTATGCATTTCTGTTTATTTTATTTCCTGCTTTACAAATGTCTAATTTAAAACATAATGTGTACCTTATTTCCCAATATCTCCTATATTATTGATCCACCCATTGATGAGTTTTTTATATATTTTGCCCAGCTGCTTCAAAGAAGAGTTGTGATTTAAAAGAGATGTGGCTCTTCAGGATGTACCGATGTTACATTGTATTTGAGATCAGTTCTAACTCTAAATCCTTGGATATACAGGGAAAATGCGAGCTGCAACGTCGTATTGATGCTTTAGCTCAACGTACCAACTTCCAGCCTTGCAAGGAGCATTCTGAAGCTAACAGAGCAGCTGGAACAGAAAAGGTTTGTTATTTTAAAATTGGATGCGGTGTATCACAATTTAGGTTAATGTGCTATCCAGCTTCTTGCTTGAATCATAAAAACCACCCAAAGTGTGGTTATCTGGCAAGCAAACTGAGACATGTGCTTTCCCACTAAGATTGATGTATGCTGGAACCGAAAGGTGACATCGCAGGATATCGTGGATCAGGACCTTGGAATATGATGATATAAGAGATGATTTCTTTGTGATGAATGTTTGTGCTCAACCAGGTATCGCTGCGAAGTTTGAAACACCGTTGCCAACCATGCAGATGAGTTGGAGGCTGAGCTGAAAGTCACACAATACAGGTTTATCACAGTTTCCTTCTGTTTAAAACTGAAGCCAGAAATGAATTGGCTTGATAGTAATCTTTATAAATGGTGATTTCTTTATTTTCTTTTACATTGATCTTAGGCTCATAGTGGGGCTTATAATCATATCACATCCACTGGACTAAACATTATGACATCATTGCTACTTAACGTGATTTTGAGTTTGTACATAACTGCATACAGGACAAAGAACATAATGACGATTATTGTACTTAATGTAAGTAACAACAACTTTTGTAGACAAGGCATGGCAAATACATATAGTATGTGGGACATGAACCTAGTTTTGAGCATCATGCGCCATTGGTTCAGATGGAAACAAGCATGAAGGCCAACCTTTACTGGAAAAGGACATCCAATTAAAAAATAATCCCCATGGAGAAAAAAAGAAGGAAATATTTCAAATACAATGTCATTGTGCATGACAGTTACTATAATGCCTTTTTATGTACATTTCAGGGAAAAAGCTGAAAGAAAAGCTACAGAAAGCAGAAGGTGATGTGCTGAAATCGGAGTGGAAGTTTGGCTTGTGTAATAATGTGGTTAAACTGAGCCACACACAGGTTTCATTAATATGAATAGGCAAAGCTAGAAGCGAACGTAGAATTCTTCTTACATTCGATGCTGCAATTTCCAGTTACTTCGGCTGGATTCGGGAATCAGCGATGAAATAATGTAAATCACGATTAAAAATTATTTTTTGATGATGCGGGAAGATATCTTTATTAAAATCAGTGGAGGAAATGTACACCATGTCTGATATTTGGGTCTTTCATGTCTCCGATGATGCCTTTATCTCCCGGGACGCATCATCCCCATGACAAAAACCGGAAGCAAAAGGGCATAGCCGAAGACACGGATTCCAAATTGCCACGGTATTGTGTGTTGTTGTTGTTGTTTCCTATTCTCTCATGTGCACGCATTGAGTATGAAGCTCACTACATTCGCTATAAAAATGCTTCCCTTTGAAGATGTTGATACAATTGGGCATTGGTAATGATTCCAGCAAACAACACGGGACTTTCAAAATGATGAAATCCGTCCCAGAATGCTTTGCGTACATGCACAGAAACCCCGAGGTAGAGCAGCCATTGTAGCACGCTAAAATATTTTTGGTGTGCGAGATCAGGATTGTTAGTTTAAGTGCTTACAACCTTCTAAAGGAAGTCAGAAATACTTGGAAAGATACTGAGAATAGGGCTGTGCCTCTCCACAATGAAAAGTTGGAGAACTTTCTCAGCTTGTCGACGGGGCTGAGATCTTGCAGCTGCCCGATACTGCAGACCACGACGATGTGGACCGTTGCAAGGCCGAAGAACTGTGGACGGGCACGTTTTACCCAAACCCTCAACGATCGCTGCCAGTGAGTGGACTTGAACCTTGCGGAGAATCTCCTGTGAACATGGCAGGCTTGGTGATTTATTTCATGGACATCTGCATTTGGAAAGACGATGCTTGTGTCATTACCAACAAAGTAATGGCTACCAACTCTTCAGCAAAGGACATCTTCACGACGTGAAAATACACAGCTTGTGCCAGCTATATTTACATGAGAGCCGATGTACCAGGCAGACTTCCCGGACAGGACATGGAAGGAACTCGACACCTCTTCCACAGATATTTCTCATATTTCATAAATTTTCACAAGTCCAATTTGCTCAAGGAACACCACAGTTATGGTTGACCCATTTTAATATCGCCACTTTAGTTTAAATGCTGAAAATTATGTTAAAAGACGATTTGACTCTCAGATTTCTTCCGATGGGTGGCAGGCGAAACGTGCTTCAATAAGAGGAATAAAAATATAGTCGGTCACTGAAAACGCACACACCGTGCATGTGTGAAAGACCTCGTTTGTGTTTCATATGTCATTTCGAAAGCTCCGTATTTGCTGGAGTCCTCACAAGAATGTCCGAATAAATTGACACCTTTTATCATAAACATATTGTGCTGCAAAATGTGATCAGCATTATAACTTTGCACTGGTTGGAAATCTTTTTATTTTATTTGTGATTTTTTTTTTTTTCCCAAACGAGTAATGTTGAATTGAATTAATAATTTTTCAACGAGATGTTTGAGTTTGGATTTGAGTGTGCAATACTTTCTGGCATTAGGCGTTGGCAGGATGGCCAAGAGATACGCGCGCTGGCCCCTAAGCTGTCTAGCCTGGGTTTAAGTCTCGGCTCAGCTACAACTGTCATCCTGGTGTTTCACAGGCAGGGTGATTCATCAAGTGTGTGTGCTGTCTCTCAGATGGACGTTAAAGTGGCGTTCCGTCTGCCGGCATTAGCTGGTGACGTTAATGACCCACAGTGTCCTTCGCGAAGAGTAGGTGAGCTATCGCTGACACCCTGAACAAATTCCAATTTCCTGGCCCAACTTAGTCGAACGTCAGGCCTGGTCAGCCGGTTTGTGAAAGATTTGGGTCAAGCTTTCCCCGACCACCCCACAAGAACTTTGGAATAATTGTGGCCATTAAGAAAAAGAAGAAACTTTCTAGCATTATGTTTCAATTCTGTGCCTCTTCTTTCAAATACTTCAGACCTTCCTCACATACGGTTGGCATGTTTTATGTGTTTCCTTCGAGCAGTTGCTTGGATGGGTAACTTCCACACGATATAAAGTTAGCCAAATCCATTGACATAAACTTGTTCACCCCATACATTCTTAAAACAGACAAAGGTGATAGTATTAGTCAGTGGCAGATGGTATTTGAGGGTCTAACGTTTGTCTTGTTCTTATTCAACAGAGCAAAGGACAAAGCAGCAGCAAGAATCATGTGAACTCCGAAAAGACTTGCGAATATTAGAGTCCCAGCTCAAGAAAAGCCAGGTTGTAATGACAATCTAACTCATCAAAGAGTGTAACCTGGGAGTTAATTTTATCTTTATTTGAGGGTGGGGGAGGGGAGTTTATTAATTCCTCTTTCACATGGAGGGATAGGGGTGTAAATCATCCCCCATTCAAGAGTAAAAATGGCCCATCTTGTGATTATTTAACTTTGCTGGTTTCCCAAACCAACTCCTCGTCCTTAACTCCCCGGCCCCACCCCATTCCCACTTTGACTCACAGATTTATTGACTTTTGAAAATGTTTTTCCATGTGGTGAGCTCCAAAAATTCATCCAACCACTTGCTTTCACCTCATTTACAATGAAATATCTGTCTCTGTGAAATAGATTTGTAATTTTTCATTTTCTGCAAGAAGGACTATATAGTGCAGTGTGATGTCATCATTAGACAGTTCATCTTAACCGTAAAAAAACAAATGTTGAATAAGTGACAGTACATGGCTGATATGTGATTAAATGGGATTTGTAATATCACAAGACAAATTGAACAATTCCTTTGCTGTTTAGTGAGAACATTGCCCATGATCTATGCAATCCCAGTATTACAGGGTTTACTTTTGCTCTTTAATTTTGATACGTACATGCATACATACAAAGATATACTTCGAGAGAAAAAACAAAACAAGCTAGAATGGCACTGGGTAGAGGCATACCTCCACCAGACTGAACAGTTTACACTTTGTATCCACTCATCGGCCGGATCTGAACCCGGAGCTTAACCAAAATCAAATCGACTTGTTCTTGTCACTTACCCAACTCATCCACCTGGTTTTGTTATAACTCGTTCACAACTTTTACGATATCATGCTGCATATCGTTTTGGCCCCATCTCTCAATGGTGAAGAATCACTTACAAATTGTCAGAACCAGATCCGGATCTTCACCAAAATCTAATCAATTTGTCCTCGTCACACAAAAACATGTCCAATAAGTTTCGTCTGAATCTGTCCATAACTTTTTGAGATATCCTGCTCACAGACAACAAGATGGGTGAAAACACAACCTCCGTCCACCTTCGGTGGCTGAGGTGAACGTGGACGCGTTAAAATGTGGATTTGTTTTCTCATCGCTGTGTCATAAAATATCCACAGCCAACTTACCTAACCCACACCTACTTACTCTGGAACATATCTGTATCGTTAACTTTCATTTCTTGCTTTATTGGTCAGAGGGTATCAATCCAAACGTTTATTAATCTTGAGAAGTATGCCACACAAGATCATTTAGATCTTTAATTATCGCAGATCGGACAGCCAGTTCAATCTCCCCTTCAAAATTGACATGCTCCTCGATATCACATGCCTCCCAACGAACACTGCGCAGTAATATTTCGTTATTTGTTTATTTATTTCCAATTGGATAGGGCTTAACTGAGGATCAAATTTAGCAAGCACACCACCAATTGTTATTGTGCCAATATAAAGATTTGAGAGTGTTTTTTAAGCAAGAGAAGGGAAACAAATTTGAAGGGGAGTTGGTGTGAGTCGATCCTGGAACCTTTGGGAAATGTCAATATACTTGAGGAAAATAAATGCGAAGTGTACCGAATGACAAATGTAATTAATTACAGCATTTTTTTTTAACGAATGCAGACAAAGAGAGAATCACGATAAATACAGGAAGTGTTGTTACTCACACACAACCACAGACATTTTCATCTTCTCTTTTTGAATGTTATTTTGGTGGAATTGTATACACAGTCTCTGTTTCTTTCTGATATATTTTACGACAAACATTTTGAGGCTGGTTAATCACAACCAGGATGAGCTATTTGATTAGATAATGCTCATTTCAACACTTATTTTATTGATTTATCAATACGAACCTGGTGGTTTTTGTTATTCCATAATTAGTAACAGGGGGAGACAGGAGACGATTTTTGTCAAATACAATAAATAAAATAATTAAAAGAATAATCCTTGATAAAGGATTGTTCTATATGTTAAGTGCACCTTTTGCATACGACTGGCATTGAAGCCTTCACTCCGCTGACGGGAGTTCACCAACATAATATATATGTTAGTTGTTTTTTTTTCTGTACACTATGACAAGGCTCGTAGAAGAGCAAATATGCAGACATACAATGAAGGTTGCTCGAGAGAAGAGGGGGCTCGAGAGAGAAGCACAACAACAGTAGGGAACAGAGACATCAGGAGATCTGTGGAAGAGAGAGGGATGGGGTTGGGTACTGGATAAACAAGATGGACACTACAGGGACTTTCAGGAAGGAAAACAGGGAATTTGAAGGGGGTGGGCTTGGGGTGGATTAACGGGGATAGAAAAGATCGAGGTTTTGGATGGGGGAAGATATGAGATGGTAATGAACAGCTGTTTGAAGACCTGGAGGGAAGAGTGGGATTGAAAAGAGTGTGGGAGTTTGTTCGAGAGGCAGGAAGAAAGAGGAATGAAAGAGTGAATGTGAGCAGTGATTCTTGATTTTGGTTTTCACCAGAAAGGGGTTGTTGGCGACCTTGAGCGCCCTGCAGAAATATGAGGGGGACGGAGGACAGACAGAGCAGGGGTGCAAGGCCGGAGAGGTAAGTAGAATATAGAAAGTGCACTGATCTGCCTGCAGTGAGAGATTGAAAGACACAAAGACTCAGCTTCATAGTGGGAGATACCAATGATCCTAAAAGCCTTGGTTTCCACAGCATGAAGCCAAACCAGGTGTGAGGCTGGAGCACCAGCCCAAAGGGCCAGCAGTATTCTATCAATGAAAGGTTTGTAGTGGTTAATCGCTCAGGTGTGCCATGGAAGAACTTTGCATGACAGAGAGAGCCCAGCTGGCGACTGGCTTTAGAGGCCAGCTTGGAAATGTGGCTTTCCCAGAAAAGATTGTGGCAGATAGTGAGACCCAAAAGCTTGAGAGAGAAACTTTCTTCAAGAGGATTGTTGAGAAAGTAGATTTGTTAAGGGGGGGGGGGTTCCAGACGGTCCTTTTGGAGAAACATAGTGAGTGTGAGATTTGTTAATACTGAAGGACAAGTAATACAGTCTTTTATGTTGCAGTACTGTAAAACAGTTCGTTGACAGTCAATACAATTTTTTTTTTAATATTCCAGAAACATTTTGTTTGCTGCTAACAACCTAGCATTGATTTTGGTAATCTGCACACTTATTCGCCAAAAAACAATTTAATTAATTTGTTTTATGTTCCCAGGGATCAGATGTTACGTCATTTTTTTTTAAAACTTGCAAAATGGAATTCTCATTGAGTCATGAATAATACATTGCCATAAAGACCTCGCCTAACGCTAGACATAACACCGTGATGACGTCTGTAATGCTGTCTCACTACACCACTATCTTGCTAAACCCATCACCCGACGTCTAGTGCCTGGCTTTTAATCCATCGCTATGGACGTCAGATTGAATGCTGGACGTCGGGATGACGTATACGTCTGTCAAGGCCGAGCCTCGTGCTCGACATAATGCCGTAATGGCATCCCAGCGAAAACAGCGTGACAGTCAGAGGGACGGGCGGATGGAGAAATCCGGCTACTTCAATACATCCTATGAAGAATTAATACTCCCTTCATCTATGGAGACCATATGATTCGGAGCAGCTTGGATGTTAAAGCACAAAAAAGAATGCACAGTTCTTCAGACTTGTATCCAGTAGACAACTGTCTTGCACAAGATAGACTTCCTTCACTCAAAGTAGGGATTTTTAAAGCTTTGACTACAATCACAAATGGAGATGCTGCCCACACTGGATTAAACCATCCTGCATATCCAACCATCAAGCCAATAGGGATGTCACTGAAAGGCTGAGAATGCTCTTGTGTGCAGACGTCCCCTCCTGGCTTGATTTAAAGAAGACTAATTTATTGCCTCATGTTTGTAGTTGCATTAATCCTTGCAGACATTTTTTTTCCAAATGTGTTTTTAAATTTAATTGTACTTCTGCAGAAGCCTCCATTGGTTGCTTTCCATTCATGCTGTGGCACGGCCATGGTTTCTATCTCACCAAATTATGTTCCTCAATGTCATCACGACTGAAATTCATGTTTGACAACTGACTTATTTTGTTTATCTGCCTGTTTTTTAACATGCACATCATGTCAGTTAACATTGATTTGTCAGCCAGAAATCATCAATACTAATATATATATATATATATATATATATATATATATATATAATTTTTTTACAAATTGCACAAAACAAAAACAGCAGTAGTAAAATTATTGTCACATCCTTTTTGCTGTTTTTAAATAGTCTGAGATAAATTAGTTTGAAGGTGCTTCATTTGATGAAACTTCTGGTCATGATTTATAACTTGTGATCTTTGTTGAACTTGTTTTTGAACTTGTTTTTCAGGTTTATTTCAAAAGAACAGAGGAGAAGGTAAAGTTTATACAATGCAGTTTCCGAACATTTTAAGTGCAATTGCAATCCCAAGTTGTCATGTGGAAAATGTTGCATTCATTTTGAACGCATCGTGCTCTCATAAACGAATATGGGTTTGCCTGTTTAGTGTTCCCATCTTCATCAGTGCTCATAATGTTCGGAATCCATGTTCAAATCCCAAATATACCGCATGTACAGTATTGTCCATTGGCTACTTTCGTCTTTTAATTCTCATTAAAATACACTGAGGTCACTAATATTTTGTCCTGCATGTGATTCTTGTACAAGCGCCACTTTGAGCCTTAGGTAACTGTAAATAATAATTCAGATTCCCAATTCCCTCTTTCTCTATTAAAAAAAAAAATTTAAAAAAATGCATAACATCGTGGCTGTGCGATCTTCAGCTTCCTATTAGAACCATGTCATGTTCATCAAGTGAAGATGAAATAATGTTTAGATGCTTGCACTTTTGTGTGATCATAGGCAGGAAGAAAGAGAAGGCAGTGTGTAATACTGCAGAAGTACAACCTGTAATACTGCAGAAGAAGCATCAGATTATATGCAGTAGTGTGTGTGTGTGTGCTTGGAGTCAGGTCTGAGAGCACGCGCCGGAGCAGCATGTCGCGAATAAGCTGAAAACTAATAATGAAAGGCTCAATAAACAATTATAGTCTTATACTATTGTGAGAATAGTTTCAGCATGTACCTGCAGCTTGTAAGGCCACATCTCACAAAACAAACTATTCCACGACAGCCAATAAGCATTAAATATTAGAAAAGCCATACAAGTGCCCTATATTAGTGGAATTCTAAGGGGATAGAAAGTGCAACCCAAATAACAAAAAAATAACCTCAGAGATAAGTGTGCAGTTGCTTTGAAGATGGTTTCAACATCTGCCTGTGGAGGAGAATGTCTTATGATATATATATATATGGAAGCGTTCATTTACCGCAAAGAACGCATTTTGTATGTTGTACACACCGGTCAAAAGTTTTAGAACACCCCCTTTTTCCAGTTTTTACTGAAATCTAAGCAGTTCAAGCCCAGTGAATAACCTGAAATGGTACAAAGCTAAGCGGTAAACTGCCAGAGGTTAAAAAAAAAAGATTAGGTTCCCAAAAACTGAAAAATAATGTAAATTTCAGAGTTGTTAAAAAAGGCCCTTTTCAGGAAACAAGTAATGGTTTAGCAACTGCAGCTGTTCTGCAGCAATGGAAGTAAATTAAGCCTCGAAAGTTGATGCAAACAATTCCTACAGGTGTCCCAACTTTTGTTGATTAGTTGCAAACCCTCTGTATAAAGCAGTGTTGGAACAGACTGTATTGCTGCACCCTCTGAAGCATTATTTTGACAATATTGCACTGGCAGGAAGTAGTAAATTGCTTTCATAATGGCGAGAAAAAGACAATTAACAAAGGAAGACAGACAGACCATTATCTATATATTACTAAAACTCTCATCTTGTGTATATATACATATATGTATATATATGTATATATATTGTTGTGGAAATGGCCCTTAGTATGCTATTAAATATAGGATTAGCCCAGACCCCCATTAAATGCATGTCTAGTCAGGTTGTTCGGTAAATGGATGCTTCATGTGTCAGGAGGTGTAGGATGCATGTTTATTATTCGTACATTGGTGGTGTACCGAGAGCTTCTTCTTCTTCCTTCCCTCTCCGGACGAGGCCCCGCCCAGTCGGTTGAGAGGGAGTGGCCTAGGAAGGAAGTGAAACTAAGGGGGGAGCCAGGGGGCTTCGAGGCGAGCGAATGAAGGAAAGGCAGTGTGGATCTGCGACGAGAGCGCTGAGGTCGAGTCTGCCATAGGCAAGTAGGAAAAACTGCATGAGGGTTTTTGCGATCGGTTTTTCGTAAAGAGCGAGCCGAAAGAAAGGCAAGGAAGGGACTGAATGAGGTCTGTCTGCCATCGGCTGGGAGAGGATCTGCCTGAGGTCGAGTGTGCGATTGGCAGTAGGAGGAACTGAACCTGAGGGTCGAATCTGCCGACGGAGTAACTGAACCTGAGGTCGAGTGAGGATTCTGCTGTATAGAAACGACTAGTGGAGGCTGCAATCTGCTTCGAGAGAACCTGGCTGCTGTGTGAGTCTGGAGTCGGCTTCGAGAGGAGGTCATCAACAGGTTCAACCTGCGTCTAACCACGGAGCCTCTATCCCGACTCACGCACGGCTCGACACGTTTGCCGATCCGTCTGCCGAGCCCAACACCCTCGATTTGGCTGGTCTGGTGAACAGGCCAGGCCTGGACTTGTATACTGGACCTTGTGAGAAACCAGCTGAAACCCACCATCGACCTGACGGTCTTATACCGTCGACATTGCGCGGGGTCAGAATGCGCTGAGGAGGGCTGCGACACATGGACGAGCGCCATTTTGCCACGCGGCGTGTTTGAGCTTGGGCGCACGAATCCGCGGACATCGGCTTGTCATGAGCCACATTCGTGCTTTTGACACTTTCCTCTCGTCCATGAAACATCACCAAGTACTCTGTGTCTTGTCTGCATGCTGTCCATGTCTTGTTTGCATGTCGTTTATGGTTTATCTCGTTAGGGTCCCCTTCGAAACCCGTAATCCGTAGTTCCCTAGTTAAGAACGGGTTATAGATTGATTATAACATTGTCGTGAATGCTTTGCTTGTGTTATGTTCCCCAATAAATCCGGCTGATTTGTATGAAGTTGCCGCTTTGAATCAATTCGTGCCGCGCCGAGGAACGATCCGCTCGATTTGGATATACAACCAAAATGGTTACAGACTGGTAGACTCCGCTCGGTCTCTGACAAAACCAGTCTGTAACCGGGGCTATTTCCCCAACTGGTAAGGTCCAGGGGTACGTTGTATCATGATCTGAGACGCGTGACCCGAGGCCTGTGCCGAACCAGCCGGCGTTATAACCCCGGAGACGGCGGTGGTTAGGGTGGCGCCGAATCTGTAACATTTGGCTATCAAGAGTCGGGTGCGAATCCCGCACCCGCTGAATCCTCAACAATATATATTATATATATATATATATATATATATATATATATATATATATATTATATGTATCAGTCATGCGCCGCATTAGACGTTTCGGTCAATCACGGACCGCATATACGACGGTGATCCCATAAGATTATAATGGAGCTGAAAAATTCTTATCATCTGGTGATGTAGCCATCGTAGCACTGCCAGTCGTATAAAAGTACAGTATAGCACATACAATTATGTACAGTAGATAATACTTGATAATGATAATAAACAACTACAGTGTGGCCTCGTTATAACGCTATCGTTGAGGTCCATAAAATGTCATCGCGAAAAAAGCGGGGTCGCGCTAAATCTGGATTCAAGAAAATCAGCATTCAAACTGACCCATTGTTGACCTAACATCATAAAACACCCCTATTTTCGCCAACATTTGACCCGTTTTTTGCACGTTTACCTTCAAGCAAGTAAATTACCTTTGCATTAAAGAATTCAACGAATAAATCGTTGTTGTTACAGTCAAAATTAAAACACAAAATTAGTTTTAAGTAAAGCTTTTTATGTTGTTGAAACATTCGCACTGTCCGAAAATATATCACACAACT
>CM068961.1:48633608-48648783 GCA_035128595.1 Eptatretus atami
TTTGTTTTAAAGTGAGATCAGTATTGGTAATCGGCACTGGCCAGTTCCGCTATTGCTGATCACTATGTCGGTAATCGGCACAGGCCGGTATGAGTATCGCGGATTGCCGTACTGGTAATTGGCACAGGCTGGTATAACGGCTCAACAGCCACAAGGGCAAAGAAAAACGCGATTGCTCATATGGTGCTCAGGTGCTGAGGGTTAAAAGTTAAAACCTACTGTACCTACATCCTGGTACGTCTTGATATCATACGTTCCACTGATACAGATGTAGCCGAGTGCATCAAAGCTTTTAAACTCTTGTACGGTATTTAAAGATTGTAAACACCTTTCTTCAATTTGTTGAAGATATACTGATTTATTTTTTTTCATACTGATTTTTTTCGGTATACATGTATATTTAAAATTCCAATACCGGTATGTCGATATGAAAAATTATACCGATATAACTTATATTGATATATCGTCGGACCCTAGTCATGAAGCACTTTCATTTGAGAACCATAATTTATCAATCCTTTATTTACCTACAATCCTCTTAATGTCAGAAAGAATCCAGACCCTCTTGCAAGACCTTTGGTCAGCTGTGGGAGGACCTGACAAGGACATCATTGGCAGTTGCAGTGCTGATGAAGGCAGTTCAGAAGCACATAGAAAAGGTGAGTTACTTTTATTTGTTAAAATTATTCATGACTTGAAAGGAGTCATCTACTTATTAAATATCCAATATTTTGAGCACCACATCACCTTCTGTTTGTAAAATATATATAAATTTTTTTTTTTGCTTGTCTGTTTGTTTGTCTGTCGTGTTATAACTTGAGAACGGATTAACGGATTTCAATAAATCTAACTATGGTGGATTCAGGGAACTCCTGGGAAGGTTTGCGATGAAAATTTTTTATTATTTTTATTTTTTTATGGGTACATGCGTACACGTGGCGAAACTGCAAACGCCGTCTTGCGACGGTGGTTATTCCTGCACTCAGAATCCTTTTTCTTCTTGCCCTATTGATTAGCCATCACAGCAAAGATTGGTATTTCCGTCAGCGAAGCAACGGGTCTTGTATTTTAGGACTAGTTAATCTCGAGTGTAACATATATCCTTGTGCCCATCTATACCTCTTATCCTAATAACTCTTTTTGTCATTAAGGTCAAAAAATTATGTCACTCCCCCCCCCTCCCCCGTATATTTTGTATTTCATTACTGATGCAAAATTTCATTCCGAATATCCCAGCTGCCTCGTGAGATACAGCTCTGACATTGGTAGGAAGAATCCCAGAATAGGGGGAGGCTTGAAAATCACTGTTGTATGAATTCAATTGAACATCCAGTTGAATGTATTTTTCACAGAACAGCACACAGCATATAATGAGTTATCATGAGTAAAGTTTACCCAAATCCGAGCTCCATGTTGTTGTTTTTGTCAATGTGACGTGATACTGACACAAAACTGTTACATACACAGACAGGAGCAAACCGTTTGGCATGATAGACGACACGTTTTAACAAGCAGAGGAATTGTGTTGCGAAGGAACACACGAGCACATTGAAATTTGAGATATGTGTGCAAAAATGAACAATTAATAAAGTTGTCTCCCTTCTTGATTCTGTTTTTTAATTTTCTTTCTTGTTTTTTTTTCAAATGTTATTTAATTTTGTTTGTTTTTTACAAATGAGTTTTGGCTTTGCTGCAACTGAATTTCCTTCTCTCATTCTTGGTCACGATGTATTCTACCTTTCCAGTGCAAGTTCACAAACACAGACGGAGTAAGCGACAAAGGAACGGTCAGTTTCTACACTGTCATTGTGTTTGTGTCTCAATTATTACTCGATGTGCTTCTTAATGATGCAGAATTTCGATTCATCTCAGCAACTTTGTCTTTTCGAGGATCCCTAGTCTGAAATCATAAATCCTTCAACCGTGCTGTGCACGTGACTTGTACCACTGAGCCATCTTGTTGATTTAACAACCAGATATTGAAAACCTCATCAAGTTAGTGGATTTGTTTTTGTGTTAAAGTTGGTTTCGATGGAATTGCAAATTCAAGGATTTCTTTTTCTTGCTAACGCTGTTACAACAATGGTCTTTTACAATGGTTTCATATTAATTGTCAATTCCTCTTCTTCTTTTGTAGATAGCACAACACTGCGGGTAGCAAAATTTGCTGAGGTACGGCTGTGCCTCTGATGCAAAGCCTCTTGTAGATTTCGAGCCAGAATTAGGTATATGTTCAGGATGCCGGTGATAGCTCCCCAACTCCTCGTGAAGGACACCATGGGGATCTTTAACGTCCGTAAAAAATAATGCCCGGCAAACGGTATGCCCAGTTTAACGTCCATCCAAGGAACGGCACACACATTGATGAATTACCCTGTCTGTGAAACACCAGGATGACAGTTTATAGCTGGGTCGGGATTCAAACCCAGGATAGACGGCTCAGAGGCGACTTTACATACCTCTAGGCCATCCTGACAGTCCGATTTTCAATTGGAAAAAGTTTAGTTATTTTATCGCTTGCATTTGTGTAGGTATCGATTCATTTTTCTACTTTTTTTGTTTTTTTTCCTTCCCATCAAAACCCCAGAATCATGTTTTGCAATTTTGCAAAGAAATGGAACAAAAAGGTTAAAATCCCACAAAAACCAGTGCCCAGTTGTGTTCCGACGCATACGAGTATGATATAGATGTGGCTTTTAGCTATGAATGCTTGACAATGACAGTCTGCCGGTCCATCGTACAAGCTCATGTTATATAGGCATGGAAGGTTTGAAAGATGTACACACTGATATTTATTTAGTTAATACTGTGATGTTAAATTAATCAATACTGACGTGCGATGCAATAGCACCATCATGTGATGCCACACCTTGGTGTTTTTGGGGGGCATTCTTCATGGTTTTTTTTCACCCTTCAGTCATATGTCAGGCTCAAGGAGGAGCATGTACATCAATTACATGCAGGACAAGGGCATAATATGTTGGATCAGTTTTGCATGGATTAAAGGGATTTTTAATCAGCAATAGACAAATCAGCACATCATGTGGGATTTTAAATATCCAGTTGGACTGATCAATGTTCCAATGAGCTTTTGGAACTGGGAAGCTACTCGCATGAGCTATGTGCTTTTGTGGGAATCCTAAACAGAGCTCGACCCTGTTTCACTGCATGTCAGGTGGACACATTTTTTACAACGAACATTGACCTACAAAAGTTTTTTTTGGTTTTTGTTTTTGGCTGTATGCTGTTAAAAGAAAAACAAAAGTGACAATTTTTTTTTTCATTTTATTGCCATTCATAACATCTGAACTTTTCGATTCTTGAAGCTTTTATTCTTAATTTTCAGTTGCAAAGGTTGCTAGTTATGCTAAGTTCTAATTCTACCTCCTAACTTGTGTTGCTTGCAGCATCAGAAGACAGTGATGTTAGCGAACTTTCCTCTGCAACAGAAAATCACCTGCTTTCTCCTGAAACTTCATGTGTGAGGTCATCGACGAGTGGTCAAACAGTCCCAGCAGTCACGACTGATGCAACCCTGACACATTTCAATCACAGTACCTCAACAGAGTCAAGCCACAGTCACATTTCATTACCCATTAATGAGCTAGCTAATTCAGCCGAAAGGAGCCAGAGTGCTGCAGGGTCTACACATCAAAGAGATACAGCTGCGGCCAATCGAGCCATGGCGTTAGGAGGTGGGCGTGAACTAAGGGAAGAGGGCATGCAGAACAATATGGATTCAGATTTGCAGCATTTACTGAAAACAAAGGCTGCACTTCAACACAATGAACAGGAATGTGATGAAGATGAGCTCCTTTGCAGTGAGCTGCAGACTTTTCTCTTTCAGATATGTGAGCTCCCTCGGGCATTGTCTCCTTTGCCAAAATCGCCTGCTATATTTGAGGTAACAAACGACCTTGAACCGCATCATTTCTCATCGTTGTTGCATCCCTTACATCTAAATGCATTCACTATTTCATTAGCATAAAGATACTTTAAAAAGTACAAATGCTTGATTTTTCACTGGATTCAGTAGATTGGACAGTGTTAGGACCAGGGACCAAAGTCTCAGAATAAAGACGATGACAGTATTAAGGTAGTGATTTTTTTCAATGAGTAGTTAATGCATGGAATGGTCTCCTGAGAAGGGTTGTGACTATAGAGGGGGGAATATATGTTTAAATTGGAATTAGATAGGTATCTAGAGGCATTGGAGATAGAGGAGTATGGGGATATTGGCAGGACTTGTAGGCAGCTTGTGGAAGTAGATGGGTGATTTTCTTCTGGGGTTGTTGCAACGGAGGCATGATGGGCCAAATGTCCTCCTACTCAGAGATAGAATTAAGGCTTAAGCACTGCTTACATTTTGTGGTAAGGATTTAGTACCTTTTTTGTATACAGTCAAGGAACCGATCAGGTTGCAACAGAACAAAATAAACAGTAGAGAGAGGGGGAAACACCAACAGCTGGTTTTGCCTGTATTAAGGTCAATGTTTAGTGTGAGATGGTCCTTTGCAATACTGCTCGGGAGGGGCAGTGTTGTCCAATTTAGTGGTTAGACAGAATAAAGATATCCCGTCCGATGTTCCCCCTCGTCTGAAACCATTTTGGGTCTGGGCCAGGTAAAGGTGTCGTGGCGGCGTCACCTTGCCTCGATGACCAGGGCGTGGCACAGTGCTTAATAACAATTGACTGCGTCCTCGTCAGGGCCTCACCAAGTGGGTAAAATTGTGGCCGTGACACCTGGCCATTGGCTAATAGATAATGGACAGCGTTGGCCCCACATGAGAGGCATGGAATGTGAGCAGGGCGAGGAGAAAGACTAACACGAGGCAATCCTTTGTCTCACTTTCTCTCGCTTCTATCCTCCTGATGCACAGTCTCTGCTCGCTCTACTTCTTGTGCCTGAGCACTGAGCCCCACCGATGGTGCAAGAAGAGGATACCAAACTGTGACCCAAACAGTGACCTGTGCAAAGTCAAGAACACGATATCCTGCAAAATGTGGCTCGGTTCCATGTGAATGATTTAGAGAGTGTGTGTGTGGTGTGTGTGTGTGTGTGTGTGTGTGTGTGTGTGTGTGTGTGTGTGTGTTGTGGGGCGCGCGCGCAGCGTGCGCAAACCGGCGTTTTACTTTCTCTGTTTAATAAGTGTCGCGTTTATTTAGTTTTTTAATTTATTCAGTACTGTGTTTTGTGTGTCTCGTCTTGAGGTTCAGTTCGGTTGTGTTCTGCCCCACGAGTATAAATCCCTTATTTTATAAGACCACGTGTCTGCCTCGCTTTGGTCCTTTGGGCTTTCCTTGGAGAGGGATTTAAATTAAGGGGATAATTGCTGGCGCCTTTAGAGGTTGCCAACGGTGGACTGGACTGATGGAATGGTTTGTTTCCGGGACTTGCTAATTTGTGTATTAATCGGCTGTCCACATGATCTGCGGTTCGCGGCGCGTACGGATCTGTCTATTTGGTGTTAACCTAAGCTCCGGTGGGCAGTACATGTGAGAGTATTCATTTAATGAATATGTCTCAAATAAAGATGGAGAGCAAAAAACATAAATAAACTGAATATGAACCAAAAGGTTCTTCTCTTCAAAACAAAAGGTTTCAAATAGCACTGGGTAGCAACATCTATCACGAGCAGTTCCACTGACCATCCAAACAGGAGTTCCTTGAAAGAAGTGAAATAAAAGAAGTAAGACATCGGTATCACTGCGAAATACCATGATTCGATTCTACTCCCATGTTTATAGCTTCGAGCCCATGGAGAATGATGTGTGTCTGCTTCTTTATTATTGCAGGCCAGACTGGTCAAGGTACCCCTGGTTGTGGATGAAGCTTCTTAATCCACAACCAGGCAGAAGCGAAATCCTCTTACTACTACTACCAATTCACAACCATTGGGCACTTCTTGGCATCGCCTAATCAAATTGTTGGAAAGAAATGCAGCAAGATCTGTTTTGTTCTCACACAGAGATATGAACTGTGCCCTTACCTGGGGATAACCTTGCGGATGGGTATCTTTGCCTTCTCACCTCGTCTTACTCTTGTTTGGGTTTTGATGGAGTGTGAGCCAATAGATCTGTCAAAGATAACATCTGTTCTGGTAGCACCACGAGTGAAATGGGCAAATATGGAGTGAGCAAAGGCGTCTGCATAATTGCCAAATGACTTACAGCCAGCAGGTTTCCCCAAACTTTGAATTAGGGCATGCCCATCCGCGAGTACACAGGCACCAATCATGGGGTTGAATAGGTCATGGGAGATTGGTGTCTCCTCTATCTGTATATCTGCACTGAGAATGCCAAGCAGGTCACATTTCACATTGGATTGCATTGTCCCATCAGTTTTTGCCAGAGAAAGGGGTAAGGCTACCAGCTCATGCTTGAGGATGTTAGACATGTCAACCACTCGTCCACTCTGTTGATCATTGACCAGCCTCTGTAAGAGGTGTCTGTCAGTTTTAATGACTTTCTTCTCATTTGCGCTGGTGTTTATGACACCCTTGTAAAGACTTGCAAATATTTTTGACTTCTGTTTTGTTTTTGGTTCAAAGAACGACACCATTTTCTCAATTACGTGAGCTTTCACGTGTTCGGCAACCTGGTCAATTCCACGTGACTTAGCTAACAGTAGATGTGCCAATCCTCTCCAGCATATATGCTACGGCCATGTTCTTCAGGTCACTTGGGTAAAGCAGCAATGACTTTGTTGGGTCCAGTGGATGAACTGTGCCACACCTGGGGCCGATGATATTCTTCATGTCATTATAGAAGCTTTGTCCTTGATAAATACTTTGGACGGATAGCTTGCCCACTACTGACACATATCATGATGCTGGTGCCACACGTATGATATATCATGCACATGTCCCTGGAATAGTCCTTGCACTACATCAGAACACATTTCATCCAAGCAAAAGTCACCTTGTTGTCAGTGTTGGTTCCTTGGAGTTTTTCGATGCCTTGCTGAAACCTAACCCAACACTCCAAGTTATATTTACCTTTTGCTGCGTAGAGGACTCCACTACCTCCTGCTAATCTGACCCACATTGTGACATCGTTTACTGCAAGGTTGAGTACTTTCTGGGACATGCTGAATGTAGACACATTTCACGTACCATCTTTTAGTTCAAGGTTCTGGCAGAACATATATAGTTGCCAGTTCATCACTGACATGGAAGATGATCTTGATTGTTTCACTGCTGCTTGGTCCTGTTCAATGGCTGAATCTCCAGCTTGTGATGAATCCGTATTAGATTTCTGACGCAATCGTTCAAGTCTAGTTTCCTTGCTAAAATCACCATAACATGATGTATGCCAGACAAACGCACCCTCGGATCAGTCAGAGTCAATTAGTTCTGCTAGCTTCTGCAAAAGGTCTGTTGACTCAATATCTCCTTATCACATTCGTTCATCTATAACTTGTCAAACTCATTCCTTTCCCTGTTCTGTACCCTTCCATAGTATAGTTTCTCGTCTGCAGGACCTTTTCTCACAAAACAAACATACATTTTCAGACGAGAAAGATGCTTTCCGTTTACATTTCAATACAGCAGCAGGTTCTATTGTTGCCCGTCAGTCAGGTACACATGCATGTAGACTTCCTGTAAAAGGTCGAGTCAAGTATGGGAGCATGCAGCAGAGCAGGGCGTTGCTGCGTCCACTTTCCGCCGGAACTCCAGGGGCCTCCTTCTGGCCATCTCCCAGGCAGATGCCTGGCCCTTGCCCATCTCCTTGAGATGCTGATCAACCTGCTGCAACTACGAGGCACGAGGTCGTCCCATTGGCCTCCACTCACGAGGCTCCCTCGCTGAGAGAATCTGGTGAGCAGGATCAGCATCAGGAAAACGAGCCACATGTCCATACAGCCACAGCTAATACTCACGGGCTATGCAGGTAACAAATCTCATTTGAGTCTATCGCAGTCACCGCTCGTTGGACACAAAGTCTGACCAGCGATAGCCAAAGATTCTCCAAAGAGACCTGGTACCAAAATAATTGAGAATCCGTCTCAGATCCCTGGTCAGAGTCCAAGTCTCACATCTATAGAGCAAAACTGGAAGCACCAAGGACCTGAAGACCCGGACCTTCGTTCTCTTGCACAGGTCCCGACAGCGCCACACCCCAAGATCCAGTGAATCCATGAATCCTCATGCCCGACCCAGACGTTTGTTGACCTCTGGCTCACAGCCAGCGGAGACATGGATAGCCAGCAGAGACACAACCAAGGTAAGTGAATCTCTCTGTGACCTCAACATCCTCGCCACAAACTGGTACAGACAGGATAGCAGCATCCAAGATGTCATTGAAAGCCTGGATCTTAGTTTTGACCCAGGAAACCCGTAATCCCAGCGTCTCCGACTCATCATTCAGCACCTCGAGGCCCCAAAAGGATATCTAAAGTCTCCGCAAAGATGACTGCTCATCTGCGAAATCAAGGTCAGAGATCTTGACATTCCAAACGATGCACCGCAGCTTGATCTCTCTGACATCTCCCCAGAATCCAATCCATACAAGTGCTGAAAAGTGTGGGTGCCAGTACACACCCTGATGAACTCCAGAACAACTGGAAATAAGTGGTACATTCAGTGTGTACCATCACATCTCATAGCACTCTCAGTACCAGAATATAGTTCAGACATCAGATTGATCAGTTTTGGTGGCATCCCACGAAGACAACGAATCCTCCAGAGGGCATCCTGATTCACTGAATCAAACGCTTTACAGAGATCAACATAGGCTGCAAAGCAGCCCCTGCCGAAACTCTCGTTTGTGTTCGGTGAGGATCCGAAGAGCAAGGATATGGTCAATCGTTGACCTCTTTGGTGTAAAGCCTGACTGCTCTGGATGCTGGTGCTCAAGCAGATGGTGGCGAACCCTATCAAGAATTATCAGCAAAGACCTTGCCGGCACCGAGAGCAGCGTCACCCCTCGTAGTTGTTGCAGTCTTGGCGATCACCCTTCCCTTTCCAGAGAGGGACAACAAGGCCCCTCTTCCAGTCATTTGGGATGATGCTTGTGTTCCATGCAGAGCACAGAACTGCATGCAATGATACGAGTACAGCATTTCCACCAGCTTTGAGAAGTTCAGCATGGATGCCACAGATCCCTGGAGCTTCAACCCATTTCAATCTGTTCATCGCAGCCTGTGTTTCGACAAACGAAGGTGGACCACAGTTGATTGGAGGGTCAGCAGTCGGGATTGTAACACCCCTAACGTCCAACTCGACAGCTGGTAGATCAGCCTGGTACAACCGCTCAAAGTAATTGGCCCAGCGGGCCTTCACTTCGGACTCCTCTGTCAAGAGCCCACCACCCTCTGCTCTAACTGCAGTGCACCGAGGGATGGGCTTGGAGGAACGCAATGCGCAAATTCCCCTGTAAGCAGGATGAGAATCACTTGACCCCAGGTGATGCTCTACCCCCTCAGATTCCTCTTACATAGGCCTCCTTGTCCATCCTTAGTACAAGTACAGTTTTTGCCTCAACTCCCTGAACAGTTCAACTCTGCCATTCAGCCTGGCCCTGCGACTCTGGTCAATGGTACCCAGTGTCCCTTGAGAGACAAAATTCTTCTTCACCCCATGGTGAGTTCCAAGCTATCTACTGGCAACATCAAGGACGGTGGTCTTGAAGGCACTCCACAACTCTTCAGGGTCCCCCAAAGCACCCAGCCCAGACCCCCCAAATCTCCACTCAGACTGTTCGCAAACTCAACTACCCTCTCATCCTTGAGCTTGCCAACATGACCTCTTATTACCTGTTCTGTAAAAGAGATAATAAATCGTCATGAAATTTGAATGCACCTGTATGTTATGGCAGAAAATAGTGAAATGCATTAATTTTATATATACCATGTTGGTGGACACGAGATGAATGAATAAATGAACACAGATAACACTAGATAACTGGCTAAATGCGGCATTACCTGGTCCGCCATATTTCTCAAGTTATTTTTCATAAAATATTGTGATGTGTATCATGTAGTAGTACAACTTTTGACTGCACACCTTCCAGTGTGTACCCATTGTCATCACAGACCACGAAAACCTACATAACGACACCAGGATAAAGAGAAACAACATTGTTTAAGGGGAAAATTAACACCCGTTCCTTTTAAATGGGATGCCAGTAATCAGACGGTGCTTTCACGAAAAGAGGATAATTTTCCAAACACCCCTGATGTTCTTGCTTCATTCAATCAAAATGAATAGTCAGGATGACAGGGTTTCTGCAAAAAGTGCAATACAAATGATAGAATGTTGATGTTTTAAATCCTAAATAAATAGCACTAGCTTAACAGACTTCTTGTTTCACTTTTAAAGTCAGAAACTTTCTTTTCGATACACTATTTACAGACATCGTACATGTTCCATTAACTGGCTTAAGCACCGTGTTCATAACTTCCATGGCTGAGACAAATTGCTTAAAATATGGCCGCATGGTTAACTGTCTTAACACTGCTTTCTCTGTTTCTAAAGCACATTTCCTGAAAGGCAATTTACATGATATTGATGTCATGTCTTTATTGACACCAAAATGAATGATGGTTGATAGACAATTTAAATATATATATTTATCGAAGATAATCTCTTCCTTATCCCCCTCTTCCCTTGCTTGTTTGACAGAAATCTCTCTTTGGAGACATCTCATCCGACAGTGAGCCTGAAAAGTGTGACCATGATGCTGCAAAGACACCAAACACAAAGCAGCTGTTATATCCAAAAGTGGTGAAGAATGACGACTTGAGGGATGACCAAAGGAAGGAGATCGTTTCTGAGCACATTGACAAATTGTGCCCTGAGGATCATATGGTCCCATCTCTTGAAGAAGTGTCAAGCAGCCAGGATTCTAAAATGCTTGCAGTATCACAAAGTTACAGTACATCGGTGCAGACACAGCCACCACAAGAAGGCGTTGAGGTATCTCAACCATCAACAAAGAACTCCAATAATTATTTGTCGATCACTGAAAGAACGGATAAGGACTCTCAGTCCGCAGATAATAACCAAGCTCTGCAATCAAAACAGCCTCACAAAGAAAAGGCAATAGAAAAAGATTTCCATAGAGATTTAATAGAACAACCCATCCAGAGTAGTGTCGAACAAACAATGAATGCTGGTGCGACAAAATCGCCATCTAAGCAAATTCACTCCTCGTCATTGCAAGGCAGTTGCACAAACCAATGTAAAAATGAGGTTCAGGACCCTATGACTATGGATCCATCAGCACATGAGATGAATATACCGTTAAGTGAAAGTGAACCATCTCAAGTGTCTTGTGGAAACAGTCCATTGTGCGATACACCAACACTGGTTGTGAGCGCCACTTTTTGTGACAGAAATCAGGACAGTAACGAAGCCCCTGAATTGGAGTGTTTATTGACCCCTGAGTATAAGCAAAAGGACGGAGTGCTGCAGATGTCTGATTGCCCATCTTTAAGCGATAAAAACCTCGATATTTCAGTCGGGGAGGAAGGAGTCAAAGAACTTGAACCTCAAAGTATTTTGACGTCAGAAAAGGAGGAAATCGAGGAGAAATCTGTCGCACAGGTTTTTCTGGACGTAAAGCCCATTGCAGAATTGAAAAATGCTGAGTCAGGTGCAGGCGTGGAAAGATGTGCACCCGAAACACAGCAAAGGGAGAACAACAATCCTGCTGTTAACACTGCCATTTGTAGCAGCACAGGGGGGGATAAACTGCAAGGAAATATGGAAGAGGCAAAAGCAGTGAAAAAAGACAGAGTTGAAAGAGTGACTGCATTCGAGAAAGAATTGCTAGGAGAGGATAAAAGTGAAGGGTCTTTTAGGACCTTGAAGAAACAACCACTGAAGATTAATGAAAATTTGGGTTGTGTGGAAGAAATATCTCCACCATTTGATAAACTGACACCAGACAACAACTACAGGGATCCAAAGGTCAAGGCAAGGCGGAAAGGGAGAACACCCAAAGAACCTTTTCAAATAAAAGTGTTTAACATAACAAAAGAAGGCACAGCAATAAAGGAGAAGATTTGTGATGACAAAGACCGAGCAGAAGTTGAAGATGTCGTTGTAGAACAAGGACAGTTGAAAGGGATGGCACCAAATGAGATGGTCTTCAAAAAGGCCAAAAACGGCGATGCAAAAGAATCTCTAAAGTCAAAAAAGTTGGTCAAGAGTGGGCAGAAAAGACGAAAAGTGACAAGTAATTCGATGTCAAAACAACCTCGAGAGGATTATTCAATTTTGGATCCAACCTTGTCATCTGTAATGGATACTGTTGGGTCACCTCCTCCAGCCCTTCTAGCTCCTTTAGTGCTAACCCCTCCAAAGACCACTGTCTCTCAACCAAAACCTGTTTCACCCACGTTCCTTGCTCCCCTTTCCCCGATTGCATCTCCTAAGTCTTGCTTAATAAAACAAGTATCACCCTCTTCACCACCAATAACTGCCTTGGCCCTTGCCATTTCCTCCTGTCCTGTCACCTTGCCCACCTCTCCCACTGTTTCCGTCTCTATGGACGACTCTTCTTGTATTTCTCTACCCTGTAGGGTGTTGACCTCGGTTCCTTATATTCCCGAAACGCGAACATCCTCTTCTGTTTTGTTACCGCATGAGACTGCCACCATCCCATCCACAGAATCCTCCAGATCGATGACAGTGTGCCCCAAAGTGATGTCATCTAAGCTTGTCCCAACGTCTCCTGCTTTGCCATCCTCACCTCTAAACAACCTCACAATAGTTACCTCTTGCAAAAGTCCAGTTTCTCCCCTCTCAAATGCTTCATTTAAAACCTCTCCTCCGACTTCTGCCTCGACTCCTCCTACCCCTGTTGCTGCTTACAAAAAGTCTACATCACCGATTCCATTTTCCACAGTTCCTGAGACTAAAGAACCCTCGTTTGATCCTCCAGATAAGCTGGATGACCAGAAAAAAATTAACAACCCTCCACCAACAAAGTGTGCTCGGTTTGATGCTTCACTTGCTAAGGAAGAGCAGCAAATTGAAGTGATCCCTTCCACGCAACTGGCATTGTGTGCCTTCGAGAAACTGTCCCAAAGTGATTTTGACTCAGAGATAGTTCATACAAGCACGGCTGGATCGCAAGAGGACAGAACGCTCCCAAAATTGAGCGTCACAGAGATGTCTGTCATCAAAGATCTTCTTGCTGCTGGCGAGGTGAAGATGTTCTTAGATTCTGTCTTTATTAGTAGCATAGTTATGTATAATGTTATCTTTTCAAGAAACACTGTGACCTGGTTCATGTAAAATTCAGTTACTGAAGGATTTTAAGGGTTTTCCTTGTTTTAAATAAATGATAAACTTTATATTGATTATTGTTCAGGTGACAATGATTGTTCTTACTTTGAAGGAGCAATAAAATTGCCAAAAATGGACAAACAGACTTAGAGGCTTCATGCCAAACCTTCATTGAAAATCATGAAATACTAATGTGGGAAATACTTGGAGGGAAAAGGTGCAGGTACGAGAAATAAATTGAGAAGAAGGGAATACGGAAAGGTAGGAAAGTAAAAGAAGTGTCAGGGGTTTGGGAAGAAGGAAGGAAAAAAGGTAAGAAATTCGGACGAAATAAATTTGAGGAGAGGGAAGGTAAAAGTATGGGACATATGAAAGGACCAGAGGGAATGTAGTTAGAAGCTCTCACATTTTTGAATGCCTCTTGTGTATACATCAATATATAAGGTAGAGATAGAGCATGATTGTAGTTGCTGGATACTGTGTGTTACTAGGCCGAAATTGAAGATTTCCTGAAGTTGGCTCGAAGGTCCTTGTCTCCATCTCAAACATCTATCCCTGCACCGATGCTTATGCGAAGCTGTGTGGCACTTTGTCGTGCACACGGTGACGCGGAGCAAGCCCGGGTGATCTGTTACAACCTTCTCTTGAAAGGTATCCTTTCACAGATGAAAGCATCATTAATTTATTTATATCATTTTTGTTTTGTTTTTTAATACAGTTATCAAGGCTCATGGAATAGCACAATAACAGGGGGTGAAGGAATTACTGTTTTTCTGGAGGGCTGTGAAAGGAATGGAGGGAGATTGTAATTTTATTGCAAAAAAGAGTTTCCTGACACCATAAAAATAGCTGCTTGGGTTCTTCTGGCGTGGGTGTGTTTTATATAAATGGACAAGTTAAAAATGTTGACGATAAACTTTTGCATGATCTGGATGAGGAAAATTATTCAATTTCCTCCTCTTCCATTTCCACAGACTTGTCTCAAGGAAGTATGATGTACTAGAAAAGAAAAACTACCAACCTGTCTTTTCTGCTTGATGCCACAGGGCCATCGGTACTGAATGTCGTAGCCAGGGCGCTGTCTGCAGCCTGGCCTAATCTTCTCGCTTCTCCTGGCCCAGTGGCTCGAGCTATGCAGGCCATCGTCAACCTCAAAGTCGTACCCAGATCCAAGGAGCATGTGGTATGCATGCATCTAATGGGGATGTTTGGCTTTTAAAGTATGCTTTGAAGATCTTTCCTCAAGTCATTTTGACCATATTTTAAATGGTTTGCGAGCACGATCGAGATACAGTTTTACAATGAGCAGTTATCTGAAAGTTTGTTTAACTCCGTTTTGAAAAAGAATACATTTTGCAACATTTCATTGCCATTGGTAGGTGAAGACACATTTTAAAATGTTTGAAATGCTGTACGAGCTTGACATTTTCATTTTTTTATTTATAAGATGTTTCCAAATAGAGCAAAATGTGGGAATAACGGTAAAATAGGGAGAGTGTATTTCTCAGTATAAATGAGTCGAGGGAATGATAATTAATGTGTAAACACAAACAGAAAGTTCAAGCAGATAAAGAATCGGATGTTCATTTGGTATACAATGTTTCTCTGTTTTCTCTGCAACCGCTTATCCGATTGACACAAAATTTTCACCATAGCTGCAACTCATGTGTAATGTTTTAATGACAAGTATGATGTCATAGGTCACATTGTGTGGCAGCCATGTTGGAAAAAAAGAAAAACTTTGGACCTTTGCATCTCTGAAACCGCTCCATGGAAAAAATTGAAACTGGCACATGTGAAGGACTCCCCATGGGAAACGAGTGATTTTTTTGATGATGTCATAGGTGGCTTCATTATGATGTCATAATTGCATACGTCGAACGCTTTATCCGATCAGTATGAACATTTTTAAGGGTCATCTAGGGCTGAATTGTATG
>CM068961.1:48648793-48660725 GCA_035128595.1 Eptatretus atami
GGAGTTCTCCAACGATGACATCATCAGTGACGTGATTTGGCAGCCATATTGGATTTACCCTCAAACCTTTAAAAATCATCTTCTCCAGAACGGCTTGACAGATCGAGGGGAAGCTTCACCCACATGCTCCCCAAGCCTTGGGGACACCAGGGTGTTCACGAATAATTAATAGGTCACACGGTCTGGCAGACATATGGGATTGAACGAAAATATTTTTTTATCCCCCGCCGCGTGGCGGAAGGGGGATATTGTTGTCACCCGGGTCGTCCGTCCGTCGTCCGTCCGTCCGGCTGGCTGGGCGTCAACATTTATAGCTGTGAGTGCGATAACTCAAAACTGTTCGCCATATCGATTTGAAATTTGGGTCACACATGTACCACCTGAAAAGGAAGAACCCTATTGATTTTGGGCATGGCCGGATCCAATATGGCCGACTGGGGCGGCCATCTTGAAAAAAATGTTTTTTGTAATAAAATGCTTATCTGATTTCAATTATTTTTCAATGGCGGGGGATTCCCCATCTCTGATGGTATATTTAATTCGTTCTCTTCAACCGCTTCATCAGTTGACGTGAAACGTCACAATTATGATGTAATCGTCATGGGGATATGTTTTATATTTCAACTTGATTGGATGCATGGTCTGGCAGCCAGAACTATTTAATGTTTTTAATTTGGGTTCAGGGATTTAAATCAAACTTGGTACAAGCAGGGCCATATTTCGGTATGTAGAGGCCCTGGAGCACATAAGGATGTCAAGGCCCCCTGTAATGTTGCATGTAAGATATGTTGTTGTTTACTGTATAAATTTACGTTATAAAAACTACTGTTGTTGGATTTTTAATGCTCTCATGCACACGGTGACGGTCAGGCTGCTGACCCATTACGTAAACGTGCTGAAATGAAACAGAAGACAGCGATGCAGAAACAAAAGACAAATTAAGAAATAAACTACTTCTACAGAATCAAAACATTTCTAAAACCTAAAAAATGACAAATATGTTGAATAAATATGTACACTTACATTTACCGACCATCCACATAAAAGTGTGACAAAACTCTTCATTTTGTTAAAACCACTCCAGTTTTTAAAATTGCATAGAAATTGTTGGTATTTATTTAAACAAAAAATTTATTTTCCCAAAAATGTGGAGGCTCCCATTTTGTGGAGGCCCTGGAGCACGTGCTCCACTGGCTCCGCCCTAAATACGGCCTTGGGTACAAGCATGTGTAATGATGTAAAAATGTGGGCGGACAAATATTTGTCGATGTTGCGATGTCGAAGAGTGCCATTCTGGTTTTGTACAAAGGTCTTGGCTCATGGACGAGCTCAACGACAAAGGGCAGCCGTACCAAAGACCATTTGAGGGATGCACATACACGGAGAAATACCAAAAAAAGAGTAACAATGGCCTGGAGAGGAACACGATGTGAAAGAACCATTGTGTGTAAATGAGATTGTAGATATACATGGGTGAGCACATGAGGTAGTGATGGACAGTACATTTAAAAGACTAAAGTAAGGAGAACAAGACGGTGAACACATGGAGACTACTCCACGATAGGGAGAATAATCGGAGTGAACTGCAGGCGGGGGGGGGTGGAGGGGGGCAATGAGCCTCGACTTTGGGAGACTGAGTGGGTGAAGTGTGTGACCTGGGGTGGCTTGGGAAGGACAGAGGAAAGAAGGTGCAGTGGGGAGGGGGGGGGTACAATGCCAGATATCAGCTTGTATAAATAGAGAGCTAACAACTTGCCACTGGTGAGAAAGTGACAGCCCATGGAATCTTCCTCCTTTCTTAAGATTCCAATTGTGCAGAATGCGCCGCCACACTGTGCCGGTTGACTAGTCATGCTTGAGCATTGTTTGTTGCTTCCCTGTGGCTCCGCCTACCGTGAGCCATGACTACGTTTGTTGAAAAACGGCGGTGAGCCATGACCACGCTGGTTGAGAAAGAAAATGTCGTCTTGCTTTGTGCTTTTTTGCCCGCTGCGATGAAAATGCGTTTTATGCAGACTGTGGCAACAACAGTGTGAGTGATGCTTTTTGTTTATCGTTCAACACACAGAATTTTGTACTGTGACTTTATGTCGACATGAAACAGTTCGATGCTCTCGTTTTACCCGAAACTTCGACAATTGTGTTACAACAACAACCTATAGGAAAGAACTTGCAACTGTGATGTGTAGACAAATGTAAGCTCTGCGGTCTATTCTAGTGACTCTAATTTGTTATTGAACCGTTACTCTGATCAGTGATCTTGTACATGTATAACGATCACCGTAATATCTGTGTCAACTTACTATAACATTTTATTTTTGTTTTTGTTACAGCGATTACCCAATAACTCATACCCACGTCAAGAATAAAGAACTCTAAGCCTCAGCATGGTTGTTAGACGTTAAGTTCATTGGCGGTTGGGGGTTAGCTGTATGCTATCCGGTCCACACCGGAGAGGCAGAACAGTAATCGACTAGGCCAAGCACAGCACAGCAAGCGAGAAACGTCGTCCGCCTGGCCCGTGGAATCCAGTCCATAACCAAACACAGTGTCCGCAGTGTCACTCGACGCCATCGTCCAGACAATCAACATGTCAGAGAAGTCACTCAGAAGGACCGATCAGTACGATCATTTCAGGCTGGTTCAAAATCTTCAGAACTGTCTAACATAAGTTCTATGTTAGCACAAAAACGTGCTAAAGCCGTTGCTGCTAAAACTGGCCTGCAGTTCGAGAGACAGCGGCTGAACTACGCAAAAAGCAAGCCTTGGCCGCCGCAGAATCAGCACGAATTTAAGCAGAATCAGCACGAATTCAAGCAACAATGGAGGCTGATTTAACCCTACTACAATCTGAAAAACAAGTCGCCGTGACTGAGCGGAGTTACAAGCCATTGAACAATGTATTAGCGAACTTGAGGGTGGTAATGGCCCGCCCGATATAAACCTATCTCAGGAGACATCAGCAAAGCGCACAGAACAGTATGTGGAAGATCACAGTTATCCGCCAGTGTTACCACTGCTGACTTTATCGCTACTGACAATATGCAAAATTTGCAACCACCGGCTCTTACGCCCATATCGCCAGTAATTTATACCAAGCAACAACCAGACACCCTGATCACCCCTTCTTTCCTGATTTAAATAACGCGAGCTATTACCACTCTGTTCCCACGAGTAACAAACATTTAAATCACAGTTCAAACCCTCGTGTGACATTAGACCCGAATTTGCCTTCATTTGTGCCGGTATACACAGCAATAATACAATGCCTATGATCACTGACTTTTCACAATATCTGCTGAAAGAGATTTGCTGTTAACACGCTTGTGTACATTCAACGACACCCAGAAGCATACACAGTGTGGAAGGCAGACTTTCGCAGCGTTGTGAACGATATTGGTGCCAGTGTTAATGAAGAGATTGACCTCCTGATTAAGTGGTTAGGTCACAATCAAAGAAACACGCCGTCAGCTTAAAATGTCAATGCCAACAATCCATTTCTCGCGCTTCACGAATATGGGAGCGCTTAGAGGAGCGATTTGGCAGTCCGGAAATGGTGGAGCCTCAATCAAACATAAACTTGCTTCCTTTCCGCGGCTGTCAAACAAAGACAACAAGCAACTGTATGAACTGTCAGATACATTGTATGAAGTGCTTTTCCTCAAAGAGATCAAAAGTACCGCCACTCTTCTAAGCTATTTTGACTCTTCATCAGGAGTACTCCCCATACTCAATAAACTGCCTTACAACATACAGGAGAAATGGACAATGCATGCGTCCAGGTACAAAAAAGAAAATAATGTGGTGTTTCCTCCTTTCTATGTGTTTGCTGAGTTTATCAAGAACCTCAGTCAGGTACGCAATGATCCTATTTTGCGTACGAAAGTAATGCCACACAGAGCAGCAGTCAGAGTGGATATAGACAGTCACAGGTAAACAAACTTCCTGCACATCGCACCCTCTTCTCCAAGAAGACAGACATTCAGCCAAATTGTCCTTTGCACAATACTGCACATAACCTCAACGACTGTCGTGCGTTCAAATTGAAGTCACTTGTCGAAAAAATGGACTTTCTGCGGGAAAATAAGATATGTTTCCGGTGCTGTGATTCAACTGACCACGTTGCAAAGACATGTAATGTAAATTTATCCTGTTCTGTGTGTAAAGGCAACAAGCATGTTACAGCAATGCATTACGACAGCGGCAGCCCTTAAAGAGCCCACGGTGATCCCAACAGAGCCCGCATGCCAGCCAATAAGGCGTTCGCCGATAACGGCGGGGAGCTACCCGTCAACGTTCCGAACTCAAAATGCACACAAATTTGTGGTGATGTGTCCCGGGTAAATCATGCAGTAACAATTCTGACCAAAGTTTACCACAGTGACAATCCAAACAAGTATATCCATGCCTACGTAATCCTCGACGACCAGAGCAACGTCACGCTCGCAAGATCAAGATTTTTCAAATCGTTTGATGAATCGGGGGAAAATATTCCTACAACCTTACGTCATGCTCCGGCTCAGCGCAAATGGTTGGGAAACGTGCACATGGCTACACAATAGAGTCCATAGACGGTAACCACAAATAACAAGTTCCTACGTTAATCGAGTGCGATGAAATTCCAAATGCCCGTCACGAATAGCCACGCCCGATGTCGCCATTCATCATGCCCACCTGTCTGATATGCTGCAGAATTCCCCGAGATTGACAGCGACGCCGAGATATTAATTTTGATCGGCCGTGACATTCCAGAAGCGCATCATATTTTGGAACAACGGACGGGCCCGAGAGGATCTCCATTCGCCAGAAAACAACTCTTGGCTGGGCGATAATCGGTGAAACTTGTATCGGCAAAGTTCATAAAACAGGTGTTCCTGTGGTGAATAAAATTAACTTTTTGCCGGACGGTCGTCCGTCAATTTTCCCACCATGTGACAATAAGCTGTTTGTTGAAGAAATCGTTACCTGCAAAAACAACAATTTTTCAGACATTTTCCAAGTGAATAAATATGAACAAATCTGGCCTGTCCACTGAAGACAGACAATTCATTTCAGTAATGGAAGATGAGATGCATCGGTCACCTGAAGGTAATTGGGTGGCACCGCTGCCATTTAAGGCAGACAGACAGCGGCTACCTAACAATAAACCGGAAGCCATCAAAAGAGCTAGTTCTTTGCACCAACGCCTCATTAAAAAACCCAGATAAGAAACAACACATGGTCGAGTTTATGAAGCAGGTTTATCGATAGAAACACGCAGAAATCGCCCCACCCCTTCGAGAAGATGAGGAATGCTGGTATCTACCATTTTCGGGGTTTACCATCCACATAAGCCCGACCAGATACGGGGCGTTTTCGACTCCTCCTCCAAGTACAACGGCGTATCACTCAACGACGTGTTGCTAAAAGGGCCAGATCTGACAATGACTTACTTGGTGTTTTGATAAGGTTTCGCTCTGATGAAGTGGCGATTTCAGCTGACATTCAGTCCATGTTTTATGGTTTCCTGGTCAAACAAGAACACCGCAATTACCTCAGATTTTTGTGGTATCAAGATAGCGATCCCGAGAAACGCTGATTGACTATAGAATGACAGTGCATGTCTTCGGAATAGGCCGTCTCCCGCTGTGGCCACGTACGGTCTCCGGAAAGCTGTCGTCGCTGGACAAGAAAAACCCAATGATGACGTCACAACATTTGTACTACACAACTTTTATGTTGATGACGGTTGACGTCATGTCAATCTGTGGAACAAGCGGTACAACTTCTGTCTGCCACACAAGAAGCCTGGCGAACGGCGGTAACCTCCGCCTCCACAAATTATCGTCAAATAGCCCAGAAGTACTCAAGTCATTTCCTTCTGAGGATTATGCTAAAAACCTCAAGAACTGAACTTTGACGAAGATACCTTCCACAACAGAGAAGCTTAGGCCTTGTGTGGGACCTCCAGCACGATGTCTTCACAGTTTGAAGTCAAAAAAAAAACACAATACCAGAAATAAACAAAATAAAAGCCAAAAGGAGAAGCATACCAAAAAAACAAAATCAAAAATTAACAAAAAAAATAAAAGACAAAAAAAAAGTAAGTAAAACAAAACGGAAGAGAAAAAAAAGACACAAAAGAAAAAAACAAAAAGAAAAAAAATAAAGAATAAATAAAAAAAAAAAAAAACAAAAAAGAAAGACAAAAAACAAAAGAAAAAACTATGAAAAAATAACAACCACGTCGAAGAATACCAAAAGACAAAGAAAAAAAAAAGAGAAAAAAAACAAAAAAAGAAAAACAAAAAAAAAAAAAATACCAAAAGAAAAAAAAGAAAAAATAAGATATTAAAAAAAAAAAGAAAAAAAAGAAAAGAAAAAAGAAAAAGCAAAATAAAAGAGATAAAAAAAAAAAAAATAAAATTAAAACAACACAAAAAAAAACAAAAAAAAAAGAAAAAAAAAAAAAAAACAGAAAAAAAACAAAGAAAAAAGCATCAAAAAAAAAACCGAAAAAAACGCCACAAACAAGGATCAATAAAAAATAAAGATAAAAAACAAAAAAAAGAAAAAAAAACAGAAATAACGTAAAAAAAAAAACAAAAAAAAAAAAAAAAATATAAAAAAAAAAAATAAAACAAAAAAAAAAAAAAACAGAAGATAAAACAAAAAAAAAAACAACACAAAAAAAAATAGAACAAAAAGCAAAAAAAACAAAAAAAAAAAAAAAAATATATGAAAAAAAAAAAAAAACAAAAAAAAAAAAAAACAAAAAAATAAAAGAAAAAAAAAAATAACAAAAAAACAAAAAAACACACCACACTATAAATAAAAAAAACAACTCAAAAAACTGAAAAAAAAACACGAACAGAAAAAATAAAAAAATCAAAGAAAAACACAAAAAAAACAACAACAAAAAAAAAAAAAAATAAAAAAAAAAAAAAAAAACAGAAAAAAGTAACAACAAGTAAAAAAAAGAAAAAAAAAGAAACAAAGAAAGAAAAAAATACTAATAAAAAAGAACACAAAAAAAAAAAAAAAAAATAAAACTACAAAGATAAAAAAAGGAAAAAAAGACAAAAAAAAAAAAAAAACAGAACCAAACAAAAAAAAAAATAAATGAAATGGAGAAAAAAAGAATAAAAAGACAATATACACAACAAAACAAAAAAAAAACAAAGATAAAAAAAAGACAGAAAACAGGAAAAAACAAAAAAGTCAAGGGACAAAAAAGAACAGTAAAGAAAAAAAAAAAACAAACAAGCACAATACAAAAAAAAAAATTACAGCACCAAAGAAAACAAAACAAAGGAAAAAAAAAACAAAAGAAATAAAGCAACAAACAATAAAACACATTAGAAAAAGAAAATAAAATCAACACAAAGAAAAAAAAAATGCCCCTAAGAAATACAAAAAACCAAATAAAACAAGATAAAAGAATAAAACATAAGCAAAAAAAAAATAAGCAAACACCAAATAAAAATAAAAGAAACAAAAACGAAACAAGCATAACACACCACACACACACAGAAAAAACCAAAAATCAGAGATCCAAAAAAACACCAAAGAAAAACCGTTCACACGTAGGGGGTTTTGTCTACGATTAGCAGTGTGTTCGACCCCCTAGGCTTCGTCGCCCCCATAATTGTTCAAGGTAAATTACTTCTCCGAGATCTCATGACGGAGACTGTAATCTGGGACGAGCCATTGTCTCCACACCAAGAAAAGAATGGGATGATTGGAAGAATTCTCTGAGTGACTTAGAACAGTTACAAGTTCGCAGGACCTACGCCCCAAGCCCGAACGAAACTGTCAAAAGAGAAGTCCACGTTTTTTCCGATGCCTCGGAGAAAATAATCGCAGCTGTCGCGTACTTGAAGACAACGGACGTCAGCGTAACACGCACTTTGGATTCATCCTGGGCAAAAACAAAGTTGCCCCAAAGCACGGCAATACCATTCCACGCCTGGAATTGTGTGCGGCTGTGCTCGCGGTGCAAATCGCAGAGACAGTTTCTGAACAGCTCGATGTTGACATTGCTGAAATAAACTTCTTCACAGACAGTAAAGTGGTATTGGGTTATCTGTATAACCATACCAGAGATTCTACGTGTATGTGGCAAATCGTGTCGAGCGCATACAAAAATCTTCCACATGTCAACAATGGAAATATGTGCCTTCACATATGAACCCAGCAGACGTTGCTACAAGACCCATCGCAGCGTCAGACCTCACCTCTAGTAGCTGGCTTCAGGGCCGTCACAGCGACACGACACAGACGTCAACGACACGGAACAGTTCCCGCTGTCAAAACCCGACAAAGATAAGAAATTCGGCCGTCTGCCAATGTCAAATCGACGAACATTTCTTCATCCACAAGCCTTGGTACAGAACGTTTTAAACGGTTTTCCGACTGGAAGAGACTTGTCGGCGCTGTTGTCCGTTTACGACATATCCTCCATTCATTTAAAGGCCAAAACGAATGCAAAGGGTGGCACGCCTGCGTGGAAGGTAAAAGTGTAGAACAACAGAAACAAGCAAGAAACATTTGTACTTCAACAAGTACAATCGGAAGCCTACGCAACGGAGTTACAGTGTTTGAAATCAAACAAATCTCTGCCAAAAGACAGCCCCATACTTCCGCTAGATCCGACGTTGAATGCAGACGGGCTGTTGGTTGTCGGGGGAAGACTAAGGCGCAGTGACTTACCGGCTCAAGGCAAAAACCCCGTCATAGTCCCTGGAAAACATCACGTCGCTGTCTTGCTGATACGTCACCCACCAACTTGTTAAACACCAAGGCCGACTACTGACAGAGGGAGCTGTCCGCGCAGCAGGTTTTTGGATCACAGGCTGTAAAAGGTTGTTAACTTCCCTCATTCACCACTGCGTCACATGCCGCAAGCTGCGTGGACGCCCACTCCAGCAGAAGATGTCAGACCCTCCCGCGGATCGCGTGACGCCCGCGCCGCCCTTCACGTATGTAGCTACCGACGCCTTCGGCCCGTGGAATGTCCTGACCAGAAAAACAAGAGGTGGTTCAGCCAGTAGCAAGCGCTGGGCTATACTGTTTACGTGCTTAACCAGCAGAGCCATACATATTGAAATTGTGGAAGGGATGTCCTCTTCTTCTTTCATAAATGCTCTCAGGAGATTCCAAGCCATACGCGGAAAAGTGGTACAGTACAGGTCAGATCGTGGCACAAATTTTCTCGGCGCAACAGACCTCTACACATTGACGCCATTAATGTGGAGGAAGGCCCGGTAAAAGAATTCCTGTACAACAGTGGTGTGAAATGGCTGTTTAATCCACCCCATTCTTCACACATGGGGGAAGTTGGGAACGGCTAATCGGTGTCGTTAGACGTGTTCTTGAATCTATGATGGCACAGTTTGCTTCGAAGATCTAACCCACGAAGTGCTGACAACATTCATGATGGAAGTAATGGCCATTGTGAACAACCGACCACTGGTTCCCGTGTCTACCGATCCAGATTCTCCTTTCGTGTTATCTCCCAACATGCTATTACACAGAAAACGGGGTCGCCTGTTGAACCTTTCTACGACGCGGACATCAAAAACATATACGGTATCCAGTGGAAAAGAGTTCAACTCCTCGCAGAAGAGTTCTGGCGCAGATGGCGCCACGAGTACGTCCACTCACTCCAAGTTCGACGGAAGTGGATGCAAGACAAACAAGAAGTGAAGGACGGGACGTTATAATCCTCAAGGAAAAGGATTCTGTCCGCAATGACTGGCCTGTCGGAGTCATACACTCTTGCCCGGCTCAGACGGCAGGATTCGCAAAGCCGTCATCCGCGTTGCCAAGGAAGGAAGATTGTGTCATTCACACGACCTATTAGTGAATTGGTCATGTTGCTTCCCTGTGGTGTTAAATGAATATGTGCCGTGTTCATTTGTGATATGTTCCAACGGATCAGTGATGCCATTTTTTTGATTGCTTGTTTTTCTAATATATTTGTGTTTGTGTGTGACGTCTCTAAAGACGTCAGGCGGGGAGTGTGCCGCCACACTGTGCCGGTTGACTAGTCATGCTTGAGCATTGTTGTTGCTTCCCTGTGGCTCCGCCTACCGTGAGCCATGACTACGTTTGTTGAAAAACGGCGGTGAGCCATGACCACGCTGGTTGAGAAAGAAAATGTCGTCTTGCTTTGTGCTTTTTTGCCCGCTGCGATGAAAAATGCGTTTTATGCCAGACTGTGGCCAACAACAGTGTGAGTGATGCATTTTGTTTATCGTTCAACACCAGAATTTTGTACTGTGACTTTATGTCGACATGAAACAGTTCGATGCTCTCGTTTTACCGACGAACTTCGACAATTGTGTTACAACAACAACCTATAGGAAAGAACTTGCAACTTTGATGTGTAGACAAATGTAAGCTCTGCGGTCTATTCTAGTGACTCTAATTTGTTATTGAACCGTTACTCTGATCAGTGATCTTGTACATGTATAACGATCACCGTAATATCTGTGTCAACTTACTATAACATTTTATTTTTGTTTTTGTTACAGCGATTACCACATAACTCATACCCAACGTCAAGAATAAAGAACTCTAAGCCTCAGCATGGTTGTTAGACGTTTAAGTTCATTGGCGGTTGGGGGTTAGCTGTATGCTATCCGGTCCACACCGGAGAAGCAGAACACAGAAGACGTAGTTTTCGACCACCTCAAGAGGAGAAGTGTGGGACATAGGACCACCAGTTCAGAGTGCAGAGCGAAACTACATGGGGCTTCATTTGAAAGCCTTGTCTGTTTGAAAGATAGGCTCAGCTTAGGAATGCCTGCACTCTATGGAGAAGGCCCAGACGGCAACTGGCCTTTGATGTCAGCTTGGTGATGTGATTTTTCCATGAAAGGTTATGGCAGATAGGAAGGGCAAGGATTTACAGGGATGACTTGTTTTACCAGTGCCTGTCTGGAGAAGTGGATTGGATAGCTTGAGTGATAATGTTTGTGGATAGAGAGTGTGAGAGCGTGAGACTTGTGGTCTTTAAACGTCATGTTCCAAGTCACTGACCAGCGGCGTATCTTGTCCAGGTCTGACAATAGGTATTCAGATGCAGCTGACCTTTCACAAGTGTGACGTATCATTCTGCACAGTGTGGAGTCATCAGCAAAATGGTAAAGTTGGTTTTCAAGAGAATCAGACAGATCATTGATATACGAGTAAATCAGCAATAATGTAGGTTGTAAGATGCCGCCTTGTGGAACCCCAGCAAAAGACACTATCACGGGCTACCCACCGTTTCCTCTCATTGAGGAAATCAGATAATCATTTGAGCAGGAAGCCTAAATACCAAATTAAGATGTGATGAAGGACCAGTCTTTTTTTCTTGTGTACAATGTCGAGGCTTGTATGGGAGCCAACACACAGAGCGTACAACAAGGGGAACAGGAGACAAGAGGGGCGAGAGAGGAAAGCAAAAAACGGTGGGGAACAGAGAGAATAGGAGATAAAAGATAGGAGATCTGTGGAAGGGTGAGGGATGTGGTGGGGAACATGGGGTAAACAAGATAGACACGACAGGAACTTTCAGGTCATTACACTTCAGGGACTTTCAGGATGAAAAGCAGGGAATTGAAGGAGGTGGGTTTGTGGTGGATTAACGGGGGAAGAAAAGATCATGGTTTTGGATGGGGGAAGATAAGAGATGCTGGTGAACAGCTGTGTTTAAGAACTGGAGGAAGAGTGGGATTGAATAGAGTGTGGGAGTTTGTTCCAAAGGCATGGAAAAAAGAGGAATGAAAGAGTGAAGGTGAGCAGTGATTCTTGATGTTGGTAGTTTTACCAGAAAGGGGTTGCAACCGGACCTTGAGCACCCTGTGGAAATATGGAGTGGTACATGTCGCAGACAGAGCAGGAGGGGCGAGACCAGAGAGGAGACGGTAGAAGACAGAAAGACTAACGACCTGCCTGCGGTGAG
>CM068961.1:48662520-48674387 GCA_035128595.1 Eptatretus atami
GTGGTTCTCTAATAACAGCCAGAGAGATGTCCACTTTCACAAGCACATGGTCAGAAGAACCGATTGGAGCAGAGGAAGAACAAAGGATATTTTCAGGGAAATTGGTCAAAATTAGATCCAGAAGAGATGGAGTACCATTGGTTGAGATCCGGGTCGGGAAGTTGATAGATTGTGTCAGTCCCAATGAGTCGCAGAAGTTTTTAGCTGTAGTGCCATGGCAGGTGAGAGAGGTGCCCACACCCAGCCAACTGGCATGGTGACAAATGAAGTCACCACATATGAGGAAGAGTGAGTTGGGATGAGAAGATAGAAGTTGGTCCATGTTTTCGGAAAGCGAGATGTAAATGGAGTCATCACTGTTTGGTGGACGGTACAACACACATGTAAACATGAGGTGGGAGTGGAGCGGAAGTCGTAGCCAGAGGGAGGGGAGAGTGTGAACCTATCTTTGAGAGGGAGGGGTGAGAGGGAAACTTTGAGAGGGAGGGGAGATGTTGAGAGCAGACACAGCCAAGGGGCAGGAGGGCAATGGGAGAGGGAGGCAGAGGGGAACAATGAGTAGTGGTAGTGGTATGATTAATAAGGGAGCGAGCAGAAGGAGGTACAATAATTGAGGGGTAGGGTCAGAGGGGGAGGTTTGATGAGAGGAAAGAAAGAGCATGTTTGGGATGTTGAGGAGTGTATTGATTGAGAGAGTGAGATATCTGTTAGGTTGGAATGAAGCCCACAGATGTGAGAACACCACACACTTTGGGACACCAGAGAAGCTGATACTGAAGCAGAAGACAGTGAAGAGGTGCCAAGAGCGGAGGTAGGATGAGGGGTAAGGAGAGGGGATAACAGGTGAGGGGTTAGGAGGAGGTAGATGTAAGGAGGTGGGGTGAATTGGCACTGAAGTTTGAAAAAAAGGATGATTGATGGAACACGAACATGCATTGCAAACTGGGATTTTAAAGATGTTTAAGTCAGAGATGCGATTAAAGACATTTCTTGATGGATGCAATAAAGGAGAATTCAGAGAAAGGAGAAAAGAAACGTTGTAACAGTTGGATTTTTTAGACACGGGATGAAGGAAAGGTCGAATTGAAAACAGTCTTTTGAAGAAGAAGAAGAAGAAAAGGAGTAGTGAATTATGATACAATACCAAGAACCACACGTGTGAAAGGTAGTTGAAGCATTTTTAGAGACCGTTTATTTATTTATTTATTTTAATTTTAACAAAGATTAGGTAAGATTCAGTGTAGGAAAGGTTGAAGAAAAATCGTGAAGGTGTTGGTGAATGTGGACCGGCTAAAGTATAAGGAAGATGGTAGGTCAGCAGAATTAGGAGGAAGAAGAGTCGGTACAGGAAGTCATGAGGTTACATGGGGGAATAAGGTAAGGAGGGAAAAGGATTTTTTTTTGTTGTATTTTTTTATATTTTAAGACATGAAATGGAGGGTATAGTTGGGAGAGATAGAAGGAGGGTGGAGGGAAAAGTGGAGAAAATAAGAACTGATGGTAATAAGGAGAAAATACAAATAAACATGACCGTGCACATTGATGGGAAGACGGGTGGGCCTCAGGAAAACCCGATTTGATAAGATCGACGAAAACTCACCAAATAGTACAAATTTTGAAATAAAACTGATCTAGGAACACACAGTAAACATGGGGGCAACAAAATAAACAGTCAAAACGTGACAAACAGCGACCGGAAACCTATCTTTGAGACAGTCAGCAGAGACCCCTGAGAGAACCAACCGTCGCCTCAAAACCGGAAGTCTTGATTGAAGAGAGTGCATTTTAGGCCAGACCAATCAGCCTGAGAAAATTGCCATACATGTGTCTGCACCTTGACTGTTCTCTAATAACTGCAAGAGAGACATCCACTTTTACCAACGTATGGTGTGAATAGTCTCGTGGAGCTGAGGAGGAGCAAGATGAGCAAGACATGTCATATGACATGACAAGGTCCAGTAATGAATGGCTACCATTTGGAAAGATGTGTGTTGGAAAAAAGAGAAAGAAACAGACTGAGTATGTCTAGTCATTTAACAGAATAACTTAGCTGCTTGTCCATGTATTGAAGTAGGTGAATCAACATAAATCCAGTCAGCATGGTAGAAATTAAGGCTTTCACAGCTTAGGAAGAGTGGCCAGGGGGGTGAGCAGAGAGCAGAGTGTCAATGTTTGTAGAGAGAGTCTCATATATGGAGTAATCGCAGTTGGGGGCAGGGGGAGGAGGATTGCCAGATCACATCCAGAAAACAATATATTGTTACAGAGGCACACAAAACCAAATGTACTCCACAGGGTTGTGTGTGACCAATGAAGGGCATGGGATGGGAGGAAGGGAGGAACGAACATACACAGCGTCACCATCACCAGTGTGGGATCAGGCCTGTCAGAACGAAGGAGACAGTAACCAGGAAGACATGCAGTTAGAGTCCAGGACAATCCCAGGAAAGAAATGTTTGCGTGAGACGTACAATATGTGTGTTAGCTGCAGGAGCCTGGATGGACAGATCTGTAAAGTTGGAGTGCGGACTTCTGATGTTGATGTTACAGAATGTTAGAGAGGGGGAAGAACATTCAGGAGAACACTGGTGTCAATGAGCAGAGACCGGGTGAGCAGGGACATTGTGTGTTTTTTGGACGTGAGCTGACCCTCACCACTGCATTAAACATTTACATCAAAGATTCGTTGTTTAATTGTATTATTTTACATTGAAAGTTATCTACTGTTAAAATTATATATTTTTTTCACATAAGCCACAAAAGCTCTTCTTGCAATTTCTCGGTCCCGTTATTATTATTTCTTTTTTTAACAACTCTCTTCTGGCGTTGCTCCTTCTGCTCTCTCAACCCTCCGACCTTCCCGAGCTCTTCCAAGATCTACACATTCTTCCAGCCACCCACTCTTGTTCTTGTTTAAAAAAAAAGAAGATCTAAGGCTCGTAGTCGAGTTGCTACACTGAAGCACGCGTCCACACACACCCGCACGCGCACGTACACACAGTCGAATATACTGTCAGACGAGACAAACAGCCACTGAGCTTGGACTTCCCTGGGCACTCTGGTACCAGCGATGTCACAACAATGGGCACCGCCTTTCTCACCGCACTCTGCAGGGCATTTCCTTAGGAGCACCAAAGCGTCCTAAGGAATACCAAAATGTCCTAAGGAGGACCAAATTTCCGTGCTCTATCCCTGTAAATGCTGAGCATCAAGGAAGTTAGCAGCACGCACCATTTTAAGTCTTTGGTATGATTTGGCCGGGATTTGAACCAACGACCTGCCAGACTCTCCCAAAATGCAAGCTGACTGCACATCTCCACTCCTTTGTTCTTCTTTTCTCCCATTTGTGGAATTGCCTTCCAGACTGTTCAATTGCACCGTTTCCTCCAAGGCTTCAAACAGACAGTGCACCACTATGTCCGCCATCCCTCTTCCATACTAATGCTCTTCTCTACCCCCATTAAATCTACCAAAGCTCAACTCTCTTCCCTCCTTTATCCTCATTCCCCTTCTCGTTGCATTCAGCTGCTGCCCCACGGTCAGGGCGTTATCTTTTCGCCCTATGTCTCCTCCTATCCATAAGGGGACAACGTTTGATTGCAGTACAACCCCGATCGAACGGAAGACAGAAAGCACGCCTTTGCCGTATCAGTTAAGAACAAAACCAACATAATGTACAACAAACCTCCCCGTGTTGTAAATTGGAGCGCATTTGCCTTCACGAGTAATTTTGAAAGATAGTACAGTACTTTATCTGGGATTTCGGAGATTGGAAACGGGGTGCATGGTTGTGGGGTGCTGAGAGTAATTTGGGTGTATTGCTGATGGAAAGCACAAACACGTGGTTTGGGTGTTTTAGCAAGATGAGAATGTTGGTAGCAAGATGTCTTGACATGTTGTAAAGGTGTGTAGTGGGCAAGGTGAGGCACCTAGTGAGATTTATAATGGATTGCTGTTCTTGCATTGACTGGCTAACGACTTTTATAGCACGCTCGTAACTGATTAATTCAGCTGCTTTTAGTTTAGTTTCCCACACTTTGTGGATGTAACTGTGGAAACTCGTCTTCTCAAGTATTAGTAACTGGCCTTGTGGAGCATCCTTTGTTTCTGAGGGAATATTGGAACATCTTTTCTGATTGTACAAGTTATAGGTTGTGCACGTAAAAGATGTTGTTTTAAAATTTTAATGTGCAGATGCTCTCTCCAGGGTAGCTACCGTATCCCAAAATCTTGTTTGTTGACTGAAGGGTGATCCTCCTTCCTTATTATGCACACAAAAATAGCTGAATTTCCCCCTACCCCACTTTCTTCCCTATAGGCAATGACATGTCCCATCTCCTCCAAACTTTCTTACACTTCTCCACCCACACTCCAAACTCCTATCCCTTACTTACCTTTCTTTTCCCATTTCACGATGAGACTTTAACTTGCCTCAGTGCATAATGACTATGAGTGTGCTCTTAGTCTGGGAGGTCGGCAGTCTGAACCCCGGCCGAATCATACCGAAGACTTTAAAAATGGTACGTGCTGCTTCCTTGCTTGATGCTCAGAATTTAAGAAGGATAAAGCATGGACAAACAACCATAAGTTGGGAATAATAGCACAGGCTTTTATGGGCCTAATGGCCTCCTCCTGTGTTTTAAGGTCCTTGTGAGGGAACATATCATGGAGTACGGTAGTACTCGACATGGAGGGATGATACTGGAAAAAAAATGGCCACCCATTCATATTACTATTACCCTCACCAAAGGAGAGTGTATTGCATTTGGGTCCGTTTGTCTGTCTGTTTGTGTGCACAGAATGTGCGTACGCCACAAACACCACCGAGTGGTCGCCATCTTGTTCCAAGCATGCAACATGTTCTTCTGACGCATACCTTTATTTGGGTGATGTATAGGCAACTGACAGCTCTGTATCGGCAAAAAAGACAACCCGGATTACGTGCATGAAGCAAAAACATACCTACCACTTGTAATTCAAAACACCTCACAAAACTGGAAAATGTGGGGACAGGAATACTGTACAGTAAAGGGTGGAGATTTGTAATACCCTCCCCCATCTGTTGGCGGCACGATACGATACACATTTACATAGAGAATTTGCGTCCTCCCCCCTCCCCCACTGCCCCCCAAGACCACAGGCAAATATTTAAAAAAAACACCCCTTTACATCAGTTGGGGTCATGCTGATCCTATGTAGCAAGTCTGGATGTAATCAGTCCAGAACTGTATGAGGAGTAACGCGGCAAACACCAATCTGTGAATTATAGTAAGGACTAGACAACCCGTGAAGCCGTTGGGTTCCCGTTGTGACAGCGGTTGATGAAAAACTCATTTCAAGAAAAAAAAAACGATAGCTCCAGCAAACTATACCACTGAGGTTGTTTGCATTGATCAAATTCTCCCGAAGAGTACTTGACTGAATCGGGAATTGATTTTTTAATAATTTTTTTTGTTGCCCGATTTGAACGAAACTTGATACTGCACACCGCAGGCGAATGGTGAGTAAGGTGGCCATAAAATTTTTGCACTATCGTGTACCATTTTCGCTGTATTTCGGGAACATACATACATACATGATGAGAGTTTTAGTAATATATAGATTCTTATTATACTACCCCCGGTGCATACAGAATAGATAGAGCCAAAACTTAAAAGGGATGTCAATATTCTCAAGAACTAGTCTCTAATTTTCTGGGAGGTTTGCCATTGCCTTTTGCCATTGCATTGCTTGAGAGCAATAATTTGGCTTTTGGTCAGGGCCCCAGCACATTATGGTCGACTTTTAAAAAAGACTTTAACTTGAGATCTTAAACGTGTGCCAGCAAGTAAAGGTGTGGATGTTAAGTGTAAGCCATCGTTGTAACTTGTTTTACATTGCCACTTTTTTAACTTGCTCTTTCCTACTGGGAACTAGTCTGCATTGAGTGAGCTGGCCACAAGCTTTCTACTGGCTGTGCGAAAGAGTCCACGGGTCACTTTGCTGAGATCCGGGGCTGCGGGGACGACAGGGGAAGATGAGCTCAGCGCAGAGGCCTGGGAGCTGGTGTTTGCCCTGCAGCTGCTATGTGCCCAGTTGGGCTGGCATTGGACGCACAATAGCTTTATCCGGTACCACTCACCTCATTCACGACCCTGATCCTGTTCATTGTCCTGCTCCCCAATCACCGGCCAATCCTCCTCACGTTCCCACTGGCGTGTTTACCCCTCACGCGAAGCGAAAAGTGGGGTCAAGCAAATGGTTCAGTTTGTCTGTCTGTCTACATACGTTAGCCTATGATCGAGGAACTACTTGATTTCAATTGAATTTTACATTTTGAACACTGTAGAACACAAACCTGCACAGAATTTGGCAAATTGTATGGAATCTCGTCTCGAGCGCACTTGCACACAAAGGAATGAGGTAATTGTTTTTGTCTGCCTATCTGGCTGTGAAACAAAATTGAAAATCATTCCAAAACAGAAAACTTACACATTTTAGGGAAGTCATAAAGAACACAACAACAGGCACGAATAACTAATTTAACATGTTAAATAAGGTGGTGTAAAAGATGCTGCATCAATGGCGGTAAACTTCCGACAAAAGTCTGTTTTGTTCTGTTCTCTCCAGCCTTTAAAACTTTTTATTTCAAGTGAATTATATACTTGAACACGGGAGAACACAAATCATCTTCTTGTCACGTCCAAAAACCTCCAGTTTAGCAGTAATTGGACAATAATATTATGCTCCCTCGGCCAATCAAATGGTGCCGCTCACGCTCTCAGCATTGGGGAATATTGAGATTCAGACAAAATGACGGCTAGTCGGAAATATAGATCGTGCTTGGAAATACAAATCAAGAGTTGAAAAGACCCTTTCCATGTCCTTTTTCTCAAGACTGCAGTGGGGTAAAGGTGTTCTCTGAACTCTCCAGTTTCTGTCATCGTTCATTCCAGTACCTTTTATTAAAATATAAAAAAATCCTTTTGTATCATCACCAATCACCATTGTTCGTGTTGTTCTCAAATGCAACCTGATGTCCTTTTGTTCAGCTTTGAAAGTGTTAAAGCAGAACTGCTAAAGATCTGTTTTGGAGCTTATTGAATGGTCTCATCCATTGCGTTCTCTTTGTTTTCTCCCAGAGAACTTATCTGGCCTCTTCTTGCCAAGTGGGGAAAGCAACAAGATGGGAGCCTGGGTGGAAATATCCATGTGACCGACCCGTCGGTGGCGACGCTGCTTCGACTGGTTGGTGAGTGTTAGCATTGTCTACGTTTGGTTAAATTAACACCCGATTGTTTATTTACCATTAATTCACTGTGCCACAGGCAAGCTGGGCATCTTGGGACTTAGTTTATGCTCGAACAATGGTGTGAAGAACATTCTGGAGGTTCTGGTTAAGATGTTACAAAAAACATCCACAGAAGGTAAATGCACAAGTCCAACATACATCCTTTGACTACATATGTATCTGCAAATGTCCTTGGAATGGAAAAGGAAATTAATGGTTACTGGATGAACATGGTTTTTTATGGCTGGGGGGTCCTCGGTGGGCTGTAAGGGGTGGGGGAGCGACACCAGATGTGAGGTGGGAGAAGAACACAAGACTAACCAACTTGCCTGTGGTGAGACAGCAACAGGTCCTTTGCTTTGGCTTCCTGCTGAGAAATACCAATTGCTGTTATTAATAAAAAGGCATTCTTTATTTTTTATTTTTTTTTATTTTTTACAGGAGTGAGTTTTAAGGAAGGTAGAGCAAGGTGGAATTGACAGTGTGACAAACATCAAGGGAATGAATTAACAGGAAAAGAGGAAAGGGGGGAAGGGAGTAAACTGAAACTAGTAAATAATATGGTTGGGTTCAGAAATGTTAATGGAGGAAATGAGGATCATGGGATAGAATTGGTGATGACAAGCGATGGGGATGCACTACTTGCTGGGAGCTCAGGAGGGGTGAGGGGGAGGGGGAGAATGAGACAGAACAGCCTCTGGAAGGTGGGTCCATAGACAGGAGAAGCAAGGAATAAAAGTTAAAGTGTGAAATTGGCCTGAATTTTGGGATTTTAACCAGGAGGCGTTTACGGGAAGAATCTGTGCATCCTGTAACGGAAAGGGTGAGTCGGAGGACTGCAAGAGAGCAATATTGGAGAAGAAGCAGTAAAGAACAGAGACCACCGACTTACTTGCAATGTTAACGCAACAGGTCTTGTGCATCTTTACGTCCATCTCATCATGTGAGAGTCCAACAATTTTGAGAGCTTTATGTTCCACAGAATCCAGGAGACACACGTGATGCTGGGGAACCAGCCCATAGTGAAGAGCAGTACTCCTTTTGATGTACAGACAAAGGCTTTGGTGACAGAGTATCTGAATTTCCAAGGAAAGACTTGGATTGACGGAGGAAGCCCAGTCTGCCCACACACCTCAAACAACGACTGAGTAGTCTTTAGGCATAGGCACGGCCTCGGTCACTTAGGGTCCGTTAGGCATAGGCACAGCCTCAGTTGGTGACGATTGGGTATTTCCTGCACATGGATACTCATTAATTCCCAGGTTCTTAATGCTGAACAAGTATTTTGTCTTTGGTGGCGATACGTGCCAAAAATGCATCACCTACTGCTTCATGTATCTGGAGAAGACCGGCATATTGGCGAAAGTGCATGTTTTGTGTTCATCGGTCGAGCATTTTTGGCACCCACCGAGCACTCACTTTGCCGAAACTCAGACTTTTGTGGACAATAGCGTGTGCTGTACCATGAGACAGTTCAACGATCGCAGCTATATTGTTGGTTAATATATGCCTATCCTTGCATATCAGTATCAGTCCTGAACACATTGTCCTCTGTGGCAGCAGACACTAGTCACCTCGGTCATTGTTCAATGCACACACCCGTCCATCCTTTGCAAAAGCATTCACACCATTTGTACACATTTCTCCAAGACAAACAATTAATACCATATTGTGCAGTCATTCTCTGAAGAATGTCACGTCGTTTTGACACCATTAGGAAGAAAAAAACAGATTACTCAACACTCCATTATGGTGCACTTATAGTGGAGCAGCCATCTTTACATCACAATTACCGGTGCCCGACCCGACTCGGGGAATTTAGATACTACGAGTAAGTGGTCAACATTTGACTTGCACTTGCCCCTGCACTATCACATAATACAATCATTGTATCCCACACACACACACATTTAATGAAGCAAAATTCACTTTAATCATCGACTTAACCTTGTACAGAGGCTTCAGAAAGTATTCACACTCTACCACCATCATTGAGTGCCTTCAAGACCATCAACATCATTGATGTTGCCGGTGGATGTCTTGGAACTCACCGAAGGGCGAAGAAGAATTTTGGCTCTCGAGAGACACTGGATATCATTGACCAGAGTGGCAGGGCCAGGCATAATGGCAGAGCTGAGCTGTACAGCGAGTTGAGGTGTAAAACTGAACGTGTGTTGAGGGTGGACAAGGAGGCCGATGTGCGAGAAATCTGTGAGGGGGTAGAGCATCACCCCTGGTCAAGTGATTCACGTCCTGCTCACAGGGGAATTCACACATTGCGTTCATCCAAGCCCGTTCCTCAGTGTGCTGCAGTTAGAGCGGAGGGTGGTGGGCTCTTGACAAAGGAGTCCGAAGTGAAGGCCTGCTGTTCCAGTCTGATCCACGAGCTGTTGAGTTGGATGTCAGGGGTGTTAATATTCTTATTGCTGACGTTCCAATCAACTGTGGTCCACCTTCGTTTGTGGAAACAGGCTGCGGTGAACTGGTTGAAATGGGGTAAAGCTCCTGGGATATGTGGCATCTATGCTGAACTTCCCAAGGCTGGTGGGAATGCTGTACTCATGTCGATGCATGCAGTCCTGTGCTCTGCCTGGAACACAGGCACCATCCCAACTGACTGAAAGAGGGGCCTTGTTGTCCCTCTTTGGAAAGGGAAGGGTGATCGCTAGGACTGCAATAACAAGCAAGCGGTGACGCTGCTCTCAGTGCCAGCCAAGGTCTTTGCTCAGATAATTCTTGATAGGGTTCGCCACCATCTGCTTGAGCACCAGCGCCCACAGTGGTCAAGCTTTATACAAGAGGTCAACTATTGACCGTATCCTTGCCCTTCGGGTACTCACCGAACACAGAAGAGAGTTTCGGCAGGGGCTATTTGCAGCCTATGTTGATCTCTGCAAAGTGTTTGATTCAGTGAATCGGGATGCCCTTTGGGGATTCTTGGTCTTCATGGGGTGCCACCAAAACTGATCAATCTGACGTCTGAACTATAGTCTGGAACTAAGAGTGCTGTGAGATGTGGTGATACCATCTCTGACTTATTTCCATTTGCTACTGGAGTTTGTCAGGGGTGTGTGCTGGCCCCCAACACTTTTTAGCACTTGTGTGGACTGGATTCTGGGAAGGATGTTGGAGAGATCAAGCTGCGGTGCATCCTTTGGGAATACCAACATCTCTGACCTTGATTTCACAGATGATGCATTCATCTTTGCAAAAACTCTGCATATCCTTTTGGGGGTCCTCGAGGTGCTGAATGAGGAGTCGGAGCTGCTGGGATTACAGGTTTCCTGCGTAAAAACTAAGATCCAGGTTTTCAATGACATATTGGATGCTGATATCTTGTCTGTACCTTTTTATAGTGAGGATGTTGAGGTCACAGAGAGATTCACTTACCTTGGCAGTGATATTCATGTCTCTGCTGGCTGTGAGCCAGAGGTCAGTAGACATCTGGGTCAGGCCTGGGGAGTAATGGATTCACTAGATCATGGGTGTGGCGCTGTCAGTACCTATGCAGGATGACGAAAGTCAGATCAACTGTGCTCTACTTGGTGCTTCCAGTCTTGCTCTGCAGATGTGAGACTTGGACTCTGACCAGGGATCTGAGATGGAGACTTAATTCCTTTGGTACCAGGTCTCTGAATCCTTGGCTATCGCTGGTTGGACTTTGTGTCCAACGAGTGGTTGCTGAGAGAAACTCAAATGAGATTTATTACCTGCATCGTCCATTCACGTCAGCTGCGGCTGTATGGACATGTGGCTCATTTTCCTGACGATGATCCTGCTGATCAGATTCTCTCAGCGAGGGAGCCTCGTGGGTAGAGGAGGCCAATGTGCCAACGACATTCCTCGTAGTTGCCACAGGTTGATTGGCATCTCAAGATGGGGATGGGCCAGGCATCTGCCTGGGGGATGGCCAGACGGAGGCCCCTGCAGTACCGGTAGAAAGTGGACACAGTGATGCGCTACTCCGGCGCATGCTCCAAACCTGACGTGACCTGAGTCAATGCTTTGTCGAAGCACGTTTGGCAATAACTACAGCTTTGAGTCTTCTGGGGTATGTCTGTATCAGCTTTGCAGATCTCGGTTTGGGGAGTTTCTCCCATTCTTCCTTGCAGATTTGCTCAAGCTCTGTCAAGTTGGATGGGGTGCATCAGTGAACAGCAATCAAGTCTTTTCACAGATTCTCAATGGGATTCAAATCCGGCCTTTGGCTGGGCCACTCAAGGACTTTCACATTCTTGTTCTGAAGCCATTCCAGTGTTGCTTTGGCTGTTTGTTTGGGGTCATTGTCCTCTTCCCATGCAAAAATGCGACAGTTAGAATAATAGTATGTGAGAGTTGTACTCTCTTATGAAATGTGGGACCTTATGAAAAGGTGCTTCTTCTCTTTGCCTTGTTTTTCAAACCCTGCTTGTACAGTTGTAATTGAATCCCAATTCCGGTGTATGTGTTCTTATAAAATAGGAGACAAATGAACATCTATCAGTTCCTCATGGTGTTTATTTTAAATTGAGAAGAACAGTGTGGAAGACTATTTGACATGCACTCAATCTCGCAGTTGCAGCGTTGTGAGGTGGGGGGGGGGATATGAGAGAGTACA
>CM068961.1:48698181-48718863 GCA_035128595.1 Eptatretus atami
TTTGTTCCATAGAATCGCATCTTCCGCGAATGGCTGTTCCACTTGTTACTTTTACGGAGACTCAAACTTGGTTTCACAAACCATGACTGTGCCAATGTGTGCTACCTAACTGCAGGCGTCGCACCACCAGACAGGTCCGAAGAATCCGCGAGAAGATCCTGCAGCAGGTGGGTGGTTGTGCTGACTCAGTAAGAACAGCGAGTATTGGGCACAGGGGAGCTAGATCTGCTGGAGTCAAACCCAGAGGCGAGCCTTGCATTGTGGTGCCGTCGAGGTTCAGGAAAGATGCGCAGCTAAATGCACATTCTTGTTGTCCTGTGTTCCCGTGAGGTCTACAGTGCCTTATACGATTAGTGCTAACGATAATATGAGATAGCTTGCTTGCTTCCTCATTTAAGCACGCTGTCCAGTTATTCTTTTGATTGCATTTCATCTCCCATGTCCCAATTCCTCGTATTTATTTATTAAACCTGTTTTGCTTGTAAACGAGTTGGTGGTAATTTGAGCTGTGGTTCTGTCCTTTGGCATAAATAAATTTTCCCCCAGATAAGCCAACCACCATGCTGGAAACGAACTGTGTAGGGGAATTGGTAAAACAGCATCATGGTTGGGTGTTGGATTTATCCACGCATGTGCATTCGCCTCTGCTGCAGCGTCCTTTGGAGAGAATTATTCTCCCAGTGGTCTACATCGGCCATTATCGGGCATGAACCAGGGGAACTTTCGTTTATTTTTTCAAATTGGCTTTTATGTCACAATTTCCGTCATCTGCCTTCCTCCTCCAACTGCTCCTTCACCCTTTGGTCCTCCCTTCCATTTCCTTTTCCCACATTAATCCTTAATGTGATCGCCGTGACATGATAAGCCTGTTTCCCCCTTCCCCCCAGTATACATATTGTTCCAGGGTGGAAGGGGAATGGGTGGGGTGGGAGTCCCTGGAGGGAGGCGGGTTGGAGTTGGGTGAGTGAGAAGGAAAGGGGTGAGAAAGGACAGCCATTGGTATCTGTGCTAGTTATCAAACAAGCTGCCACATACTTGGAGTAACTGCTTTGTTTTCCACATCAATACCTTGATGGCTTCTCATGAAAGCCAGTTAATGTTCATTCAGCATGCACATGTGCACGGGATGAGGAATGATTATAGCACTGCCTCCCCATGAACAAGGTCGTTTTCATCGCTTTGTTTAGTTCTGATGTTCCAATAGAGGATGCCAGAGTGTAGCGTGGACCATCGCCAGCCAAAATGCAAGCGAGGACACCTGACGTAAATTCTTCATCCCTGTCTCGAGGGTTTTCATTACTTCTGCAATGGTCACGGCTTTAGGTTCAAATGACGAATTGTAATATACTGCTCAGTGGCGTAATGGAGGTTTTTTGTGACAACTGTAATGACTTCCTGTTGTTGGTTAAAAGATATCCGCGACCCCACCGGAATATGGCGCATATCTTGAAGATTTTATGGCTGAAGCTGCATGCGCCGACTTTTCATTATCCTAGCTGGAGGCTTTCCCGTGGGTTTGTTTGTATATACTTCACGAGGCTCTGTGATGAGCGAAGGAAATAAATTCTGCACCATACAGATTAATGTGGGAACAAACAGCGAGGGACTTCTTTCTCTGTTTGAGAGTACGCTGCTCCTAAATCAGAGAGAGTAGAGAGAAGAGAGAGAGAGACTGGGACTGCATAGGCAAATAGGTCTTGTGGTGGTTGTCTTGAAATGGTTTGTTTCAAAGAGCACGTAATCCCCTGGACTATGCATCAACACTGAACATGAGTAACGAGCCCTGGAGGTCAAAATGTGCGCCATCACTTGGTTTGCTAATAGTGAATGCTGTTTTTCGGCTGATCAGAATGCATTATGGTGTGTGTTAGTCTGATGTTGAAGTTTAATCATATGTGTTAATTTAGTTAGTCCTGCGTGTAATGTAATGCTGTGTTTCTGGTTCATGTTTCCTGAGTTGTGTTTATATACAAAATTCATGTTTCATATAAAAAATATAAATTAATACCACGCCAATGGGAGGAAGGGTTGTGGGAAGAGGTGTTGGGTGGGAGGTTATGGGAAGATGAGAAGAAGGGGATGGGTGTTTGTGGAAACGAGTGGGGGAACGGGGGGATGTGGGAATAGGAGAGTGGTGGGAAGTTCCTATACAAATTCCTATACGAATAATATAATAATGTGTGTGTGTCAGTGTGTGTCCTCCATAACTCCACAAACTCATCAAAACCAAGCAGCCTGAAACTTTGCCATGCATACGAAGAACACTCACAAGGAAGTTGCAAGAGTGACTCTTGGATGTTTGGGTTAATAAAAACACTCCTTTTGAAAGATGATTACGCTTATTATTTAATCTATATCCTTCAATCAGCGTGATCCCATGGCCACCTCGCCGTCTGGGGTCTCGAGGCATTTCTTGGGTAAACTCGCTGGGTCTGAAGCCGTCCATGTTTTTTTTGACTGCCACCATGCCTTGACCTGGAACCACGCCACAACGATTTCTTAACCATAAAGTTTTTTTTTCCACTTTCCTTCACTCATCGTTATCGACATGCCTGTTCATCATAGCTATTAATCGCTGTATTATCAGTTTTTCTAAGTGTGATCGTTTCAACTCTTGGACGTTTGGAGTGAATTCATTCGCATTTATATGACACGATTTTCCACCAAAGTACTCTCGAGGACTAATTAAAGACATATCATCTGAAATGTTATTTTGGTTTGGTTTTGAGGATCGACTACTCGTCCAGACCAAATCGGTGTCGAAATCTGTTGCTGAAATCTGATAATTTAAAGAAATGACGAGTCTTATAATTCAAGCGATACACCTATTAACTTAAGGCACAGCAAGGCTTCTGTTCCCGTCCTACACTACACAAGATACATGTGAACTCCAAACTTACACTTACCTTTATCTTACTGTTCGAGAATTATATTTGACGTGAACCCAAAAATTAGGACTGTTGCCAAAATTACACTCCATTCATTGCAGCCTATATGAGATGCATTCTGCTCGATCCTCACTACCCTTCTCCCCTTGAGGGACTGCCCTATTCATGGTGGCTGCAGGTCTGTTTTATTTTCGGAGGTTTTGCAAGGTGCTTCACAGGGACATCAAAAGCAAATTTCGTGAAAACGGACGTTATAAACAAACAAAAAACATATAACGTTTTGCGCCAGCACCCCGAACCGCATGTACCGCGTGAGGTTGCCACAAGAAGAGCAGGCAAGATGCCGGATTATCTACAATGTTTACTATTACGGGCGCCCAAGGCTATGTCCCCCATAGATAGCCAAGAAATGCTGAAATGTTCAAACGCATTAAACTTATCTTTTTCTCTGTTATGGAGAATTATATTTGAGAAAAAAATTTAGGAATTGCTGCCAAAATTAACCAGCTTCATTGAGCAATATGATTTAATGCATTAACTGTTGACTCGTGTCCTGTGCCCAGAGGGATGCTTTCCATAGTGTTTCCAGATCTGTGTCTATAGTTTTCAGCATGTCTTGTGAGTGCTCTGCACGAGAATCAAGCAAATCCTCGGTTAAAAAATACGGACGTTTAAAACCATGCTTTGGCACGGACCGAACCCGTACTGTAACCGACGTGACGCCTCGCATTGACGAGCAGGATAATAGTGGATTATCTGCAATGTATATTTTAAACGCGATGATTGAACTTTCGCGATGTCTCCAGGGTGTTCTGCATTAAGCTGCAACTCTTTGTGAATGAAGTCATTTGAACGAATTCATTTTATTTCTTAACTGCTGCTGTCGTGGGACGAGTCTTGAAAGTTAAAGTGCATCTGATATGATCACAGTGACAGCTGGCCAACCATTCCTTATCAATCCATTTAATTGGAGTGCTTCCATGGTGCTTCAGCCCACTTGCCTGAACGCTTAAGTCGATAAGCCTCGTTCTCGGACTGTATAGCTTATAAGGTGGTGAGGCCTCGCTCTCTGCCCCTTCCTCGTCCCTCTCTCTCTCCTCACCCCTCTCTCCTCCTCTCTCTCCTCCTCTCTCTCTTCTCCCTCTCTCCTCTCTTCCTTCCATCTCTCTCTCTTCTCCTCTTCCTGTCTCTTCTCTCCTCTTACTCTCTCTCTTCTTCCTCTCTCCCTCCCTCTTTTTCTCTTCTCTTCTCTCTTCCTCTCCATCTCTCTTATTCTCTCTCCTCTTCTCCTCTTCTCTCCTCTCTTCCCCCTTCTCTCTTTCTCTCTTCTCTCTCTCCTCCTCTTTCTCTTCTCATCTCTCTCTCTTCTTCTCCCTTCTCTCTTTCTATCTTTCTTCCCTCCCCTTCTCTGTCTCTTCTCTCTCTCTCTCTCTTTTTCTCTGCTCGCTCTCTGCTCTTTTCTTTCTTCTTCCCTCTCCTCTTCTCTCTTCCTCCCATCTTCTCTCTCTCTCTCCTTTCTTCTTCTCCTCTTCTCCTTCTTCTCTTCTCTTCTTCTCTTCTTTGCAGCGTTCACTTTCTGTTGGGCGTTTCTCTGTCTTTCATGTCCCATCTGAACTTTCCCACTGATTTCGTTAGTACGTGAACCAGGCCTCAGTTTGGTTTTGCCTCGCTAACCACGTTTAGTGGGATCTTAATTTTGGGGATTATCAGGATAGGCTCAGCATGACAGTTTCCCTGCGTCTTCATCGAACTGTTACATTTGGGTCGCTCTTTGTAATTCTGGGCATACTCTGAAGGCTGCACGTGGACGCGCACACCTAGCACACTCGACACTTTCTCCACGTGTACAGCTTCCGTATTCGTGCTCTCCATTACATTTGCTGCAGCATTGTTTTGCCCTTCAGCTGCAGCATATGACAGACTTTTTTGGCACTTTTTGTTCCTCATTGTTTCGGCGGTTTGGAATGCATTCCAAACAGTGGAAGGCTTCATCATACCACAGGGAAACTTTTGGGGGAAGCACTAAGTTGCCGGAAAGACAGAACCACCAAGGTGTGTTCACTTTGAACCCCATCCCTGGCCTGGGAGAAAGGCGGTGTCAACAACTCGGCACATTAAGCTAAATCTCTTGATGCTCGTCGGTTTCCATGGAGGCATCAATTCCCGTAAATGCTCTGACTCTCCCTCAGAGACCGAGGAATGTGACACGAGACCCGGACCCCGCCAATACGAGGCTCTCACACCGTGGTCCCTTGAGCGATTGGATTGCCGAATAAGGTTCACACCGGATCTGAAGCTTTTTGGCGCTGACCCGGCTATCCGAATGATATATTGTTTAAATTATGACCAATTAGTTTTGGCATGGTGATGGTGGCTCATCGGGATAGAAGAAGCCTTTAAATCGTTTTGGGAGGTTCCCGACTCGTGCGGGTGCTCTCCGCCCGTGGTGTGCCCTTTCTAGTTCTTGGATCGCGATGACAGTTACGAATCTGGAACCCATCGCCCAACAGCCAGAGTCCACCCGTAGCTCAGTTATTTCGTTAAGTATATGTAGTTTTCTTACCTCCATCCCCTGCTATCTAATGGAAATTAAGTGTAACGTGCGCTACGAAGTCATTTTATAGATAGGATTTTTACATCAACTAACACACCGACGGCCACATTGCTTGCATGTGCGTATCGATCCCACAGTAACGTGGGCGGAAGATTTTCAATCGCCATCAGCTCCGACTCCACCTTGTCCGATACGCACAGAGGGCGACTTTCCCACAACAGCCTCAAGCCAAATGGGCAAAAGCGCCGAGCGACTTACGCCGCGTTCCCCGCAAATCCGGATGGGCAGCGGTCGCCGTGAAGGAGGAATGCCCTCTCAGGGGGGACGGGCCCAAACGAGGATGCTTTCGCCACGCCCCCCGGACGAATCCACGAACGGCGAACGATTCGCCTGAGACGGCCCGGCCAATCCGGGAGGACCGCCACGAGTCGCCTGACAACCCAACTGTCCAATCGGAGGCGAGCGGAGCCGAGAAAAGAAAATGCGTCGGACTGAAGGGAAAAAGAAAGGAGGAGAGGATGGAGACTGGGGTGATTGTGGCGAGGCAGAAGTGGTGGTCGACGAGGGTTCTGCGGATCACGGCGATTCGCGGTCTGGGTCCTTTGTGGTGGCTCACCGTGGTTGGTGGTGGTGACCGAACATTGCGGCGGCCGAGCAGCCAGGGTCGAAGGGCCGTGGACTCCGGGTCGTGGGTTTCGAGTCCCACCAGTGGGTTTGAAGTCGGTGTAACCGCAGCGAAGGGGAAGGCTCCAAACAGGCTCTCACCTCCCAGCTCACCTTCACCTCCGAGCTGGGGGTAATCATTAAAGGCCAGGCGGCCAATCATTTCTTTTGGGGGTGTGTGTGTCTGTGTGTGGGCCCGTCTTCAAAGTAGAAATCGTGTAAGTGCCTTTCTTTTGCTCATTGTAAGCATTACATTTTTATTCGGATAACTCTGCTTCCCTTTTTCCACCATTGTAAATAAATCCCACTCTTGTTGAATGTCCCAGCTCATCCTTGCCTTTCTACCATCGGTTTGCCGCAAACTGCGAATGGGAACTAGGAGGCCTTCTTGTGCCAGTCATCGTGCAATTGGCCCGGCAGGGTTCTGGTACTCTTGGTACTGTTGGGCTGTTCGGATCAAGCAATCATACCAACGGGTATGACTGGATCTGGCTCGGTAATGCACCGGATCGCGTAAGATCCTGCCTGAGGTTGAATTTCCCGGTAAATGTTGGACGAACGTGGTAATTAGTATTTTAGTGAAATTGGCAATTGACCTACCCCCACGTGGTCGACCTATTTGGCGATCTTCGTCCGAATAAGGAGCCCGTGACCTTTCAGGATTTACTGAAACGTACGCCCTAATTCCCGGTTTTGGTGGAGCCGACTCTACTGCTCCCCCTAGCGGTCCCGTGCTCGCCAACCGAGACCCGGCTCCACAACACTTTAACACCACCAAAGATGAACCTCGGTCATCTTCGCCAAACACGTTGATCACTTCAATCAGCTTCTCTCCGCCACCACGGAACATTAACTTGGCCATTGAGCTGAGAATCGACCGTGATCCAAACAAAACACGATAAAGAAAACCGGATATAAAAACAACACCCCACAGGACCCTCGAACACTCCAACACCGGTCCTGTAATGGCGTCCGTCCGTCCGCACCGTCCCTACTAATGTTGTTGCTTCATTTGACTGAATCATTTAAGAAAGTGTTTGCTGAAGATCCATTTTGTATAAAAGAGTCGGAGGCCTTTTTGCTGTGTTTTATTTCTACATCATATCAATATGTCAGAAATAAAAGTCGAGTCTTCATTTGTAGAACGCACGGAATTTTTCGCAAGCATTTTATCGCTTCCATGTGGCCGAGTTTAAAGCATTTTGCACAACAAAAAGCAAAAAAAAAAAAATCATTTTCGAAACGCGATTTGGAGAGCCTTAGTTTGAGACGTGTCGGGGAAACCGTAGAGAGCCGAGTAAGTGGAGGCGTTCTACGGATATCGAAAGACCAATGAGAAATGCTCGTCGAACCCACGTTGGTGGTCGAAGTGGGCGGTTCCCTGTGCGAGCTTTATATTCCGGCGAAAAGTGATACTCGTCCTCATGTGTCTTGTGTTGAAAGGGCCGTTTGGTTGTGTGTGTTGAGTTTGTTAACTTGTGTGGTGAAATTATTTTTTTTTAATGGCTGGGAAACGCACCTTGCAAAGTCGGTACGTGACGATAGTGAACGCAGGCTCGTACTTCGCACAACTGGCTTCATTCAATGAGGCCAGATGTTTGGTGTGGTTCAAATAGAGTTACCGGACTTCAATTGGGTTAAATGGTGGGATCTGAAATTGTTTCTGAAAGTGACGCTCGCATTAAACAGAATAATGATCAGAGACCGTCATTAACTTAGTTGGAACGGTTGTGGATTAGAATTGTATGGACGATGAGTGTGGGTAAGGGTTGTGGGTGGGGGAAGGGTTGTAGGAACGAGTGGTGAGTGGGGGGAAGGGTTTAGGACGGAGTGGGGAAGGGTTGTAGGACGAGTGAGTGAGTGGGGGAAAGGGTTGTAGGACGAGTGAGTGAGTGGGGGAGGGTTGTAGGACGAGTGAGTGATGTGGGGGGAAGGGTTGTAAGGACGATGAGTGAGTGGGGGGAAGGGTTGTTAGGAGATGTGAGTGAGTGGGGGGAAGGGTTGTAAGAACGAGTGATGAGTGGGGGGAAGGGTTGTAGGACGGTGAGTGAGTGGGGGGAAGGGTTGTAGGACGAGTGAGTGAGTGGGGGGAAGGGTTGTAAGGACGAGTGAAGTGGGGGGAAGGGTGTAGGACGAGTGAGTGGGGGGAAGGGTTGTGGCGGGGAAGGGTTGTGGACGAGTGAGTGGGGGGGTTAAGGGTTGTGGGACGAGTGAGTGGGGGGGAAGGGTTGTGGGGACGAGTGGGTGGGGGGGAGGGTTGTAGGACGATTGAGTGGGGGAGGTTGTGGCGAGTGAGTGGTGGGGGAAGAGTTGAGCGGGGGGGAAGGGTTGTAGGACGAGTGAGTGTGTGGGTAAGGGTTTGTGGGACGAGTGAGTGGGGGTAATGGTTTGTGGGGGTAGGGTTTGTGGGACGAGTGAGTGGGGGAAGGGTTGTGGGGTGGGGGGGCAGGGTTGTAAGGACGAGTGAGTGGGGGGGAAGGGTTGTAGGACGAGTGAATAGTTAGTGGGTGGGTAAAGGGTGTCTGTGGGGTGGAATAGGGTTGTTAGACGAGTGAGTGAGTTGGGGGGAAGGGTTGTGGGGGGGAGGGTTTGTTAGGACGAATGAAGGGGGGCGATAGGGTTTGTAGGACGAAAGTGAGTGAGGGGAAGGGGTTGTGGGGGAAAGAGGATTGTGGACGAGTGAGTGGGGGGAAGGGTTGTAGGATCGATGAGTGGTGTGGGGGGAAGGGTTTTTGTTTGGGACGCTGAGTTAGTAGGGGCGGGGATGGTTGTGGACGATGAGTGGGTGGGGAAGGGGAGGGTTGTGGAAAGATGAAGGGGAGGGTTGTGGGACTTGAGTGGGTGGGGAAGGGGAGGGTTGTGGGACCGAATGAGTGGGGGGGTTGTGGGACGTTGAGGTGGGTGGGGAAGGGGAGGGTTGTGGGAGAGTGGGTGGGGAAGGTTGTGGGACGATGACGTGGGTGGAAAGGGAGGGGTTGGTGGGCGGAGGAGGGTTGTTTAACGATGAGTGGGGGGGGATGGTTGTGGGGACGATGGGTGGGTTGTGGAGGGAAGAGCGTTGTAGGGGCGGGGAGAGGGTTGTGGGACGATGAAGTGGGTGGGAGGGGGAGGGTTGTGGGACGATGAGTGGGTGGGAGGGGGAGGGTTGTGGGACGATTTGAGTGGGTGGGGAGGGGGAGGGTTTGTGGGGTGGGGAGGGGATGGTGCAGGACGATGAGTGGGGATGGGGAGGGGGGAGGTTGTAGGAACAATGAGTGAGTGTGGGAGAGGGAGGGTTGTAAGGACGATGAGTGGGTGGGCCGAGTGGGTTGTGGGATGATTAATGGTATGGGGGGGGTGGAGGGTTGGCGGACGATGTTGGGATGGGGGGTGGAGGTTGTGGGATGATGAAGTGGGTGGGGGAGGTGGGGGGGGGGGAGGGAGGGAGAGGGTTGTGGGGCGGGGAGGGTTTTGTGGGAACGTTGAGTGGGTGGTGAAAGGGAAGGGTTGTGGGACGTGAGTGGGTGGGGGAGAAGGGTTGTGGAGGGGTGGTATTGTGGGACATGGTGGGTTGTGGAGGGGGAGTATTGTGGGGGTAAGGGTTGTGGACGAATGAGTGGGTTGTGGAGGGGGTGTAATTGTGGACAAATGAGTGGGTGGGGGAGGAGGTTGTGGGGGAAGGGTTGTAGGACTGATGAGTGGGTGGGGGAGGGGTTGTGGAGGGGCAGGGTTGTGGGACGATGAGTGGGTGGGGGAGAGGGCTGTAGGACAATGAGTGGGTGGGGGAGAGGGTGTGGGTGGGGGAAAGGGTTGTAGGACCGAATGAGTGGGTGAGGGAGAGGGTTGTGGGAGGGGGAGGGTTTGTGGGACGATGAGTGGGTGGGGGAAAGGGTTTTTGTAGGACGAGATGAGTGGGTGGGGGAAAGGGTTGTGGAGGGGGAGTATTGTGGGTCAATGAGGGTTGTCGAGGGGGAGGGTTGTGGGACGATGATGGGTGGGGATGGGAAGTGTTGTAAGGACGATGAGTGGGTGGGGCGAGTATTGGGGACAATGAGTGGGTGGGGGGAGGGTTGTGGGATGATGACATGGGAATGGGTTTGTGGTAAGATGAGTGGGTGGAAGTTTGTGTGAAGAAGATTATCAAAACAATGAATCTCTTTGATCATATTTAGAGAATTTGTGGAGACCTAACGTTATCCAAACTCTTATTATGGATCTCACTGTGACGTTAGAAACCCAAACTATACTGTACAATGCATGGACTGAAAATCAAGGGTATATTTCAGTGCATGAGGAGAAAGTTTGATGAAACCGTTGCACACCATTTTGTCTAAGCATCTCTCCCTTTTTATCGGCAGCTGACATATCCCCTGGCTGAAGTGGAGGACGCAAGGAGCTGTCTATTGCTGAGAATGAGATGCGGTTGATGCACATGAGGGAGATTTTTCGGCAAGAGCGAGCCGCTGACGGGAACGCGAATCGCTGGCGTGCACTGCACATGACCGTGCAGACCGGTGTGCTCATCGAGACGTTTGCTGCAGCCTCGGGGCCAAAGGCAAGGAATGCCCAAAAGGCTGCAGCTATCTGTCCCGCTTGCGTTATTAAATCGATGTAATTGTTGAGCTCATCGTCTTTCCAGGAATTATGAAGAAGATCCAATATATGCATACATTTAAAAAACTATCAAAATACACCCTGTCGCTACGCTTGACGGAGGTATTAGTAGGGCGGAGTAATAAGGGAGGGAGGGAGAGCAAAGGATGTGGAGCGCAAAGCCAACTGAGGGTGGGTAATGGGAGAAAAGGAAGGAAAGGGGGGGGGGTGTGAGGGGAGGGTCCGCCCAGCCATAACCACCGTCCAGACACTTATGGAGATGACTCGCTTGGAACAATGCGGCGATACCACCATCCGGGCATAACTGACCATTGAGAGAGAGAGGTGTGGGAGGATGCTGCACTGTATTAGGAGGGGGGTGGAGCGAGATGAAACGGAGAGATAGAGAGGTTGGGGCTCGGAGGAGTTAGCAAAGAATATGTTGTCTTTAATGAATCACTCGCACTCACAATTCGTCATGTGACAGTGGATAAAAATTAAGCCTATGTAATTGGAGAACGCTGTTCATATGGCGAACAGCTCAGAATCAGGTGTTATCAAATGTATTTTGCTTTGAAACTCGCAAAGAGAAACCCCTTGTAAAACATACTGAGTCATAGAATATATCTAAAATTGCTTTTAAGAAACAGTCACTGAGGACAAACGAAAACATGATCGCCGTACATTGCTGAGGTTAAAAGTTAAAACCTCCAAGATACGGGATGAAACTTTGCCACCACGAAACGGCCGTAACCAAGCATGCAGTGTACACACATCCCATGGAGCGCCCTAAATTGGCACATGCCAAATATACCCATATATCTACATCTACCTGGTAGCAACTGCCAACTGTATCGTCCCGATCATGGATGGAAACTGTTACTGTCGGGCGCTTGGAAAGCGGCTTAAGCCATCAAGTAAGCACTCCAATTACATGGTTAAGAACAGCCTGGCTTGGCAAGCAATAGCTTGTCCGCTCACTATGCCCAAATTAGACAAAATGAACACTTTTTTAATTTATTTAATTTATCTTAGCAGTCGGAATTGTTGCCAAAGTTCCAATTCTTGGAAGAACATAAATTTTGTAATCTCGGATTGGTATCGAGGGTATGGCACGTGCAGAATTTAAAATTAAGCCATGACGCTGGCAGACTTCAAGGCGTTTATAAGATTGCAATGGTACCAGCGATTTCGTAGCTCTGATGAACAGGCCGTTCGATAACGTGAAGCCGAGGAAAGCGGGGAGGAAAATAACTTTATCGTTAAATGATCGTTGTGGCCTGTGCCAAGTTGGGGCATGGTTGAACAGGCCCAAAAAACAATGGCGGCTTCAAACCCCAGCGACTTACCCAGGATACGCGCTTAAGACCCCGAGAGCGAGGTGCGAGGGTGTTGCCTGATAAAGGAATATAATTAAATAAGCCATTAATTATCTTCAAAAGGGATGTTTTTAATTAACCCAAACACCGCAATTTTCAGTCATGCACTTCCTTGGAGTTTTTCTTTGATATTTTCATGCAAGGTTTCAGGCTGCGAGGTTTTATGGTGAGTTATGGAGCATGCCACACAGCCACATTAGTGTGGAATGCATGTTTCCAAATTATAAATGTTTTCTTTGTTTGTTGTTTGTTTTTCTCCAGCCTATGCTTGGTGGTTTCCCTCAGCTCAAGGTATGTTAAAGTTTTGGTGTTGGATAAATAACTCATCCTGCCAAAGGTGCGATTTTTTGGTGGTCCCGTGACAATTCCTCCAAATTTGCTGATAGGTGCTCCAAGTTTTGTAAGTGGTTGAAGATAAATTTACAACAATGAGGATGTGTCTAATGGGTGAGGACCCGCATCCAAAAATTACTTTTTAAAACAAACTGTGTGGATGCGCAGAAGCATTAAAATCACATTTATTGGTAAAACCTCATGTTTCTACTTGCAAGTTGCGCGAGAGATGAGTTAGTTAAAGGTAATCCGTATATTGAGCCGTGAACAAAGCATTGCTGTTGCAAATAAATTGAACCTTTAAATTTGTATTGTGGCATATTAGCGATAACAGAGGGGGAGCACCGAGAGGCTAAATATCCTCTCTGCGCCAAATGCTGCTGGTCACTCAAAAGTGGAACCTGATATCCTAATTTCATATCAATTTGACGTCAACAGTGCTCACAGAGTTATAGTTTGCAAACTTTCCCTTTACTTTTAACTTTTACATACTCAATTCATTCGTCATAACTAGATTTTCCTTGAACAGAAATTGATTTTTTTCGTGGTATATCCACTGAAGTTCCAAAAATCACAGCAATTATAATTTTGGCATTTTTTTGTTGGAAATCAACTTTATACATGTAGAATCAAAAAAAAAAATCGAAATTTTGTTGAAAAAAAAGTTGCAAAAATGTTTTTTTTCTCTAAAATTTTTTTTTTTTTGGGGGGGGGGGGTTGAAATCACTTAAAACATGTAGAAATGCAAAAAAAAAATTCAAAATATTTTTTCAAAAGGGCGCCATAGCGGCCATATTGGACCTTTGGACCAAGTCCAAAATCTAATGACATGATCCTTGGACCATACCTATCCCCCCACCAAGTTTTCGTCGAAATCCGTCGAGGAGTTTTTCCGTAATACTGTTTCACAACAAACAAAACAAAACAAACAGAAAGGGGTGAAAAACAGTAACTCTGCGATCTTCGATGGCGGAGGTAACTAGAATGGCACTCTGAAAAGAGCAACATATCTCCACCAGGCTCAACAGTTTAGTCTTGTAATCCCACCTGATTAGCGGGATCTGAATCCAGACCTGAAACCAAAACCCTAATTGGCGTGTTCCTTGTCAACCTCACAGAACTTATCCCCTAGTTTTGGTCATTCCGCCCTTAACTGTTTTGAGATATTGTGCTTCAATTCGTTTTGCCCCATAGCTCAAGGTGAAGAATCATTTTTTTTTTTCATTTGGATCTGGAATCTTCAACCAAAATCGAACAGATTCATCCTTGTCCACACACCCTACTTGTCCACACAAATTTCATCCCAAATCCATCCATAACTTTTTGAGATAGCTTGCTCACAAACGAGTAAGGGTGAAAACATGAACTCTGCCCACCTTCGGTGGCAAAGACGTTTGCATGCAAGGTCATCGTTTTGGGTATTTCTCTGCGCGACCCTTTCACAATGCTCGGGTAATAAATATTGTTACCAGGTGGTGGAAAATTCATCCCCTAAAATCATTCAGGTTTACCCAGAGATCAGTTTTATTTTGACTAAGTACGTGTTTTTAGGTTAGAATCCCCACGAGTGTGTAAAGGGAATTTTCCATGTGCCGGGCTGTGAATTTGAGTGTGCCGTTATTCTTTTCTATCTTTATTTCAAACAAACGAGCATTCGTCTTCAACAGACAGTACTAACTACAACCACGCCACTCCACCACCACAAAGCATCTCAACAACCACGCCATCCCCACAAGCGCCAACCACATGCAACCACGAATCTCAACGATCTCCACAAACCCAATACACCAACGGTACAATAACAACTAAGAAGGATAGCGAGCACGATGACTCCTGGTACGTTCCCCCCCCCCCCCACGCGGCCGGCGAGGTGGAGGGCGGATCCACCTGGGTAAAGGTAGGAAAAGGGGGAGGGCGCCTGATTACGGGTGTGCAAAAAGCCCACGGCGGCCCTCCCCTTGGGGCGATTAAAAAGCGCGTTCGCCTGCCGAAAGGCAGTGGTGTGGGGAGTTCGGGAGTCGGTGGAGTAGGGAGTGGAGAGACGCCCCGTTGAGAGACTGGAGAGTTCGGAGTGTGGGAGCTGAGTTCAGAGTGTTGGGTCCGGGCAGATTGGTTCGCTGGCTAAGTTTCGCGGCGCACCAGAGATAAGCCGGGGTCCGGACCCGTTCACCTCATTCCGCGCGCGTCGTCGCTAAATAAGCGGCGACAGTGAATGGCAGAGACACAAGAGGAGCCAAGTCGGAGTCGGGGGTCCGGGCAAAGGACAACCGGAGGGGGGTTCGACGAACAAGGACCCATGAGTCACCAACGGGGGTGGGCCAGCGTTAGCCGGCCCGGTCTCTCAAGGGCACTGTTCCGGTCATCCTGGCCCTGATGACTTATAAGCCAGCCTGTTTCTTTCTTTCTTGGGTTTTGGCATGATAAGTTGTGGCGGCCATTGTCCTTAAGTAGTGAATTGTGTAAGTGCATGTACCATAATAAATAGCACATCGGCTGTAGGCTTTTTGCTCGTGTTTTTTCCCCATCCCGCCATTCATTGCATTCCTGTGGAAAATAATACCATATGTGTTTTGAATGTCCAACCCGCTGTTTGTCCCTTTCTCCATTAACTGCCATGATGTGTCGGGAAATTACTAGGCTCGATTATCAGCCACTGTAAAACGTAATCTGGTCCTACGGGACTTGAGCGATATAAAACCGCCGGCAAGTTGCATACGGAACGAGCTGTAAGCGGCTTTGTTTCTCGTGCAAGGCCCGTCGAGGTTAAACTCTGATTTCTTCCGCCGAATAGATTTAGGTATTCGACAATTTGCGCATTGATCCCTGTAGCGCGTGGAAGAATAGTTGGTGGTTTTATGGTGTAATAAAAACACCCGAGCTTGGTTTCGGCGTTGATTCAGAAGCTACGACTAGATTGGCGTTGTTCCGGTGGGGCGCAGCATTCCCGTGGCTAAGGCGGTCTGTCCGCAGCGCAACGGGCAGAACGGGCAGAAATCTACAACAATATTAAAGTACCCCACCTGGGAGTTCTATGTTGAAGTTTGTCTCCTTTAGAACTGACACACACACATTGACAGTCTGATTGCAATAGACTCTCCTGGCCTTTCAGGAACAAGTGAGGCTAATAAGTATACCTCCTGCCGGTGATTGTCACAGATTTTTAATGGCCACAGATAGCATGCAGGATACACTTTGAGGCATATCTTTCAACCTGATTACAACCACAACTTCCACCTCCCCAAACATATTGTTACGGATCTGGAAACTATGAGCACTCAACATTCAGGTCTCAAAAGTCGGTTATTCCGGTAAGTACGTGTGAGATGGGTCCCTTTCCTTTTTGTCTAGTGGGAGACTCGAAAACGTGCGGTGTGACGTCTTTAGTTGGGTTATTACATCAGCCATCTGCATTCCATACATCTACCATCCCATCTGTGCGACCCAACCAGCCCATCATGCTCCATCCCCACAGACGAACTCCTCTGGTACGACGATTTTTCTCAGGGCAGATCCTGTTACTCCCTGCGCGAGCGAGGCCACGTGGCCATGAGGAATATTCGGGGCTACCGAGCAGGGGCCACGGCTCCGCCTCGGAAGGGTGCGGCCGTAGGCCAATGAGGGACGGACAGCGAGATGATTCTCGCCAAGGCCCCGCCCCGTGTGGGAGGAGATATTGTTACGGATTTGGAAGCCATTTACACACAGACAGACAGCAGTCCCCAAGCTTAGTTATTCCGATAAGTATGTGTTTATAGTTCGGGTCCCGTCCTAACGGGAATTACATGTGTGCGCTGCGAAGTTTCTTTATAGTAAGTTTTTTTTTTACATTAAATATCCCCTCCACTTCTTCGCACCACTGACTCCATTGCCCACGTGTTTTTGGATGAAGGCGTGGGCGGAGCCTCCATCGCATCAGATCGAGGCTCCGCTCCGAGGAAGGGCACGGAGCGTTTCCTCCAGCCAATGGGCGAGCAGGGCCGAGGCGCTCCCCCCTGAAATTATCCTGCTCAACAGACAAATAATAGTAAATAGCATAAATAAAAATCATTCGTTAGAGTAACAAATTTTGGTAAAACAGCACAAAAGTAGAATGGCACTCAAAGTGCATACCTCTGCCAGGTGGAAAACACGATTAAGTTTATGTATCCCACTGATGGCTGGATCGAACCAAAATTCAATCCCTAGTTCTCTCCCCTCCATTATTCAAACTCATACTTTCAACCCACAACCTTTTTGAGATATATTGATATATTTAGTTTTTTGGCGGAATTTAATTTTACAAAACTCAATCAGCAGAACATCGCAGGGTTGGTCCATTTAATCTCTGAAATTTCAGAACGATCCGTTTGAGCAGTTTGGCTGTGAGGGCGAGTGGAACAGCACAAACACAAACACAAGATTCAACATACCTTTCTCAAAATGTCTTCTTTTTTTTGGCCAAGTAACAAAGACAGGGTGAAAAATAACCTCTACTGGCAGGGTGGAAGTAAATATGGCGCGAGATGTGTAACAAGATATTGTTGGGGCCGGTGGTCATGCTGGCGAGAAGACCGTTAGTATGGGAAGTTACGCGTCTCCACCAGACTCCCCGGAATTTATAGCAGTCGCTCCGGATAACCCGAAGCCGGCGGCATATAACTCGACCGTGAAACGCCAATATCCGACCGTTGTGCTAGGATATTGGTCCAATCCAATATACCTAAGTTAACACACGCAGTCTCGGGCTACCGGGGATTCAGCGCCCTCGAACGCTGGCCGAACCGATCACCTTACCAAACTACGTAAGAGTATCAACTATCCACCTAAACCAAACTCCGGCTCGTATGCAGTTGCACGGGCCTGCCACAGGACTTTCCGGGCTACGATTAACGTGATATAATACATGGGGATGAAAACCCCGTCTGAACTCAGACCCGGGACCATGCTGGCCCAAATAAAGAAGGAACGGAAACGAGCTGGGAACATTTCCGAATAATTTATTTTACAAGAAATAAAGACAAAGAGATGGCGAGACTAAAGCGAATATCGTGCCAAGTATTACAATGGACCAAAAACACTTATCAGTTCTCACATTACAGACAGGCCAACACACCAACACACACAAGAAACTAAAAGAAAAACCCAAGGTTCTTTATTCGACCCTCCAGCGATGAGCGAGACGACTGGGGGTCAAGTTCGCTGTACTGGTCGTCGGAGGAGGGCATGCTCCGCGATGCGGCACCTGCGGCATTGCGTCGTTGGTCCATCCACAGTCGCACGTGGGACCGAGGCCCGTGCGGAGTTCGGGCGCGAATAATCAGGTCCACGGAGGGTCAGGTCGCTCTGTCCTTCCTTGTAGAGAGCCAGCAGAGACACTCGCCACCTCGATGGCTCTCTGCTCAACCCATCGTGACAGCAAACCCCATCGTAACAGCAACGTCGACCTCCTGTGACCACCCCTCTAACAGCAAAAACCCTCGTCACAGAAACTCCTCTTGCACTGAACTCTTCGCGCCAACGCCACGACCTGACAACGACACACGACCTTCCGTCACACCACTCCCGTTTTTCCAACCCTCTTCTGGCACTGCTCGGGGCTATATTTTGTGGGCCGCGGGTCGGTGGCGAGGAGGAACGCCGCCAGGTGGAGCAGTAGAGCAGTCTCCCACCGAACACCCGGAATTTAGGTCGTGACTCTTGGAAAACTCCGAAGGTCACGGTCACTTAAGGACCGGATCGCCAATTCTCTAACGGCGTGGGCAGGGTCAATAGCCAAATTTCAATACACCAAGTACCCACGTGTCAAATTACGGGAATCACACCCTCAACGGACTCTGTCGAACCAGGTCGCTCTAGCGACCTCGGCCCGGTATGTAACCGTGCGGGATACCAAAGTCCGTCGACCCAATGACAACTTACGGCACCGCGGCCTCACCCATTTCTCAAAGCCCGCACCTGCTGGTCAATGGAAGAAGACACGGGCAACGAACTGGAACATTTAACAATTGTGGTTTATTTATAATGGGGCAAAAATCGGGAAGGAGACAGAGCAAGTTACAACCGAATAAAATGCAATATATTGTTACGGTTGTGGAAATTCCAAACCACCATCAGTCCCCCAGAGATCAGATTATTTTGATAAGTGTGTGTTTCAGGTTAGATTTCCCCACCGATGTATATGGTCTTGTTCGTGTGCGGGCTGTGCATCTTTGAGTAGCCGTTATTCTTTTTCTATCTTTATTTTAAACAAACAGCATCTCCTTCAACACCAACTTACAGCCACAGCCACCTCCACCACAATCCACAAATCAACACCACGCCACCTCCACCACAAGCCAACCAAAACTCAATCAACCATGCCATCCCCCACCACAGCGCCGGCAGCCTGCAGCCACGCCAACCCCACCACAGTGCATCAACATCGCGACACCATCACGCCCGCCTGAGCGACAGCGGCCAAAATGCCGTCGATAACGAAACTCGCGGCGCGACAGGAAGAACCACATTCCAGCCTCCGTGTGCAGTCAGCCGTGGACGGCTGATTAGCATAAACGGATCAGAATGAGCTCTGCCATGAAGGGAACTGGCCAATCAGAGGTGAAAGGGCGGAGCCAGCCTGGGTGAAGGTTCAAAGGTGAAAGGGGGAAGCGCCGATTTTTGGGTGGCGAAGCCTACAGCCGGCTTCACCCCTCGGGCTTATAAAAAGGGCGTTGGGGACGCCGACAGACGAGTTGGTTGTGTGTTTGTGGTCGCTCGTTGGAAGAGGGAGCCGTTGAGAGTTTTGTGGACGCCCGTTAGTCGTCGGGGAAGACGGCAGTAGAGAGTCGGGCGCGCCGCCAGGCCTTGACCAACCAAGCCGGGAGTCATTGAGGAGAGTGAAGAGTCGGGCGCCGCCAGGCCCCCGACCAACCAAGCCGCCATTACAGCCACTGCCGCGTTTGGCAACGAGCCAGCGAGAAACAGACACCAAGGGTCCCGAACCGAAGCCCACAGAGTCGCCACCGAGGGGCGGGGCAAGGTAACCGGCCCGGCCTCTCGGAGCCTTTCGGTAATCCCGGCTCGAGAATATAAAGGCTACGAGCCGTTTTTCCCTGAGGTTTTACGTGAAAGTCTGTGGCGCCTTGCCTATTAAGTAGAAATGGTTAAGTGCATGATGTACATTATGAATAGAACTCGGCTGTAGGCTTTTTGCTAGTGTCTTGTCCCCTATTCCCCCATTGACTGCTTATTGCCTGTGTAAATAAATCCCCTTGTTCAAATGTTCACCTGCTCGTTGCGTCATTTTCTTGCATTGACTGCCACCTGGCACTATCGGGAATTAACTGGCTATTAAAGCCGAATAAACTGATCATTTGGTCCACGGATTTGGCGATCTAAACCGCTCGGCTTCGCACACGGAACGAGCACACTTAAGCGGCTCGTTTTCGTTACAGGTCCCGTCGAGGTATAAACTCTCGGTATTTCTGTCGCGCAAATAGTTAGGTATATCGATAATTCGGCGATCACCCTGTAGCGCGTGGACAGAAAATTGACTAGTTTATGATGCATTAAGGCATCCGTGCTTGATTCCGGGTTGGTCCGGAAAGCCACGACTGGATTGCGGCCTTCAGGTGCGCGCGACGCCGATTTGGCTGAAGCGTTGTCCGGCATGCCAACGCGGCGGAAATCTACAACAATATAATGAAAAGAAAACACTAAACAATTCCACCTAACAGACTGGCCACGCCCACACGCCGCACACGCACAGACGACACACGACACACGACACACGACACACGACACACGACACACGAAATGGACCCTGTCAGTCTTTTTTCGGTCCCTCAGCCCAGGAGGGAAGCGAGTGGGGACCAGTTCTTGTCGACCTGGCCGCCTCGTGTGGTTAGGCCCACGACTGCACGTGTGGGACCCGTGTCCGTAGGAGCTTGGATGTCAGCAGCGAGACTCCAGACTCGGCGACCACCAAGACCAAGACTGCTTGAACACACGACCAAGACCGCTTGAACACGATCGCAGACGAAAGCAATCGCCACGATCAGCACATCGCCACGATCACTCTGTACTCTCACGCCTCTTCCTAGAGGCAAATGGCCACGATCACTCACACTCTCCTCCTGACAACCACTCCACTCTCCCTTTTGACAGGCGAACACTTCATCTGGCTGGGGCGAGTCGGCCTGGAGATATAGCCTCCTGATTGGACGGGGCGTCTCGGGGGGTGCGTTGGGCATCTCGGAGGGCCCGCCCCCGAAGAGGCTTTGTAGTTTTTTTTTATTTTTTTAGCGCCTCTTAGCCTCCCAATTGGCCGGAGCAG
>CM068961.1:48726743-48739626 GCA_035128595.1 Eptatretus atami
AGCTCGCCTGTTCGAGAACAGAGCATATAGCGTTCCCCGGCGGAGCGTGAGCGTGAGCAGTGAGCGTAATTTAATTTTTTGTTATAACGGAAAAAACTCCTTGAACGATTCGACGAACTTGGTGGGATGGGTTAGGTATGTGTCAAGGATCCTGCATTAATTTTGGACTTGGTCCTCCCCCCCCCCCAAAAAAAAAATTGCAAGAGAAAATTTTTTTTTTTGTGCGTTTCTTACATGTTTTAAGTGATTTCCACCCCCCCCCCAAAAAAAAAAATTGTTAGAGAAAAAATTTTGCAAACTTTTTTTTCAACAAATTGTCGATTTCTTTTTTTGCATTTCTCATGTTTTAGGTGATTTCCAACCCCCCCCCCCCCCAAAAAAAATTGTTAGAGAAAAGAATTTTTTTTTTGCATTTCTACATGTTTTAAGTGATTTCACCCCCCACGCCCCCCCCCCAAAAAAAATTTGTTGTAGAATAAAAAAATTGTTTTTGCAACTTTTTTTTTTCAACAATTGGGTTTTTTTTTGCATTTCGTAGTGTAGAGTGATTAGGATTCGACACTTGGTGGGGCAGGGGTTAGGTATGCTCGAAGGATCATGCTTGAATTTTGGACTTGGTTCCCCCCCAAAATTGTAGAGAATGGTATTTTTTTTTTTTTTGTCAATGTTTTAGTGATTTCCATCCCCCCCCCCCAAAAAAAATTTTTGTTAGAGAATTATAAAAATATTAATATTAGCCGTCTTTTAAAAACGATAAATGTTAAACAGGCGAGCATTGGTGGCTTTGACACAACTTGGTTTAATAATGCTTTCGATGAATTCTCGGGGGTTTGGTCCCGAAGATAGTCGCGTGTGGCGATGCTGCCTTGCAGAAGAATGACAAGACTGCTATGACTGCACTGCTATATCCACGGCACAGAGAGAAAAAATAAACACGGAAGCAGCAAATCGTATCGAAAGTCGCGCATGGTTTTTTACGTCCGGAACCGAGGTGACGGAAGTTTGTTAATGGCGCTGATACTTGTTTGAAGGTTATGTTTTCCCTGTTGTCAGTGAGCAGATTCTCAAATATGGATGCATTCGAGAAGGTTTGGGTGGCAGTAGTTAGGTGTGTGACAGTGATGATTGATTCGATTTTGGTGAAGATCTAGGTTTGAGATTTTTTTTCGAAGTCAGCTTGGAGGTAGGTGGTAGCAGATGGGGTGGTGATCAGATTCAGTAAAGTATTGATATTGTATGGATTGGGCAAAAGATTGGCAGATGGAATTTAACCTGAGACAGTGTAGTGTGTTTGGGATTGGGAAAGACAATGTAAATAGAGATTACAGGATGCAAGGGTAATTTGGAGCGTGTCACACCAGGAGAGGATGGGCGGGTGTAATAGATTCGGAGGTAGCAGGTAGCACTGCGCGGGGCCAGCGTATACATTAAAGCAAGTAGGGCTGTGTTTCGGAGGGATCTCTCTCTTGGGTTGCGATGCTGCCTTGCAGAAGAATGACACAGACTGCAATGACTGCACCCATAATCATCCACGGCACAGAGAGAAAAAAATAAACACGGAAGCAGCAAATCGTATCGAAAGTCGAGCATGTTTTTACGTCCGGAACCGAAGGTGGACGGAAGTTTGCTAATGACGCTGATAACTTTTTTGAAGGTTGTTTTTCCCTGTCTGTCAGTGAGCAGGATATCTCAAAAAGTTTTGGATGCATTCAGAAAATTTGGTGGACAGTTAGGTGTGGACATGATGAATTGATTCGATTTTGGTGAAGATCTAGGTTTGAGATTTTTTTTTCGAATCAGCTTGGAGGTAAGGTGGATGCAGATGGGGTGGTGATCGATTCAGGAAAGTATTGATATTGTATGGATTGGGCAAAAGATTGGCAGATGGAATTTAACCTGAGACAAGTGTAAGGTGTTGGGGTGGAAAGAACAATGAAAATAGAGATTACAGGATGCAAGGTGGTAATTTTGGAGCGTGTCACACAGGAGAAGGATTGGGGGTGGTAATAGATTACGGGAGGTAGCAGGTAGCACATTGCCGGGCAGCTATACAATAAAGCAATAGGGCTTGTATTCGGAGGGGGACAATTATAAATGCAAAAAGAGGTGGTGTTACAGCATGGGTGACTCCTTCCGTATTTTACGGAAATCCGTATTTTTTGTGACAACCCATATGGAGGTTTCCGTATGTTCATCAGAAAGGCATGCCTCGATTATGGCGAATTTAGGTGATATTCTGATATGTTGATTCGTTTATTAACCCATTTAATCCGGATGGAGTGAAATGACCACGATTATGTGAATTACTCCCATGGTAGTTTTCATTATGAGCTATTTTTGTAGAAGTTGGCCAGGTAAAAAAGCTTGCGAGCGCGTTACCATGATCAGATGTCCGCCAGGCACGAGACTGTGTGTGTACATCGGTGTTGTGTATCCGCACCTCCTCGCCGGCCGATTCGTCAGTACCGGTTATCAAGTTGGTATGGTATTTATATTTGTTAACGTTTTAGTTTGTTACATTCATTGTGTAGTATTAATTTGTGATTGGAATGATGCTCTTTGGAATTAAAATAGAGAGATTGAATTTATAAGAAGACGAAGGAAATTTTAAAAGAGGGCAGGAAAAAGGAGGGGTTACCCCGATCGGAATAGCTGGAGAAGACTGCTTGAGTTATCACCAAGACAGAACTTACTATTTATCCTTCAGTAGAATTCTTCTTCAATGATCTCACAAAAGGTCAAGGAGAACTTTTTGCCATTGCGATCTGTAGTGGCATCATTTTCATGTTATAATGTGCAAATAGTCTTGAGTTCGGGTTGATCGGGGGTTTTCCAGAATCGGGTGAAACCGGAAGAGAGAGACGAGTGGTTTGTTCGTTCGCGGATGGAATAAAGGATGGACTCGGATTCCGAATGCCTCGGACATCTCTTCCTCCTACGCTAAAGATCCGCCTGCTTGGTGTTTTGGGCACGAACGACCGCCATTTGTTGTTGTCCATTAGACGCCTTCCACTCTACAGAAATCTTCTGTGCCTGGTGTTGTGCTGAAAGATCAACCCTTGTTGTGGATTTTTGCTGGTAACAATTCTTCTCTTGATGTTGGCACATTCATGTCGCTCGTGTGTAAAGAGCTCTTCTTTGCCTTGCACTTCTCGCGTTGCCTTACACGGGTTGGTGTAGCTCATCTGAAGAGCCCAAAGTCTATTTCTCCTTGGATTCTTCATTAACATTCCTACCTTCGACCCTGGCGGGTTCCAGTGGGCTATTCAGCTTCGTACCTCGGCAACTTACCATTCCCTTGTGGCATTTTTACTCCTTTCGGACGTATTCCCGTCACTTGTACGTTCACGACTCCGACCGCTGGCCAATGCTGATGCAGTGCGCCCTGTTACTCATTTTGCTAACCTCGGAAGTATGATGGACTGAGTCAACCCACCTGGTGTTAATTCAACAACAGAAGAGGGGCTCAAACCCAAGATCCTAAGATTTTAAGCCAGCCAACACCAGGCTCCAGCAATGAATGTTCAGGTGAAATAAAAAAATTCTTCCTCAAATATCACTTTCATTTGCATAATTTTTTTGTGACAATATGGACAGGATCACCCCCAAAATGCATATTTTGACATCAATTTTTCAAAATATTCCAGGTGAGCATACCCCCCGGAACCCCCCCCGAGGAAAATATCGTTTTTCTGTTTTTTTAAAAACTTATACAGTTTCACCCATGACATTGTATAGGAATTTAGTGAGGCCACATCTAATAAATAATATTCATCAGATGTCTCTCTGTCTGTCTTTGTCTTTTTGCAAGGACCACTGGACCCACAACCACCAAATTTGGCACACAGCCCAAGTGCAATCTGGGGATTGTCCTAAGGGTATATTCATCCACCACCTCAGCCTTTAAAGACCCCCAAGATCCCTCCATAAATGCTTTTTACATGCTTCAGAGATTAGATTACATGCTTGACAGAAGACTTTTTACATGCTTGGGAGATAAGACCCCTTAAGATCCTGAAGGTCCCAAAGGACCCATAAGACCCTCAAGACCATTGAATTCCCCAAACTTTGTCCTCGAATCTGGATCTTCACCAAAATATAATCATTTTGTCCTTATCTAACAACCAACATGTCCACCAAGTTTTTGTCTGAATCCGTCCGTATTTTTTTGAGATATCCTGCTCAGAGACAAACAGGAGTGAAAACGTAACCTTCGTCCACCTTTGGTGGCGGAGGTAGTGATCCAAGCAAGGAATGAGGGCATTCGAGTAATACCTGGTGTGAGGTCAAGAAGGAGCAGTCCCTATGCTTTATCCTCCTGCTGAGAGATACTAATTCCCTTCAGTGCTTTGGATTACACAGCTTTCACCAGTGCAACATGTAATACAGCAGCCCCAGCCTACAGTGGGGACCCATACTTCATGGCGTGGTGGATGTACACCTTGTACATGATTAGAAAGTAAAGATGGCCATGGGAGGATTAAGCTCTGGAATATTGTGGGTGGAACAACTTGACCTTGGATGCCAGTTTGTAGACTTTTGTTGAGCCAAGAGGTCATGACGATTTTGTAGGGATAAAGCGGCTTCAAGATTGTACCTTGTTTACAGCATGGCAGATATGATGATAATCAAGGTTATGATTAAAATAGATGAATAATCATAAGGGATGAACCATCACAGGTGATTTGACTCTTTTTTTTTTTTCCTTTCACAAAGGCTCTTTGGTTTGCAGATAAAAATACATTGCCATCACTTGAACCCCAAATTTTCAATGTTTTACCACTGTTCCTTGAGTTTGTAAGTGGCGACAAACAATTTATGTTGATGTGTATGGAATGTAATTATTACGCCCCCCCCTCCCCTATGGATAGAGGAAGGCTTTAGCCTTGTGGGGTTTATTTTTACAATCGGTGCCCCAGTTTTAATGTAACACAAGTTATTCAACCCCTCTGAGTCCTAAACCACTATTTAGGGAAGGGGGGGGGGGGGTATTTTTTTATTTTTTATTCTTTTCTTCCTTTGCCATGTCCAAGCTGTCTCCATCTTGATTCTGGCTGAAACTTGTTTGGAAGATAAATTTTGCATCATATCAGGGAAACAAGTCTGCTGGCGTTGCATTTTTTTTTGATCTTGACTTTATGTTTAAGGCCATGACCTAATTATAGACATTTTAACATTTTTCACTTGAACTCGACTAAGGTTTGTCTGATCAGAATGAAATTGCCTTCACTAGTTGACCAATAGCAAGTCGCATTTATGCTTAATTTACATGATGCCATTCCAGGCTAGAGGTCAAGGTAAAATGGCGGTCTGAATAAAAAATTTTTTAATTGTTTTTTGTCATCGCTCAATTTTGACAATCTGGAATGTCAGACCATTTGGCCTTCCAAGATGTTCGTGCATCATCACAGTGTACCTGCACTGAAGTTACGCACCTGATTTTTTGTTTGTTTGTTTTTTGTGTCCTTGACCTACTTTACTCGGATGGTGACCTAATTAACAAAAAACACCTTTTAAATCATAATTTGAATAATTTTCCTCCTATTTTCATGATATGTTTTATGGACAGATTGTGGATGGGGATGCATTTTCTTCATTTCCACTATCCCTAAATGTTGAATGCCAAGGTCATATGGTGATCCAAAAAATATGGGCATAGTTGGATCACAGGTGCCAGGACAGGCTTACCCATGGCTGTCGCTTTTCTGTCGCTAACCCCGCTTTAGCAGGGAAAATGGCCTTTAAGTGTGTGTGTGTGTGTGTGTGTGTGTGTGTGTGTGTGTGTGTGTGTCGCTTTTCTGAGCGCAGATGTCTAATTATAATTGAAGTTCGCGTATTATGTTAAGATCGACTCAAAAAAATTGGCTGTGCACAATTCACATTGAACGTAATTGTTAATTATTGAAGTTCGCGTATTATGTTAAGATCGACTCAAAAAAATTGGCTGTGCACAATTCACATTGAACGTAATTGTTAATTATTATTCGGCATGATGATTTCATCAATTTCCTGCTTGTCTGACCCTGACCATGAAGCCATGATTATTGGTTTAGTCAGGTATTGGTTTCTGATGATGAAAATGTGCTGTTTCGAGTTGTGATTTATTGCATTGTCTTTTGTTGTTTCAGTGTCTGAGACCAATTCAAATTTCCTTTGACAAGAGCATGATCGATGATGTTTCAGAGCCCAGGATATGATGGATGATGGCTAAAATATCGGCTTTTCCTGAAGTAACCGCAGCCATGCCTCAGTCCATCACAACCAGCAACCTTCTTTGCACCAATTGTTGCATCTCTGCACAAAATGGACTTCTTTGCACTTGGTATTTTGAGGTGGATGACTGTCATTAAAGAAATGTGTGAAAGACCCCAAATGCACAGTTGAAAGACGGTGAGGCTATTTGGAAATGGTGAACAGTGAGTGAGTTTTAGAATGTACTGTTATGAAAACGGGGTGAACTTTGGAGGGTTTAACAATTTGAATTTCACCCTTACCCTGTCGTTTTTTGAAGTTTGTACTGCATTGTATGCAATTGTGTTGAAGTACCTAGTTTATTCCTCCATTGTTAACTATTCTTGAAACTCCATTACTCACCTGTTGCTACTCATTTTGTTATCTTGACATTTGTGAATAAACTATTTTGAACTTGTTTTGACAACAAAAAAACATTTTCAGGAGCCATTGTTTTTAGTTTGCAATTTTTTTTTAATTTTATCTATCTTTAAATATTGTTACAAAAATGACTTGGGAGTTAGTTATGCAATAGTTTTATCCTCATGAGTGTCAGCATAAACGCAACCCCAATTATCATCGACCAGAAGTATGTGTGCGGATTCCCTGTCGTCCTTTATCCTCGTATCTATCTCTATCTCTATCTCTCCTCCCCCATTGTACTTTTGTCCATAAATCGCACTCGCGAATGGCTGTTCCACGTGTTACTACGGAGACTCAAACTTGGGTTTCACAACCATGACTGTGCCATGTGTGCTACCTCGCACAACCAGGACATCGACAGCACATGCGCAAGACTCCTGCAGCAGGTGGGGTGGGTGTGTGGGTGTGCTGACTATAAGACACAATTATTGGGGCTGCAAAGGGCAGGCCTAGATCTGCTGGAGTCACCCGAGAGCATGCCTGCATTGTGCCCTCATCGCTTCAGGAAAGATGCGCAGCTATGCACATTCTTTTGTCCTGTGTTCCCGACTGAGTCTACATGTTACACGATTAGTGCTAACGATAATTGAGATACTGTTGCTTCCTATTTAAGCACGCTGTCCAGTTATGTCTTTTGATTGCATTTCATCTCCCATGTCCCAATTCCTGTATTTATTTATTAAACCTGTTTGCTTGTAAACGAGTTGGTGTATTTTGAGCTGTGGTTCTGTCCTCTGGCATAAATAAATTTTCCCCAGTAAGCCAACCACGCATGCTGAAACGACTGTGTAGGGGAATTGGTAAAACAGCATCATGGTTGGGTGTTGGATTATCCACGCATGTGCATTCGCCTCTGCTCAGCGTCCTTTGGAGAGAATTATTCTCCAGTGGTCTATCGCCCATTCGGGCACCAGGGAACTCTCGTTTATTTCAAATTGGCTTTTATGTCACATCCGTCATCTGCCTTCCTCCTCCAACTGCTCCCTCCACCCTTTGGTCCTCCCTTCATTCTTTCCCACATTAATCCTTAATGTGATCGCCGTGACATGATAAGCCTGTTTCCCCTTCCCCCCAGTATACATATTGTTCCAGGGTGGAAGGGGAATGGTTGGGGTGGGAGTCTGGAGGGAGGGGGTTGGAGTTGGGTGAGTGAGAAGGAAGGGGTGAGGAAGGACCAGGCCTTGGTATCTGTGCTAGTTATCAACAAGCTGCCACCATACTTTGGAGTAACTGCTTTGTTTTCACAATACCTTGATGGCTCTCATGAGCAGTTATGTTCAGCATGCACATGTGCAGGGAATGAGGAATGATTATACAACTGCCCCAATGACAAGGTCGTTTTTCATCGCTTTGTTAGTTTCTGATGTTCCAATGAGGATGCCAGAGTGGTAGCGTGGACCATCGCCCAGCCAAAATGCAGCGAGGAACCTGAGTAAATTCTTCATCCTGTCTCGAGGTTTTCATTACTTCCTGCAATGTCACGGCTTTCAGGTTCAATGACGAATTGTATATACTGCTCAGTGGCGTAATGGGAGGTTTTTTGTGACACTTCTGTTGTGGTTAAAAAGATATCCGCGACACCGGATATGCCATATCTTGAAGATTTATGGCTGAAGCTGCAGCGCCCACTTTTCATTCCTAGCTGGAGGCTTTCCTCGTGGGTTGTGTATAACTTCACGAGGCTTGTGATGAGAGAGGAAATAAATTCTGCCCCATACAGATTAATGTGGAACAACAGCGAGGGCTTCTTTCTCTGTTTGAGAGTACCGCTGCTCTAAATCAGAGAGAGAGAGAGAGAGAGAGAGAGACTGGGACTGGCATAGGCAATAGGTCTTGTGGTGTTGTCTGAAATGGTTTGTTTCAAAAGAGCACGTAATCCCGCTGGACTTGCATCAACACTGAAATGAGTACGAGCCTGGAGGTCAAAATGTGCCATCACTTGGTTACTATAGTGAATGCTGTTTTCGGCTGATCAAATGCCATTTGGTGTGTGTTAGTCTGATGTTGAAGTTAATCATATGTGTTAATTTAGTTAGTCCTGCGTGTAATGTAATGCTGTGTTTCTGGTTCATGTTTCCTGAGTTGTGTTCTATATAAAAATTCATGTTTCATATAAAAAATATAATTATACCCGCCAATGGGAGGAGGGTTGTGGGAAGAGGTGTTGGGTGGGAGGTTATGGGAAGATGAGAGAGGGGATGGGTGTTGTGGAAAACGAGTGGGGGAGGGGGATGTGGGAATAGGAGAGTGGTGGGGGAAGTTCATATACATCTATACGAATAAATATCAATGTGTGTGTGTCAGTGTGTGTCCTCCATAACTCCAAAACTATAAAACCTAGCAGCCTGAAACTTTGCATGCATACGAAGAAAACTCCAAGGAAGTGCAAGAGTGAATATTGGATGTTTGGGTTAATTAAAACACTCCTTTTGAAGATGATTAACGCCTTATTTAATTATATCCTTCATCAGGTGATCCATGGCCACCTCGCTGTCTGGGGTCTCGAGGCATTTCTTGGGTAAACTCGCTGGGGTCTGAAGCCGTCATGTTTTTTTAGACTGCTCAACCATGCCTTGACTTGGAACAGGCCACAACGATTTCTTAACATAAAGTTTTTTTTCCACTTTCTTCACTCATGTTATCGAATGCCTGTTCATCATAGCTATTAATCGCTGTATATATCAGTTTTGTAAGTGTGATCGTTTTCAACTTTGGAGTTTGGAGTGATTTCATGCATTTATATGACACGATTTTCCACAAAGTACTCTCACGGACTAATTAAAGAATATCATTGAAATGTTATTTTGGTTTTGGTTTTGAGGATCGAATATCGTCCAGACCAAATCGGTGTCGAAATCTGTTGTGAAATCTGATAATTTAAAGAAATGACGAGTCTTATAATTAAGCCGATATACCTATTAACTTTAAGCAAGCAAGGTTCTGTTCCCCCCTCGTCCATACATACACAAGAAAATGTGAAACTTCCAAAGCATTAAACTTACCTTTATCTACTGTTTGGAGAATTATATTGAGTGAACAAAAAATTAGGAATGTGCCAAAATTAACCAGCTTCATTGAGCTATATGACGATGCATTCACTGCTCGACCTCACACCCTTTCCCCTTGAGGGACTGCCTATTCATGGTGGCTGCCAGGTCTGTCTTTATTTTCGGAGGTTTTGCGAGGTGCTTCACAGGGAATCAAAGCAAATTTCGTGAAAACGGACGTTATAAAAAAAAACAAAAAAACATCATAACGTTTGCGCAGACCCCGAACCGATGTACCGCGTGAGGTATGCACAGAAGAGCAGGCAAGATGGCGGATTATCTACAATGTTTATATTACGGGCGACAAGGCTATGTTCCCTCCTCCATAGATACACAAGAAAATGTGAAATTTCCAAAGCATTAAACTTATCTTTTTCTACTGTATGGAGAATTATATTGAGAACAAAAAATTTAGGAATGTGCCAAAATTAACCAGCTTCATTGAGCAATATGATTTAATGCATTCACTGCTTGACCTCGTGTCCTGTGCCCCAGAGGGACTGCCTTTCCATAGTGTCTTCCAGATCTGTGTCTATAGTTTCAGATGTTTTGTGAGGTGCTCTGCAGAGAATCAAAGCAAATCTGGTTTAAAAAAACGGACGTTTTAAAAAAATGTTTGCACGGACCCCGAACCGATGTACCACGTGACGCCTGCATTGACGAGCAGGCAATATAGTGGATTATCTGCAATGTATATTTTACGGATGATTGAACTTTGCGATGTCTCCAGGGTTGTTCTGCATTAAGCTGCAACTCTTGTGAATGAAGTCATTTGAACGAATTCATTTTATTTCTTTAACTGCTGCGTGTGTGGTGAAGACCGTCTTGAAAGTTAAAGTGATCTGATATGATACACAGTGACAGCTGGCCAACCATTCCTTATCAACCATTTAATTGGAGTGCTTCCATGAGTGCTTCAGCCACTTGCTGAACGCCTTACAGTCGATAACGCTCCTCGCTCCCCTCCCCCCTCCCGGACTGTATAGCTATAGGTGGTGAGGCCTCGCTCTCCCCCTTCCTCGCTCCCCCTCTCTCCTCCCTCCCCCTCTCTCTCCCCTCCCCCCTCTCTCCCCCTCCCCCCTCTCTCTCTTCTCCCCCTCTCTCTCCTCTCTCCTCCCCCTCTCTCTCTTCTTCCTCCCCCCTCTCTCTCTTCTCTCCTCCCCTTCTCTCTCTCCTCCCTCCCCCTCTCTCTTCTTCTCTCCTCCCTTCTCTTCTCTCTCTCCTCCTCCCCCTTCTCTCTCTTCTCTCCTCTCTCTTCTCTCCTCCCCTCTGTTCTCTCCTCTCCTCCCCCTCTCTCTCTCTTCTCTCCTCCCCCTCTCTTCCCCTCTCCTCTCTCTCTTCTCTCTCTCCCCCCTCTCTCTTCCCTCCTCCTCTTTTCTTCTTCTTCTCTTCCTCTCTCTTCTCTCCTTCTCTCCTCTCTCCTCCCCCTTCTCTGGGCGTTCACTTTCTGTTTGGCGTTCTCTGTCTTTCATGTCCATCTGAACTCCCACTGATTTGTTAGTACGTGAACCAGGCCCTCAGTTTTTGGTTTTGCTCCTAACCATGTTTAGTGGGATCTTAATTTTGGGGATTATCAGGATAGGCTCAGCATGACAGTTTCCCCTGCGTCTTCACCTGTTACATTTGGGTCGCTCTTTGTAATTCTGGGCATCCTCTGAAGGCTGCACTGTGGACCGCAGCACACTCAGCACACAACATTTCTCCACGTGTACAGCTTCCGTATTCGTGCTCTCCATTACATTTGCTGCAGCATTGTTTGCCCTTCAAGCTGCAGCAGTATGACAGAACTTTTTTGGCACTTGTTTAGTTCCTTCACTTGTTTGGCGGTTGGAATGCATTCCCAAACAGTGAAGGCTTCTACCACAGGGAAACTTTTGGGGGAAGCACTAAGTTGCCGAAAGACAGAACCACCAAGGTGGTGTTCACTTTGACCCCCATCCCTGGCCTGGATGAAACGGCGGGTGTCAACAACTCGCACATAGCTAAATGGCTCTTGATGTCGTCGGTTTCCATGGAGGACTCAATCCCTAAATGACTCCTCGACTCTCCTCAGAGACCGAGGAATGTGACACGAGACCCGGACCCCGCCAAAATACGAGGCTCTCAACACCGTGTCCCATTGAGCGATTGATTTGCACTCGATAAGGTCCCGGATCTGAGCTTTTTGGCGCTGAACCCGCTCCGAATGATATTTGTTTAATTATGACCAATAGTTTGGCATGGTGATGGTGCTCATCGGGGATAGAGAGGCCTTTAAATCGTTTTGGGAGGTTCCGACTCGTCGGTGCTCTCCCCCGTGGTGTGCCCCTCTTCCTAGTTCTGATTGTTACGAATCTGGAACCCATCGCACACAACAGCCAGAGTCCCGTAGCTCAGTTATTTCGTTAAGTATATGTGTTTCGTTAGACTCAATCCCCTGTATCTAATGGAATTAAGTTTACGTGCGCTACGAAGTTATTTTATAGATAGGATTTTTACATCACTAACAACACCGACGCCATTGCCCACGTGTGTTCGACCACGTACGTGGGCGGGATTTTCATCGCCTCAGCTCCGATCCACCCCTTGTCCGATCACGCACAGAGGGCGACTTTCCCACAACACCTCAGCCAATGGGCAAAGCGCGAGCGACTACGCCGCGTTCCCCCAATCGGAGGCACGTCGCCTGAAGGAGGAATGCCTCTCAGGGGGACGGGCCACGAGGATGCTCGCCACGCCCCCGGACGAATCACGAACGGCGACGGATCGCCTGAGACGGCCCGGCCAATCGGGAGGCCGCCACGAGTCGCCTGACAACCCACCTGTCCAATCGGAGGCGAGCGGGCCGAGAAAAGAAATCGCTCGGACCTGAAGGGAAAAAGAAAGAGGAGAGGATGGAGACTGGGGTGATTGTGGCGACGGCAGAGTGGTGGTCGACGAGGGTTCTGCGGGATCACGGCGATTGCGTCTGCGGTCCTTTGTGGTGGCTCACCGTGGTGGTGGTGACCGAACATGCGGCGGCCGAGCAGCCAGGGTCGAGGGCCGTGGACTCCGGGTCCGTGGGTTCGAGTCCCACCAGTGGGTTTGAAGTCGGTGTAACCGCACGAAGCGGGAAGGTCCAAAACAGGCTCTCACCTCCAGCTCACCTTCCCTCCGAGCTGGGGGTATCAATAAAGGCCGCGGCCATCATTTCTTTTGGGGGT
>CM068961.1:48784263-48795126 GCA_035128595.1 Eptatretus atami
GAGATGGGAGAACCTGCCAGAAGGACAAGTCTCTACAGCCCTTCAAAAATCTAGGCTTTATGGGAGAGTGGCCAGACCGAATCCACTCCTGAGAAAAAGGCACGTGAAAGCACGCCTGGAGTTTGCACAAAGGCAAGGGAAAGTCTCTCCCAGCATGAGGCAAAAGATTCTGTGGTCTGCTGAGATGAAAATTGAACTCTTTGGCCTGAATGCAAAGTGCAACATCTGGCAGAAACTGAGCACAGCTCATCACCCTTCGAACATCATCCCTACCGTGAAGCATGGTGGTGGCAGCATCATCCTATGGGGATGCTTTTCAGTGGCAGGGACTGGAAGACTTGTAAGAATAGAGAGAACAATGAATGGAGCCAAATACAGGCAAATCCTTAAGGAGAACCTGCTTCAGAGTGAAAATGGCCTTAGACTGCAGTGAAGATTTATGTTCCAACAGGACAATAACCCCAAGCATACAGCCAAAGCAACACTGGAATGGTTTCAGAACAAGAACATGAAAGTCCTTGAGTGACCCATCCAAAGCCCAGACTTTAATCCCATTGAGAATCTGTGGAAAGACTTGAAGATTGCTGTTCATCGACACTCCCTATCTACGTTGATGGAGCTTGAGCAAATCTGCAAGGAAGAATGGGAGAAAATCCCCAAATACAGATGTGCAAAGATGTGCAAATGGGACATTGGTGCAGACATACCCAAGAAGACTTGAAGCTTTAATCGCTGCCAACGGCACCTCCACCAAGTAATTGACACAAGACATTTCAGCTTTTCATTTTTAATTTATTTTGTTTTAAGTTTCTAAAAACATGTGTTTCACTTTGTCATTATGGGGAATTTGTGAAGATCAGTGACAAAAATTTATTTTTTAAATTCAGGCTGTAACACAACAAAATGTGAAAAAGTCAAGGGGTGTGAATACTTTCTGAAGACACTGTATATACACCGAGCTGTGCATCGATAACATTGTTGGGCCTTGGGCTGAAGTTACTCAGGTGTGCACGAATGGTGTTTGAGGAAGGAAGTCGACAACTTCTGCCATCACATGGAGAAGAGCTAACCAATGAAGATCTGAAGCGCAACTTGAGATAATGAGAAAAAAGCAACTCAAGATGATATTCAATTGTTTTTGTAAAATTATTTAAACTTTATATTCTGTCTAAAAAATAATGTCTTTTGGCTGACGATAATGTTTTTCTCTGGAACCTAACCCACCCCTATTTACATTAATTATTAGGGGGAAATTGATTCGCTTAGTCGCACTTTTCAAGAACATAACTACAACATTAAACGAGAAGGGCACTCGGTAGAGCGCATACCTCCGCCACGCAATGCCTGATCCACAAGAACATATCGGGCCCAATACATTTTTGAAATGTTCTATATATCGTTTTTGGCCCCATCTCTCAATGGTGAAGAATCACTGAAGATTAAATAATTCTCATATCTGGATCCAGATTCGGATTTTCACCAAAATCGAATCTATTCTTCCTTGTAACACACCCAACATGTCCAAGTTTTTCGTCCGAATCCGTCAACTTTCTGAGATATCGTGCTATATATCATTTTTGGCTCGATTTCTCAATGGTGAAGAATCTATTTCAAAATTTTAGTATCCGGATCTTCACCAAAATCGAATCAGTTCGTCCTTGTCACACACCCAACCTGTCCATAAAATTTCATCAAAATCCATCCAACTTTTTGAGATATCCTGCAAACAGAAAGGGGTGAAAACATAACCTCCTTCACCTTTGGTGGCAAAGGTAACAAGGACTGACTGCAGTGTTTTTCTCCACTGCCTATTGTCTCTGTAAAAATGCAATTATTCAATCCCGTCCTGCATGTGTGGAAGCTTGTCTTCGAGCCTTATATCACTGTAGAAAGAGAAAAAAGAAAGATTTTGTTCCTTTTTATTTAAGGAAAAAAAAAAACATTCCCACAAGTGCAGACAGGTGAAATGATGTAATACAGATCATGAGATAATTTCCACAAATGTCGACAAGTTTAAAAGAAAAGATATGTACAGGCCATGAAATCCACAAATGCAGATGGGTAAAAAGATGTGTACCTTATACAGGTCATGAAATCATTTAAACAGGTATAAATTGATATTTACAGTCATAAAATACACATTTTTGAAACGGTTCACATTAAAATCAGAATAAAGCGATACGGAAAGTATAAGTTTATCATAAGGACCCTGTCAGTTAAACTGCACACGGAGCGCACCGTACACACCATTATTTTTGGAAATGCCCACAGTTATCACAAGGTAATTCCAGTTACACCTGCGATGACACCAAGGACTGAAAAAAGACCGCAGCGTCATCCACTGGAAGCAGACTCTTCCGAATTTTCCTCTTCCTGGATACATATATAGCTGGTTTCGCCTCAGGAATTAAAAAGTTGGCTAAACAACATTCATCCTTGCATCTTAGTTAAATACTAAAACAAAATATAAAAGCACAATGTGTAAACCCTAACCCTTGAATGACGTGTAAAAAGTGGTGTCAATCTTGGGCACCCAACAAAGGCATGAAAAGGGGTTTCCTGGGCATCACAAATAGGGCACTTTTTGACGATATGTGGACACATTCGGTGTATTAAAACATTTGAGGGTAAAATGTGATGTGTCAACCAACACTGTACATCTCCGATACATTTAACGATGGGTATTTTGTACATGGTAAACCACTGGATTTCTGCATGTGGTTTAGCTTTGAGCAACCCTCTGCAGGTTTAAGAGACATGAGTGTCTTGATACACAATAAATACATGAAACTCTGTCACCAGAGGCAGGTCGTTGGTCTTTCTGTCTTCCACAGTCTCCTCTCTGGTTCCCCCCCCCCCCCCCCCCCCCCCACCCGCTCTGTCTGTGATCTGTCCCCCCCTATATTTTCTCAGGGGCTCAAGGTCTGCCAAAAAACCCTTTCTGGTAAAATAACAAAATCAAGAATCACTGCTCACCTTCATTCCTCTTTTTCCCACCTCATGGAACAAACTCCCACACACTCTTCAATCCCACTCCTCCCTCCAGGTCTTCAAAACAGCTGTTCACCACCATCTCATTATCTTCCCCCATCCAAAATCTTGACTTTTCTACCCCATTAATCCACCCCCAACCCACCACCTTCAAATTCCCTGTTTTCCTTCCTGAAAGTCCCTGTGGAGTACCATCTTTATCCTGTGTACCCCGTCCCATCCCTCTCCCTTCCACAGATATCCTATTGTCTTTGTTCCACACTATTTTCTTTTCTCCTGCTTCACTCTTTCAACACATCTGCTCTCTTCGGAAATCTATCCTCCTCCATCCGAACTCTGTGCCCTCCCCATTTTAGCCAGCTGTTTATCAATTGTCCCATCAAGATGGAAGTTTAAAATTTGGGGGTTGTTTCATATAAAGGTTAGAAAATGTTTTTTTATCCCCCGCCGCGTGGCGGAAGGGGATATTGTTGTCACCTGGTCGTCCGGCTGTCCGTCCAGGCGTCAACATTTATAGCTGTGAGTGCGATAACTCATAAACTGTTCGCCATATCGATTTGAAATTTGGGTCACACATGTACCACCTGAAAAGGAAGAACCCTATTGATTTTGGGTGTGGCCGGATCCAAGATGGCCGACTGGGGTGGCCATCTTGAAAAAATTGTTTTTTGTAATAAATGGAAAACCGCTTATCTGATTTCAATTATTTTGGTTACTACGTTCCTCACCCCTGGGGAACTTTTTTCGAGATGATGACCAAATGGTGTCTTGTTTCCAATTCACCTCCCTCATTATCTGGAATATGTATGACCTTTTTTCATTCAATGGTGGGGGATTCCCCATCTCTGATGGTATATTTTTCATTGTAAAAAATGTTGATGCTGGTCTAAATTTATTTCTTTATTTTATAGCAGAACATGGACTTGGTACTTTTTTGATCTACGACTAGTACTTCTACAATGACTCCAATTATTCCCAAAATCTCATGTTGTCTGAGTCGTTCACGGTCCAGCTGGATAAGCGTGACGTTCGATGGACGATGGCAGGAATTTCAAATTTGTTCAAGGTTCCGGCGATAACTCGCCAACTCTTTGCCAAAGACACCGTGGGATCTTTAAAGTGGAACCCAAACTCTCAGACCACCTCGTCGCTAATCTATCCCTTAATAACCTACACAATCGATATGATGTCCTTTTTTTTTCTGATTTCTAAATTATAAAGTTGGTAAATATATGATTAAAAGTCAAAATCTTCCTCTTCTTCAGATTAGCCATGGCGTCACATCTGCACTGTTACCGGGCGGGGTTGCATCACGGCACGATTTAACTCAAACGGCAAATAATTTAAGATTTTCCACAAATATGCCGAGTCGATGCATCCTTGGTGCTTGCTTGAATAGTAATACAAACCAAGATGGTGTCATGCTCCACCAATGGCCGAAAAACCCCACAAAAATTGGACGAGGTTTGTCCGAAATACCTGTGTGGATCGGGCCGACAAAATGTTCAGTTTTGTGTTTAGAACTTTTTACAGAGAACTGTTATGAAACAACAGTGACGGTTAGATCTTGTGGCTATCTGCGATAATTGAGAGAGGATGCCATACCCACAATTTAGTGGAAGACACAGTCATCGCTCAAAACTAACACCATCTCTACCCAGCTGCCGGCATATGGAAAGTATGAAACTGGATGATCCCATAATATGCAAGACACCTGGGCAGCCTGCGACGGTGGGACAAAGCATTCATCACCTATTTTGTCCACAGTGTCTGAGTGTGCCTGTACTGGGCGGTGTCGGCTGTCGAGCAATCACGTGTATGTCTGCTCGAGGAATATATAAACCAATTTATCAATTGATACAAAATCCCTCCCTTATAATCCGTGAATTGAACGGAAAATCAAAACCTACCGAGCTGTGGTGAACATACGATCAGCATTTTCTTGTTTATGAGCACTTCCGCCTTCTTCCTCTGAATAGTTTGTACAAGGCTTGAAACGATACGGCTCAATCATGCCCCCCTCCCCAAAAGCGGTTCCATTTATTTAAAAAAATTTCTCCAACCGTTCCTTAAAAATCCCACTCATAAGTTTCAACATTTCTTAGAGAAACTTCAGTTACTGATGGAATCGGTATCTGAATCGAGTTCCACATGAACTGTCTCTCTATGTAAGCCGCCATTCAGATCAATATGGCTTTCCAGATGCGACGACACTGGTGAAATAGAAAATCGACACACTAGCGCTTTTTTTCCGACACTTTGTGAATGCGAAAAAAAAAAAGAAAATTCAGATTCCCCCCCCCCCCCCTTCAAATTAGACTGTGATTGGTTCTCAATGGTTTTCAGGGAAGAAAAAAAATGATGCAAGGAAAAAAAATTGCGTTTGGATTTCTCTTTAACGTCCACCGACCAGTGCTGGAGGACTGGTCCCCCGGCTTAACGTCGTTCCGATGGACACCATTGATATGCGCACGATGACGTTGATGCATACCTGCATGTGAAGCCCTACGGATGACAGAGTTCCATGTCTGTCGAGATTTGATCCCAGGATAGACAGCTCAAAGGTAAATGTGCATAGGTCTCGGCTATTCCGCAAGCCCACTTGGTGACTTTTGATAATTCTGGAAACAGTTCTATGATTTGTTACCCTATTTTCCTTATTTATTTATTTATTTTTGCTCCCTGCTTTTTTCTGACCTGGATTGAACTCCAATTATAATCTGTACAGTTGTGGAGTTATTGTGCCGAGACATTTCAACTTGTTTTTGGGAATTTGAAATCTTGGATTGGCGCACCAGGTTGATCACTATTGGTGCATTGAAATTGACACACTCAATGTATTCATCCCCTCTCCCTCTCTCTCACTCTCTCCTCCCCCTTTCACCAGACATTTTGAGCAGATGAAAGAAGATTCTATTGTTTGTAACATTGGTCATTTTGATTGTGAACTCGATGTCAAGTGGCTCAATGAAAATGCGAAGGAGAAAGTGACTGTGAAACCCCAAGTAAGTTCAAAACCTGAAGACTTATTCAAGGAAAGCGGCTGACTTTCACTTGAAACTTTTTTTATGGAGTTGTTGACATTGCATGTAAAGGTTCATGAATGACCATTTGTAATTTGTCACTGCCTTTCTCTATGATCTCACCAGGTTGATCGGTACCTTCTGCCTAATGGACGACACATTATTCTGCTCGCTGAGGGTCGCCTTGTGAACCTTGGCTGTGGTGTGGGCCATCCAAGCTTTGTCATGAGCAACTCGTTTACTAACCAGGTCCTGGCTCAAATCGAACTGTGGACAAAACCACACTGCTACCCCTTGGATGTCCACTTCTTGCCAAAAAAGGTCAGACAATGTCATGGAGTACAATTGCTAGTGGGATTCGTTTATCTCTGCTGTGACTGTAAGCACAAAACAGTAGGGAGCAGAGACGTGAGATCTGTGGAAGGGAGGAGGATGGGGCAGGATACATTGGGGGGGGGGAGCACTTATTGGGCAAAAAAAAAAGATGGTGGCACTTATTGCTTCTGGCTTGTCATTGGTGAGTAAAGGAAAACTGATGAATCATACATTGCATTACAGCCTTGTCTTGTGCATAAATTGATGATGCAGTGTGCTAAAAAAAATGCTTCTTGATTGTCCAAGTGTGATTGGATGGTACAAGCTGAGAAAGACTATGGCTGCACAAAATGAGTAAAAGGGTTGACTTTGACACCGTTTTTGTAATTGTGATCTCCTGATCTCTTGATCACTTGGTCTTACTGAAACTCTATAATATATATTGTACCTCATGTAGTTCCGTATTGTTGGTTATTCAAAAATTAAAAAACCTAATGTGTTTTTTCTCATCAACCACTTCTCCATTACCCTCCTACTTTTCCTCTATAGCTGGATGAGGAGGTGGCAGCTGCTCATCTCAGTAAGCTGGGTGTGAAACTCACAAAGCTTACAGAAGACCAAGCTGCTTACCTCGGCATCTCAAGAAATGGACCTTTCAAAGCTGATTACTACCGTTATTGATCACCTCGTCTTCATTGAGCATCCTGCACCATTTCTCCTTGCATCACTATGTGATACTTTTGGAGTTCCAGGAGAGGACCGGTGCTTAAATTTTGCTGCGTGTTTTGAAAGTGACTAATTATTACTTTTGTGATCCCTTTCAACTTTGTTTTTGCCTTTTACCTGGCACTGTGCATTATTACACTGTCATGGGACTTGGTCATCTTGTTCTGTTTAACCCTCTTGTTTTTTTTTCACCACCATAATGTGAATCTTTCCAACAATTTATTTTGATTTGTTCCATGAAGTGGTGACAAGGCCAATGTCTAAAACGGAACAGATTGAGGCCAAATTGAAGTGTTGAGTTGATAAATATCACTCTTGTACATATTGTCTTTTGATGAGACAAAATCATTTACTATCTTGTTCTTGAATCTTCGAAATCCAAATGATACGTGATTCAGTCAATCTTAGACATGAAGCTTCTTCCTCCTCTTGTTTGTTTCGTACCTATTGTTACATTTTCACCTGAGCTGTACTGCTCATCTTTGGCAGGTTCATCATTTATGATGGAAAGTTGTCTTTTCCAACTGCTTGCAGGTGTTTTTTTTTAATCATTATTATTATTTTATTTTATTTATTTTCACTTGGTATTGAAGCTTTGCCATGTGTACAGGTGTCCTGTTCAAATACTTCACCAACCTCCTTTTTGAAAGGCACTGTGCAATCTTCAATGTACGCATGCAGATACCAGCATCAACAACACCGATTCACCGACTTTCCTGTGTCATACCAGGATGTTTATTTAAGAAAGCACAATTGCCCTTTTTAATTCCATCCATCCTCTTCCTTTCTTGATATTTATATTTGGTGTACTGTTGTTAATGTTTTTGGTATGGGTATGCATCATACAACCCACTTGGACAGTATCAGCAAACAATTTTCAAAAGTTTTTGTTGCTTTACACGCAGCTTTTTTTTGATGCTTGGTGGTCTTATCATTATTGTTACGACTACCCTTCTGCACATCACCCCCTTTTCGATTGGTTGGCTCTTATATTTGTATTGAAGAGCCGAACATGAGATGAAATTAGGATTTCAGAATAAGTTATTTCTGAGGTTTGGATGGGCTTTGATTGAAACAAACCGTACATTGATCAAACTTTTGGTTTTGTTTGTTTGTTCCCCCCCCCCCCCCCACCAGGTTCGATGGGAACGCGTTGTAAATTCCTTGATGATTTCAATTAAAACCTATTTGTTGTTTTGAATAAGTTGCCCATATGATAGTAAAAATTGTTTTGTTTCTTTCATAATTACTCACATCTATACTAATGAAAGGCAATGTGTGTGTGTGTGTGCGTCTTCTCCATAACTCCAAAACCATAAAACTGAGCAGCCTGAAAGTTTGCATGCACACACTAAGGAAGTGCAAGAGTGAATTGGTTGTTTAGGCCACCTGGCTCGTTGGGTCTTATGTCTGAAGCTGCCATGTTTATTTTTTTTTTTTTGCCTGCTCAACCATGCTGATTTGGTCCAGGCCACAACGATTTCTTAAACGATAGTTTTTTTTTCCACTTTCCTCACATTATCGAATGCCTGTTCATCATAGCTACGAATCGCTGGGTACATTGCAATGCTTATAAATGCCTGGAGACACCAGCGTTCTTGGCTTTATATCATTTTTGCACATGTGATCACATCAAATCTCTTAAACTAAGCAGAATTACAAAATTTAAGCTCCAGAATTGAACTTACAAGCAGTTCTGACTGAAAAAAAAATATTTATTTTGACGTCTCCAGAATCTGGGAGGTGTATGTTTAACATGATTCGGTGATTGCTAATCGCGTGCCAAGCGAGCTGTTTCTTATCAACCGTTTTATTGGCGTGCTAAAGCCTTTTGGCAAGTGCTCCACAATATTTGCACTGTCACTGAATACTGTACGTCGATCGACTTGAACAAAGGTCAGGGGTCACTCGCATGTGTTAGCCACATGTTGTTCTGTGGTGTAACAGTCGGTGGCTGGCTCGCTGAAAATGTGAAATTTTATTTTCCACAATGTTTCCCCTTTTTGTACAATCTTCCATGATGTGACCCATCACTTCGGCAAAAATAAAAACAAGAAGGGCATTCGGTAGAGCGCATACCTCCGCCACGTAATTCCTGCTCCACGAGAACATATCGGGCCCAATACATTTTTGAAATATGCTATGTATCATTTTTGGCCCGATCCCTCAATGGTGAAGAATTACTTTAAAAATTAGATCATTCTCGTGTCCAGATGGCGGCTTGTCGGTTCGTTCTTGTCACACACCCAACCCGTCCACAGAATTTCATCCGGATCCGTCCACAACTTTTTGAGATATCCTGTACACAGACAGACAAACAGAAAGAAAGGGGTGAAAACATAACCACCTTCACCTTCAGTGGCAGAGGTAATTAAACGTTTCATTTTTAAAACTTTCTTCAACCTTTTTGCTTGGCGAAGCCGCTTGGCACACATTTAATTTTCAATGGCGATACTGCGGTTCTATACCAGAGGAAGGAAGGCAAAATAAATTATTTGATCACAATGAGTTAAAAATGTTTTCAGTTATAAAATAATAAATCGCCATATCACGGCAGGAAAGCCAAGAGGTACGCATGTTTGCTCTGTGTAGCCTGTATTCGAATCCCGACCTAGCTACAAACTGTCATCCCAGTGTTTCACATGCAGGGTGATTCATCAATGTGTGTGCCCTCTCCGATAGATGATAAACTGGGCGTCACATCTGCAGGAATCCCTCACCCCTCTGTCTTTTCCTCCTCCCCTCTCTCACCCATATCCCACCTCTCTCTCTCCCTCCCAACCCTGCCTCTCTCCCACCCCTCCCTCTTTCCGACCCCGACTTCTCCTCTCTCTCCGACCCCTCCCTCTCCCCCTTTCCTCCTCTCTTGCTATCTCTTTCCCACCCCTCCCCTGCTCCCCAACCTTCTCTCTCTGTTGAGGTGAAACTAGCATGTATTGAATCGGATTCGGAGTGACCGGTGGGTTGCAAAGGTCGCTTTGTGTACAAGCATGCATGTAGGCAGACCTTTCCCAGGAAGATAGCATGGGTTTTAAATGCTCCTGCCCCAGGTCTCAAAGTGTCTGTGCGTGTGTGTACATGTATGTGCAAGTTGCTGTTGTTGCCTGCTATCTCCACATGTGAGTGGGTTTCATCAAGAGGTGAAACAGAGACCGACGAGGTCTCACAGTATCTGTGTGTGTGTCTACATGTGTGTGTGTCTGTCTACATATGTGGGTTTCAGAATGTGGAATGGAGTCCTCCCAGGGTGTGCTCAAAGTATCCACGTTCATTTCAGTAAGGGGTCACGATTCATGGACCAAGCTGTGAAGTGTTTTTTTGTTGTCAAAGTTTTGTGCCGAGGGCTCTGTTCAGGATCGTCACTGAGCCCCAGACATCTTCCAACTGCAGTTTATTCGTCGTAATATTCCCAGGGATGGTTTTTAAGATCTCTGAGGTTCTTCGTCATCATTCCTGTCGCTCCAACTATCACTGGAACAACTTTAGCATTCTTCAGTTTCCAGGATCTTTTCACTTCATTCTTGACATCTTGGTCATTTTCTTGATTTCTGCATCGTTTAGTGCAAAATCATTGGTATTAACACCTCAATTAACAATGCCTTCTTCTCTTTTTTTTGTACCTAAGTATGATATCTGGTTGCAGTCCTTTGTTTTCGATGTTCACACGCGACAGGATCATTTGGTCGTACGTGAGTGGTACTTCCATGTTTTCAGTGATTGCTTTTGGTTCATGTTTTGGAACTGGGACATCAAAGTTTTTGCAGATGTGCCAGCTTATTGCATTATACACTCTGTTGTGTGTGTGTGT
>CM068961.1:48814938-48830817 GCA_035128595.1 Eptatretus atami
TATTTTGTTAAAAAATTTTGTATACCTTGTCGAGACTCGTTGAGAGCTAAAGTCCCTGTCACACCTTCCGATTTAGCCAGCGTATGCCGACGTATGAAAAATTTGTCTAAAACGCTGGCACACGTCGAATACGTATGGTAAGTTTTGTATACGTTAGAGCACGCTGGCATATCGTACGTAAGTAACGCGAGCTGTTAGCAAATTTCCATGCTTGAAATTTTTTGACGTATGACTCCACACGTTCCGCATACGCTGGCATAAGTTGTAGGCACGTTACGCGATCGTTGACACACGTCGACACACGTTACTTGTAAGTTATTCATAAGTCGAAACACGTCGAGGTAATGTTTAGCGTCAGTGTTAAAGACTCCAGTTTTTATAATTTTTTTTTTCTTCGCATGACGGTGATGTTGACACTTCGATTTTAGTGCGGTTATAATATAATATAATTAATAGGCTGCCGCTCAACGATTTAAATCATAACCGCACTAGAAATCGAAGTGTCAACATCACCGTCATGCCGAAGAAAAAAAAAAAACAACAAAAAAAAAAACATGGAGTCTGAAACACTGACTGGTTCCTCCTGTGAAGCCCATTTTTATATACCAATTCCCCTAAACGCTGCCAATACGCCATTATACGGTAGCTGTAATTAGAAACACGTTCAGTAAGTTCTGTGGTTGTCCAAGACGTCAATCAAATACGTCTACATACGTCAATGTGCGTTGAGATACGTTACACATAGGTTCAAAGCACGTTACTCATAGGTTAAAAATTAAGTTTCGGTATGCTAAACATTACCTCGACGTGTTTCGACTTAGAGTAACTTACAAGTAACGTGTGTCGACGTTGTCAACGATCGCGTAACATGCCTACAACTTATGCCAGCGTATGCGGAACGTGTGCGTCATAGCTGGATACGTCGACAAATTTTCAACATGCTGAAAATTTGTTGACTACTCGGCGTACTACGGCGTATGCCAGCGTGCTTCAGCGTGCTCTTAACGTATACAAAACTTACCCATAACGTATTCGACGTGGCAGTGTATTCGCAATTTTTCATACGTCGGCATATGCTGGCTAAAACGTCAAGTGTGACAGCGGCTTGACACTTCGATGTCTAGTGCAGTTATGATTTGAATCGTCGAGCCGCAGCCTATTAATAGCCTACGCCACGTGATCGTCGGGTATGTGTGCGCGCTATGCATAAGTTAGACTATGTTGGCATAGGTGTGGAACGCCGACAACACGCTAAGATTTGTTGGTATAGTTATCTATATGTTATCGAAACGTTCTGTGTACGTTACTAATACGTTATGCATACGTCCAACTCGTTATGAATATGCCCAAAACTGGAAAAAACATCAATACTTCAGCGTACGCCAGCGTTTTACATACATTTTGATACATTGCCATACGCTGGCTAAAACGTCAAGTGTGGACAGGGCCTAACACAACAACGCACACCAAGGGGGCATGAGACAAGAGGGTGGGAGTGGGAGACAAAACATGGGGAACAGAGACATTAGGAGATCCTCAGCTTCCAGGATGTTTCACTTCATGCTTGAGGTCTTGGTATTTGATCATTTTCTTGATTTCTGCACGTTTAGTCCAAAATCACTGGTATTAACACCTCAATTAGCAATGCCTTCTCTTTTTTTTTGTACCTCAGTATGATATCTTGTCACAATGCTTGTTTTCAATGTTCATGCTCGATGGAATCATAAGGTCATACATGAGTGGTACTTCAATATTTTCAGTGATGCTTTTGGTTCATTTACCCACAAATTTTCTGGAACTGAGATATCAAAGTTTTGCAGATTGCCAGCAGATTACTTTACAAACTCTGTTGTGTGTTGTGTACAGCTGTTCTGATGGTTTTTTTGTGTTCGTCATTAAGCATCACATATCATTGTCTTGTAACCCCACCTCCATCCCTCACCTGTCTTTTTTTTTGGCTCCGCTCCCTAACCCTTCTCTCTCACTCTGTCCCTCCTCCCTCCCCTTCTTATAAAATGCAGCACTCTCCTCCACACCTCTGTCCTCTGCGCTGGTGTGTGTATGTGTCTCTCACACACACACACACACCCTTCCTCCCACAGTGAATAGCAACGTTTGGTGAGGTTTGCTCTCCACACCTCCCCCTCTTCATCCTATCTGCTCCCTCCCCCTCACCCTACACCTGCCTCCTCTCTCTCTCTCGCCCTCTTCTCCCCCCCCCCTTATTGTCCCCGTCATTGAAGCGACGAGTTGTATTCGCTCGTATTTAATATAACTTAAAAGGCTGGATATTTATCAAATGATAAATGTGAACTAGAGAGTTCATAGAACCAATACCCTGCATGGTGTTCAGGTATATACAGAGGCCTTGCTGTTTGTGGGGTTACATTCCTGAAAATCCCCATGACCCCACATTCGCAAACTTAGGTAATGGGGAAAATAGGGTTAGGGATTTCAACTTTAAAATTTGCACAAACTGTACTCTTAATTAGCATGTTTGTGCATTGTTTTGTGCTGTTTATTTAATAAATAGAAGATTATTAAGAACATAAAATATCGTTTATTTTCTTGAGTTATTAAGATCATGAAACTTACCTTTAATAATAATGATGATAAACTTGATCCAATAATACGATGGCGATTGTGATGATCTCAACAATAAAGACGAGTTGATGGAGTTGTGATGATGCAGATGATTGTGATGATCGTGATGATTGTGTTGGAGGTTGAGGGTTTATTGTGTTGATGGCTCGTGTAATTAGGTGAATAAATGTGGGAAATAGTTCGCCAACCTGTGATTATTCGAGCACATTGACCACAATCCGCAAACCTTGCCTCAATAAATTCATCACGATAAACTGAATCCACGAAGGGAAACCCACGAGCGGCAAGCCCTCCTTTACTTCAATTGTAATAAAATATGATTTTAATGATCATTCAAAACAATCCGGAAGTTTAGTGCTAGTGAAGCAGTTTTATACACCAACCACCTTATACACTGTAATAAGATGACGTCGAGTCATCATTTAGGAGATGGAGCCTTTATTGATCGGTCGGTAGCCATATTGGGTGGTCTCTTCTTCACCCCGAAACACAGCCTCACCCTCTCATGCTATATACTATATACTACTCTATGCATGGTTCTTGGAGTATTATGAAGACAATTTGTATTCTACATTCTTCAAGAACAGTATATAATTCAATTTAAATAAAGACTAAAGAGTTTAAAGGCGTACAAATATAATATTATGGTTTTACCGCCATTTTACCCAGTTTATATTGCACCATCCTCTCGAACACATACATTAGTTCTTCGTGCTGTTGTTCGTGTCATTTATAACGTCCTTAAAACAGTAAGTTTCTGTTTGGATGATTTTCAATTTTGTTTGACCGTCAGGCACACAGAGTAAAAAAAACATCTCCCTCCTCTCTGTGCATGTGTGATTGGAAGAATTCTGAGCCAAGGGACGGTAAAACAGCAGGCTTGCTTTCTATTCATGTTCCGATTCGTGGACAAAAATATAACATTCATTACTTCGCAAACTTGTTGCGAAGGTTAGTTTTTGATCGCTGTGTATTTCTTCTTTATTTGTGAATATGTGTGTTTGTTTGTTTGTTTGTTTTATTCGCATAACTCTAAAAGTATTGAACTGAATCGCAGCAAATTTGGTGGGATGATTGGTTATTATCCGAGGACATTTGATTCGATTTTGGGAGCGATCGGTCAAAGGTCAAGGTCAAGGTCATGAAAGGTCAAATCGTCTTTTTACCATAGCGCGGTCAATTTGTATCCAATTTGCATGCAACTAATGCCAAAATGTTCAGAATTCAATGCCCATCTTGTGATATGTGACATGACACAATGACGTAAATACCCTTATTAGGCGTTGGGAGTCAAGTGTCAGGGGGGGTCACGACATTACAAAATGTGCGGTTTTGGTCATAAACACGGTCAATTCTTATCCGATTTGCATGAAACCAACACCAAAGTGTTGACTTTCTGTTCCCCACACTCTAATACCAATTACAAATTAAGAGTACAAAGTCAAGTTGAGGTCATGAAAAGGTCAAAATCGTCATTTTGCCATAGTGCGGTCGATTTTTATCCAATTCGCATGCAACCAATGCCAAAATGTTGTGTTCAATGCCCAATCTTGTGATATACGATATGACACAGGAAATTTAATGTTTTTAAGCCATCATAACACATATGAGATGCAGATGTGTATGGGATTAAATACCCTCACAATCAACGGTTTCTGGGGCGGGGGGGGGGGGGGCAAAATGTAGCGTTGGCGAAGGTATGCGCTCTACTGAGTGCCCGTTCTAGTTTTAAATAAGTTGTTCCTTGATCACAAACTGATAAGACAGATGGACCATCGGACATGAACCAATTCCTTATCCGTGCTTTTCGCTTTGCATGCGCGGGTAAAAATGTGAATAACGTGCTGGTGGGTGTTTTTAGTCTCGCCATGAAGGGTTGCGAGACTATGCAACACCCGTGTGTGTGTCTGTTTGTGTGTGCCTCTGTGTGTGGGCCTGTGTTGTGTGTGTGTATGCCTGTTGTTGTCTGTGTGTGTGTGTGTGTGTGTGTGTGCCTCTGTGTGTGTGTTGTACTGTTGTGTGTGTGTGCCACTGTGTGCCTGTTTGTGGTGTACCTGTGTGTGTACCTGTGTGTGGTGTGTGTGTGCCTGTTTGTGTGTGCCACTGTGTGTGTGCTCTGTGCGTGGCTCTGTGTGTGTGTGTGTGTGTGTGTCCACTGTGTGTTTGTGTCTGTGGGCTCTGTGTGTGCCTCGTGTGTGTCTGCCTCTGTGTGTGTGCCACTGTGTGTGTGTGTGTGTGTGTGTGTGCCTCTGTGTGTGCCTTTGTGTTTGTTGTGTGTATACCTGTGTGTGTACCTGTGTGTGCCTTTGTGTGTGTTGTACCTGTGTGTGTGTGTGTGCGCGTGCATGTCCACATCTATATTTTTGTTTAATTTTGTTTTTCTCTGCATTTACTTGTCTGATTGATACAAAACTTTAAACATAGGCCGGACTACTCCCCATGAAGATATTTTTGACTTCATAGATCTTATGGTATGGCAGCCATATTTGATTAAATAAAAAATTTGGACATCTTCTCCGAAACCATTCAAGAAAAAATTCAAAACTTGTCATATGTCATCAACTCCCTATGGAGTATATATGGTGATAACGATGACATCATTGATGGTGGATTCCAGCCATAATTTGGTTAACTCCAAATTATTGTCAAACAAATCTGAAACTTTCTATATCCGATCTACGATCTGATGCGAGTGAAGAATTAAATGTATGATGTAATCGACACGTGTCTGGTGCCATATTGGATTGAAAATAAAAAACAAACAATATTCTTCTCCAGAACCGCTTCACAGATCGATGCAAACCGTCCAAACAGATTGACTCGCCATTGGGAATATAGTTTGAATTTTTTTCCAATTCATCTTCATTGACGCAATTTAGCCTTAAATATGCACATAAGTGGCTGCTAAATACCCTAATAATTGATCAATAATGCTATGGATAATGGCAATGTACAGTTAAGGCCAAAATTATTCATACCGGATGAAAAATCTGAGAGTTTTGCATTTATCTCATACCTACAAGCTGGAGTGGTGGACTTTCACTTCACCCAAGGACATTTAGTTGCATGTACAAATCCACATATTTGGCTCGACATTATCAGCATAACAATAGAAATGTTAAGATTTCCGTTTTTATGCCTGTCCAAAATTATTCATACCATACCAAGTCTCAGAATTGAGGCCAATGTTTGGATAATGCACATGCTTTTGATATTCCTAAGATTTTTATAATATTATGCAATTATTCCAAGATTCCAAAATTATTCCAAATTATTCCCATACAATCTGAATGCATTAACAATGTGGTCTATTGAATGTACAGTGAGGAATGTTGAACAACACTCTGCTTTTAGACTATAAATTAAGGGAGCTGATGCAATCATTCTCAGGTCATTGTCAGCATGGCGAAGAAGAAAGAAGTCAGGGAGGACCTTCGGTTGTGCATTGTGAATGCTCACAAGAGGGAAGGCTACAAAGCTATTTCGAAGCAGTTCCGAGTGCCATTGCCACAAACAAAAGGCATAATTAGGAAGTACAAGGAGTCTCCACACTGTAAAAAACATTGAAGGAGTGGGTCGGAAGCCAAAGGTGTCACCTCGTCTGGCAAGAAAAGTATGGCGAGAAGCCAACAACAATCCACGATCACTATTAAGACTCTCCTGAACAACCTTGGCGAGTCTGGACCAAGATATTAAGGCAGACACTCCAGCGGCGTTGCACAAGGGGGTCTCCATGGACGCCGACCAAGAAAGACTCCACTCCTCCATCCCAGGCAACAAGAAAGGCTCATCTAGTCTTTGCAAAAGCTCACCTGGACAAAGATCCAATCTTTTGGTCCTAGTTCTGTGGTCGGATGAGACGAATGGAGCTTTTTGGGCACAGAGATGTGTTTCGTTTGGCGAAAGAAAGGTGAAGCATAACACCCTAGAAACACAGTCCCGACCGTCAAGCATGGAGCAGGAGCATAAATGCTTTGGGGAGTTTCTCAGCCAGTGGGCCTGGCAATATCGTCAAGTGGATGGCATCATGAAAAAGGAGCAGTACATCAAGATCCTTGAGGAAAACATCAAACAGTCCGCAGGAAACTTCACCTCGGGAGCATTGGCCGTATCAGCAGGACAACGATCCAAAACACACGCCAGTCAGTCAAAAATGGTTCGGGATAATGAGTAGACGTTCTAGAGTGGCCAAGCAAAGTCCGGACCTCAACCCAATCGAGAATCTGTGGAGGGACTCAAGACCGGAGTCATGGCAAGGAAGCCTTCCAACCTCAAAGACCTGGAGACCTTCGCGAAGGAGGAGTGGGCCAAAATCCTGTGGAGACATGCAAAAACCTTGTGAGCAAGTAATAACCGTTTGGAGGCTGTAATCAAAAACAGAGGCTTTTCCATTGATTACTGAATGTTGACTTTGAACTGATCTAAGCAAGGGTATGAATAATCTGGAACATGACTTTTTTTTTTGTAAATCTATCAATAATACCCCCGAAACAATGTATTTCTTGAAATGCCTCTTGCAGTGATTTTCAGGTGTTTGTCACATTCTTAGTAACTGAGCCAGAAGAAACTCATTCCTCAATAAACACGATTCAAAATACTCAAATTTGGTAAGGGTATGAATAAAATTTTGGGCTTAACTGCATGTGACATAATCGGTGCATGGATGAATACCGGTATATGGGCCATATGGCAATGGACCATAATAGTCGCGTGTTCAGTTACGATGTATTTGTTCAGAATGAATGCGGATGAGACTAGTTGCGCTCTTACACAGTGTCATTTAGTTTTTCATGTGATTGATATGTACTCATTACATATACAGTTTAAAACAGAAATTTCAAGGAAGCTCAATAATGTGCAAAGACGCAGTGAATGTGTGCCAACAGACAAAGTTGTTGGAATGCCGAGTCGATAAATGCTGCAAGCACGAAATAATCTTTGTCTAAAGCAACGTTGCACACTTTTACTCGACCTTTTGAGACACCTTGTGGTTATTCAGTTGTGGTTAGATATAAAGATTCTATTTATTTGTAGTTTGGGGACAATATGTTGTTTATATTGGGAGAGCAAGGAGTGAGTAGGTGTACTGATAAAATTAAAAGTAATCCATAATATGTTGATAGACCCTAAACATACTCTAAAATGCACAATGCTGATTATTGTGCTGCTTGAACTATTATTAATACTGGTAGTGACTTCTATAACAATAAAGTTTTTTGATTTAATCTTTTAAAAAGTTATTTGTCTCAACTTGTATGTCTTCGAGTGTTTCTGGTCCATTGATCTTACAACCAATAGCCGAGTTGGAACTTGCTTCGTTGTGAACTAATGCATTTTCCATTATCTCACAGTGCATGTCTATCGCAAACAATGACCCACCACTTCAACCAAGTGCCATGCCTGGTCGCTTCCATAATTTCCAACAGCGTCAACCCATGCCAGCTGACAGAACTCACCGATTATCCCAGCAAAATGACGACAGCTGAAATCTTCTTCGTTCTTGCTGCACCCTGCAAGTGTAGAGTCACCTGCTGGAAGGCTCGTACTTTTTTCCTTTGATGTCGTGGACAAAAACATGGGTTTGTTTCCTGCTTTCCTTTATATCTCTACTTGAGTGTCCTTACCTCCGCCAACGAAGGTGAAGGAGGTTATGTTTCATCCCTCTTGTTTGTTTGTTCATGTTTTGTCTGTCTGTTTGAGTGCAGGATATCTCAAGCATTGTGGATCGGATTCGAGTAATAAACTTGGTGGACGCTTGGGTGTGTGATCACGACGCATTGTTCGATTTTGGTGAAGATTCCAGTCCGGATCTGGAACGAGAATTATTTAAATGTTAAGTTGATTCTTCACCGTTGTGAGAGATGGCCAAAAAATACCAGAGAAATGGCAGAATATAGACACCTTAATTTTATTCATTTTCATCTGTATGAAGCAAGTTTACTTCAAGTGGATTTGTACTAAACATTCAACTATTTATTTGCACAAAAAGTTCTGGCGTCGTTGTATGCATAAATAATTAACTATGCCTCGAACCAGGGAGAAACTACCTTTGCGATTTCAAAGAGGACGAATTGTTGGCCAATCGGAAGGTGGAGTCAGCCAGCGTCAGATAGTCTCAGAACCTTGCATTCCGTTTCTTAGTCAATCGGGGTGATTGGCAATTCACCAGCGAAGGCCAAGGAATCCACAGCTTTCCGTTCTGGTCAATCTGGCCCTCAGAAAGGTTCCTTCGAGCTGTCAACAGGTCCATTAAGAAAACCTCCCGTTTGCAAGAGCAGCAGATGTTTGCAGAGAGGGGTCCAAGTTAGCTCAAGAACTCCGTGCAGGTAACCTTCATCACTGGGCCTATGCAAATGGACAGCAGCTAGAGAAAAACCTCTTGCTTAGACCACCAACATTCACAAGAGAAAAGAAGTGGGCTGACAATATGCCAAAAGACCTTGGAGTTCTAGAAAACTAGTCATTTTTCAGCATTGAGTCCCAATTTGGCTCAATTTCTGAAGTGGGACGTGTGTGGGCTGGAGATTCCCGTTCAAGAGTTTTCTTGAACCGATTGCAGCCAATGTCAAAACATGGTGGTTTTTCAGTGATGGTGGGGAGCAATATGGTTCTTTGTCATCCGAGCTTGTGGAGTGTGTTGGCAACATCAACTCTACGATGCTACATTTCTATCCTGAGGATGGACCTTCTCCCCGTCTTCTCCACTGGTCAGATTGTCCAATAAACAACACTCTGTTCATAGAAGATGGAGCTCCCATCCACACTGCAAAAAAGACCAAAGAATGGCAGGACAGAAATGGATCAAGCGGACCTTCCATGGCCAAGTCATTTCCCGACATAATCCCATTGAAACACCTCTGGGCCATGATGATCGAAGCTGTGTGGACAAAATCCGGAGAGACCAACATCTGGCAGGAATTGCTAAACCTTTTAAGACTAAGCTGAAGCGCTGGACAGGAAATCCCAACAAGAGAATAATTCTCGGAACTTCGTTTAGTTCGATGCCTGAACAGTAAAGCATTAGATCTGCAAATGGCAATCTACAAATACTAGTGTATGTATTAAAATGGACAAATTACATCAAATGTTTAAATAAATTAACATTCTTTTTATAATCATGGTGTCTATTATACTTCTGTCCACCGTTTCTGTATAGCATAGATTTGCAAAAATGTATTAGACCCCAATATTTTTGTGGATCAGCATACATGGCGGAGATTGCGCTCTACCGATGTGCCCTTCTAGTTTGGTCTTCCTGTTCATCACACGCTTTACATTTTATTTTCCTTTCTCAATCCTCATTTTTCCCTTGTCTGATGATGCATATTTTATTTCCAGTAATTGTTAACTAATGTCAGCCATACTAACTTCCTTTCCTTCATTACCCATTATAATGGGAGAGGAAGGGGCTTGGAAGAAAAAGAAAGATATCAGAGTTAACCCAAACTTTCACCCTTACTATGTATATATCTCCGAATAATGTTATTTTTAGAAAATGTCAGAATTTTGTGTAGTTTTATGCATCCTGACTGATCCCACAACCAGATTCAAACGAACTGAGTGTCGCAAAGAAGTGTTTAGCTGCTTGGTGAATTTTTGGGGGACACCAAGTTAAGGCATCATACAGAAGAATTTGACCACACTCACCTAGTGTGCGAAGAGGACAACCATTTCTATAAGAGTGATTCTCAGCAATGTGTTCACACCTTCTGTAAACAGCAGTCTGCGCATTGGAAACTCTGCATGGGTGAAGTAACTGGTATTGACGATGGTGGTGTTGCTTTGGGCTCAGCAACTCGTTTGGATTTCACAGCATAAGAAACAAACTAGAATGGGATCTTTGCGGTGAGGGATCCTGACCATCACTCCTGGAGATCAATCGGCTATCTTCTGTTGCCACGGGCTGTTCCGAACAGGAAATCTTCATCAACAACAAGAAAACACAAACAAAAAAAAAAAAAAAAAAAAAAAAAAAAAAAAAAAAAAAACAAGTAGATGGTACTAAGCAGTTAAAATTGTGAAATTCCTTTTGGCAGAATTTATCTGGATGTCCTTATAAAACAGGCAAACGTATAGATTTATTTTAAGCGTAGCATCTTGCTCTGCCGAATGCTATCACATGAAAGGCCTAACATGACTTCTGATCACAGCAGTTAGCACATTTTTTTTAATGTTCATTTTTTTTATTATCAGTTTTGATAAAAGACAACTTTTCCTCTGAAACAAAACAACAACCAAACTATTCTTGGGGATCAGGGCTTTTGTTCTCGACAATCTACCAAAGTTAAACAACATGTTATCGCGAACCATCGACTTATCCTTGAAACACATGCTTCTTTCAGGTTTTTTCTCCGAAAGTGAACAGGGGACATTAAGTTTCCTTCAGTAACGCTGGTACGCAGCAAGACTACAACAGAGCCTGGCTACGGGAAGGCCAGTGTTATGCAGTCTTGCATTGAGGTGACGCTCTCTTCCCAAATCTCGTCCGATGCTTTGAATTTAATCTGGTGCTAATCGACATGCCATGGAAAGCAACGCACAAGGCGAGATCGAAACGGACATCTATGGCTTTCAACTCTTTGGCTGCCAGTAAGGTTTATGATTCTAGACAATGCATCCAGAGACATACTGCAAAGTTGTTCCAACTATGAACTTTAAAGATTCACATTTTACAGTGTAATTTCACATTGCTGTTTGTATTTTAAAATACTTCATAGAAAAGCTCAAATTAAGTTAAGTTACTTTGTAATGGAAGCTGAATTATAAATCACAAGCATCAAATCTATCCATAGTAAAATATGTCAAGTGTGTGTCCCATCACGCAGTCCGTCCATCTCCTCCATAACGCAAACCATGAAACGAGTGTGCCCAACTTTGATTGCACACTAAAAGAACTCGAAGTGGTGCATGAATGAACATTGCGGTGTTCGGTTAATTTAAACACCCTTTTAAAGATAATTTGTGGGTACTCAAATGAAAATCAAAAATAAGCCCTTACCAAGATAGGCGGCCATGCCAGTTTGGTCATCCCTCTGCAACTCGCAATCTTGAAGCCACCATTTTTTTTTGGCCTACTCAACAATGCCTTGACTGGAAAGGCTGCATGATTTTTTCACCGATAAAGGTTTTTTTTTTTCACTTTCTTCACTTATATCATCGAATGACTCATTATCATACCTATGCAATCGCTGGATACATCCAACAATGCTTAAAACGCCCGGAGGACGCCAGCAGTCATGTATTATTTAATTTCTGCACATGTCAATCGACCTCGAGCATCTTAAAAACTAAGCCCAATTTCAATATTTAAGCCAGAATTGAACATAGGCAGCATTCTGACTGCTAAAAAAAAAGTGTTAATTTGTCCAATTCGGAACATAGTTTCGCATTCTTGGCATCTCCGAGAGGTGTTTCATGACGTGCCATGGTATCAGATCCTGTATTTCTGACCCACGGGCAACTCGTCTAATCGGCTTGCCAACGAGCCATTATCAATGTTTCGTTGTAGTGCATTAACAGCCACTCGGTGAGTGCTCTATCAATATTCGGCAGTCACTCAAATACTGTATAATGATACAACTCGAACCAAAGTTCAGGCCAACTTGCCTGTGTTTGGCCCTGCGTTTGGTCTGTGGTGCATCAGATGGGCGAGCTCGCTGAAAATGTGCAGTTTTATTTCACATCACTTTCACTTTGTGTACGATCTCCTTTCATTTATACGAACCTATCACTTCATAGACAGATACATATACAAAAAATTTAACGTTTCGTTATTAAAAGTTATTTCAACCGTGTCATTGAGTGCTTGCTTCGAGCGCTCTTCAAGCTTCGAACTCTACAACCTTCCATTGACACACAGCTGGCGGTTGTCCTGGGATCATCTCTGGTGTTAAGAAGCAAAATAAATTTAAGATCTCATTACCAATTAGTAAATAATGTTTTAGTTAACAAAACATGGATCGCCACATCATGAGCAGGTAGCCGAGAGGTATATGCACACACGCTCTAGGCTGTGTAGCCTGTGTTCGAATTCCTGTAACCAGCACAAACGTCATCCGGTGTTTCAACAGGCAGGTGTGAATTCATAAATTGCCTGTTGCGTCCTAACTTGGTATGGACGTTAAACTGGGCGTCACATCTGCTGGAATCCCTCCCCCCTTCTCTCCCTTCTCCCCTCTCCTCATCCCGCCTCCTCTCTCTCTCTCTCCCTCTCCGTCTCCCATCCCTCTCCTATCTCACGCTACCCTACACTCTCCCTCTCTCCGTCTTCTCCCTCTCTGCCTCTCTCACCCTATCCACCCCTACTCCCACCCCTCTCCCTCACTCCCACCGCTCCTCCCTCCAATGCCCACCCTTCTCCTCCTCCCACCCTTCTCCCTCTCTCTCTCTCTCCCCAGGAACAGCCCTCCCTCGTGGTTCCCCATGAAGGACAATATGAAGTCTTGCTGAGTCTTACAATATATCCCTTTTAAAATCTCTCCCTGTAAAACATGGGTATATTATAAGATGTCCAATAAAATTGCACAATAAGACAAGTCCAAGTTGAAATTAAAGATGTTTTGCAGAACTTCTTCATAATCTTTATACTTTGCTAAGTCAACATGAAACTAGATTTGCTGTAGCAATTTATTCAGTGCAGATTCAACCAGTTAAGCATGTGATGCTTTTCAAGGTCTCAATTCTGCAATTTGTTTGCATCTGATCACAGCAATTATGTCATTGCATGTTTGCAGATGACCGTGGTGTATTTGGAGAGCGATTTGGAGAGGAACGGAGTATGTTCTGAAACGAAACGGGTATCATCTTTCAGGGAACCCAGACGCCAAAATTAGAGCCGACCTTGGTGTTGGCCAGGTTAGTTGAAAAAGGATTAACAATGTTATAACTTATTCCTAAAATCCTTTATATGGAGGTGAGACCAACGCTGGAGGAATGCTGCATGCTCTGCTGTGTCCCAACCACAACACTTCTCCATGATCCTCGATCACTCAGCCATCTCTCTCACTCTCCATCCACCCTAACCTTTGTGATCGTCCCTTTTTCACACAATCTCCCATCTCCAATCGTGGTGTGCTTTCTTTTTCTCTTAGCCTCACTCTTTCACCAACATCTGCTCTCTTCAAAGCAATCTTCCTCAATCTCACCAGGTGTCCTTCCACCTTCAGCAGGCTTAATCAATCCTCCGTTCAAGCTCATCTGCATATACCTTATCTCTCCCTCAGTTCTCCTTACTCCTCCTAGCTGCATACTTTTTCTCTCACAACCTCCGACTGATTGTTTTCGCAGATGTGCAGCTTTCTGTTTTGTCTCTCTACCAGTGTCACCATCTCCAGACCATACAAGGTAGCTGGTGTACACAAGACACCAAAAACGTTCCTTTCAATTTCCTTTGTTATTTCTTATCTTCCATTAAAACACCCCCCCCTTACTTCCTTCAATTTCATTCACACCCACTTGTAGCCTCCTCCAAGCTTGGTCAAACGACCATCACCAGTACCATTCCACCTAGGTACACAAATCTATTCCCTGTTTTATCTTCTTCCCTCTTAACCTAAATGCTCAATTTCTTTTTTTTCTGCTGTTTGACCAACATTACTCCATCTTCATCCAAGCTCATATTCCAGTCCCTGCTTCTCTAAACTCCTTCCATTCCTCCAGCGCTTTCTTGCATTTTCCTGTCCTCTCCGCATACTATTGCCAATCATCTGCATCAGAATATCTTCCTGAGATATCTTTCATACTGACCTTCCCTGCTGACCAGTTTCCATCAGCATTAATGAACTGAAAATGGGCTGAGTTTGCACTTCCCCACCATCAAACCAATGTTAATGCAGAACTCTTACGACATTTGGATCCAACAAAAACTCTTCTCTTCAAAAAAGCACTTGTATGCAGAGTCAACGATTTGTGGAAGAACAAGAACACCCAAAACGGAATCAAGACACAACAGAATAAAGGAACAACAGAATAGAAGATCTCAACAGCAAGGCCAAGGCCAAAATATAGATGGAGACGGACAAAGAATGCGGGTTTGTTTTAAGGGATGAGGAGTAGGGGAGAACGCAGGGGTGGATAAGATGGATACAGAAGCAAACTCAAGCGCAAAAAAACTAAAATTTTTTGGGGAGAGGATGGTGGTGAGAGGGATGGTGGGAGTGGGTTTATCACGGGTAGAAAAGATCAAGTTTTGGATAAAGTGATTATGTAGATGGTGATGACCAACTGTCTTGAAGAGATAGAGGATAGATGAAGATTGACAAGAGAGTGTGGAAATTGGTTCCACATATTTGGGGAAAAAAGAGAACGCTTTGTTTTCAATGTTCATGCTCGATGGAATCATAAGGTCATACATGAGTGGTACTTCAATATTTTCAGTGATTGCTTTTGGTTCATTTACCCACAAATTTTCTGGAACTGAGATATCAAAGTTTTGCAGATGTGCCAGCAGATTACTTTACAAACTCTGTTGTGTTGTTGTGTACAGCTGTTCTGATGGGTTTTTTTGTGTTCGGTCATTAAGCATCACATATCATTGTCTTTGCTAACCCCACCTCCATCCCTCACCTGTCTTTTTTTTTGGCTCCGCTCCCTAACCCTTCTCTCTCACTCTGTCCCCTCCTCCCTCCCCCTTCTTATAAAATGCAGCACTCTCCCACACCTCTGTCTCTGCCTTGTGTGTGTATGTGTCTCTACACACACCACACACAACACTTCGTTCCCTCGCAAGTGAATAGCAACGTTTTGGTAGGTGTTGCTCTCTCCACACCCCCCCTCTTCATCCTATCTGCCTGCCCCGCACACCCCTCTCACCTAACACGCTGCTCCTCTCCTCTCTCTCGCCGCCTCATTTCTCCCCCCCTCTTTATTGTCCCGTCAGTGAAGCGACGGTTGTATTCGCTCGTATTTAATATAACTTAAAAGGCTGGGATATTTATCAAATGATAAATGTGAACTAGAGAGTTCATAGAACACGATACCCTGCATGGTGTTCAGGTATATACAGGAGGGCCTTGCTGTTTGTGGGGGTTACATTCCTGAAAATCCCCGTGAACCACAAATTCGCAAACTTAGGTAATGGGGAAAATAGGGTTAGGGATTTCAACTTTAAAATTTGCACAAACTGTACTCTTAATTAGCATGTTTGTGCATTGTTTTTGTGCTGTTTATTTTAATAAATAGAAGAGTTATTAAGAACATAAAATATCGTTTATTTTCTTGAGTTATTAAGATCATGAAACTTACCTTTAATAATAATGATGATAAACTTGATCCAAT
>CM068961.1:48831774-48855809 GCA_035128595.1 Eptatretus atami
CTGGTGAAATGCTGTACCTCTGTCGTCTGCCAGTTATCGCAATTTTCTTTTTTGGTCATTTGCCTGGAACACAGGCATCAACCCAACTGACGGAAGAGTGGCTTTGTCCCTCTCTGAAAGAAAAGGATCGCAGACTGACAACATCTACGAAGTGACGTGCTCTCATACGGCAAGTCTTGCTCAAATAATTATTGATATGGGTTGCCACCATCTCTTGAAACACAGCCCCAAAGCATCAGTTTTACACCAAAGATATCAACAATTGACCGTATCCTTGCTCTTCGGCTCACCGAACGCAGACGAGAGTTTGCAGGGCGCTTTCAGCTATGTTGACTCTTGTATACATTTGATTCAGGAATCTGACCTCTGAAGGATTCTTTTCTTCGTGGCCACAAAACTGATCAATCTGATTTTGAACTACTCTCTGTACTGAGAGTGCTGCGAGATGTGGTAGTACCATCTCTGACTTATTTCCAGTTGCTGCTGGAGTTTCTGGTGTTACTGCCCTCCACTTTCAGCACCTGTGGGACTATTCTGGAAATTCGCGGAAGACAACTGTGGTCATCGTTTGGGAGTATCAAATCCCTGACCTTGATTTCGCAATGATCATCATTGTGGACTCTGATATCCTTTTGGGCCCTTGAGGTGCTGAATGAGATCGAGCCACTGGATTACGTTCCTGGTCATAACTAAGATCCAGCTTTCAATACATCTTGATGCTGCGATTCTGTCTGTACTGTTGTGCGAGGATGTTGAGGTCACGGAGAGATTCACTTTACCTTGGCAGTTATTTCAGTCTCTGCTGGCTGTGAACCAGATTCTAGTAGACAACGGGTTCAGCCTGGTAATGATTCACTAGATCATGGGTGTGGCGCTGTCATACTATGCAGGATGACGAAATCAGATCAACTGTGCGTCTACTGTGCTTCCAGTCTTGCTCTGCAGATGTGAACTTGGACTCTGATCAGGGATCTGAGATTGGAGATAATCCTTAGTAAGTCCTTGAGATCGCTGGTTGGACTTGTGCCAACGAGCGGTTGCTGAGAGAAACTCAAATAGATTTATTACCTGCATAGTCCATTCACGCAGCTCGGCTGTATGACATGTGCTCATTTTCCTGACGATATCCGTCTGACCAGATTCTCTCAACAGGAGCCTCGTGTGAAGAGGCCAACGGCCGACCACGTGCCTCATGTTGCAGCTGGTAACGCATCTCAAGAATGGATGGCCAGCATCCTGAGATGGCCAGAGGAGGCCCCTGGAATACCGCGGAAGTGACGCCACGCCCTGCTCTGCGCAGCTCCCATATTTGACTGACCTTTCTCATGCTTGTGTAGGCACCAAGGAAAGGAATTTGAATGTGCTTTGCGACAAACGTGTTTAGCTAATGTCTGAATGGCTGAAACTGTACTCCCCATGAAGAGAAATGACTGGGGAAAATAATTATATGAGAACACACTTGAAACCAGACTAGTAACAACCTCCTCAGCAGAGCAAGAGATGAACGACACCTCAATGCTAGGCCTCTGATTACCTGGTGGATGCATAAATTAACATAAAGCATTCTGCTGCTTCAGGAGAGATGATGTGAAGCAGATGTAAGGACGGCTATGTGCTGAGCACATTGCATTTTAAAACCGACATTCATACAAGGACATCGGAGTGCTGCATGTGAATCAGGACTGGTTCCGCAACTCCAAAGCTCTGACTGAAAACCAGCTTCACCTCGATAAGCTGGTCGTTCTTACCAACTGGCTGTACTCAATGAATCTACCTGTCTTTCTTGTGTGATCCAAGCAGCATCTCCTCTTGGGTCCATCAAAACTGCACACGCTCCTCACGAAAATGTAAACACTCTATTCTCCTCATTTCAGCAGCCAGATGCATGGTCCTTAACGCATGCGGACTCAGATTCATCTGCTTGCTTCGATGAAATCAAGCTCCCCTCTGGACACTTGCGACACGCTGGCCGGTCTGACTTCAACCTGTGTGCACTAATGGCAAGATCTTCAAACTTTTCACAACCGACTCTCCATCTATTGGTTCTGTTGAAGTTTTCTTTGAGAGCTTTACCGAATAAATACCAACTTTCAAAAGTCATGAGTATTCAAAGCTGCATTGAAACTGTGACATTTATTTTTTGTTTTGGGGTTCTGGGTTAAATTATATTATGGGATGCTTATATGGTATCTGAGTTTGAAAGTGCTGCGGATTAATAAATTACTCTATTAAATATCCTTCTGTCTCGTGTCGTAGTTGGTTTCGCTGCTTAAAAACAGACGTACATATTATTGTCCATAAACTTTTTCTACCATGCTACCTCCGGGTAACTGGTTCACTCACGTCGGTCTGCTCAGGGAAGCGCATAACACCTCATTAACATGGATATGAAAACACTTTAAAATCTTCCTTTACTCTGAACTAGCTGAAGTTCTGAGAAAATTTCGTGACTGGGGCATTGCCGGGAAATTCAATGAAATACGTTATTTATTATTTCCTGCATTCCATCCCAAAACATTTAGTCTCTCGAGCCAAAAACACAGGATTCTGGTTCTATCATAGAAATTAAATTTTGTGGCACCCAGTCGGGATTAAATTGATACTGTTCTTTATGAAAAGTATGTGCTGAATAGGAATCTGAACTTCCACAGTGATATTCCATACCAAACGTACGTAATTAACCTTTAATCGACATGCTCTGAAGGCATTGCAACACACACACACACACGCACACACACACACACACACACACACACACACACACACACACACACACACAAACACACACACACACACATACCACGAGGATGTTCCTGGTCGTTCTGCAATTGTAATATTGAAATGCATGCAAATTATGTGCTGAGAGAGTAACAAAGTAACTTATTGATACTAATTTGCACAAAAATAAAAATGATTATATTCCAACGAGAAAGATTGACATTTAAGGGTTTGAATATAAAAAATATGACTCCAGAAAAGATTATATTTATATTTGTGTTTAATAAATTTTATTATTTTGTTAATTTATATATTATATTTGTATATAATTTATATTTTGTAAGACAATTTATTTATATTTTGGTGCATTATTCTCGTGTCGGTAGACGCACTGCCGTAAGTGATAAAAAGTTAAATACAGTTAAATTTAGTACACAACTAAAATAACAATTGCAATGTTTAACTTATTTCTATCAAATTTCACCTCCATGAAGCATTTGAAATTAAAGCTCTATGCCTCCCTCGCATACCTTCTTTTTTTTTATTTTGTTAAAAATTTTGTATACCTTGTCAAGACTCGTGTGAGAGCTAAAGTCCCTGTCACACCTTGACGATTTAGCCAGCGTATGCCGACGTATGAAAAATTTTCTAAACGCTGGCACACGTCGAATACGTATGGGTAAGTTTGTATACGTTAAGAGCACGCTGCATACGTTAGTACCCGACGCTGTTAGACAAATTTTCCATGCTTGAAATTTTTGACGTATGACTCACACGTCCGCATACGCTGCAAAGTTTGTAGCACGTTACGCGATCGGACACACGTCGACACACGTACTTGTAAGTTATGTCATAAGTCGAAACACGTCGAGGTAATGTTTAGCGTCAGTGTTAAAGACTCCATGGTTTTATATTTTTTTTTCTTCGGCATGACGGTGATGTTGACACTTCGATTTTTAGTGCGGTTATAATATAATATAATTAATAGGCTGCCGCTCAACGATTAAATCTATAACCGCACTAGAAATCGAAGTGTCAACATCACCTTCATTGCCGAAAAAAAAAAACACAACAAAAAAAAAACATGGTCTGGAACACTGACTAGGTTCCTCTTGAAGCCCATTCTTTATATACCAATTCCCCTAAACGTGCCCAATACGCCATTATACGGTAGCTGTAAGTAGAACACGTTCAGTAATTCTGTCGCTTGTCCGGAAGACGTCAATCAAATACGTCTACATACGTCAATGTGCGTTTGAGATACGTTACACATAGGTTCAAAGCACGTTACTCATAGGTTAAAAATTAAGTTTCGGGTATGCTAAACATTACCTCGACGTGTTTCGACTATGAGTAACTTACAAGTAACGTGATTCTGGTTGTCAACATCGCGTAACATGCCTACAACTTATGCCAGCGTATGCGAACGTGTGCGTCATACGCTGGATACGTCGACAATTTTCAACATGCTGAAATGTTGACTTACTCGGCGTACTACGGCGTATGCCAGCGGCTTCAGCGGCTCTTAACGTATACAAAACTTACCCATAACGTATTCGACGTGTGCCAGTGTATTCGCAAATTTTCATACGTCGGCATATGCTGGCTAAAAGTCAAAGTGTGACAGCGGCTTGACACTTCGATTGTCTAGTGCAGTATGATTTGATATCGTCGAGCCCGCAGCCTATTAATAGCCTACGCCACGTGATCGTCGCGATACGCTGCGCGCTATGCATAAGTTAGACATCGTTTGGCATAGGTTGTGAACGCCCAACACGCTAAGTATTGTTGGTAATAGTATCTATATGTTATCGAAAACGTTCTGTGTACGTTACTAATACGTTATGCATACTCCAACTCGTTATGAATATGCCCAAAACTGAAAAAAACACATCAATACTTCAGCGTACGCCAGCGTTTTACATACATTTTGATACATTGCCATACGCTGGCTAAAACGTCAAGTGTGACAGGCCCTAACACACAACGCACACCAAGGGGGCATGAGACAACAGGGTGGAGTGGAAGGACAAACTGGGGAACAGAGACATTAGGAGATCCTCAGCTTCCAGGATGTTTTCACTTCATGCTTGAGGTCTTGATTTGATCATTTTCTTGATTTCTGCATCGTTTAGTCCAAAATCACTGGTATTAACACCTCAATTAGCAATGCCTTCTCTCTTTTTTTGTACCTCAGTATGATATCTTGTCACAATGCTTTGTTTTCAATGTTCATGCTCGATGGAATCATAAGGTCATACATGAGTGTGGACTTCAATATTTTCAGTGATGCTTTTGGTTCATTTACCCACAAATTTCTGGAACTGAGATATCAAAGTTTTGCAGATGTTCCAGCAGATTACTTTACAAACTCTGTGTGTTGTTGGTACAGCTGTTCTGATGGGTTTTTTTGTTTCGTCATTAAGCATCACATATCATTGTCTTTGCTAACCCCACCTCCATCCCTCACCTGTCTTTTTTTGGCTCCTCCCCTAACCCTTCTCTCTCACTCTGTCCCTCCTCCCTCCCCCTTCTATAAAATGCAGCACTCTCTCCCACACCTCTGTCTCTGCCTGTGTGTGTAGTGTCTCTCACACACACACACACCCTTCCCTCCCACAGTGAATAGCAACGTTTGGTGAGGTGTTGCTTCTCCACCCCCCCCACTCCCCCTCTTCATCCTATCTCCTCCCTCCCCCCTCTCACCCTACACCTGCCTCCTCTCTCTCTCTCTCGCCCCTCTTTCTCCCCCCCCCCTCTTTATTGTCCCCGTCAGTGAAGCACGCGAGTTGTATTTCCTCGTATTTAATATAACTTAAAAGGCTGGATATTTATCAAATGATAAATGTGAACTAGAGATTCATAGAACACGATACCCTGCATGGTGTTCAGTATATACAGAGCCTTGCTGTTTGTTGGGGTTACATTCCTGAAAATCCCATGAACCCCACATTCCAAACTTAGTAATGGGGAAAATAGGGTTAGGGATTTCAACTTTAAAATTTGCACAAACTGTACTCTTAATTAGCATGTTTGTGCATTGTTTTTGTGCTGTTTATTTTAATAAATAGAAGAGTATTAAGAACATAAAATATCGTTTATTTTCTTTGAGTTATTAAGATCATGAAAATTACCTTTAATAATAATGATGATAAACTTGATCCAATAATACGATGGCGATGTTGATGATCTCAACAATAAAGACGATGTTGATGGAGTTGATTTGATTATGCAGATGATTGTGATGATCGTGATGATTGTGTTGGAGGTTTGAGGGGTTTATTGTGTTGATGGCTCGTGTTAATTAGGTGAATAAATGTGGGAAATAGTTCCCAACCTGTGATTATTCGAGCACATTGACCACAATCCCAAACCTTGCCTCAATAAATTCATCACGATAAACTGAATCCACGAAGGGAAAACCACGAGCGCAAGCCCTCCTTTACTTCAATTGTAATAAAATAATGATTTTAATGATCATTCAAAACAATCCGGAAGTTTAGTGCTAGTGAAAGCAGTTTATACACCCAACCACCCTTATACACTTAATAAGATGACGTCGAGTCATCATTTAGAGATGGAGCCTTTATTGATCGTCGGTAGCCATATTGGGTGGTCTCTTCTTCACCCCGAAACACAGCCTCACCCTCTCATGCTATATATCTATATACTACTCTATTGCAGGTTCTTGGAGTATTATGAAGACAATTTGTATTCTACATTCTTCAAGAACAGTATATAATTCAATTTAAATAAAGGACTAAAGAGTTTAAAGGCGTACCAATATAATATTATGGGTTTTACCGCCATTTACCCAGTTATATTGCCCATCCTCTCGAACACATTACATTATTCTTCGCTGTTTTCGTGTCATTTATACGTCCTTAAAAACAGTAAGTTTTCTGTTTGGAATGATTTTCAATTTTGTTTGACCTCAGGCACACAGAGTAAAAAAAACATCTCCCTCCTCTCTGTCATGTGGATTGGAAGAATTCTGAGCCAAGGGACGTAAAACAGCAGGCTTGGCTTCTATTCATGTTCCGATTCGTGGACAAAATATAACATTCATACCTTCGCAAACTTGTTGCAAGGTTATGTTTTGATCGCGTGTATTTCTTCTTTATTTGAATATGTGTTGTTTGTTTGTTTGTTTGTTATTCGCATAACTCTAAAAGTATTAACTGAATCGCAGCAATTTGGTGGATGATTGTTATTATCGAGGACCATTTGATTCGATTTTGGGAGCGATCGGGTCAAAGTCAAGGTCAAGGTCGATGAAAAGGTCAAAATCGTCTTTTTACCATAGCGCGGTCAATTTGTATCCAATTTGCATGCAACTAATGCCAAAATGTTCAGAATTCAATGCCCCATCTTTGTATATGTGACATGACACAATGACGTAATAACCCTTATATCGTGGTGAGTCAAAGTCAGGGGGGTCACGACATACAAATGTCGGTTTGGTCATAACACGGTCAATTCTTATCCGATTTGCATGAAACCAACACCAAAGTGTTGACTGTTCTGTTCCCCACACTCTAATACCAATTACAAAATTAGAGTACAAAGGTCAAGGTTGAGGTCATGAAAAGTCAAAATCGTCATTTTGCCATAGTCGGTCGATTTTTATCCAATTCGCATGCAACCAATGCCAAATGTGTGAATTCAATGCCCAATCTTGTGATATACATATGACACAGGAAATTTAATGTTTTTTAAGCCATCATAACACATATGAGATGCGCAATGTGTATGGGATTAAAACCCTCACAATCAACGGTTTCTGGGGCGGGGGGGGGGGCAAAATGTAGCGTTGTCGAAGGTATGCGCTCTACTGAGTGCCCTTCTAGTTTTAAATAAGTTTTCCTTGATCACAAACTGATAAGACAGATGACCATCGGACATGAACCAATTCCTTATCCGTGCTTTTCGCTTGCATGCGCGGTAAAAAGTGAATAACGGCTGGTGGGTGTTTTTAGTCTCGCCATGAAGGGTTGCGAGACTAATGGCAACACCCGTGTGTGTGTCTGTTTGTGTGTGCCTCTGTGTGTGTGCCTGTGTTTGTGTTGTGTACCTGGTGTGTAGCCTCTGTGTTGTGTGTGTGTGGTGTGTGCCTCTGTGTGTGACCTGGTGTGTGGCCACTTGTGCCTGTTTGTGTGTTGTACCGTGTGTGTACCTTGTGTTGTGGTGGTGTGGCTCTGTTTGTGTGTGCCACTGTGTGTGTCTCTGTGCGTGCTCTTGTGTGTGTGGTGTGTGTTCACTGTGGTTTGTGTCTGTGGGCTCTGTGTGTGCCTCTGTGTGTGTCTGCCTCTGTTGGTTGCCACTGTGTGTGTGTTGTGTGTGTGTGTGCCTCTGTGTGTGCCTTTGTGTTGTGTGTGTTATACCTGTGTGTGTACCTGTGTGTGCCTTTGTGTGTGTTGTACCTGTGTGTGTGTGTGTGCGCGTGCATGTCCACATCTATATTTTTAGTTTAATTTTGTTTTCTCTGCATTTACTTGTCTGATTGATACAAAACTTTAACATAGCCGGACTACTCCCCATGAAGAATATTTTTGACTTCATAGATCTTATTGTATGCAGCCATATTTTGATAAAAAAATTTGGACATCTTCTCCGAAACCATTCCAAAGAAAAAATTCAAAACTTGTCATATGTCATCAACTCCCTATGGAGTATATATGGTGATAACGATGACATCATTGATGAAGTGTATTCCAGCCATAATTTGGTAACTCCAAATTATTGTCCAAACAAATCTGAAATTTCTATATCCGATCTACGATCTGATGCGAAGTGAAGAATTAAATGTATGATGTAATCGGACACGTGGTCTGGTGGCCATATTGGATTGAAAATAAAAACAAAACAATATTCTTCTCAGAACCGCTTCACAGATCGATGCAAAAAGTCCAAACAGATTGACTCGCCATTGGGAAATATTAGTTTGAATTTTTTCCATATTCATCTTCATTGACGCAATTTAGCCTTAAATATGCACATAAGTGGCTGCTAAATACCCTAATAATTGATCAATAATGCTATGGATAATGGCAATGTACAGTTAAGGCCAAATTATTCATACCCGATGAAAAATCTGAGAGTTTTGCATTTATCTCATACCTACAAGCTGGAGTGGTGGAAACTTTCACTTCACCCAAGACATTTATTGCATGTACAAATCCACATATATTTGGCTCGACATTATCAGCATAACAATAGAAATGTAAGATTTCCGTTTTTATGCCTGTCCAAAATTATTCATACCCCATACCAAGTCTCAGAATTGAGGCCAATGTTTGTGATAATGCACATGCTTTTATTCTAAGATTATTTATAATATTATGCAATTATTCCAAGATTCCAAAATTATTCCAAAATTATTCCCATACAATCTGAATGCATTACAAATGTGGTCTATTGAATTACAGTGAGGAATGTTATAGAACAAACACTCTGCTTTTAGACTATAAATTAAGGGGCTGATGCAATCATTCTCAGGTCATTGTCAGCATGGCGAAGAAGAAAGAAGTCAGGAGAGACCTCGGTTGTGCATTGTGAATGCTCACAAGGAGGGAAAGGCTACAAGCTATTTCGAAGCAGTTCCAGTGCCAGTTGCCACCAACAAAGCATAATTAGAAGTACAAGGAGTTCCACACTGTAAAAAACATTGAAGGACGTGGTCGGAAGCCAAAGGTGTCACCTCGTCTGGCAAGAAAATTATGGCGAGAAGCCAACAACAATCCACGGTCACTATTAAGACTCTCCTGAACAACCTTGCGAGTCTGGACCAAGATATTAAGGCAGACACTCCAGCGACGTTGCACAAGGGGGTCTCCATGGACGCCGACCAAGAAAGACTCCACTCCTCCATCCCAGGCACAGAAAGGCTCATCTAGTCTTTGCAAAAGCTCACCTGGACAAAATCCAATCTTTTGGTCCTCATTCTTTTGTCGGATGAGACGAAAAATGGAGCTTTTTGGGCACAGAGATGTTGCTTTCGTTTGGCGAAAGAAAGGTGAAGCATACAACCCTAAGAACACATCCCGACCGTCAAGCATGGAGCAGGAGCATAATGCTTTGGGGATGTTTCTCAGCCAGTGGGCCTGGCAATATCGTCAAAGTGGATGCATCATGAAAAAGGAGCAGTACATCAAGATCCTTGAGGAAAACATCAAACAGTCCGCAGAGAAACTTCACCTCGGGGAGCATTGGACGTATCAGCAGGACAACGATCCAAACACACTGCCAAGTCAGTCAAGAAATGTTCCGGGATAATGAGATAGACGTTCTAGAGTGGCCAAGCCAAAGTCCGGACCTCAACCCAATCGAGAATCTGTGGAGGGAGCTCAAGACCGGAGTCATGGCAAGAAGCCTTCCAACCTCAAAGACCTGAGACCTTCGCGAAGGAGGAGTGGGCCAAAATCCCTGTGAGACATGCAAAAACCTTGTGAGCAAGTATAAAAACCGTTTGGAGGCGTGTAATCACAAACAGAGGCTTTTCCATTGATTACTGGAATGTGATCTTGAACTGATCTAAGCAAGGGTATGAATAATTCTATTCTGGACATGACTTTTTTTTTGTAAATCTATCAATAAAATACCCCCGAAACAATGTATTTCTTGAAATGCCTCTTGCAGTGATTCTTTCAGGTGTTTGTCACATTCTTATGTAACTGAAGCCAGAAGAAACTCATTCCTCAAATAACACGATTCAAAATACTCCAAATTTGGTAAGGGTATGAATAATTTTGGGCTTAACTGCATGTGACATAATCGGGTGCATGGATGATACCGGTATATGGGCCATAATGGCAATGGACCATAATAGTCGCGTGTTCAGTTAACGATGGTATTTTTGTTCAGAATGAATGCGTGAGGTGAGACTATGCGCTCTACCAGTGTCATTCTAGTTTTTCATGTGATTGATATGTACTCATTACATATACAGTTTAAAACAGAAATTTCAAGGAAGCTCAATAATGTGCAAAGACGCAGTGAATGTGTGCCAACAGACAAAGTTGTTGGAAGTGCCGAGTCGATAAATGCTGCAAGCACGAAATAAATCTTTGTCTAAAGCAACGTTGCACATTTTACTACGACCTTTTGAACAACCTTGTGGTTATTCAGTTGTGATTAGATATAAAGATTCTATTTATTTGTAGTTTGGGGACAACTATGTGTTATATGTGGGAGAGCAAGGAGTGAGTAGGTGTACTGATAAAATTAAAAGTATCCATAATATGTTGATAGACCCTAAACATACTCTAAAGTGCACAATGCTGATTATTGGTGCTGCTTGAACTTTTAATTAGACTACTGGTAGTGACTTTATGAACAATAAAGTTTTTGATTTGAATCTTTTAAAAGTTATTTTGTCTCAAGCTTGTTATGTCTTCGAGTGTTTCTGGTCCATTGTATCTTACACCAATAGCCGAGTTGGAATTGCTTCGTTGTGGAACTAATGCATTTTCCATTATTCCACAGGTGGCATGTCTTATCCAAACAATGACCCACCACTTTCACCAAGTGGCATGCCTGGTCGCTTCCATAATTTCAACAGCGTCAACCCCATGCCAGCTGGACAGAACGTCACCGATTATCCCAGCAAAAGACGACAGCTGAAATCCTTCTTCGGTTCTTGCTTGCACCCTGCAAGTGTAGAGTCACCTGGCTTGGAGGCTCGTACTTTTTCCTTTGATGTCGTGGACAAAAAATGGGGTTTGTTTCCTGCTTTCCTTTTATTGCTCTTAACTTGATGTCTTTACCTCCGCCACCGAAGGTGAAGGAGGTTATGTTTTCATCCCTCTCTGTTTGTTTGTTTGTTTGTCTGTCTGTTTGAGTGCAGGATATCTCAAAGCATTGTGGACGGATTCGGATAAAACTTGGTGGACAGCTTGGGTGTGTGATCACGACGAATTGTTTCGATTTTGGTGAAGATCCAAGTCCGGATCTGGATACGAGAATTATTTAAATGTTAAAGTGATTCTTCACCGTTGAGAGATAGGGCCAAAAACGATATACAGAGAAATGGCAGAAGTAAATAGACACCTTAAATTTATTCATTTCATCTGTATGAAGCAAGTTCTACTCAGTGATTTGTACTAAAATTCAACTATTTATTTGCACAAAAGAGTTCCTGGTCGCGTTTATGCATAAATAATTAACTATGCCTCGAACCCAGGGAGAACACGACCTTTGCGATTTCAAAGAGGACGAATTGTTGGCCAATCGGAAGGTGGAGTCAGCCAGCGTCAGATAGCTCAGAACCTTGGCATTCCGCTTTCTACGGTCAATCGGGTGATTGTGCAATTCACCAGCGAAGGCAAGGAATCCACAGCTTCCCGTTCTGGTCAATCTGGCCCTCAGAAAGGTGTCTTCGAGCTGTCAAGCGGTCCATTAAGAAAACTCCCCGTTGCAAGGCAGCAGATGTTGCAGAGAGGGTCCAAGTTAGCTCAAGAACTGCCGTGCGGTACCTTCATCAACTGGGCTATGATGGGACAGCAGCTAGGAGAAAACCTCTTCTTAGACCAGCCAACATTCAAAAGAGAAAGAAGTGGGCTGACAAGATGCCAACAGACCCTTGGAGTTCTAGAAAACTATCATTTTTTCAGATGAGTCCCAATTTGCTCAATTTCTGAAAGTGGACGTGTGTGGGTCTGGAGACTTCCCAGTCAAGAGTTTTCTTTGAACTGATTGCAGCCAACTGTCAAACATGGTGGTTTTTCAGTGATGGTGGGGAGCAATATGTGGTTCTGGTCAGTCAGAGCTTGTGGAGTGTGTTGGCAACATCAACTCTACGATGTACATTTCTATCCTTGAGGATGGACTTCTCCCCGTCTTCTCCACTGGTCAGATGTCAAAACAACACTCTGTTCATGGAAGATGGAGCTCCATGCCACACTGCAAAAAAGACCAAAGAATGGCAGGACAGAAATGATCAAGCGACTTCCATGGCCAAGTCATTCTCCTGACATGAATCCCATTGAACACCTCTGGGCCAGATTGGATCGAGCTGTGTGGACAAAATCCAGGAAACCAACATCATGGGCAGAATTGCTAAACCTTTTAAGACTTAAGTGAAGCCTGGACAGAAATCCCACAAGAGAAAATTTCGGAATTCGTTAGGTTCGATGCCTGAAACAGTAAAAGCATTGAAATCTGCAAATGGCAAGTCTACAAAATACTAGTGTATGTATTAAAATGGATCAAATGTACATCAAATGTTAAATAAATAAATTCTTTTATAATCATGGTGTCTATTTACTTCTGTCACGTTTCTGTATAGCATGATATTTCAAAAAATGTATTAGACCCAATATGTTTTTGTGGATCAGGCAATACATGGCGGAGATGTGCGCTCTACCGAGTGCCCTTCTAGTTTTCTTCCTGTGTCATACACCCTTTACATTTTATTTTCCTTTTCTCAATCCTCATTTTTCCTTGTCTGATGATGCATATTTTTGATGTTCCAGTAATTGTTACTAATGTCAGCCATATAATTCCTTTCCTTCATTACCCATTATAATGGGAGAGGGAAGGGGCTTGGAAGAAAAAGAAAGATATAGAGTTGAACCCAAACTTTCACCCTTACTTGTATAATCTCCGAATTTTTTGAAAATGTCAGAATTTTTTGTAGTTTTTATGCATCTGACTGATCCCACAACCAGATTCAAACGAACTGAGTGTGCAAAGAGTGGAGCTGCTTGGTGAAGTTTTGGGGGACACCAAGTTAAGGCATCATACAGAAGAATTTGACCACACTCACCTAGTGGTGCGAAGAGGACAACCATTTCCTATAAGAGTGATTCTCAGCAATGTGTTCAACCCTTCTGAACACAGTCTGCGCATTGAACTCTGCATGGGTGAGTAACTGGTATTGAGATGGTGGTGTTGCTTTGGGCTCAGCAACTCGTTGGATTATCACAGCATAAGAAAACAAACTAGATGGGATCTTTGGGTGAGGGATCCTTGCATCACTCCTGGGAGATCAATCGGCTATCTCTGTGCCACGGGCCTGTTCGAACAGAACTCTCATCAACAACAACAACAAAGTAGATGGTTACTAGCAGTAAAATGTGAAATCCTTTTGGGCAGAATTTATCTGGAATGTCTTATAAAACAGGATAACGTATAGATTTATTTTAGAGCATAGCATCTTGCTCTGCCGAAAGGCTATCACATGAAAGGCCAACATTACTTCTGATCACAGCAGTTAGCACATTTTTGTTAATGTTCATTTTTTTTTATTATCAAGTTTTGATAAAGACCACTTTTCCTCTGAAACAAACAAACAAACAAACTACTTCTTGGGGATCAGGGCTTTTGTCTGCCGGACAATTCTACCAAAGTAAACAACATGTTTTCAGCGAACATCGACTTATCCTTTGAAACACTGCTTCTTTGCAGGTTTTTCTCCGAAAGTGAACAAGGGGACATTAGTTTCCCTTCCAGTAACGCTGGAACGCCAGCAAGACTACAACAGAGCCTGGTTACGGGAAGGCCAGTGTTCATGCATGCTTGACATTGAGGTGACGCTCTCTCCCAAATGCCTCGTCGGATGCTTTGAGATTTATCTGGTGCTAATGACAGCCAGTGGAAAGCAACGCACAAGGCGAGATCCTGAAACGGACATCTATGTGCTTTTCAACTCGTGGTGCCCAGGTAAGGTTTATGATTAGACAGATGCATCCAGGAGACATACTGGCAAAGTTGTTCCAACTATGAAATAAAGGATTCACATTTACAGTGTAATTAGTCACATTGCTGTTTATTATTTTAAATACTTCATAGAAAAGCTCAAATTAGTTAAGTTAACTTTGTAATGGAAAGCTGAAATTATAAATCACAAGCTCAAATCTATCATAGTAATAAATGTCAGTGTGTGTCCATCCGTCAGTCCGTCCATCTCCTCCATAACGCCAAAACCATGAAACCGAGTGGCCCCAAACTTTGCATGCACACTAAGAGAACTCGAAGGTGGTGCATGAATGAACATTGGGTGTTTCGGTTAATTTAAACACCCTTTTTAAAGATAATTTAGTGGGTACTCAACATGAAAAATCAAAATAAGCCTTACCAAGATGGCGGCATGCCATCTTGGTCATCCCTCTGTCAACTCGCAAGTCTTAAGCCACCATTTTTTTTTTGGCCTACTCAACAATGCCTTGACTTGGAAGAGGCTGCAATGATTTTTTCACGATAAAGGTTTTTTTTTTCACTTTCTTCACTTATATCATCGAATGACTCATTATCATACCTATGAATCGCTGGATACATCACAATGCTTATAAACGCCCGGAGACGCCAGCAGTCATGGTATTATTTAATTTCTGCACATGTCATGACCTCGAGAATCTCTAAAACTAAGCCCAATTTCAAAATTTAAGCTCCAGAATTGAACATAGCAGCAGTTCTGACTGCTAAAAAAAAGTGTTAATTTGTCCAATTCGGACATAGTTTCGCATTCTGGGCATCTCCGAGAGGTGTTTCATTCGACAGGTGGGCAATCGCTAATCGCTTGCCAAGCGAGCCATTATCAAATGTTTCGTTGTAGTGCTAAAGCCACTTGGTGAGTGCTCTACAATATTCGCAGTCACTCAATACTGTATATTGATCAACTCGAACAAAGTTCAGGGCCAACTTGCCTGTGTTGGCCCTGCGTTGGTCTGTGGTGCATCAGATGGGAGCGAGCTCGCTGAAAATGTGCAGTTTTATTTCACATCACGTTTCCACTTTGTGTACGATCTCCTTTCATTATACGACCTATCACTTCAGCATAGACAGATACATATAAAAAATTTAACGTTTCGTTATTAAAAGTTTTTCAACCGTGTCATTGGAGTGCTTGCTTCGAGCGCTCTTCAAGCTTCGAACTCTACAACCTTCCATGGTGACACCACAGTGCGGTTGTCCATGTGGACATCTCTGGTGTTAAGAAGGCAAAATAAATTAGATCATTACAATTAGTAAAAAATGTTTTTAGTTACAAAACAATGGATCGCCACATCATGGCAGGATAGCCGAGAGGTATGCACACACGCTCTAGGCTGTGTAGCCTGTGTTCGAATCCTGAACCAGCTACAAACTGTCATCCCGGTGTTTCACAGGCAGGGTGATTCATAAATGCATGTGCCGTCTCTTGGATGGACGTTAAACTGGGCGTCACAATCTGCTGGAATCCCTCCCCCCCTTCCTCTCCTCTCTCCCCTCTCCTCTATCCCGCCTCCTCTCTCTCTCTCTCCCCTCTCGTCTCCCATCCCTCTCCCTATCTCACCGCTACCCTACACTCTCCCTCTCTCCGTCTCTCCCTCTCTGCCTCCTCACCCCTATCCACCCCTCACTCCCACCCCTCTCCTCACTCCCACCGCTCTCCCTCACTCCCACCCTTCTCCCTCTCTCCCACTTCTCCCCTCTCCTCTCTCTCTCCCAGGAACAGCCCCTCCCTCGTGTTCCCCATGACGTGACAATATGAAGGTCTTGCTGAGTCTTACAATATCCCTTTAAAATCTCTCCCTGTAAAAAGGGTAAATTATAGATGTCAATAAAGCACAATTAAGAAGTCCAAGTTGAAATTAAAGAATGTTTGCAGAACTTCATATATTTTATAACATTTGCTAAGTCAATCATGAACTAGATTGCTGTAGCAATTTTATTCCAGTGCAGACTTCAAACCAGTTAAGCATGTGATGCTTTTCAGGTCTCAATTTCTGCAATTGTTGCATCTGATCACAGCAATGTATGTCATTGCATTGTTTGCAGATGACGTGGTGTATTTGGAGAGCGATTTGGAGAGGACGGAGTATGTTCTGAACGAAACGGGTATCATCTTTCAGGGAACCCAGAGCCAAATTAGCAGCCGGCCTTGGGTGTTTGGACAGGTTAGTTGAAAAAGGATTAACAATGTTTATAATTATTCCTAAAAATCCCTTTATATGGGGTGAGACCAACCTGGAAGGAAGCTGCTGCTCTGCTGTGTCCACAACCACAACACTTCTCCATGATCCTCGATCACCAGCCATCTCTCTCCACTCTCCATCCACCTCTACCTTTGTGATGTCCCTTTTCACACAATCCTCCCATCTCAATCGTGGTGTGCTTCTTTTTCTCTTGCCTCACTCTTTCACCACATCTGCTCTCTTCAAAGCAATCTTCCTCAATCCTCACCAGGTGTCCTTCCCACTTCAGCCAGGTCTTTATCAATCCTCCCGTCAAGCTCATCTGCATACCTATCTCCTCCCTCAGTTTGCCTTTACTCCTCCTAGCTGCATACTTTTCTCTCACAATCCTCCTGACTGAGTTGTTTTCGCAGATGTGCAGCTTCTGTTGTTGTCTCTCTACCAGTGTCACCATCTCCAGACCATAAAGGTAGGCTGGTGTTACACAAGACACCAAAACGTTCCCTTTCAATTTCCTTGTTATCTTCTTATCTTCCATAAAACACCCCCCCCTACTTTCCTTCATTCATTCACACCCACTTGTAGCCTCCTCCAAAGCTTGGTCTCCAAACGACCATCACCAGTCACCATTCCACCTAGGTACACAAATCTATTTCCCTGTTTTATCTTCTTCCCCTCTAACCTAATGCTCAATTTCTTTTTTTTCTGCTGTTTGACCAACATTACCTCCATCTTCTCCAAGCTCATATTCAGTCCCTGCTTCTCTAAACCTCCTTCCATTCCTCCAGCGCTTCTTGCATTTCCTGCTCGCTCTCCGCTACTATTGCCAGATCATCTGCATCCAGTATCTTCCTGAGGATATCTTTCATACTGACCTTCCTGCTGACCAGTTCCATCAGCATAATGAACTTGAATGGGCTGAGTGCACTTCCCTACCACAAACCAATGTTAATGCAGAACTCTTACGACATTTTGGATCCAACAAAAACTCTTCTCTTCAAGAAAAAAGCAATTGTATGCAGAGTCAAGATTTGTGGAAGAACAAGAACACAAAACGGATCAAGACACAACAGAATAAAAGGAACAACAGAAATAGAAGATTCCAACAGCAAGGCCAAGGGCCAAAATAGATGGAGACGGACAAGAGATGCGGGTAAGGATGAGGAGTAGGGGAGAACGCAGGGGGTGGATAAGATGGATACAGAAGCAAACTCCAAGGAAAGAAAACTGAAAATTTTTTGGGGGGGAGGGATGGTGGGAGAGGGATGGTGGGAGTGGTTTTATACGGGTAGAAAAGATCAAGGTTTTGGATAAGTGATTATGTGAGATGGTGATGACCAACTGTCTTGAAGAGATAGAGGATAGAATGAGATTGAAGAGAGTGTGGAAATTGGTTCCACATATTTGGGGAAAAAAGAGGAACAAATGAGTGGAGGTGAGCAGTGATCCTGGATGTTCAAGGTGGAGTGACCTAGTCTGAAATCCAAATGGGTGATCTGCGATGAGGTTGTTGGAGAAAAGGAAGGATTTCATATCAACTGCGATGACGGATTCCATGACCTTGCTGATGATTGGAAGTAAACTGATTTGCCTGTAGTTGAGGCCATCAGTTTTTGCACTTTTAATGTCATGCAGTGATGTTGGCTGATTTCCAAGCAGAGGGAATATGACCGAGGGAAAATGATCTGGTAAAAATGGCAGAGAGAGAGGAAGTGCAAGAGCAGCAGAGCAGGTTTTTAGGACACGTGAGCTGATGCTGTCAAGTCCAGTTGCAGAATCAGTGGATGTTTGCTTGAAACATCTCCACCTTCCCAGGTGCAAAAGACACAGAGTCCAGGAGCAGTTGGGTGCGATTGGGTAGGGTGGGTCCAGAGAGTGAGGGGTTGGGGACACTAGATTTGGAAACAAACAGAATTGAGGCATTCGGCCTTCTCATGAGCAAAGTCGGCTGTGGTGCCATTTGAAGTGAGGGAAGTGATGGAAGAGGAGCATACACCAGAGACAGACTTAACATGGCATCACCAGGTTTTAGAGGAGGGAGACAAGTTTGAAAGTTCAATCTTGAGATTGGACAGATGTTTTCAGGTTCTCCTGAGGGTCGACACACACTTGTTGCTCGATTTGTGGAATTATCTGAGGTTACCTTCGGTCACACTTGCCCTCTAGGAGGAGAATGCAAGTTGGTTTAAGGCATGGGTGGGAGGATGGGTATGATAACTGAAGATGAGATGGGATGAATCTGCACATAAGGAAGAGCAGGTTTCTACATATGAAAGAATTCCCAAGCTGAGTTAATATCATGGGCAGTAAATATAGGAGACCAGTCCTGAAGTGCAATGGCTATTTGCAGTCCCTGACAGTTTGCCTGCGTAAACTTCCAGACTCGCCAGCACTGAGGCTGTTCTCTGAGAATGGCTTGAGAGATGTTGCCCTTCACAAACACATGATCAGATGAACCAACTGGAGCAGAGGAAGAGCATGAGACATTGGCAGGGAAATTGGTCATAACAAAATCTTGAAGGGAGAATTTGCCATTCACAAAATTCTGAGTGGGAAAGTTGAATCAGTTACATGGAGTCATATAAGTTCTTTGCTGAAGTTCCCTGGCTGGTGAGAGAGGTACTAACATCCAGTTAATTGGCATAGTGACAATTGAAATTACCACATATGAGGAAGGGAGAATTGGAATGAGTGGTTAAAGGTTTATTTTTTTCTGGTAGGGTACAGAATGAGGAACTGCTGGTAGGGTGCAGGAATATGGAAACGAGCAAGGAGTGGGGTGAGGAGAAGCTGGGAGGGTGCAGGGCTGGGGTGAAGTTGGGACGGGGAGGGGGTTAGGGACTGGTGCAAAGCTGGGAGGGTGGGGATGAGGGCGAAGCTGGGATGGTGTGGAATGGGGGAGGGAGCATGGAGGGTGCCGTGCGGCAGAGCGGAGGCCGGGAGGGGGAGGGGTGGAGAAAAGCCGAGAGGAGAAGGGTGGGGGAGAAACAGTGAGGGGGTGGGGAACCATGAGCTGAGAGTGGGGGTAAGCTGAGAGGGGGCAGGACACAAAGGTTGGATTAGGGGGAAGCAAAGAGGGGTTAGCAGATGTGGGGGAGAGTACTGACATGGAGGGGTTTGACACCATGAATGGACGTGAAGGGGAATTCATTGTCGTGTGCACACAACCTCTGAAAAATGGACTTCTCAGGATTCCCAAACTGGATATATGGCGGCAGACTTCATGGGTGTGGTGGTAATGATGTTTTCCTTGAAGGCATGGAGGAACATGGGGCTGGAGGTACGAGAGGAGGCTCGATGAAGTAAGCGTTTAAGAGTGAAAAGATTTTGGGAAATAAGCCTTTTGAAAAAGAAGAAGAGATATTGATGAACAAGAAGAATCAATGGCTTGTTCCTGACGGACTTGTAAAATGAGTAAGCCATTTTAAAAATACATTTTTTGAAGCATTATTTTTTGAATTTTTGAAATGTTTTTTTTTTAAATTAAGAGCTTTTAAAGGAAGAAACGTTTTATTCAGTTAAGATTCAGTCTGGGGATATTGAAAATGATAAGGTGTCAGGATTGAAAGAGTAACTGTGTTCGGCAGATTGAGTTCGGTTTTTTTTCTGTTGTTTTTTTTATTATTATTATTATTTCGGAGTAAGAAGAGGTTTTTGTTGTTGTAGTTTTTTTCGAGCGAGGAAGTAAAAATAATTAAGTTGAGGGATCAGAAGTAACAATACTTGGGAGAAAAGGAGTGAAAACAAAGCACGTGCGGTCAAAATTGGAGGCCGAAGCAACAACCCGACTAGCTCAGCCCTACCCAATTAGGCCGGACTCTATCAGTGACACAAGTTTGACAATTCAACACAATAAGGTACAGTTTGGCACAGAAAATTGGATGAAAACTCTACCAGCAACAGAGGAATGAAAATAAAGCAAGAAAACACAATTACGTATCTGATCTGGGAAACAGCTTTGTTGAGCTCGAGGGAGGAACTCACGAACCAGCAACATCCGTGGAGCGACCCGGAACCGAAAGTCTTCTTTCCCTCATACACACCTTACACCATCCTAACTTCGGTTTCTGGCACTCTCGTCCTTGTCAGCCTCGCGATCAACATCTCCGTCAGGACCGTGTCATACGCCTTCTCAAGATCCACAAATCCTATTACCAATCACCCTTGCATCTCCAACTCCTTCACTCCCATCTGTCTCAGCGTAAACAACCCATCTGTCATCTCACTTCCATTTGGGAACCCCTGTTGTTTTTCACCAATATTCAGCTCCCCACTTTTCCATATCCTCCCATCCAGGATCCTCTCTGTGAGCTTCAAAACATGACTTCGAAGCACAATGCCTTTGTACATTCCTAGATCTTGTACCTCTCTCTCCCTTCCTCTTCCATATTGGTACAATCAGACCAGTTCACAACTCCTCCAGAATCTTACCCTCTCTCCTACATGTATTGAACAAGCTGTTTGTCAAACTGCCTCCAATCTCTCCAATTGCTATTAGCATCTCCACACGTACCTCATCAATGCCTCATGCTCTCCCTCTCTTCAGCCTCTTTAACACTGTCTGCACCTCTGCCTCCATAATCCACACATCTTCCACTTTCCCCTCTATGTAGCTTCCCAGCTCCACAACTCCTTGAAATAGGCTTCCCATACCTTCAGTTCTGCCCATACAAGTGCAACAACATTGCATCCAGTTGTCCTCTATCCTCTTCCAAACCTCCTCCGTCTTGCAGACCATCTTCGCTACTTCTACCGCACCTGGTTTCTATTCCTTGGCGTTGTGCCCTTTCCCGTTGTTCTTCCATGCATATCTTCTGCAATACCCATAAATGCCTCTCTGTACTTCTTCCTCTCCTTGTCCAGACCCCTGACTTATTTTCCAAGTTCCTTATACTTCTCCTTCACTCTCTCCTTGTACTCTATGATGACGTTATCTTTGCACTTCCACCACTTGATCATCTTCCTGCCCACACTCTTAGCTTTCCTCCTTTTCTGCATGCACACAACAAACACCTCAGGCTTGTGCTGAGTTGTGTAATTCTCCTCTGCCACTGCCTTGTAGTCTTTATTCGTCCACAGCTGTTGCATCCACACTATCAACAAATCCAATTCTGGCTTTTGCTGTCCACTCCTGCATGTGAAATTGTGGCTCTCCCACTTTTTGAAGAATGAAACGGCTACAGCAAGGCCATTTCTTGTCACCGGCTCCACCAGATCTCGACCCCCTCTTCCTCGTGCCTCATCCAAATCTAGCAACACACTACTCTTCACCTGGCTCAACTACTCCCATATGCGCATTGTTCACACGTTTCATGTGAAAATAATAATAATAATAACAATAAATATAACAAAAATAACTAGAAAGCATCTGAGAATGCAAAGCCCATCCGCATCCACTTTGTACTCAAACTAAACTTGATGAAACCGACAGTAAAAAAAAATTGTACATTTTATTAATTGTGTTCTCCACAATCTCATGATAAAGGTTGTTGAAGATTTGATGACAAAAGCTCGATTGGTAAAAATGTTACTGCCCAACACACACACACAACACACACACACACACACACACACACACACACACACACACACACACACCACACACACACACAACACACACACACACACCACACACACACACAACACATACAGTGATTGCAAAACCCTGTCTTCCGCTGCGCTGGGGACAGGCTAATTAATGGAAATTATATTTCATAGCACTACTTCATTATACAACATGAGTTTGGATTGGCTGCAACAGAAAGTGGAATATTCAATGACAGTGCATAATCTACCACCACTAATAAACTGGTTAACCAGAATCCTGGACCCAGTGAGTCTCTTAAAAATCTGTAATTGCCATCATAAATGGGCCACTGTCAGTGAGATCACAAAGAAAATTTTAAGTACATTCCTTGCATTTCCTCCTCTACTGTACTGCACAGACATATAGTTAGTCATCTTCAAAGGGGCACCATGACTGAGAGGTATGCACACTGACACACTCATCTGTGAGCTGTCTAACCTGGGCTCGAATCTCGACCCACCTATGAACTGTCACTTTGTTATTTTGAGAGCAGGGCGTGGCATCATTGTGTGTGCCGTCCCCTGGATGGACGCCAAACTCATGGCTGTCTCTACTGCAAGCATTAGTTGGTAAGACGTTAAAGATGAGACGGTGTTTTTCGGCGAAAGGTATTTAAGTTATTGCCAGAATCCTGAAGAAGTTACAAATTCCTGCTGTACTACTGCTGGGAAAACAATGGTAAAGCACCCAGTGACCAGTGTAATCCTTAGCAGGTTTCTGCAGCTCAAAACCTATCCTCATGCAGAGCACATGAGAAGAGAGATATTGGGCTGACACTATTACCTCGTGAAAATAATTGGCCTTTCGGCTGATACTTTTGTAAAATTCCTTGTTTGTTTACTCTTTACAACCACCATAACAAGGGGTGAGAGGTAGGTCAGGACTGTACATCAACTGCTCAATGGCAACCCATCAGTGATGCAACTTACAGAACAAATTTGTGATTGAATCCTCGTCAGACATACTTTTTAGGTCATCTCTACCGAGATGACCTAATAAAGCTGGACCAAATGTTCGTCCGTCCGTACGTCGTCCGTCCGTCAACAATTTTTCTTTCCGACCTTGATGAAACTTAGTATGTGGGTAGAGGTCGATGAGTGTTGCACAACGATATAACTTTTGTCGGGTTCAAGGTCAGGGACAAGGTCACGAGGTCACGTAAGTTATAAAAATCGCCATTTTCAAAACCTATCTAGTCTGCCATTCTACAAGATATTCGGCAACTGTTTATTGATTATGATAGTAAAAAATATTATCTTGTATCTAACCGGACAGATTTTTAAATTTCCGTCCCGTTTGGCCGCCACGTAACCTGGAAGATGGTCAAAAACACCTCCCGGTACAAAAAAAACTTTTTACTTCCGATCTTGATGAAATTTGGTATGTGGGTAGAGGTCGATGAGTGATACCCAACGACATATTTTTTCCCGGATTCGAGGTCAGGGTCAAGGTCACGAGGTCACGAAAGTTGTCAAAGTCGCCATTTTCAAAACCTATCTAGTCTGTCATTTTAGGAGATATCTGGCAACGGTTCATCGATTATGATAGTAAAAAACATTATAGAGATGACCGTCACCCCCACACAGGGGTAATTTTTTAAGACAGTAATCGCTCATAAACTACGGTTTGTATTTTCAGACACAAGGGTATGACATGGCCTCCGCAACCAAAGGTGGGCGCAGGTTATGTTTTCACCCCTGTCTGTGAACACAATATCTCAAAAAGTTATGGACGGATTCGGACGAAATTTGGTGGACAGGTCGGGTGTGTGACACGGAAGAATTGATTCAATTTTGGTGAAGATCCGAATCCGGATCCAGAAACGAAAAAAAAAA
>CM068961.1:48855834-48866164 GCA_035128595.1 Eptatretus atami
TTAGATGTCAATAAAGCACAATTAAAAGTCAAGTTGAAATTAAAGAATGTTTGCAGAACTTCATATATTTTATAACATTTGCTAAGTCAATCATGAACTAGATTTGCTGTAGCAATTTTATTCCAGTGCAGACTTCAAACCAGTTAAGCATGTGATGCTTTTCAGGTCTCAATTTCTGCAATTGTTGCATCTGATCACAGCAATGTATGTCATTGCATTGTTTGCAGATGACGTGGTGTATTTGGAGAGCGATTTGGAGAGGACGGAGTATGTTCTGAACGAAACGGGTATCATTTTCAGGGAACCAGAGCCAAATTAGCAGCCGGCCTTGGGTGTTTGGACAGGTTAGTTGAAAAAGGATTAACAAGTGTTTATAATTATTCCTAAAAATCCCTTTATATGGGGTGAGACCAACCTGGAAGGAAGCTGCTGCTCTGCTGTGTCCACAACCACAACACTTCTCCATGATCCTCGATCACCAGCCATCTCTCTCCACTCTTCCATCCACCTCTACCTTTGTGATGTCCTTCACACAATCCCCCATCTCAATCGTGGTGTGCTTCTTTTCTGCCTCACTCTTTCACCACATCTGCTCTCTTCAAAGCAATCTTCCTCAATCCTCACCAGGTGTCCTTCCCACTTCAGCCAGGTCTTTATCAATCCTCCCGTCAAGCTCATCTGCATACCTATCTCCTCCCTCAGTTTGCCTTTACTCCTCCTAGCTGCATACTTTTCTCTCACAATCCTCCTGACTGAGTTGTTTTCGCAGATGTGCAGCTTCTGTTTTGTCTCTCTACCAGTGTCACCATCTCCAGACCATAAAGGTAGGCTGGTGTTACACAAGACACCAAAACGTTCCCTTTCAATTTCCTTGTTATCTTCTTATCTTCCATAAAACACCCCCCCCTACTTCCTTCATTCATTCAACCCACTTGTAGCCTCCTCCAAAGCTTGGTCTCCAAACGACCATCACCAGTCACCATCCACCTAGGTACACAAATCTATTTCCCTGTTTTATCTTCTTCCCCTCTAACCTAATGCTCAATTTCTTTTTTCTGCTGTTTGACCAACATTACCTCCATCTTCTCCAAGCTCATATTCAGTCCGCTTCTCTAAACCTCCTTCCATTCCTCCAGCGCTTCTTGCATTTCCTGCTCGCTCTCCGCCTACTATTGCCAGATCATCTGCATCCAGTATCTTCCTGAGGATATCTTCATTACTGACCTTCCTGCTGACCAGTTCCATCAGATAATGAACTTGAATGGCTGAGTGCACTTCCCTACACAAACCAATGTTAATGCAGAACTCTTACGACATTTTGGATCCAACAAAAACTCTTCTCTTCAAGAAAAAAGCAATTGTATGCAGAGTCAAGATTTGTGGAAGAACAAGAACACAAAACGGATCAAGACACAACAGAATAAAAGGAACAACAGAAATAGAAGATTCCAACAGCAAGGCCAAGGGCCAAAATAGATGGAGACGGACAAGAGATGCGGGTAAGGGATGAGGAGTAGGGGAGAACGCAGGGGGTGGATAAGATGGATACAGAAACAAACTCCAGCGAAAGAAAACTGAAAATTTGGGGGGGGAGGATGGTGGGAGAGGGATGGTGGGAGTGGTTTTTACGGGTAGAAAGATCAAGGTTTTGGATAGTATGATTGTGAGATGGTGATGACCAACTGTCTTGAAGAGATAGAGGATAGAATGAGATTGAAGAGAGTGGAAATTGGTTCCACATATTTGGGGAAAAAAGAGGGAACAAATGAGTGGAGGTGAGCAGTGATCCTGGATGTTCAAGGTGGAGTGACCTAGTCTGAAATCCAAATGGGTGATCTGCGATGAGGTTGTTGGAGAAAAGGAAGGATTTCATATCAACTGCGATGACGGATTCCATGACCTTGCTGATGATTGGAAGTAAACTGATTTGCCTGTAGTTGAGGCCATCATTTTTTCACTTTTAATGTCATGCAGTGATGTTGGCTGATTTCCAAGAGAGGGAATATGACCGAGGGAAAATGATCTGGTAAAAATGGCGAGAGAGAGAGGAAGTGCAGCAGGCAGAGCAGGTTTTAGGACACGTGAGCTGATGCTGTCAAGTCCAGTTGCAGAATCAGTGGATGTTTGCTTGAAACATCTCCACCTTCCCAGGTGCAAAAGACACAGAGTCCAGGAGCAGTTGGGGCGATTGGGTAGGGTGGGTCCAGAGAGTGAGGGGTGGGACACTAGATTTGGAAACAAACAGAATTGAGGCATTCGCCTTCTCATGAGCAAAGTCGGCTGTGGTGCCATTTGAAGTGAGGGAAGTGATGGAAGAGGAGCATACACCAGAGACAGACTTAACATGGCATCACCAGGTTTTAGAGGAGGAGACAAGTTTGAAAGTTCAATCTTGAGATTGGACAGATGTTTTCAGGTTCTCCTGAGGGTCGACACACACTTGTTGCTCATTTGTGGAATTATCTGAGGTTACCTTCGGTCACACTTGCCCTCTAGGAGGAGAATGCAAGTTGGTTTAAGGCATGGGTGGGAGATGGGTATGATAACTGAAGATGAGATGGGATGAATCTGCACATAAGGAAGAGCAGGTTTCTACATATGAAAGAATTCCCAAGCTGAGTTAATATCATGGGCAGTAAATATAGAGGACACAGTCCTGAAGTGCAATGGCTATTTGCAGTCCCTACAGTTTGCCTGCGTAAACTCCAGATCTCGCCAGCACTGAGGCTGTTCTCTGAGAATGGCTTGAGAGATGTTGCCTTCACAAACACATGATCAGATGAACCAACTGGAGCAGAGGAAGAGCATGAGACATTGGCAGGGAAATTGGTCATAACAAAATCTTGAAGGGAGAATTTGCCATTCACAAATTCTGAGTGGGAATTGAATTGAATCAGTTACATGGAGTATATAAGTTCTTTGCTGAAGTTCCCTGGCTGGTAGAGAGAGGTACTACATCCAGTTAATTGGCATAGTGACAATTGAAATTACCACATATGAGGAAGGGAGAATTGGAATGAGTGGTTAAAGGTTTATTTTTTTCTGGTAGGGTACAGAATGAGGAACTGCTGTAGGGTGCAGGAATATGGAAACGAGCAAGGAGTGGGGTGAGGAGAAGCTGGGAGGGTGCAGGCTGGGGTGAAGTTGGGACGGGGAGGGGGTTAGGGACTGGTGCAAAGCTGGGAGGGTGGGGATGAGGGCGAAGCTGGATGGTGTGGAATGGGGGAGGGGAGCTGGAGGGTGCCGTGCGGCAGAGCGGAGGCCGGGAGGGGGAGGGGGAGGAAAAGCCGAGAGGAGAAGGGTGGGGGAGAAACAGTGAGGGGGTGGGGAACCATGAGCTGAGAGGTGGGGGTAAGCTGAAGGGGGCAGGACAAGAAGGTTGGATTAGGGGGAAGCAAAGAGGGTTAGCAGATGTGGGGAGAGTACTGACATGGAGGGGTTTGACACCATGAATGGACGTGAAGGGGAATTCATTGTCGTGTGCACACAACCTCTGAAAAATGGACTTCTCAGGATTCCCAAACTGGATATAGGCGGCAGACTTCATGGTGTGGTGTAATGATGTTTTCCTTGAAGGCATGGAGGAACATGGGGCTGGAGGTACAGAGGAGGCTCGATGAAGTAAGCGTTTAAGAGTGAAAAGATTTTGGGAAATAAGCCTTTTGAAAAAGAAGAAGAGATATTGATGAACAAGAAGAATCAATGGCTGTTCCTGACGGACTGTAAAATGAGTAAGCCATTTTAAAAACATTTTTTTAAGCATTATTTTTTGAATTTTGAAATGTTTTTTTTTAAATTAAGAGCTTTAAAGGAGAAACGTTATTCAGTTAAGATTCAGTCTGGGGATATTGAAAAATGATAAGGTGTCAGGATTGAAAGATAACTGTGTTCGGCAGATTGAGTTCGGTTTTTTCTGTTGTTTTTTATTATTATTATTATTTCGGAGTAAGAAGAGGTTTTTGTTGTTGTAGTTTTTTTCGAGCGAGGAAGTAAAATAATTAAGTTGAGGGATCAGAAGTAACAATACTTGGGAGAAAAGGAGTGAAAACAAAGCACGTGCGGTCAAAATTGGAGGCCGAAGCAACAACCCGACTAGCTCAGCCCTACCCAATTAGGCCGGACTCTATCAGTGACACAAGTTTGACAATTCAACACAAGGTACAGTTTGGCACAGAAAATTGGATGAAAACTCTACCAGCAACAGAGGAATGAAAATAAAGCAAGAAAACACAATTACGTATCTGATCTGGGAAACAGCTTTGTTGAGCTCGAGGGAGGAACTCACGAACCACAACATCCGTGGAGCGACCCGGAACCGAAAGTCTTCTTTCCCTCATACACACCTTACACCATCCTAACTTCGGTTTCTGGCACTCTCGTCCTTGTCAGCCTCGCGATCAACATCTCCGTCAGGACCGTGTCATACGCCTTCTCAAGATCCACAAATCCTATTACCAATCACCCTTGCATCTCAACTCCTTCACTCCCATCTGTCTCAGCGTAAACAACCATCTGTCATCTCACTTCCATTTGGGAACCCCTGTTGTTTTTCACCAATATTCGCTCCCCACTTTTCCATATCCTCCCATCCAGGATCCTCCTGTGAGCTTCAAAACATGACTTCGAAGCACAATGCCTTTGTACATTCCTAGATCTTGTACCTCTCTCCCTTCCTCTTCCATATTGGTACAATTCAGACCAGTTCACAACTCCTCCAGAATCTTACCCTCTCCTACATGTATTGAACAAGCTGTTTGTCAAACTGCCTCAATCTCTCCAATTGCTATTAGCATCTCCACACGTACTCTCATCAATGCCTCATGCTCTCCCTCTCTTCAGCCTCTTTAACACTGTCTGCACCTCTGCCTCCATAATCCACACATCTTCCACTTTCCCCTCTATGTAGCTTCCAGCTCCACAACTCCTTGAAATAGGCTTCCCATACCTTCAGTTCTGCCCATACAAGTGCAACAACATTGCATCCCAGTTGTCCCTATCCTCTTCCAAACTCCTCCGTCTTGCAGACCATCTTCGCTACTTCTACCGCACCTGGTTTCTATTCCTTGGCGTTGTGCCCTTTCCCGTTGTTCTCCATGCATATCTTCTGCAATACCCATAAATGCCTCTCTGTACTTCTTCCTCTCCTTGTCCAGACCCCTGACTTATTTTCCAAGTTCCTATTACTTCTCCTTCAATCTCTCCTCTGTACTCTATGAGACGTTATCTTTGCACTTCCACCACTTGATCATCTTCCTGCCCACACTCTTACTTTCCTCCTTTTCTGCATGCACACAACAAACACCTCAGGCTTGTGCTGAGTTGTGTAATTCTCCTCTTGCCACTGCCTTGTAGTCTTTATTCGTCCACAGCTGTTGCATCCACACTATCAACAAATCCAATTCTGCTTTTGCTGTCCACTCCTGCATGTGAATTGTGCTCTCCCACTTTTTGAAGAATGAAACGGCTACAGCAAGGCCATTTCTTGTCACCGGCTCCACCAGATCTCGACCCCTCTTCCTCGTGCCTCATCCAAATCTAGCAACACACTACTCTTCACCTGCTCAACTACTCCCATATGCGCATTGTTCACACGTTTCATGTGAAAATAATAATAATAATAATAACAATAAATATAACAAAAATAACTAGAAAGCATCTGAGAATGCAAAGCCCATCCGCATCCACTTTGTACTCAAACTAAACTTGATGAAACCGACAGTAAAAAAAATTGTACATTTTATTAATTGTGTTCTCCACAATCTCATGATAAGGTTTGTTGAAGATTTGATGACAAAAGCTCGATTGGTAAAAATGTTACTGCCCAGACACACACACACACACACACACACACACACACACACACACACACACACACACACACACACACACACACACACACACACTACGTGATTGCAAAACCCTGTCTTCCGCTGCGCTGGGGACAGGCTAATTAATGGAAATTATATTTCATAGCACTACTTCATTATACAACATGAGTTTGGATTGGCTGCAACAGAAAGTGGAATATTCAATGACAGTGCATAATCTACCACCACTAAAAAACTGGTTAACCAGAATCCTGGACCCAGTGAGTCTCTTTAAAATCTGTAATTGCCATCATAAATGGGCCACTGTCAGTGAGATCACAAAGAAAATTTTAAGTACATTCCTTGCATTTCCTCCTCTACTGTACTGCACAGACATATAGTTAGTCATCTTCAAAGGGGCACCATGACTGAGAGGTATGCACACTGACACACTCATCTGTGAGCTGTCTAACCTGGGCTCGAATCTCGACCCACCTATGAACTGTCACTTTGTTATTTTGAGAGCAGGGCGTGGCATCATTGTGTGTGCCGTCCCCTGGATGGACGCCAAACTCATGGCTGTCTCTACTGCAAGCATTAGTTGGTAGACGTTAAAGATGAGACGGTGTTTTTCGGCGAAAGGTATTAAGTTATTGCCAGAATCCTGAAGAAGTTACAAATTCCTGCTGTACTACTGCTGGGAAAACAATGGTAAAGCACCCAGTGACCAGTGTAATCCTTAGCAGGTTTCTGCAGCTCAAAACCTATCCTCATGCAGAGCACATGAGAAGAGAGATATTGGGCTGACAATATTACCTCGTGAAAATAATTGGCCTTCGGCTGATACTTTTGTAAAATTCCTTGTTTGTTTACTCTTTACAACCACCATAACAAGGGGTGAGAGGTAGGTCAGGACTGTACATCAACTGCTCAATGGCAACCCATCAGTGATGCAACTTACAGAACAAATTTGTGATTGAATCCTCGTCAGACATACTTTTTAGGTCATCTCTACCGAGATGACTAATAAAGCTGGACCAAATTTGTTCGTCCGTCCGTACGTCCGTCCGTCCGTCAACAATTTTTCTTTCCGACCTTGATGAAACTTAGTATGTGGGTAGAGGTCGATGAGTGTTGCACAACGATATAACTTTTGTCGGTCAAGGTCAGGGACAAGGTCACGAGGTCACGTAAGTTATAAAAATCGCCATTTTCAAACCTATCTAGTCTGCCATTCTACAAGATATCGGCAACTGTTTATTGATTATGATAGTAAAAAATATTATCTTGTATCTAACCGGACAGATTTTTAAATTTCCGTCCCGTTGGCCGCCACGTAACCTGGAAGATGGTCAAAAACACCTCCCGGTACAAAAAAACTTTTTACTTCCGATCTTGATGAAATTTGGTATGTGGGTAGAGGTCGATGAGTGATACCCAACGACATATTTTTTCCCGGATTCGAGGTTAGGGTCAAGGTCACGAGGTCACGAAAGTTGTGAAAGTCGCCATTTTCAAAACCTATCTAGTCTGTCATTTTAGGAGATATCTGGCAACGGTTCATCGATTATGATAGTAAAAACATTATAGAGATGACCGTCACCCCCACACAGGGGTAATTTTTTAAGACAGTAATCGCTCATAAACTACGGTTTGTATTTTCAGACACAAGGTATGACATGGCCTCCGCAACCAAAGGTGGGCGCAGTTATGTTTTCACCCCTGTCTGTGAACACAATATCTCAAAAGTTATGGACGGATTCGGACGAAATTTGGTGGACAGGTCGGGTGTGTGACACGGAAGAATTGATTCAATTTTGGTGAAGATCCGAATCCGATCCAGAAACGAAAAAAAAAAAATTTAAGTGATTCTTCACCATGAGAGTTGAGGCCAAAAACTATATATCTATATATATATATATATATATATATATATGCACAATATTTCAAAAAGTTGTGGACAGATTCGGATGAAACAAGGTAGATGAGTTGGGTAGGTGATAAGAAGAAGCCGATTCGATTTTGGTTCAGGTCCACATTCAGATCTGGCCTATCAGTGGGATACAAAACGTTTTTCTGTTCAACCTGGTGGAGGTATGCGCTCCACCGGGTGCTTTGCTAGTTATACTTATTTTCACCCCCTCATCACCTTAAGGATATAACTTAATCATCTAGGACTTCATTTCACCTTCCAATCAAAATAACCACTCATAATGTCCATTTTGCTTCAGTTCAATGCAGGCATACTGGATGCATGTCTCTTCCTCCTGGATAAGGGTCAGCAACCGTACTATGGACGTGGAGATCCTGTCAATGTTGTTCGAGTGGTTTCAGCTTTGGTGAGTGTCAGTTACTTTTATATTCTTGGTTTATTCTTCTGGCATTCCAAAATATATTTTCTCAATCCGATAAATACATGAACCACCACAGGGTCACCAAAAGTATTGCTATGCTGAGGTTAGGTTTCTCGAGGCTTGAAAAATTTGTGGACCGCAAGCAATGTCACCTGAGGCTGACTCTGCTCTTTTTGATTTGCTCCAAAATTGGTAGAGTGGAGATTAGTTATTTTTGTTGGTTCAGCTCTCCTTTTATATATCAAAATGGATAATCCCAACCGCAGCAAACCAATGAGATGTATGTATGTATATATTGTTGTCGAAATGGCTCTTAAGGGTTAACGCTACTTAGTAAAGTTGAATCATTTCTTTAATGCATGTCTCAAAATATGCGGGATGTGATGTAGTCATGATAATAGATATACGTCGTTATATGTAATAGATAGACACCATCTCCCCCACCTAATGTCTGTGTCTAAAAACTCGATCATTTTGACCTCATTTTTAATGTCCTTACCTTTGTAAATTCATCTAAATGTCTCTTTTAAGTGTTCGCTCGGCATTGAGATGCTACTTTTGGTGAAAAACGAAAGTTGCAGGTACCACCAGACCGAGCAATCTGAGTCATGAGCAGCTGCCGAGGTTAATGGGTCATGGACGGGATTGCCCCGTCCTCTGACCGAGCTGGCAACCAATGTTAAGGGAGAGAGAGAGAGGCACTTGGCGCACTAATAATATCGTGATATTCCGAGGGGATAACAGGGCAGAGTGAGGATGGAAGCAGAGAGTTTTCGGGAATCTTCGGAGGAGAAGCTTCATCCCTCACTCACTCCTGATGAACCAAAGCCATGCCCCACCGGAGCCAAGGCCATGCCCTCTCCTACCCTCAGCCTAATGAGCACATGGGGAGATCCATTGCCAGGACGTGCGGTGCATCGCCCTGCCAGGGAATTGAACCACAGCCTCCTGTACGACTCTGCTGGGTTTGCCCAGGAACTCTTCTTTTCTCATGGAATCTCGATTGTCTGTCTGTTGTCCTGTGCTTATCAGGCGTTAAGGCTTAGGATAATTAAGGATCTCCATCGTCGTCATTTGTTTCGTGGGCACATATGTTTCAGTAAGGGTTAAGGGGCATTGGTTTGTTACATCATTATTTGTTCATTGCTTCTCCTTGTATTTCCTTCCCCGTGACCAGTAGCATTATAATTAAATACACCTAGTCTCAGGGTGAATTCAGGTTGGTGTGGTCCCTCATTTGGTGATTGGGAAAGCCCCTTAAGTGTTAATTGACTGTGGCTTTTAATGCCACATATAAAGACTGTGCCACGTGGTTCTGGTTTTGTTCAGCTTAATTAGAGACGAGACATGTGGTTCCTAATTAATGTAGCGCTCAGCCGGCTCAGAGGCCCCAATCAATACAAAATTGTGACTAATGCACATGTAATCTGGCTGGGGATCTTTGAACGGTTGACCGCTATTGTCATATTAAGACTTTCTGGATTTGTGCCGGTAATGGCACGATCGACGACTACAACTATATCTATCTATCTATCTATCTATCATCCATATATATATATATATATATTATATATATATATATATATATATATATATATATATATATATATATATATAGTTGCGGCCAGGGTCGGGTGAGAGGACACCAGGGGGAAGCTATCTCGGTTCCAACAGACTCCCGGAATTGCAGGCTGTCGCACACGGATAATTCCGTGACGCGGCGGGTAGCTAACCGACCGTGAACGCAATAACTCAACCACGTGACCTGAGGTCCTCCCGTCTATGGGTTAATCGGGTACCTAATTAATCACGTGACCTATTTACCGGGGACACGCCCTCGGTACGCCTTGTCCGAACCGGATCACTTTACCGGATCAGATGCAGCCGAGCGACACTGCCAAGGACGTACCGGCTAAAAGGAACGGATCATTGGAATAAAGTCCCAGCTAAGTTAGGATACGGACCATGCTGGAATAATGAAAAGAACAGACAAAAACGAGCTGGGAACATTTCTACAAGGATTTATTACAGGCAGGTGAAGAAAGGTATGTGGCACAGTGAATGTTGTTTATTGTCTGTAGCAGGAATAGGAAGAAATATGAAAGGTGCGGCAATATACAAGCAACTTACAAAAGCAGACACAGAGCAGAGTTATCCCGATATAATTCT
>CM068961.1:48875272-48886081 GCA_035128595.1 Eptatretus atami
CGGTCTCTCTGTCTTCTTCGCCTTAATTTCTGGACTTGCACCCTCTGCCCTTCTCCGTGCTTTGTCCCCCCCCCCATCTCCCGGTATCTGCAGGATGTACGCAGTCCACCAGCAACCCCTCCTTCCACTGCCTAAATCCAGAACCACTACTCACCTCCACTCATTTATTCAACTTTTTCTCACCTGTGGGCCCACCTACCATACTCTATTCAATCTAATTCTTCCTTCCAGGTCTTCAAGACAGCTGTTCAGCACCATCTCAAGTCATCCCAAATCCAAATTAATGATCTTTTCTACCTGTTAAACCAACCCCCCCCCCCCCCCAAATTTGATTGTGTCCATATTGTCCACCCTTTGCGTTCTCCTTTACCCCTCATTGTTACCTGCATCCCTTGCAAATACAACTTTGTGTGGGGGCAACATAGGCTATGTGGCTAAATTCTCTATGTAAGTTAGTATAGTGTAGCACCACTTGGTGTTGGTGGCAGAGGGCATTACAATTTCCTTTTTTACCGAGGCAATGCTGAGGTTAAATCGCTCTTCTCACGGGTAAATTTGTTCTCCTTCCCTTTTCCACCCGCGCCCCAAAAAACACCCGGAGGGGCCTGTAAAAGCCTGTCATCATCTGTGGGACATTTCTAGCGGAATAACATCAGGATGAATGGGGGACAGAAAGGGGGGGGGGTGCGCGGATGTGAGGATGGGGACATGGAGAGGGTGGGGTGTGAGGGTTTGGAGCACCCTATGCATAGGTAAATTTGTTTTCCTTTCCTTCTCCTTCTCACCCAAACTTTTTGGCAAACATGATGACTAATTGGTCCATCAGCGAAGCGTCGGGTAGGCTATGATAGTGCCAATCGTTTTTTGAGCATTTCTACAAGTTTTGCTGACCTATCATTTGGAAGGTTATTTACCCCCAATCTAGCCACTTTGTGATTTTTATACTTTTTTATAGACATTATCGAAGCTCGTATAAGAGCTAATACACAGAACATATAACAAAGGAGCAGGAGACAGAGAGGGCAGGGGAGGGAAGCACAAAAACAATTGGAACAGAGACAATAGGAGATCTGTGGAAGGGAGGAGGGGGCGGAAACACGGGGTAAACAAGATGGACATCACAGGGACTTTCAGGAAGGAAAGTAGGGAATTTGAAGGAGGTGGCTTTTGGGTGGATTAACAGGGATAGAAAATATCGTGGTTTTGGATGGGGGAAGATAAGAGATGGTGGTGAACAGCTGTTTTGAAGACCTGGAGGGAAAAACTGGGATTGAAGAGAGTGAGGGAGTTTGTTACAGAGGCAGGGAAAAAGAGTAATGAAAGAGTGAAGGTGAGCAGTGATGATTTTGGCAGTTTCACCAGAAGGGAGTTGCTGGCAGACCTTGAGCGCCCTGCGGAAATATAGGGGGGGGGACATATCGCAGACAGAGCAGAGGGTGCAAGTCCAGAAATGAAGCAGAAGAAGAAAGAAAGACCACCGACCTGCCTGCAGTGAGAGAGTGAGAGACCCAAAGAGAGCTTCATCGCGGGAGATACCAATGATCCTTAATGCCTTGGTTTCCACAGTGTGAAGCCAAGCCAGATGTGAGGTGGAGCACCAACCCAGATGGGAGAGCAGTACTCCATCAGGCTGTGGATGAAAGCTTTGTAAGTGGTTAGAAGCTCAGGTGTGCCAAGGAAGGACTTTGCATGATGGACGATGCCCAGTCGGCGACTGGCTTTGGAGGCCAGCTTGGAAATATGGCTTTCCCAGGAAAGATCATGGCAGATAGTGAGACACAGAAGCTTGAATGAGAGGACTTTGTGGAGAAAGTAGGTGAAGGGGTGGGGGGGGGGTGGTCCAGATGGTCTTTCGAAGAACATAGTGAGTGTGTGAGATTTTCAGGATTAAAAGACATGTTCCACATGTTGGACCAGCTTGTGATTTTATCCAGGTCTGCTGAGAGTAAAGAAGCTGTTGCTTGCTGATCTGAGGGCAACAGATGGTACAGCAGAGGGTGAACTGGGTGAGGTGGGTACAGAAAGCGATGGGTTTGGGACACAAGATTTAGAAGCAAACACAGAATTTACGCATTCAGCCTTTTCATGTGCAGGGTCAGCTGTGCAACCATTTGTGGCAAGGGAGGAGATGGAGGGGAACATACACCAGTAACGGACTTAACTAGACGCCACCAGGATTTGGAGGAGAGAGACAAGTTTGAGAGTTCAGATTTTAGATGAGAAAGGTGTTGTTTCCTGGCTCTCCTCAGGATAGATACATACTTGTTCTGAGCTTTGTGGAAGGAACTGAGATTGCCTTCAGTAGTATTTGCCTTCCATGTGGCGAAGGCAAGTTGTTTTCAGGACAATTGCCTTGCAACAAGCTTCAGTGTACCATTGGTGGGAAGATGAGTAGGACACGATGAATCCACTCTCTCCATGACATCCCTCACCCTTCAGACAGGCAGGCTGTCACCTCTTCAATCTCTCTCTTAGACCTTGAAAAAAACAATCCACAACTGGTCAAACACTTGGAATATGTCTCACATTCCTGATGAATCTCACACTCCACGAGCTCTCTCTGAAAGGACTATCTGGCAAACCCTCCTATCTACTTTCTAAACAATCCTCTTGAGGAATTTGGTCATACAAACTCACGGGTCTCACTGTCAACCATGATCTTCCATGGGCAAACCACATTTCAAAGTTGGCTTCCAAAGCCACCTGCCCACTGGGCATCCTCCGTCGCACACAGTCCTTACTTGACACAACTGAACTGCTATGTATCTTCAAGGCCTTCATCTGCAGCTTTATGGAGAATTGCTCATTTCTCCGGGCTGGTACCCCTGCCTCAGCTAAATGCTGTGGAAACCAAGGCCTTGAAGAATATTGAAATCTCCCACGATGAAGCTGAGTCCATGGCTTATCTCTTCTCCATCGCAGACAGTTCGGTGGTCTCTCTGTCTTCTATCGCCTCCTTTCTCATCAGGCTCTTTCTGTGCTTTGTCCACCACCCCACCCCCCCCCCCCACAAGGTTTCTGCAGGACTCATTTTTTCTTAATTTCTGCAGGGTATTCTGCAACATTAATTTTTATTGAGGACCCTAGGCATCAAACAGCTACATATATCCAACAAACAGTTTCAAGTGGGGCACGTCACCACCATTAGAGCATTTAAATTGCATCAGACATGGAAATAAATGTGAATTGTTGCTCCAGCTTGCCGGCTTGATGACGGAAGATGCCGTTTATATTTTTGCCTACTCCATCCCTACCTGGACGCAGCGGCGTGCTGCTCCGCCACATACTCCCATAGCTGACCTAACCTGATCCCTTCCACATTTAGAATCCCATGCGGGCACAGGCAACTTGCTAGTGTCATGACACAGGCACCATCACTGTTTATGCTGCTTCACAAAGTTATATACCGCATTTCATTTGGTTCAAAAATCGCAACAGCTCCGTTATGTCTTTGATTTTTTTTCTACAATTCATTATAATTGCTCTCACTTATCCCACATTGTATGAGCTGCCTTTCCTCAAAGAGAAAAAAAAATGTCCAGCTATTTGTTTTTAATCACAGTTCTTCTACTACTTTCAACAGTCAAACTGGACAACCATTATAGTTACGTAGATCATGCCAACATCACTCAGTAATGGCTCTTCATACTATGTAGCACTCATCAGAGTTAGTGTTTCAACATTAATGCTGGTTGACGACTTTTCTTTCTTCGTTGGCTAATGTGGGTTAGATTCCCACAGCTGCTCATTCCCACCATCTTGCACCTGACAAGCTTGACCAGTCTGCAAGGACCTCTGAAGAAATATGAGTAGAGGAAGACCTTCGTCCTGCAGTGGATTGAAATGGGAAACCTCCATGGGTATTGTCAACCGAGGGACAGCAGGATAGTTCAGTTGATAGTGTGCTCACCTCTAAACATTTGTCATGGATTTGTGGGAGTTGTTCTCCTTGAGGGTTTAATTCCACATATTTGTTGCTATTCCAACATGAAGAACCTGTTATCTAAACCTAGAATCCATTGTTGTTACTTTCTGATGTTGTCTCTCGTCTTGGTGGCGTCTTCAGTTTGATTCCTATCTGAATCTGTTTCCATTTCACCACTCCATTAAACCCTTCCAAAACACTGATGACTGTTAAGATTCACCCTACAATTATGTTTCTGGATCTTCTCTTGGCAGTGTTCCGCTGCCTTGGCATTCCAAGCCGTGTCGTCACAAACTTCTCGTCTGCACACGACACGGATAAAAGCCTCTCCACTGATGTGTTTCTTGATAATCGTCTACGGCCCATCGGAACCTCAACACGGACTCCATCTGGTAGAGTTGGGGGGGGGGTTTGGAATGGGGAGGGTTGGTGCATATATAACATGTTTGAATTAGGTGGGTAGGAGAAGAGGGAAAAAATTGTACCATTGTAAAGAAATACCATGTATATGATCTATACCCACTTCTTAGCATGTGTGTACATCTCTATACCTATCTCACTTAATCAAGACAAAGTACCAGCACACAATGGCATATCCTTTTCAAGAGATGACATGGGGTCTTTCACATCCACAACCTAATGGCAGACAGGTTAACTGGCTTATATATTCCTAAGCAAAGGGTTACGTCCAGCTCTGAGATGGAGATTTCTTTGTTGGCACCACACCAGTACGGAAGTTTAAGTCAAATTCGACTCCACAGGGGAACAAACTGGTGACTAGACCATCTCGGAGGTGAAACATTATCAAATGAGTAATCATGCCATTGCTCAGCCAACAACATCTGGCCTTCCATTGAGGTCTCCCATCCAAGTGCAAAGTGGGCTTCATTCTACTTAGTTTCTGATATCTAATGAGATTGGGCACATACATTCAAGTCCAAAGTTATAGGTGACATTCCCTTGCATATTGTCTTTATATGACCAACATCATATCTTTATAAGACCAAAGTTAACGAATGCCAGCAGACGGGATGCCCAATTTAATGTCCATCCGAGGGCAGGCACATACATCGATGTGTCACCCTCTCTATAAAACACCAGGACGACAGTGTATATAGCTAGCGGGAGATTCAAATGGAGGTTACACAGCTCAGAGGCAAGTGTGTATACCTCCAGGTTATTCTGCCAGCCCTCTGTCTCGACATTAATGACCTTCAGGATGGAATAACTCTCCTTTATTGTTACACTCCTTTATTGCGCTCTTGTTTTGATTTCATTTAACAGATTTGAAATCAGAATGACCTTCAAGGAGAAACCCCATTCAACTTCCTTTTATGAAGTACATTGTGCTTATGATGTCCAGGAGATTGGGCTTGACTTGTCTGATGATCACTGCGCTATCTTGCACCATCTACCTACTCCTCCCTCCCCTCCCCCCCATACCCACCTCTTCCTTGTGTAGTATTTTGTGTTTTTTCAATTATAACTTGGCTAAAAGTAATATGAACTGATGTAATAAAGGCATTTATAAAGCAAACTAACAGATGACCAAACAAACAACACAGGAACTTTCACGTGTGGAATGAGGTGTGGATGGAGCGCCGAGATCTGACATCCATGTACGGTGGTTGGCAAGCTATCGATGCCACGCCACAGGAAACAAGCCAAGGTATAAACGTCTTTGATACCTTTCTTGAAAAGGTTTTTGCAAAAGTCTTATTTGTTGACTAACAGACGTCATCTCCTGGCATTTTAGGGTTCTTTCAGTGTGGACCAGCATCAGTGAACGCCATCAAGCAAGGCATGTTCATCTCCCATATGATACTCCGTTCTTGTTTGCTGAGGTAGGAATGAGGTGCAAGCTATATCATATCAAAGACAAGCATGGGCACCCGGCGTTACCCGGTGCTGTTCTAATCATTTGTTTTGCCATTTTGAAGAAATGAAATTTTGTTTTAATTTTTTTTTTTTTGCTGGGAGGCCTAAAACACTTCCCTATTTAATATTACCTTTCACATAGTTACAGAGGCCTAGGCACCATAGAGCGCTTAGTCTAGGTCGCATAGGAAAAGAATCGTGCACTTCAGAGGACAGATATTCCTTTGACACATTGGTACAATGAAGCTTTCTCTTCATTATAAGATCAGGAAACAACCTGCCGCTCTGTTCGTCTGTCTGCCTGATGCTTCGTGTTTGTCCGTCTGTGTGTGACCATTTTTGTTTCCAGGCCAGAACTCCTAAACCGTTTATGTATCATCATGAAACTTCACAGACACTTCATCCTATTTGTATAGCAGTGCCTTTTTACTATTTTAGACTTTCTGGTATTTATTTTTCATTTTATTATATAGCAATCAGTCTACCGGCGTAGTGGCGTGCGCCTGTAATCCGGCTACTCGGAGGCTTGGGTTGGAGGATCGCTTGAGGACGGGCGCTCTGCGCTGGGCCGCGCTATGAGAGGGTGTAGGGCAGCCCGGAATCATGGCGAAACCCAATCCTTATCCCTGTGTCGTAAGAGGCGACCAGGGTTGCGTCAGGAAGGGCATCCGGCGTAAAACCTATGCCAAATCAGTATGCGGATCATAACAGATGATCCGCTGTGGCGACCCCTAACGGGAGCAGCCGAAAGACGAACAACAACAACATATAGCAATCAGTCTGCCTGCTAGCATGTGAATACAAGGTGAAGCTATTTGACATAGGACCAAGTGAACAGACAAGTGCAAAAGAAACACAACCACCATAATGGACTGGAACATATGTGTTCTTTGTGAGAGTGTGACAGAGGAAAACATGGTCGATCCAACAAAGTCTACAAGACAGAACACCAGCGGCACTGTTGGTTACGAAACTGTTGCCACAGAATCTGAAGACATTTGAAAGTTTCAACAGATGCCCATGAACATATGCCTTGCAAGACAAGATGATGGTTGGGAGTTGAAGAAACACTAATTACTCGTAGAGCAATGTGGCATAAGACTTGCTTTGATAGAATAGACAATCAAAAAAAAATCAAACGAATGCTCAGGAAACGGAAGGCTGATGACGCCATGACGTTGTTTTCCCAAAAGAAAACAAGACTCCGTTGTGGGTGCAACATAACGCACCATGGACACTTGCTTTTTCTGTAACCAGAAGGGGGGCTACTGGTAACCAGCTCAGACATGCTGCTACCAAGCAACTCCGCGCAAAAGCACATGCGTGTGCACAATCCTGCAACACGCAAAGGTTTTCACCAAAATGGCTAAGGACTTAACACCAAAGATGCGCCTATCAACTAACATGCCGCAACAAATCCTACAGGAAAGCAGCTGCAGTTCTTCAGATTCAACAAGATGCACATTCCAGGAGTGAAGAGTCAGCAGAAGTTACCATTCTTGCTGAACTAATATAATGTATAGAAGAATTGAGGGTGGATGATAATTTTACTGTATTTAAACCAGCAGATCTCGCAGAGCTTTATAACAAGAGTCTTTGCTAGTTTGATGACAACAGAAACGCTCATTCAACACGATTGAGAAACAGGCTGCGGATCGCTGTATCATTCTTAAAACCAAAGGAAGAGATGTATATCTTGTATTTGAAGATGATGTTGGAAAAACTCTGTTTCAAGCATGTAAAGCCAGTGAGGACAGTGATGCAGTTCATCTTAAAAACCAGCCCAAATTGTTAGAAGAGATATTTTGGACAGGACCTTTCAGCTCAATGGAACATTTCCAGGAGAATGTGAGAAAGAGGCATCACCTGCTTTCTCATGCAGTCAATAAACATGATCATTGATGGACCAAAGAACAAATTCCACCAAAAATGGTGCAAGACAAAAAAATCACTTCATCTCTTTCACAGCTCTTGATGTTTAATTCTGTGAAAAAAATCAAGTGTGACAAAGCAAGCTCCCCACAGCAAAGCCAGAGAAGCTCCATTTCAATTTCCTTGTCTTGCTATGTCTACAACAAAATGAGAAATCGGGATCTGATAGAAAATTGCATGACCATGGCCTTGGCATCAGCTATCATCATGTCATGGAAATATCAACAGCTTGTGTTTAGGGGTTCGGTTGGGTCCATGACCCGGATAGGATTACCTGGTGACCAATGTGGATGACTCGGTCAGAGGCAGCAAAAAGTTGCAGAGAATGGATTTGATGTCACTGCAAGGTGCACTGTTCAGGGAATTGGAAGTGCTTCTCAGAAAAGTTCAAACACACCGATTTTTACCTCCACCACAAAGGTGGATGGTCGTTGTGTTTTCACCCTGTCTGCCGCTCTGTTTGTTATTTGCGAAAATCGAAGATTTTTCAAGTATATTGGATGGTCTTGTGCATTATTCTGTCTGTTTGTTTGTTTGTCAATCGTCTACAGGTCACAATTCCAAATCGATCGTCATGAAACTTTACCAAGTTGTAGAGGTCATCTCAACTGTGAAGCCTATTGATTTTGAGGTCAAAGGTCAAAGGTCATCTTGAGGTCGAATTTCTAAAATCGTAATTTTTCATCCGATTAACCTGAAAATGAAGCCGCAATTACATAGTGCATCACTGATTTGGAAAACAACTATTTTTGAGGTCAAAAGGGCAAAGGTCAATTCAAGGTAAACTTCTAAATCATCAATTTCAATCTGAAAAATAATCAATTTCATCCGCTGACCTGAGCTTTAATTAAGATTGTCAATTTTAATCTAATGAAATGGACAATTTGATGTATCTATGGTAACCTTTGGAGAGGGGGGGTGGATTTTGCAAGTATTGTGCCTGCACAACGTCTTTTTCTTGTTTGTCTGTTTGTTTCTTTGTATGACAATTGCCTACACGTCACAATTTTAAACGATCTTCATGAAACTTTACCACCTGGTAGAGTTCGTCATAAGGAAGAAGCCTATTGTTTTTGAGTGCAAAGGTCAAAAGGTCAACATAGGCCAAAGGTCAACAACTTAGGTGGGATTTCTAAAATCCTCAATTTTCATCTGATTGACTTAAATTTGAAGAGGATTTATATTTCAGGTCACTGAATTCAACTAGCCAATTATTTTTGAGGTCAGCATCGACCTAAAGGTCAACATAGGTTATGTTTTTGTTTGGGTACTCCTTATCTCCTTACTCGATAGGTTACTCCTTATCTAATAAAATACAATTTTCATTAATAATTATGCTTTTGTTTGTTTTAAACAGAAAAAATGGTTGTCATGGCTATTGATCAATTTCACATGCTTACATGGGCCAGACAACATGTTTTCTGATCTTGTATGAAAGAGCAAAGTTCAAAATAGTGTGCGAAACGGCATATTTTGGCGGGTTGAGAGACATAATGTTGTAACTGCATTTTTGGCGAAATTGAATAAAATGGCTCATGTCTTTCAACACCATTTATCTTTCAGTGCAATATTGTTGTAACTGCAAATATCAACCCAGTCTTCTCATCTGAGTAAGATTAAAATATTGTAAACTACACACAATATGAGAGCCATTTTATTCAATTTCGCCAAAAATGCAGTTACAACATCATGTCTCTCAACCCGCGATTTTTCTCAAAAGTGCACAATTCTTCCCCAAAGATGCCATATTTGGCCAAGACTAGATGAACAAAACAAACAAACCAAAAAAACTTTTCTTTCAATTTGTTTTCTTTGCCTGTAAACACTCACCAGGACTCACTGCTGAACTTCTAAAAGTTTGATAAAGACCTGTTTGGCTATCTCTGAGAAAAATTGCGACAGACAGACAGACAAACATCTCTCTTATAGTATAGATAATTAACTTTTTTCTTTAATCTTTGCATGTACAGTATGTAATTTTAGCCTCAATTTCGCAGAAGAAAATATTTACAATAGAAATGATGTACTCATGCAATCGGGCTGGCAGGATAGCCTCGAGGTGTCTCTTCTGGATTTGAATCTCGGCCGAGCAAAAACTGTCATCCCGGCGTTTTGCGAGCAGTGCGAGGCATCACTGTGTGTGCCCGTTCTTGGATCATGGATGCTAAACTGTATGTTCCATCTAATGGCATTTGTGGGTATTAAAGATCCCACAGTCCCTTCCCAAAGAGCGGGCGAGCTACCGCCGGCACGCTGGCCAAATTCAAAATTCCTGTTCTAACCTACAGGGGGCCAGTGCAATGGCAACCTACAGGGGGCAGTCTAATCAGTGGCAATGCCTTGCATCTGAGAGAACTGCTGCTAACCCACAACCGCGTGCTGCATACGGACAATGACGACGATGTACCATGTGGTGATGAAGCCCTTTTCCGAATCAATTGATTGCTCAGAACAGGTGGTCTCTTAATCAAAGGACTGCCTAATAAGGTTTTCTTCTGGTCAGTTTTTCTCTTGACCCTCACCTACAGTGGCCTTGGCCTTGTGAAGGGCGTGCAAGCTCCATAAGAAGGTAAGAATAAGCTTACTCCGTTGTTGGGCTCTCGTATTGATTTTCACAGATTTTAAGGATTTGACATTATTGCAGGATTAATTGTGAGTAAGCAAATTTACCAATGCGCTCCAATCCTTGTGGAAAACTTTCTCATCTCTCTGCCGGGATGTGAGGATGGGGACATGGAGAGGGGTGGGGTGTGAGGGTTTGGAGCACCCTATGCATAGGTAAATTTGTTTTCCTTTCCTTCTCCTTCTCACCCAAACTTTTTGGCAAACATGATGACTAATTGGTCCATCAGCGAAGCGTCGGGTAGGCTATGATAGTGCCAATCTGTTTTTGAGCATTTCTACAATGTTTTGCTGACCTATCATTTGGGAAGGTTATTTACCCCCAATCTAGCCACTTTGTGATTTTTATACTTTTTTTATAGACATTATCGAGGCTCGTATAAGAGCTAATACACAGAACATATAACAAAGGGAGCAGGAGACAAGAGGGGCAGGGGAGGGAAGCACAAAAC
>CM068961.1:48886106-48898835 GCA_035128595.1 Eptatretus atami
ACAATTGGGACAGAGACAATAGGAGATCTGTGGAAGGGAGAGGGATGGGGCGGGAAACACGGGGTAAACAAGATGGACATCACAGGGACTTTCAGGAAGGAAAGTAGGGAATTTGAAGGAGGTGGCTTTTGGGTGGATTAACAGGGATAGAAAATATCGTGGTTTTGGATGGGGGAAGATAAGAGATGGTGGTGAACAGCTGTTTTGAAGACCTGGAGGGAAAACTGGGATTGAAGAGAGTGAGGGAGTTTGTTACAGAGGCAGGGAAAAAGAGTAATGAAAGAGTGAAGGTGAGCAGTGATGATTTTGGCAGTTTCACCAGAAGGGAGTTGCTGGCAGACCTTGAGCGCCCTGCGGAAATATAGGGGGGGGGGACATATCGCAGACAGAGCAGAGGGTGCAAGTCCAGAAATGAAGCAGAAGAAGAAAGAAGACCACGCACCTGCCTGCAGTGAGAGAGTGAGAGACCCAAAGAGAGCTTCATCGCGGGAGATACCAATGATCTTAATGCCTTGGTTTCCACAGTGTGAAGCCAAGCCAATGTGAGGTGGGAGCACCAACCCAGATGGGAGAGCAGTACTCATCAGGCTGTGGATGAAAGTTTGTAAGTGGTTAGAAGCTCAGGTGTGCCAAGGAAGGACTTTGCATGATGGACGATGCCCAGTCGGCGACTGGCTTTGGAGGCCAGCTTGGAAATATGGCTTTCCCAGGAAAGATCATGGCAGATAGTGAGACACAGAAGCTTGAATGAGAGGACTTTGTGGAGAAAGTAGGTGAAGGGGGTGGGGGGGGGGTGGTCCAGATGGTTCTTTCGAAGAGACATAGTGAGTGTGTGAGATTTGTCAGGATTAAAAGACATGTTCCACATGTTGGACCAGCTTGTGATTTTATCCAGGTCTGCTGAGAGTAAAGAAGCTGTTGCTTGCTGATCTGAGGGCAGCAGATGGTACAGCAGAGGTGAACTGGGTGAGGTGGGTACAGAAAGCGATGGGTTTGGGACACAAGATTTAGAAGCAAACACAGAATTTACGCATTCAGCCTTTTCATGTGCAGGGTCAGCTGTGCAACCATTTGTGCAAGGGAGGAGATGGAGGGGAACATCCACCCAGTAACGGACTTAACTAGACGCCACCAGGATTTGGAGGAGAGAGACAAGTTTGAGAGTTCAGATTTTAGATGAGAAAGGTGTTGTTTCCTGGCTCTCCTCAGGATAGATACATACTTGTTCTGAGCTTTGTGGAAGGAACTGAGATTGCCTTCAGTAGTATTTGCCTTCCATGTGGCGAAGGCAAGTTGTTTCAGGACAATTGCCTTGCAACAAGCTTCAGTGTACCATTGGTGGGAAGATGAGTAGGACACGATGAATCCACTCTCTGCCATGACATCCCTCACCCTTCAGACAGGCAGGCTGTCACCTCTTCAATCTCTCTCTTTAGACCTTGAAAAAACAATCACAAACTGGTCAAACACTTGGAATATGTCTCACATTCCTGATGAATCTCACACTCCACGAGCTCTCTCTGAAAGGACTATCTGGCAAACCCTCCTATCTACTTTCTAAACAATCCTCTTGAGGAATTTGTCATACAAACTCACGGGTCTCACTGTCAACCATGATCTTCCATGGGCAAACCACATTTCAAAGTTGGCTTCCAAAGCCACCTGCCCACTGGGCATCCTCCGTCGCACACAGTCCTTACTTGACACAACTGAACTGCTATGTATCTTCAAGGCCTTCATCTGCAGCTTTATGGAGAATTGCTCATTTCTCCGGGCTGGTACCCCTGCCTCAGCTAAATGCTGTGGAAACCAAGGCCTTGAAGAATATTGAAATCTCCACGATGAAGCTGAGTCCATGGCTTATCTCTTCTCCATCGCAGACAGTTCGGTGGTCTCTCTGTCTTCTATCGCCTCCTTTCTCATCAGGCTCTTTCTGTGCTTTGTCCACCACCCCCACCCCCCCCCCCCACAAGGTTTCTGCAGGACTCATTTTTCTTAATTTCTGCAGGGTATTCTGCAACATTAATTTTTATTGAGGACCCTAGGCATCAAACAGCTAATATATCCAACAAACAGTTTCAAGTGGGGCACGTCACACCATTAGAGCATTTAAATTGCATCAGACATGGAAATAAATGTGAATTGTTGCTCCAGCTTGCGGCTTGATGACGGAAGATGCCGTTTATATTTTTGCCTACTCCATCCCTACCTGGACGCAGCGGCGTGCTGCTCCGCCACATACTCCCATAGCTGACCTAACCTGATCCCTTCCACATTTAGAATCCCATGCGGGCACAGGCAACTTGCTGTGTCATGACACAGGCACCATCACTGTTATGCTGCTTCACAAGTTAATATACCGCATTTCATTTGGTTCAAAAATCGCAACAGCTCCGTTATGTCTTTGATTTTTTTTCTACAATTCATTATAATTGCTCTCACTTATCCCACATTGTATGAGCTGCCTTTCCTCAAAGAGGAAAAAAAAATGTCCAGCTATTTGTTTTTAATCACAGTTCTTCTACTACTTTCAACAGTCACTGGACAACCATTATAGTTACGTAGATCATGCCAACATCACTCAGTAATGGCTCTTCATACTATGTAGCACTCATCAGAGTTAGTGTTTCAACATTAATGCTGGTTGACGACTTTTCTTTCTTCGTTGGCTAATGTGGGTTAGATTCCCACAGCTGCTCATTCCCACCATCTTGCACCTGACAAGCTTGACCAGTCTGCCAAGGACCTCTGAAGAATATGAGTAGAGGAAGACCTTCGTCCTGCAGTGGATTGAAATGGAACCTCCATGGGTATTGTCACCGAGGGACAGCAGGATAGTTAAGTTGATAGTGTGCTCACCTCTAAGACATTTGGTCATGGATTTGTGGGAGTTGTTCTCCTTGAGGGTTTAATTCCACATATTTGTTGCTATTCCAACATGAAGAACCTGTTATCTAAACCTAGAATCCATTGTTGTTACTTTCTGATGTTGCCTCTCGTCTTGGTGGCGTCTTCAGTTTGATTCCTATCTGAATCTGTTTCCATTTCACCACTCCATTAAACCCTTCCAAACAACTGATGACTGTTAAGATTCACCCTACAATTATGTTTCTGGATCTTCTCTTGGCAGTGTTCCGCTGCCTTGGCATTCCAAGCCGTGTCGTCACAAACTTCTCGTCTGCACACGACACGGATAAAAGCCTCTCCACTGATGTGTTTCTTGATAATCGTCTACGGCCCATCGGAACCTCAACACGGACTCCATCTGGTAGAGTTGGGGGGGGGGTTTGGAATGGGGGAGGGTTGGTGCATATATAAACATGTTTGAATTAGGTGGGTAGGAGGAAGAGGAAAAAATTGTACCATTGTAAAGAAATACCATGTATATGCTTATACCCACTTCTTAGCATGGTGTACATCTCTATACCTATCTCACTTAATCAAGACAAAGTACCAGCACACAATGGCATATCCTTTTCAAGAGATGACATGGGGTCTTTCACATCCACAACCTAATGGCAGACAGGTTAACTGGCTTTATATTCCTAAGCAAAGGGTTACGTCCAGCTCTGAGATGGAGATTTCTTTGTTGGCACACACCAGTACGGAAGTTTAAGTCAAATTCGACTCCACAGGGGAACAAACTGGTGACTAGACCATCTCGGAGGTGAAAACATTATCAAATGAGTAATCATGCCATTGCTCAGCCAACAACATCTGGCCTTCCATTGAGGTCTCCCATCCAAGTGCAAAGTGGGCTTCATTCTACTTAGTTTCTGATATCTAATGAGATTGGGCACATACATTCAAGTCCACAAGTTATAGGTGACATTCCCTTGCATATTGTCTTTATATGACCAACATCATATCTTTATAAGACCAAAGTTAACGAATGCCAGCAGACGGGATGCCCAATTTAATGTCCATCCGAGGGGCAGCACATACATCGATGTGTCACCCTCTCTATAAAACACCAGGACGACAGTGTATATAGCTAGCGGGAGATTCAAATGGAGGTTACACAGCTCAGAGGCAAGTGTGTATACCTCCAGGTTATTCTGCCAGCCCTCTGTCTCGACATTAATGACCTTCAGGATGGAATAACTCTCCTTTATTTGTTACACTCCTTTATTGCGCTCTTGTTTTGATTTCATTTAACAGATTTGAAATCAGAATGACCTTCAAGGAGAAACCCCATTCAACTTCCTTTTATGAAGTACATTGTGCCTTATGATGTCCAGGAGATTGGGCTTGACTTGTCTGATGATCACTGCGCTATCTTGCACCATCTACCTACTCCTCCCTCCCCTCCCCCCCATACCCACCTCTTCCTTGTGTAGTATTTTGTGTTTTTTCAATTATAACTTGGCTAAAAGTAATATGAACTGATGTAATAAAGGCATTTATAAAGCAAACTAACAGATGACCAAACAAACAACACAGGAACTTTCACGTGTGGAATGAGGTGTGGATGGAGCGCGAGATCTGACATCCATGTACGGTGGTTGGCAAGCTATCGATGCCACGCCACAGGAAACAAGCCAAGGTATAAACGTCTTTGATACCTTTCTTGAAAAGGTTTTTGCAAAAGTCTTATTTGTTGACTAACAGACGTCATCTCCTGGCATTTTAGGGTTCTTTCAGTGTGGACCAGCATCAGTGAACGCCATCAAGCAAGGCATGTTCATCTCCCATATGATACTCCGTTCTTGTTTGCTGAGGTAGGAATGAGGTGCAAGCTATATCATATCAAAGACAAGCATGGGCACCCGGCGTTACCCGGTGCTGTTCTAATCATTTGTTTTGCCATTTTGAAGAAATGAAATTTTGTTTTTAATTTTTTTTTTTTGCTGGGAGGCCTAAAACACTTCCCTATTTAATATTACCTTTCACATAGTTACAGAGGCCTAGGCACCATAGAGCGCTTAGTCTAGGTCGCATAGGAAAAGAATCGTGCACTTCAGAGGACAGATATTCCCTTTGACACATTGGTACAATGAAGCTTTCTCTTCATTATAAGATCAGGAAACAACCTGCCGCTCTGTTCGTCTGTCTGCCTGATGCTTCGTGTTTGTCCGTCTGTGTGTGACCATTTTTTGTTTCCAGGCCAGAACTCCTAAACCGTTTATGTATCATCATGAAACTTCACAGACACTTCATCCTATTTGTATAGCAGTGCCTTTTTACTATTTTAGACTTTCTGGTATTTATTTTTCATTTTATTTATATAGCAATCAGTCTACCGGCGTAGTGGCGTGCGCTGTAATCCGGCTACTCGGAGGCTTGGGTTGGAGGATCGCTTGAGGACGGGCGTCTGCGCTGGGCCGCGCTATGAGAGGGTGTAGGGCAGCCCGGAATCATGGCGAAACCCAATCCTTATCCCTGTGTCGTAAGAGGCGACCAGGGTTGCGTCAGGAAGGGCATCCGGCGTAAAACCTATGCCAAATCAGTAGCGGATCATAACAGATGATCCGCTGTGGCGACCCCTACGGGAGCAGCCGAAAGACGAACAACAACAACATATAGAATCAGTCTGCCTGCTAGCATGTGAATACAAGGTGAAGCTATTTGACATAGGACCAAGTGAACAGACAAGTGCAAAAGAAACACAACCACCATCAATGGACTGGAACATATGTGTTCTTTGTGAGAGTGTGACAGAGGAAAACATGGTCGATCCAACAAAGTCTACAAGACAGAACACCAGCGGCACTGTTGGTTACGAAACTGTTGCACAGAATCTGAAGACATTTGAAAAGTTTCAACAGATGCCCATGAACATATGCCTTGCAAGACAAGATGATGGTTGGGAGTTGAAGAAACACTAATTACTCGTAGAGCAATGTGGCATAAGACTTGCTTTGATAGAATAGACAATCAAAAAAAATCAAACGAATGCTCAGGAAACGGAAGGCTGATGACGCCATGACGTTGTTTTCCCAAAAGAAAACAAGACTCCGTTGTGGTGCAACATAACGCACCATGGACACTTGCTTTTTCTGTAACCAGAAGGGGGGCTACTGGTAACCAGCTCAGACATGCTGCTACCAAGCAACTCCGCGAAAAGCACATCGGTGTGCTACAATCCTGCAACACGCAAAGGTTTTCACCAAAATGGCTAAGGACTTAACACCAAAGATGCCGCCTATCAACTAACATGCCGCAACAAATCCTACAGGAAAGCAGCTGCAGTTCTTCAGATTCAACAAGATGCACATTCCAGGAGTGAAGAGTCAGCAGAAGTTACCATTCTTGCTGAACAATAATATATGTATAGAAGAATTGAGGGTGGATGATAATTTTACTGTATTTAAACCAGCAGATCTCGCAGAGCTTTATAACAAGAGTCTTTGCTAGTTTGATGACAACAGAAACGCTCATTCAACACGATTGAGAAACAGGCTGCGGATGCGCTGTATCATTCTTAAACCAAAGGAAGAGATGTATATCTTGTATTTGAAGATGATGTTGGAAAAACTCTGTTTCAAGCATGTAAAGCCAGTGAGGACAGTGATGCAGTTCATCTTAAAAGACCAGCCCAAATTGTTAGAAGAGATATTTTGGACAGGACCTTTCAGCTCAATGGAACATTTCCAGGAGAATGTGAGAAAAGAGGCATCACCTGCTTGTCTCATGCAGTCAATAAACATGATCATTGATGGACCAAAGAACAAATTCCACAAAATGGTGCAAGACAAAAAAATCACTTCATCTCTTTCACAGCTCTTGATGTTTAATTCTGTAAAAGAAATCAAGTGTGACAAAGCAAGCTCCCACACAGCAAAGCCAGAGAAGCTCCATTTCCAATTTCCTTGTCTTGCTATGTCTACACAAAATGAGAAATCGGGATCTGATAGAAAAATTGCATGACCATGGCCTTGGCATCAGCTATCATCATGTCTGAAATATCAACAGCTTGTGTTTAGGGGTTCGGTTGGGTCCATGACCCGGATAGGATACCTGGTGACCAATGTGGATGACTCGGTCAGAGGCAGCAAAAAGTTGCAGAGAATGGATTTGATGTAACTGCAAGGTGCACTGTTCAGGGAATGGGAAGTGCTTCTCAGAAAAGTTCAAACACACCGATTTTTACCTCCACCACAAAGGTGGATGGTCTTTGTGTTTTCACCCTGTCTGCCGCTCTGTTTGTTATTTGCGAAAATCGAAGATTTTTCAAGTATATTGGATGGTCTTGTGCATTATTCTGTCTGTTTGTTTGTTTGTCAATCGTCTACAGGTCACAATTCCAAATCGATCGTCATGAAACTTTACCAAGTTGTAGAGGTCATCTCAACTGTGAAGCCTATTGATTTTGAGGTCAAAGGTCAAAGGTCATCTTGAGGTCGAATTTCTAAAATCGTAATTTTTCATCCGATTAACCTGAAAATGAAGCCGCAATTACATAGTGCATCACTGAATTTGGAAAACAACTATTTTTGAGGTCAAAAGGGCAAAGGTCAATTCAAGGTTAAACTTCTAAATCATCAATTTCAATCTGAAAAATAATCAATTTCATCCGACTGACCTGAGCTTTAATTAAGATTGTCAATTTTAATCTTAATGAAATGGACAATTTTATGTATCTATGGTAACCTTTGGAGAGGGGGGGTGGATTTTGCAAGTATTGTGCTCTGCACAACGTCTTTTTCTTGTTTGTCTGTTTGTTTCTTTGTATGACAATTGCCTACACGTCAACATTTTAAACCGATCTTCATGAAACTTTACCACCTGGTAGAGTTCGTCATAAGGAAGAAGCCTATTGTTTTTGAGTGCAAAGGTCAAAAGGTCAACATAGGCCAAAGGTCAACAACTTAGGTGGAATTTCTAAAATCCTCAATTTTCATCTGATTGACTTGAATTTGAAGAGGATTTATATTTCAGGTCACTGAATTCAACTAGCCAATTATTTTGAGGTCAGCATCGACCTAAAGGTCAACATGGTTATGTTTTTGTTTGGGTTACTCCTTATCTCCTTACTCGATAGGTTACTCCTTATCTAATAAAATACAATTTTCATTAATAATTATGCTTTTGTTTGTTTTAAACAGAAAAATGGTTGTCATGGCTATTGATCAATTTCACATGCTTACATGGGCCAGACAACATGTTTTCTGATCTTGTATGAAAGAGCAAAGTTCAAAATAGTGTGCGAACGGCATATTTGCGGGTTGAGAGACATAATGTTGTAACTGCATTTTTGGCGAAATTGAATAAAATGGCTCATGTCTTTCAACACCATTTATCTTTCAGTGCAATATTGTTGTAACTGCAAATATCAACCCAGTCTTCTCATCTGAGTAAGATTAAAATATTGTAAACTACACACAATATGAGAGCCATTTTATTCATTTTCGCCAAAAATGCAGTTACAACATCATGTCTCTCAACCCGCGATTTGTTCTCAAAAGTGCACAATTCTTCCCCCAATGCCATATTTGGCCAAGACTAGATGAACAAAACAAACAAACCAAAAAACTTTTCTTTTCAATTTGTTTTCTTTGCCTGAAACACTCACCAGGACTCACTGCTGAACTTCTAAAAGTTTGATAAAGACCTGTTTGGCTATCTCTGAGAAAAATTGCGACAGACAGACAGACAAACACTCTCTCTTATAGTATAGATAATTAACTTTTTTCTTTAATTCTTTGCATGTACAGTATGTAATTTTTAGCCTCAATTTGCGCAGAAGAAAATATTTACAATAGAAATGATGTACTCATGCAATCGGGCTGGCAGGATAGCCTCGAGGTGTCTCTTCTGGATTTGAATCTCGGCCGAGCTAAAAACTGTCATCCCGGCGTTTTGCGAGCAGTGCGAGGCATCACTGTGTGTGCCCGTTCTTGGATCATGGATGCTAAACTGTATGTTCCATCTAATGGCATTTGTGGGTATTAAAGATCCCACAGTGCCCTTCCCAAAGAGCGGGCGAGCTACCGCCGGCACGCTGGCCAAATTCAAAATTCCTGTTCTAACCTACAGGGGGCAGTGGCAATGGCAACCTACAGGGGGCAGTCTAATCAGTGGCAATGCCTTGCATCTGAGAGAACTGCTGCTAACCACAACCGCGTGCTGCATACGGACAATGACGACGATGTACCATGTGGTGATTGAAGCCCTTTTCCGAATCAAATTGATTGCTCAGACAGGTGGTCTCTTAATCAAAGGACTGCCTAATAAGGTTTTCTTCTGGTCAGTTTTTCTCTTGTAGCCCTCACCTACAGTGGCCTTGGCCTTGTGAAGGGCGTGCAAGCTCCATAGAAGGTAAGAATAAGCTTACTCCGTTGTTGGGCTCTCGTATTGATTTTCACAGATTTTAAGGATTTGACATTTATTGCAGGATTAATTGTGAGTAGCAATTTCCAATGCGCTCATCCTTGTGGAAACTTTCTCAAATGTTTTTCATTTGTTTCAGTGTTTCATTAAGTGTACTCTTTTTCCCGTTACACATTCACCTCGACTTTTTAGAGGTAAACATTGAGCTGTGCATAAAAGGCCCAGATTTGTTATAAGGTGGTCTTACTCCTGCTAATTTTACCCACCTTATTTCCATTAAAATGCAATTATGCATGATCTTGCGGTAAATTTTTGCTGACACAGCGGAGTGGGTTTTTCAGAAGCTCAAATGACTGAAACTGCAGTAATTTTGGGGGAAACCTTCAGTTCACCACTGTAACTAGTCTTTTTGCAAAAGAGAAATCTCATTCATGATAAATATGGAAGCGTACAGTAACTGCTGCATTTCCTTGTAAAATGGCTCATGTTGTGTAGTCTTGGAAACAAAGTTTCGCAGTTTTGGATTGATTGCCTCCAAAGCTTTTTTGACTGCATCGAGTGACGACCCACATACCCACAGGTAACAGCGATCGGATCTATTGGATTCAGGACGATTTAGGACATTTCACTCAACTGAACGTCGAGGAGAAAATCGTTGGACAGTACATCAGCACTAAAGCTGTTGGAAGTGATGAGCGGAATGACATTACACATCTTTACAAGTACAACGAAGGTCCTCAAACCATTTTCACCATAACCTGTTTCAAAATATTTTAACACATCATAGCATAGGTTTGACTCATTGTCAGTTTAATTCATTATTGTTCATGATCACTTGCCAATTACGATATCTGCTGATTTGTCTTTAAACGGCGCATGCTTCCCCTCTTTCGGCTGAACTTCTGCTTATCATTTTGCTGTCGTAAGGAGGTTGATAAACCTAACACTACAATTTTGGCATCATTTAATGTGTTCAAATCCAATTCAACTGAGTGTGCATCACAATTTTATGATTAAATGAAATCTCGCTAACTCTCCACAATCTCATCAGCTACCTACATTCAGGATCTCATCTTATACTTATGATGTTCCCTTATGTTCTTCCTATAGGCTCAGAAAGGAGCGTGAAGCTGTGAGGAGTGCCTTTCAGTGTGGAATACTCTTGCGCGAAAGATCAGCCGACTCAGATGTGACCGAGTCTCCAGATTCAAAACCATCGTACTCACAGTGCGTGTAAATCCTGGTGTGACATTGGGTGGTGCTGTTACTGTATCACTGCTGCTGTTTACCAAGGCAAAGTGAGGCACACCTTGACCTGTGTTGGCAAACAGAAGCAACTCATTACACTGGTGTACGGTGTGGGCCATGTTGCCCAGGATAACTGCCAAATTGAACTCCAGCCCAGAGAAGGTTTGTTACTTTCTGTTTTTATTATGGCTGTCATGTATTATTTTTACACTGAAATACAACCCGTCGCTTTGCTGATGGGAATATTAAGACGGTGTTGGAGTGGGATGGGAGGGAGGGGCAGCGAGGAAGAGATGGGGGAGTGAGGAAGGGTTACGGAAAGGGAGTTAGGAAGTGGGGGAGAGCGAGGCCTCACCGCATGTCGCATATGCTCTGTGAGGTGGGAGGGAGCGAGGAGGATGGGGAAGAGAGGAGGGCAGTGGGAGGAGAAGGGGGTGTTGTGCACTGTTCTGCCCACACTCATCCTTTCACTCACACACATGCACGGATTTCCCCACAACCGCACTGCATAGTGGCATATCTGGCGTGGCATCAATTCCGCAGCATGTGTTCCCACCATGGCTTCAGCACTGCAGCATGTCTACTCCCCACATGCAGATGCACATGGTTCACGAGACAGCCACATAACCTCCTGCACAGCGCCACAAACCCAGGTGTGAGTTTGAGTTTGAGTTCAGATCGCGCACCTGTGAAACCTGCGCACTGCACACATGTAGCCAAGCATGCAGGCACGCACACACCCCACAGAGAGTCATTAGTACCCATTTGTACCACATCCATGTTGCTGTCTATGTACCTCGTCGTTTACAGCAACTGCCGACTATTAGTATATTTATATTAATATTTTGTAATGAAAGCAGATCGCACAAAACGGTAAAAAGTAAACTGCATATGTAATTGCGAAAAAGACCCCTGTGGACTTATTGCCATGGATTGCAAAATCAGGTGAGAGAGCACACACGTTTCGCTCAACGAAGTTACACTTTCTGCACATTCCTTAATCTTTTCTTTACTCATATAATTCGTCCGAACAGTGGAAAAAATTAAGCTTAATGCTTTGCTTAAATAAATCACATAGTTATAACAAGCTCAAATGAGCTAAGATCCTCGTCCTCTAATGATGACGTCATAAAAACGAATATGACGTCATTGTGATGTATCAGGTTTGCGATAAATTATTTGTGCTAATGCCCGGCTTGATTCCCAAAACAAAATCAAACAGCTTGCCTAGTTTCGGAGATAATGGTATAGGCGATTTCCATTAATAGCGGCGACATTATGACGTCAACTTTTTTCTAGGAAGAATTTACAAAATCGGAGATGGTTCTGCCTGCGCGTGGGCTTTCTGCATATACATGGCAAGTTTCACGAAGATCCGATGAAACTCTGGGTTGTGAAAAACAAAAATAGGAATGACTCATAAAAATTGATATGACGTCATAGTGATGTATCATATGTGCGGTATTCATCTCTGCTAATGCCCTGTTCAATTCCCGCAAACAGAATTCAAAAGCTTGCCTAGTTTCGGAGATAATTTTTTAGGCGATTTCCATTAGCAGAGATATTTTGACGTCATAACTGTTTTTTCTCGGAGGAATTTTCAAAATCGGAGATGGTTCCACACGGGGTAAACAAGATGGACATCACAGGGACTTTCAGGAAGGAAAGTAGGGAATTTGAAGGAGGTGGCTTTTGGGTGGATTAACAGGGATAGAAAATATCGTGGTTTTGGATGGGGGAAGATAAGAGATGGTGGTGAACAGCTGTTTTGAAGACACTGGAGGGAAAACTGGGATTGAAGAGAGTGAGGGAGTTTGTTACAGAGGCAGGGAAAAAGAGTAATGAAAGAGTGAAGGTGAGCAGTGATGATTTTGGCAGTTTCACCAGAAGGGAGTTGCTGGCAGACCTTGAGCGCCCTGCGAAATATAGGGGGGGGGGACATATCGCAGACAGAGCAGAGGGTGCAAGTCCAGAAATGAAGCAGAAGAAGAAAGAAAGACCACCGACCTGCCTGCAGTGAGAGAGTGAGAGACCCAAAGAGAGCTTCATCGCGGGAGATACCAATGATCCTTAATGCCTTGGTTTCCACAGTGTGAAGCCAAGCCAGATGTGAGGTGGGAGCACCAACCCAGATGGGAGAGCAGTACTCCATCAGGCTGTGGATGAAAGCTTTGTAAGTGGTTAGAAGCTCAGGTGTGCCAAGGAAGG
>CM068961.1:48899156-48921667 GCA_035128595.1 Eptatretus atami
TGGTACAGCAGAGGGTGAACTGGGTGAGGTGGGTACAGAAAGCGATGGGTTTGGGACACAAGATTTAGAAGCAAACACAGAATTTACGCATTCAGCCTTTTCATGTGCAGGGTCAGCTGTGCAACCATTTGTGGCAAGGGAGGAGATGGAGGGGGAACATACACCAGTAACGGACTTAACTAGACGCCACCAGGATTTGGAGGAGAGAGACAAGTTTGAGAGTTCAGATTTTAGATGAGAAAGGTGTTGTTTCCTGGCTCTCCTCAGGATAGATACATACTTGTTCTGAGCTTTGTGGAAGGAACTGAGATTGCCTTCAGTAGTATTTGCCTTCCATGTGGCGAAGGCAAGTTGTTTCAGGACAATTGCCTTGCAACAAGCTTCAGTGTACCATTGGTGGGAAGATGAGTAGGACACGATGAATCCACTCTCTGCCATGACATCCCTCACCCTTCAGACAGGCAGGCTGTCACCTCTTCAATCTCTCTCTTTAGACCTTGAAAAAAACAATCACAAACTGGTCAAACACTTGGAATATGTCTCACATTCCTGATGAATCTCACACTCCACGAGCTCTCTCTGAAAGGACTATCTGGCAAACCCTCCTATCTACTTTCTAAACAATCCTCTTGAGGAATTTGGTCATACAAACTCACGGGTCTCACTGTCAACCATGATCTTCCATGGGCAAACCACATTTCAAAGTTGGCTTCCAAAGCCACCTGCCCACTGGGCATCCTCCGTCGCACACAGTCCTTACTTGACACAACTGAACTGCTATGTATCTTCAAGGCCTTCATCTGCAGCTTTATGGAGAATTGCTCATTTCTCCGGGCTGGTACCCCTGCCTCAGCTAAATGCTGTGGAAACCAGGCCTTTAAGTATTGAAATCTCCCACGATGAAGCTGAGTCCATGGGCTATCTCTTCTCCATCGCAGACAGTTCGGTGGTCTCTCTGTCTTCTATCGCCTCCTTTCTCATCAGGCTCTTTCTGTGCTTTGTCCACCACCCCACCCCCCCCACAAAGGTTTTTCTGCAGGACTCATTTTTTCTTAATTTCTGCAGGGTATTCTGCAACATTAATTTTTATTGAGGACCCTAGGCATCAAACAGCTACATATATCCAACAAACAGTTTCAAGTGGGGCACGTCACCACCATTAGAGCATTTAAATTGCATCAGACATGGAAATAAATGTGAATTGTTGCTCCCAGCTTGCCGGCTTGATGACGGAAGATGCCGTTTATATTTTTGCCTACTCCATCCCTACCTGGACGCAGCGGCGTGCTGCTCCGCCACATACTCCCATAGCTGACCTAACCTGATCCCTTCCACATTTAGAATCCCATGCGGGCACAGGCAACTTGCTAGTGTCAATGACACAGGCACCATCACTGTTATGCTGCTTCACAAGTTATATACCGCATTTCATTTGGTTCAAAAATCGCAACAGCTCCGTTATGTCTTTGATTTTTTTTCTACAATTCATTATAATTGCTCTCACTTATCCCACATTGTATGAGCTGCCTTTCCTCAAAGAGGAAAAAAAAATGTCCAGCTATTTGTTTTTAATCACAGTTCTTCTACTACTTTCAACAGTCAAACTGGACAACCATTATAGTTACGTAGATCATGCCAACATCACTCAGTAATGGCTCTTCATACTATGTAGCACTCATCAGAGTTAGTGTTTCAACATTAATGCTGGTTGACGACTTTTCTTTCTTCGTTGGCTAATGTGGGTTAGATTCCCACAGCTGCTCATTCCCACCATCTTGCACCTGACAAGCTTGACCAGTCTGCCAAGGACCTCTGAAGAATATGAGTAGAGGAAGACCTTCGTCCTGCAGTGGATTGAAATGGGAAACCTCCATGGGTATTGTCAACCGAGGGACAGCAGGATAGTTCAGTTGATAGTGTGCTCACCTCTAAGACATTTGGTCATGGATTTGTGGGAGTTGTTCTCCTTGAGGGTTTAATTCCACATATTTGTTGCTATTCCAACATGAAGAACCTGTTATCTAAACCTAGAATCCATTGTTGTTACTTTCTGATGTTGTCTCTCGTCTTGGTGGCGTCTTCAGTTTGATTCCTATCTGAATCTGTTTCCCATTTCACCACTCCATTAAACCCTTCCAAAAACACTGATGACTGTTAAGATTCACCCTACAATTATGTTTCTGGATCTTCTCTTGGCAGTGTTCCGCTGCCTTGGCATTCCAAGCCGTGTCGTCACAAACTTCTCGTCTGCACACGACACGGATAAAAGCCTCTCCACTGATGTGTTTCTTGATAATCGTCTACGGCCCATCGGAAACCTCAACACGGACTCCATCTGGTAGAGTTGGGGGGGGGGGGTTTGGAATGGGGGAGGGTTGGTGCATATATAACATGTTTGAATTAGGTGGGTAGGAGGAAGAGGGAAAAAATTGTACCATTGTAAAGAAATACCATGTATATGATCTATACCCACTTCTTAGCATGGTGTACATCTCTATACCTATCTCACTTAATCAAGACAAAGTACCAGCACACAATGGCATATCCTTTTCAAGAGATGACATGGGGTCTTTCACATCCACAACCTAATGGCAGACAGGTTAACTGGCTTTATATTCCTAAGCAAAGGGTTACGTCCAGCTCTGAGATGGAGATTTCTTTGTTGGCACCACACCAGTACGGAAGTTTAAGTCAAATTCGACTCCACAGGGGAACAAACTGGTGACTAGACCATCTCGGAGGTGAAAACATTATCAAATGAGTAATCATGCCATTGCTCAGCCAACAACATCTGGCCTTCCATTGAGGTCTCCCATCCAAGTGCAAAGTGGGCTTCATTCTACTTAGTTTCTGATATCTAATGAGATTGGGCACATACATTCAAGTCCACAAGTTATAGGTGACATTCCCTTGCATATTGTCTTTATATGACCAACATCATATCTTTATAAGACCAAAGTTAACGAATGCCAGCAGACGGGATGCCCAATTTAATGTCCATCCGAGGGGCAGCACATACATCGATGTGTCACCCTCTCTATAAAACACCAGGACGACAGTGTATATAGCTAGCGGGAGATTCAAATGGAGGTTACACAGCTCAGAGGCAAGTGTGTATACCTCCAGGTTATTCTGCCAGCCCTCTGTCTCGACATTAATGACCTTCAGGATGGAATAACTCTCCTTTATTTGTTACACTCCTTTATTGCGCTCTTGTTTTGATTTCATTTAACAGATTTGAAATCAGAATGACCTTCAAGGAGAAACCCCATTCAACTTCCTTTTATGAAGTACATTGTGCCTTATGATGTCCAGGAGATTGGGCTTGACTTGTCTGATGATCACTGCGCTATCTTGCACCATCTACCTACTCCTCCCTCCCCTCCCCCCCATACCCACCTCTTCCTTGTGTAGTATTTTGTGTTTTTTCAATTATAACTTGGCTAAAAGTAATATGAACTGATGTAATAAAGGCATTTATAAAGCAAACTAACAGATGACCAAACAAACAACACAGGAACTTTCACGTGTGGAATGAGGTGTGGATGGAGCGCCGAGATCTGACATCCATGTACGGTGGTTGGCAAGCTATCGATGCCACGCCACAGGAAACAAGCCAAGGTATAAACGTCTTTGATACCTTTCTTGAAAAGGTTTTTGCAAAAGTCTTATTTGTTGACTAACAGACGTCATCTCCTGGCATTTTAGGGTTCTTTCAGTGTGGACCAGCATCAGTGAACGCCATCAAGCAAGGGCATGTTCATCTCCCATATGATACTCCGTTCTTGTTTGCTGAGGTAGGAATGAGGTGCAAGCTATATCATATCAAAGACAAGCATGGGCACCCGGCGTTACCCGGTGCTGTTCTAATCATTTGTTTCTCCATTTTGAAGAAATGAAATTTTGTTGTTTAATTTTTTTTTTTTTGCTGGGAGGCCTAAAACACTTCCCTATTTAATATTACCTTTCACATAGTTACAGAGGCCTAGGCACCATAGAGCGCTTAGTCTAGGTCGCATAGGAAAAGAATCGTGCACTTCAGAGGACAGATATTCCCTTTGACACATTGGTACAATGAAGCTTTCTCTTCATTATAAGATCAGGAAACAACCTGCCGCTCTGTTCGTCTGTCTGCCTGATGCTTCGTGTTTGTCCGTCTGTGTGTGACCATTTTTGTTTCCAGGCCAGAACTCCTAAACCGTTTTATGTATCATCATGAAACTTCACAGACACTTCATCCTATTTGTATAGCAGTGCCTTTTACTATTTTAGACTTTCTGGTATTTATTTTTCATTTTATTTATATAGCAATCAGTCTACCGGGCCGTAGTGGCGTGCGCCTGTAATCCGGCTACTCGGAGGCTTGGGTTGGAGGATCGCTTGAGGACGGGCGCTCTGCGCTGGGCCGCGCTATGAGAGGGTGTAGGGCAGCCCGGAATCATGGCAAACCCAATCCTTATCCTGTGTCGTAAGAGGCGACCAGGGTTGCGTCAGGAAGGGCATCCGGCGTAAAACCTATGCCAAATCAGTATGCGGATCATAACAGATGATCCGCTGTGGCGACCCCTAACGGGAGCAGCCGAAAGACGAACAACAACAACATATAGCAATCAGTCTGCCTGCTAGCATGTGAATACCAATCGGTTGAAGCTATTTGACATAGGACCAAGTGAACAGACAAGTGCAAAAGAAACACAACCACCATCAATGGACTGGAACATATGTGTTCTTTGTGAGAGTGTGACAGAGGAAAACATGGTCGATCCAACAAAGTCTACAAGACAGAACACCAGCGGCACTGTTGGTTACGAAACTGTTGCACAGAATCTGAAGACATTTGAAAAGTTTCAACAGATGCCCATGAACATATGCCTTGCAAGACAAGATGATGGTTGGGAGTTGAAGAAACACTAATTACTCGTAGAGCAATGTGGCATAAGACTTGCTTTGATAGAATAGACAATCAAAAAAAATCAAACGAATGCTCAGGAAACGGAAGGCTGATGACGCCATGACGTTGTTTTCCCAAAAGAAAACAAGACTCCGTTGTGGTGCAACATAACGCACCATGGACACTTGCTTTTTCTGTAACCAGAAGGGGGGCTACTGGTAACCAGCTCAGACATGCTGCTACCAAGCAACTCCGCGCAAAAGCACATCGGTGTGCTACAATCCTGCAACACGCAAAGGTTTTCACCAAAATGGCTAAGGACTTAACACCAAAGATGCCGCCTATCAACTAACATGCCGCAACAAATCCTACAGGAAAGCAGCTGCAGTTCTTCAGATTCAACAAGATGCACATTCCAGGAGTGAAGAGTCAGCAGAAGTTACCATTCTTGCTGAACTAATATAATGTATAGAAGAATTGAGGGTGGATGATAATTTTACTGTATTTAAACCAGCAGATCTCGCAGAGCTTTATAACAAGAGTCTTTGCTAGTTTGATGACAACAGAAACGCTCATTCAACACGATTGAGAAACAGGCTGCGGATCGCTGTATCATTCTTAAACCAAAGGAAGAGATGTATATCTTGTATTTGAAGATGATGTTGGAAAAACTCTGTTTCAAGCATGTAAAGCCAGTGAGGACAGTGATGCAGTTCATCTTAAAAGACCAGCCCAAATTGTTAGAAGAGATATTTTGGACAGGACCTTTCAGCTCAATGGAACATTTCCAGGAGAATGTGAGAAAGAGGCATCACCTGCTTGTCTCATGCAGTCAATAAACATGATCATTGATGGACCAAAGAACAAATTCCACAAAATGGTGCAAGACAAAAAAATCACTTCATCTCTTTCACAGCTCTTGATGTTTAATTCTGTGAAAAAAAATCAAGTGTGACAAAGCAAGCTCCCCACAGCAAAGCCAGAGAAGCTCCATTTCCAATTTCCTTGTCTTGCTATGTCTACAACAAAATGAGAAATCGGGATCTGATAGAAAAATTGCATGACCATGGCCTTGGCATCAGCTATCATCATGTCATGGAAATATCAACAGCTTGTGTTTAGGGGTTCGGTTGGGTCCATGACCCGGATAGGATTACCTGGTGACCAATGTGGATGACTCGGTCAGAGGCAGCAAAAAGTTGCAGAGAATGGATTTGATGTCACTGCAAGGTGCACTGTTCAGGGAATTGGAAGTGCTTCTCAGAAAAGTTCAAACACACCGATTTTTACCTCCACCACAAAGGTGGATGGTCGTTGTGTTTTCACCGCTGTCTGCCGCTCTGTTTGTTATTTGCGAAAATCGAAGATTTTTCAAGTATATTGGATGGTCTTGTGCATTATTCTGTCTGTTTGTTTGTTTGTCAATCGTCTACAGGTCACAATTCCAAATCGATCGTCATGAAACTTTACCAAGTTGTAGAGGTCATCTCAACTGTGAAGCCTATTGATTTTGAGGTCAAAGGTCAAAGGTCATCTTGAGGTCGAATTTCTAAAATCGTAATTTTTCATCCGATTAACCTGAAAATGAAGCCGCAATTACATAGTGCATCACTGAATTTGGAAAACAACTATTTTTGAGGTCAAAAGGGCAAAGGTCAATTCAAGGTTAAACTTCTAAAATCATCAATTTCAATCTGAAAAATAATCAATTTCATCCGACTGACCTGAGCTTTAATTAAGATTGTCAATTTTAATCTTAATGAAATGGACAATTTTATGTATCTATGGCAACCTTTGGAGAGGGGGGTGGATTTTGCAAGTATTGTGCTCTGCACACGTCTTTTTCTTGTTTGTCTGTTTGTTTCTTTGTATGACAATTGCCTAACGTCGTCACAATTTTAAACCGATCTTCAGAAACTTTACCACCTGGTAGAGTTCGTCATAAGGAAGAAGCCTATTGTTTTTGAGTGCAAAAGGTCAAAAGGTCAACATAGGCCAAAGGTCAACAACTTAGGTGGGATTTCTAAAATCCTCAATTTTCATCTAATTGACTTGAAATTTTGAAGAGGATTTATATTTCAGGTCACTGAATTCAACTAGCCAATTATTTTTGAGGTCAGCATCGACCTAAAGGTCAACATAGGTTATGTTTTTGTTTGGGTTACTCCTTATCTCCTTACTCGATAGGTTACTCCTTATCTAATAAAATACAATTTTCATTAATAATTATGCTTTTGTTTGTTTTAAACAGAAAAAATGGTTGTCATGGCTATTGATCAATTTCACATGCTTACATGGGCCAGACAACATGTTTTCTGATCTTGTATGAAAGAGCAAAGTTCAAAATAGTGTGCGAAACGGCATATTTTGCGGGTTGAGAGACATAATGTTGTAACTGCATTTTTGGCGAAATTGAATAAAATGGCTCATGTCTTTCAACACCATTTATCTTTCAGTGCAATATTGTTGTAACTGCAAATATCAACCCAGTCTTCTCATCTGAGTAAGATTAAAATATTGTAAACTACACACAATATGAGAGCCATTTTATTCAATTTCGCCAAAAATGCAGTTACAACATCATGTCTCTCAACCCGCGATTTGTTCTCAAAAGTGCACAATTCTTCCCCAAAGTGCCATATTTGGCCAAGACTAGATGAACAAAACAAACAAACCAAAAAAACTTTTCTTTTCAATTTGTTTTCTTTGCCTGAAACACTCACCAGGACTCACTGCTGAACTTCTAAAAGTTTGATAAAGACCTGTTTGGCTATCTCTGAGAAAAATTGCGACAGACAGACAGACAAACATCTCTCTTATAGTATAGATAATTAACTTTTTTCTTTAATCTTTGCATGTACAGTATGTAATTTTTAGCCTCAATTTCGCAGAAGAAAATATTTACAATAGAAATGATGTACTCATGCAATCGGGCTGGCAGGATAGCCTCGAGGTGTCTCTTCTGGATTTGAATCTCGGCCGAGCTAAAAACTGTCATCCCGGCGTTTTGCGAGCAGTGCGAGGCATCACTGTGTGTGCCCGTTCCTTGGATCATGGATGCTAAACTGTATGTTCCATCTAATGGCATTTGGTGGGTATTAAAGATCCCACAGTGCCCTTCCCAAAGAGCGGGCGAGCTACCGCCGGCACGCTGGCCAAATTCAAAATTCCTGTTCTAACCTACAGGGGGCAGTGGCAATGGCAACCTACAGGGGGCAGTCTAATCAGTGGCAATGCCTTGCATCTGAGAGAACTGCTGCTAACCCACAACCGCGTGCTGCATACGGACAATGACGACGATGTACCATGTGGTGATTGAAGCCCTTTTCCGAATCAAATTGATTGCTCAGAACAGGTGGTCTCTTAATCAAAGGACTGCCTAATAAGGTTTTCTTCTGGTCAGTTTTTCTCTTGTAGCCCTCACCTACAGTGGCCTTTGGCCTTGTGAAGGGCGTGCAAGCTCCATAAGAAGGTAAGAATAAGCTTACTCCGTTGTTGGGCTCTCGTATTGATTTTCACAGATTTTAAGGATTTGACATTTAATTGCAGGGAATTAATTGTGAGTAGCAAATTTACCAATGCGCTCAATCCTTGTGGAAACTTTCTCAAATGTTTTTCATTTGTTTCAGTGTTTCATTAAGTGTACTCTTTTTCCCGTTACACATTCACCTCGACTTTTTAGAGGTAAACATTGAGCTGTGCATAAAAGGCCCAGATTTGTTAATAAGGTGGTCTTACTCCTGCTAATTTTACCACCTTATTTTCCATTAAAATGCAATTATGCATGATCTTGCGGTAAATTTTTGCTGACACAGCGGAGTGGGTTTTTCAGAAGCTCAAATGACTGAAACTGCAGTAATTTTGGGGGGAAACCTTCAGTTCACCACTGTAACTAGTCTTTTTGCAAAAGAGAAATCTCATTCATGATAAATATGGAAGCGTACAGTACTGTCTGCATTTCCTTGTAAAATGGCTCATGTTGTGTAGTCTTGGAAACAAAGTTTTCGCAGTTTTGGATTGATTGCCTCCAAAGCTTTTTTGACTGCATCGAGTGACGACCCACATACCCCACAGGTAAACAGCGATCGGATCTATTGGATTCAGGACGATTTAGGACATTTCACTCAACTGAACGTCGAGGAGAAAATCGTTGGACAGTACATCAGCACTAAAGCTGTTGGAAGTGATGAGCGGAATGACATTACACATCTTTACAAGTACAACGAAGGTCCTCAAACCATTTTCACCATAACCTGTTTCAAAATATTTTAACACATCATAGCATAGGTTTGACTCATTGTCAGTTTAATTCATTTATTGTTCATGATCACTTGCCAATTACGATATCTGCTGATTTGTCTTTAAACGGCGCATGCTTCCCCTCTTTCGGCTGGAACTTCTGCTTATCATTTTGCTGTCGTAAGGAGGTTGATAAACCTAACACTACAATTTTGGCATCATTTAATGTGTTCAATCCAATTCAACTGAGTGTGCATCACAATTTTATGATTAAATGAAATCTCGCTAACTCTCCACAATCTCATCAGCTACCTACATTCAGGATCTCATCTTATACTTATGATGTTCCCTTATGTTCTTCCTATAGGCTCAGAAAAGGAGCGTGAAGCTGTGAGGAGTGCCTTTCAGTGTGGAATACTCTTGCGCGAAAGATCAGCCGACTCAGATGTGACCGAGTCTCCAGATTCAAAAGCCATCGTACTCACAGTGCGTGTAAATCCTGGTGTGACATTGGGTGGTGCTGTTACTGTATCACTGCTGCTGTTTAACCAAGGCAAAGTGAGGCACACCCTTGACCTGTGTTGGCAAACAGAAGCAACTCATTACACTGGTGTACGGTGTGGCCATGTTGCCCAGGATAACTGCCAAATTGAACTCCAGCCCAGAGAAGGTTTGTTACTTTCTGTTTTATTTATGGCTGTCATGTATTATTATTTTACACTAGCAAATACAACCCGTCGCTTTGCTGATGGGAATATTAAGACGGTGTTGGAGTGGGATGGGAGGGGAGGGGCAGCGAGGAAGAGATGGGGGAGTGAGGAAGGGTTACGGAAAGGGAGTTAGGAAGTGGGGGAGAGCGAGGCCTCACCGCATGTCGCCATATGCTCTGTGAGGTGGGAGGGAGCGAGGAGGATGGGGGAAGAGAGGAGGGCAGTGGGGAGGAGAAGGGGGTGTTGTGCACTGTTCTGCACACACTCATCCTTTCACTCACACACATGCACGGATTTCCCCACAACCGCACTGCATAGTGGCATATCTGGCGTGGCATCAATTCCGCAGCATGTGTCCCCACATGGCTTCAGCACTGCAGCATGTCTACTCCCCACATGCAGATGCACATGGTTCACGAGACAGCCACATAACCTCCTGCACAGCGCCACAAACCCAGGTGTGAGTTTGAGTTTGAGTTCAGATCGCGCACCTGTGAAACCTGCGCACTGCACACATGTAGCCAAGCATGCAGGCACGCACACACCCCACAGAGAGTCATTAGTACCCATTTGTACCACATCCATGTGTGCTGTCTATGTACCTCGTCGTTTACAGCAACTGCCGACTATTAGTATATTTATATTAATATTTTGTAATGAAAGCAGATCGCACAAAACGGTAAAAAGTAAACTGCATATGTAATTGCCGAAAAAAGACCCCTGTGGACTGTATTGCCATGGATTGCAAAATCAGGTGAGAGAGCACAACGTTTCGCTCAACGAAGTTACACTTTCTGCACATTCCTTAATCTTTTCTTTACTCAATATAATCGTCCGAACAGTGGAAAAAATTAAGCTTAATGCTTTGCTTAAATAAATACACATAGTTATAACAAGCTCAAATGAGCTAAGATCCTCGTCCTCTAATGATGACGTCATAAAAACGAATATGACGTCATTGTGATGTATCAGGTTTGCGATAAATATTTGTGCTATGCCCGGCTTGATTCCCACAAACAAAATTCAAACAGCTTGCCTAGTTTCGGAGATAATGGTATAGGCGATTTCATTAATAGCGCGGACATTATGACGTCAACTTTTTTTTCTAGGAAGAATTTACAAAATCGGAGATGGTTACTGCCTGCGCGTGGGCTTTCTGCATATACATGGCAAGTTTCACGAAGATCCGATGAAAACTCTGGGTTGTGAAACAAAAATAGGAATGACATCATAAAAATTGATATGACGTCATAGTGATGTATCATATGTGCGGTAATTCATCTCTGCTAAGCCCTGTTCAATTCCCGCAAACAGAATTCAAAAAGCTTGCCTAGTTTCGGAGATAATTTTTTAGGCGATTTCCATTAGCAGAGATATTTTGACGTCATAACTGTTTTTTCTCGGAGGATTTCAAAATCGGAGATGGTTACTGTCTGCGCAGGGTATTTTTACATATAATTGCCAAGTTTCAGGAAGTTTGATGAGAACTGTAGGCTGTGAACAAAAAAGTCCACAAGAAGAGATTAAAGAACAACAACGTGAGTAAGACTTAGAGATCCTCCACGAGGATCTAAAAATCGTTAATTTGTTTAAAATTTTCAGATTTTACTTGAGATTTCGACACAGTGCCTATACAAAGTCTACACCCCCTTTTCAAAATTTTCACCTTTTGTTGCCTTATAGCCTGGAATTAAGTTACATTGAATCAGACTTTTTCACCTTTATTTGCACATCGTAACCCACAACTTCCAAATGAAAAACAAATTCTACAAATTTCAGAAAATTAATTAAAAATACAAAACTAGAATATCTAGATTGAATAAGTGTCCACCCCCCTTATAATAGTAATTGCAAATTATCTCAGGTGTCACCAATCACCTTCAAAATCACACACCAAGTTAAATGACCTTCACCTGTGTTAAATTGCAGTGATTCTGATAATTTCAGAATAAAATCAGCTGTTCCTGTAGGTTTCCTCTGCTGAGTAGTGCATTTCACAGCAAAGACTCAACCATGATCATGAAGGAGCTTTCAAAAGACCTCCAGGATAAAGTTGTGGAAAGGCACAGATCAGGGGATGGGTATAGAAATATTTGAAATGCCTTGAGTATCCCTTGGAGCACAGTCAAGACAGTCATTAAGAAGTGGAAGGTGTATAGTGCCACCAAGACCCTGCCTAAATCAGGCCGCCCCTCAAAACTGGATGACCAAACAAGGAGGAGACTGATCAGAGAAGCCACCGAGAGGCAAATGGCAATTTTGAAAGAGCCACTACATGCCTTGATGACAAAGACTGGTCACTGTGTGTATGTTAAAACAATATCCCAAGCATTCCACAAGTCTGGCCTGTAGGAAGTCATCACTCAAAAAAGTCCACATCAAGTCCAGTTTGAGGGATGGAAAAAACCACTCCAGAGATTCTGGAGCCATGTGGCAAAATGTTTTGTGGTCTGAGGAAACCAAGATGGAACTTTTTGGCCTAAATGCCAAACGTTACATTTGGCACAAACCCAACACAGCACATCACCCAAACAACACCATCCCTACTGTGAAGCATGGTTGCAGCAGCATCATGTTATGGGGATGTTTCTCATCAGCAGGGACTGGGGCATTGTCAGGATAGAAGGGAAAATGGATGGAGCAAAAATAGAGAAAAGTCTTTGAGGAAAACCTGCTGCCCTCTGCAAAAAAGCTAAAATTGGGACAGAAGTTCACCTTTCAGTACGACAACAACCCGAAGCACACGGCCAAAGCTACATTGGAGTAGGTAAGGAATAAAAAGATGAATGTCTGAGTGGCCCAGTCAGTGCCCCGACCTAAATCCAATCGAAAATCTGTCACATGACTTGAAGATTGCTGTCCATCAACGCTCCCCATACAACTTGACTGAGCTTGAACAGTTTTGTACAGAAGAATGGGCAAATATTGCCCAATCAAGGTGTGCAAAGTTGGTAGAGACTGATCCTAACAGACTTACAGCTGTAATTGCTGTTAAAGGTGCTTCCACCAAGTATTAACTCAGGGGGGTGGACACTTATCCAACCATGACATTCTAGTTTTGTATTTTTAATTCATTTTCTGAAATTTGTAGAATTTGTTTTTCACTTGGAAGTTGTAGATTATGATGTGTTAATAAAGGTGGAAAAGTCTGTTTTAATGCAATTTAATTCCAGGCTATAAGGCACCAAAGGGTGAAGAATTTGAAAGGGGGTGTTGATTTCCTTTTGGCACTGTATTTAGTCCACGAAATCCGATTCTCAAATCAGATGTAATATTTCGATTATATATTGCAATTCGTCCGTGAGAGTATATATCGTGTTTCCAAATCAAGGCATGTTTGAATCGGCCGAACAAAATGGCGAATTTAAACCCCAGCAAGCTGAAAGAGGGCTGACCAAGGATCCATCCCTTGGGACCACACTCTGAACAGAGCATTGGTGCTGTCTGAGCAGTATCCTTGGCTATTGGGTACAATCCTGGACAGGTCGCCACTCCGACACAGGATACCAGCAAGCTGGCACTCATTTTGCCGACAGGCAGAGTCAACCCCACCTGGTATTAATTTAACAGCCGAGTGGGATTTGAACTCAGAATCCTAGGATCCCAAGCCCACCACCCTAACCATTAAGCCAACATCAGGCATACTGACCAAGGATGATGCCTTGCAAAAGGATATAATTAAACAAGGCCGTTAATTATCTTCAAAAGGGGTGTTTGAATTAACACAAACACCCACGTTTCACTCGTGCACTTCCTTGGAGTTCCCTTCATGTGCATGCAATGTTTCAGGGTGCTAGGTTTCATGGTTTTGAAGTTGTAGAGGAGACACACACTGACACATACACACACACACACTGACATTTATTAGTACGCAGTAGATTCCCCTTTTACATTCTATTTGTACTTATGGATTAACTTTTTTTTCTTTCTACATTTTAAGCCAGCATATACAGTAATCTTCCTTATTTTTTTTCACTTTCACCATTCTTGTGGAATAATATTTCCCATTGTCCATTATTACATATCTGTTTTATTTTCCCAGGGTTATTCAATTAAAGTTGATGTTAATTAAGACTCTGGTGTAATGGTTAGAGTACCTGCTCTGAGTCTGGGAGGTTGGTGGTTTGAACTCCAGCCAAGTCATATCAAAGACTTAAAGCTGCTTCCTTGCTTGATGCTCAGAATTTGAAAGGATAGAACATGGACAAACAACCATAAGTTAGCAACATGAGCGCAAGCTTTGATGGCCTCCTCCTGTCTCCTGAAATTCCGTGTTGGGGACTCGTGTTATTATTATAAGTTTCATAATAGCTTGCATAATCTGTGACTTTTGAAATGACTTATGAATGCGAACAAGGCCTTTCACACATGTGCTGTGTGTGTTTCTGCTCGTCCGGGCACTTTTAGCCTGCCATTGCTAGTGCAAGATTTGTACGTAAAAGTGTTTTCACCATAATTTTCAGCATTTAAACGAAAGAAATAATTTTAAAATTGTTAACCATAATTGTGTTCCTGGATGCAAATGAGTCATGGAAATCTTACTAAAATACGCAATTTGGTGTCTGTCTGTGTGTCTGTATTTTGACCGCGATATATTCCGTGGTTACTTATCTAATCACATCCAAACTTCACAGGAGGACTAAGGGTCACACGATGGAGGTTGTAGCTATTTAACTTCTCCCCATCCCCAAGGAGGGGTTTTGCCTTGCACGAACTCCATGTCGAGGTGTATAATAGGTTATCATGGCTTTCGTGGGGCACACCTTACGGACATGAAAATAAACTTAACCACGAATGTTTCAGTCAATTCTGACCAACGTACAATTACATTTTTAAAGTCTCTCTTACCCTGAAAGAAGTTTCGAGGAAACTAGACTTGATAAAGGCATTCTATATTTATCGCGTCTCCCACAGATAAATGGATCAGAGCCGTGTTGTGGAAGTACAGCTCGACTTGCTAGGCCTCTAGGTAAGCAGCAACGATCTTTAGCTTACAAAGCTGCTTACATGAATCTCGACGCATGAATGATAGAGGTTGAACAATGGAGGTTGTGGTGATTTAAGTTGCCCCCTCCCCAAGAGAGTGTTCGGCTGTTCTGTCTTGGGTGGGAGACGAGATTCTTTGCTCGGATAATTCTTGATAGGGTTACCACCATCTGCTTGAGACACAGTGCACAGAGCAGTCAGGCTTTACACCAAAGAGGTCAACATTCCGTATCCTTGCTCTTTGGGTCCTCACCGAACGCAGCCGAGAGTTTCGGCAGGGGCTGCTTGCAGGCTATGTTGATCTCTGCAAAGCGTTCGATTCAGTGAATCAGGATGCCCTCTAGAGAATTCTTGGTCTTTCGTGGGGTGCCACAAAAAAGTGATCAATCTGAATGTTTGAACTCCACTCTGGTAATGAGAGTGCTGTGAGATGTGGTGATACATCTCTGACTTATTTCCAGTTGTTACTAGAAATTCTCAGGGGTGTGTACTGGCCCCACACTTTTCAGCACTTGTATGGACTGAATTCTGGGAGGATTTGGCGAGAACAGCTGCGGTGATCATTTGGGAATGTCAACATCTCTGACCTTGATTTCGCAGATGATGCAGTCATCTTTGCGAGACTTTGATATCCTTTTGGGGCCCGCGAGGTGCTGAATGAGGAGTCAGAGCCACTGGGATTACGGGTTTCCTGGGTCAAAACTAAGACCCAGGCTTTCAATGACATCTTGGATGCTGCTGTCCTGTCTGTACCTGTTTGTGGTGAGGATGTTGAGGTCACGGAAAGATTCACCTACCTTGGAGTGATATATGTGTCTCTGCTGGCTGTGAGCCAGAGGTCAATAGACATTTGGGTCGGGCCTGGGGAGTCATGGATTCACTGGATCATGGGTGTGGTGCTGTCGTACCTGTGCAGGAGGACGAAAGTCTGAGTGTTCAGGTCCTTGGTGCTTCCAGTCTTGCTCTGCAGATGTGAGACTTGGACTTTGACCAGGGATTTGAGACTAAATTCCTTTGGTACCAGATCTCTTTCGAGAGAATCGTTGCGTATCAGTGGTCGACTTTGTTGTCCAACGAGCGGTTGCTGAGAGAGACTCAAATGAGATTTTGTTACCTGCAGAGTCGGTGAGTTTCAGCTGACGGCTGTATGGACATGGTGGTCCGTTTTCCTGACGCTGATCCTGCTCACCAGATTCTCTCAGCAAGGGAGCTTCGTGAGTGGAGGCCAATGGGCTGACCACATGCCTCGTGGTTGCAGTAGGTTGATTGACATCTCAAGGCGATGGGGATGGGCCAGGCATCTGCCTGGGGGATGGCCAGACGGAGGCCTCTGGAGTACCGGTGGAACATGTACGCAGCGACGCGCTTCTCCGGCGCTTGCTCCCATACCTGTCCTGACCTGACAGTCTGATCCTTTCAATGACCTGATCTAACATGATATAATGTCATGCACAGTCTGATCCTTTCAATGACCTGATCGAACATGTTATAATGTCATACACAGTCTGATCCTTTCAATGACCTGATATAACATTATAATGTCATGTATGGTCTGATCCTTTCAATGACCTGATCTAACATATTATAATGTCATGCATGGTCTAAGATTTTAATAATTTTTTTAGGTTTAAATAAAGACCAGCCTTTTCACTTTAATTCTCCATTATCTACAGCAGTTTCATCAAGTCCTCTTTACTTTCCGCCAACAGAGTGGTATCATCAGTAGCATCCCTTAGGTTGTTGATACATCTTCCTCCAATCCCGACTCCAGTATCTGTCATCCAAGTTATATATTTCGTCAAAATTATTATAACCACAAATTAATCAGTCAATTCCATCCATTGATAATGGCATAATGAAAATAATTACTAACACGGGGGCTGGCAGGATGGCCTCTTTCTATGCACTCTCTCCTATAAGCTGTCTATCCTGGGTTTGAATCCCGACCCAACTGTCATCCCGTCATCCTAGTGTTTCACAGTCACAGGGTGATTCATCAATTTGTGCCATTTTTCATATGGATGTTAAGCTGACTTCCCATCTGTCAGCATTAGTTGGTGGACTTTAATGATCCCACAGTGTCCTTCACGAAGAGTAGGTGAGCTATCGGTGGCACCTTGAACAAATTACAAATTCCCTGCTAAATTAGCCAAACGCGTGGCAGTCAGTTCGTTAAAGGGTTGGGCCAAACTTCCCCAGCTGACCCCACAATAACGTGGGAATATGTGGCCGTTAAACAATAAGGATATTAACAAACCGCCGTGTGCAGCTACACGTCCACCCCCCCTCCCCCATTTCCCTTAGGGAGCAGGTGTGCTGGTATGAGTTCCTCTAATTTCCTGTTAATGCAAGTGAGCAGCAATGGATATATATGTATACACACACACACAACACACACACCACACACACACACACACACACACACATCTCCTTTTAGCAATAGATGCAAAAATCTAGTAAAAATTTCTGATGGCCACAGAACCAAACAAGCAACACACAGTGGCCTGCAAAAGTATTCACCTCCTCCAAAGTTTTCAAATTTTGATGCTGCCTGAGCTTTTTTCATTATACTTTCGACATAATTTTGTCGATACCCTTCATTATTTTAAACTTCTCGATCATATCTCCTCGTAACCACCTCTTTTCTCGTGTAGAAAGCCCTGTCTCCTTCAGCCGCTCCTCATAGCTGTCTAGCTCGGCCCGGAATCAATCTAGTAGCCCTGAGCTGAACCCTCTCTACGGCATCTATGTCCTTCGTAAATTGTGGTGACCAGAACTGCACACAACACTCTAGATGTGGCCTCACTAAATTCCTGTACAATGTTAACACCATTTCTTTTTGATTTATAAATGATCCCCCACCGAATACAACCTAAAACCCTGTTTGCTTTACATATAGCTGCCTGGCATGGTGCTGCCTGCTTACCCCTCCCCCACCCCCTCTGCTATCTACTTACCTCCAAGCTTTTTGTCATCTGCAAATTTGGAAAGTCTACTCTTCACCCAACTATCAAAATGGTTGATGTAAATTAGAATAACCAGCATGGGCTGGACCATCTGGCCTACCCCAGTGTTGCTGCGATGCGACGTTACAACGACTCCCGCTTCAACCCCTCCCCCCAACCCCCCCCCCCAATGCCATTCCCTCAAGGGAATTGGGGAAGAACCTCCATCCCTCTCTCTCAGAAACCTGCACCTATCTCCGGTCTGGCCCATACCACCGCTTGGGTCTCGAGGCTGTGGAGCTGTTGAATAAGTCACAAGCGAGAAGCCTGTTGTTTTTGAGGTCAAAAGGTCAACATCAGCCACAGGTCAACAACTTCGTCAAATTTCTAAAATCCTCAATTTTCATCCGATTGACTTGAAATTTGAAGAGGAGGTGCATATTTGGTCATTGAATTCAACCACCAATTATTTGAGAGGTCAACTTAGGACAACGGTCAACATAGGCCAAAGGTCAACAACTTAGGTGAGATTTCTTATATACAATTTATTGACTGAATCCATTGGATTTGTCTTGGTGTATGCAGAGATTAAGAAAGAGCTTCTTTTGAAACCACAAAACTACATAGACCAGCTATCTGATCACAGCAGCATGTTGGTCACGGTCACTGGTAGGGTCCATGAAAATGGGCAAGTTCTGACCTGCCAGCATTCATTTGAGCTCCAGCCTCCAGTCATCAATATTCTGGTGAGGCATATTGAATTAATGAATTGTTATATGAGCAAGATGTTATTTGTCATACTGAAAGATTCTGTTGTCTAAAATGTTTTTTTTTTGGTTTAAATGATCAATTTGTGAAGAGTTGCTTACTTTTTTGACTGATGTGTTGGCTGCGAGTAATTATATGTCTCGTCGAAACTTTATTTGTCTTTGTCATTATCAATGCTGTTGTATTTTTAATACTGTAAATCCCAATCATCATTTTCATCATTGCATTATGAAATAGTTATCATAATTGTCAGTCTTAACCCTAATCCTACCAACAGGGGTCTTTATGCCTGGTGTTGGCTTTATGGGTAGGGTGGTGAGCTTGGGATCCTAGGATCCTGAGTGAAAATCCTGCTCAGCAGTTGAATTAATAGCAGGTAGGGTTGACTCTGCCTGTCATCCTTCCGAGGTTGGCAAAATGAGTGCCAGCTTGCTAGTATCCTGTGTCAGAGTGGTGACCTGTCCAGGATTGTGCCCAATAGCCTAGGAGAGTGTGGGCCCCGATGGATGGATGGATGGGGTCTTTTGGGACCTCAGGCCTACATTTTGATGTGTTATTTCTGTATTGGTTTAACAATGTGTTTCATGTTTGATTAGTTTGTTTACTTATGGGTGCCAGTAATAAATATATATGATATTTTAAGATCCCACCATGCTGCACAGAGTTACAAGGAAATCCTTTCTGGGGTCCAAAAAGAACCCAGTTGTTTTTGTTCAATTTTTTTTTGCATATATGATTACTTCATATGGTATTTGTATCGAGCAAGTCCTCTAACTATATGTATATATGTTGATATATATATATATATACATATATATATATATATATATACATATATATGCTTATGTTTGTTTAGTTTATCACTAAAACATCATCCAATCACAAAATATGTTTTCTCATTGATGTGAAACTTCAGCAGGTTTAATGAAATTTAGTGCTTCTGAGTTGAGGTCATCAAAGTCCCCAGTTGGTAGGTTAATTTTAGATTTATGTTTATTTTATTTTTTATGTTTGTTGACTTTAGCAATAAAACACAATGTTTAGTCATTGATGTGAAACTTTGGCAGATTTAGTGAAATAGAATGGTTTTTAGTTGAGGTCCGAAAAGACCTCAGTTGCTAAGATTAGGACGTAAAATATTGTTACGGTTGTGGAAATTCACAGAACACCATTCCGGCCCCTTCCCCCAGAGACTCAGTCTTTGGCGAATAAGTGTGTGTTCAGATTAGATTTCCCCACCGATGTCTATAGGGAATTATTCGTGTAACCGGGCTGTGATTTTGAGTCAGCCATTATTCTTTTGCTATCTTTATTTTGGAACAACCACTACTTCAAACAACCACAACCGCCTCTCAACAACCATCGCATCCCCACCACAGTGCCAAAACCACAACCACTATCTCAACAACCACGCCATCCCCACCACAGAGCAACCACAACATCGCCTCACCTTCATCTCACAAACGCCGCCATCTTTCGCCACCCACGGCGAATCCCACGGATGAGCGGCATCTCCGCCGACAGACGCGGGGGCTGATGATTTCCACAACGTCCGCTTTCCACGGCTGATGATTCCTGCAACTTCCGCGTGGTTGATGTTTCACCCACGTCCGCTCTCTCCGCGTTTTGCGAAGAGATCGGATCAAAAGATCAAAAGGGGCGGAGCCAGCGAGGGGTGAAGGGTAGAGGGTGAGAGATCAAACGCACCCACGGACCCCATATAAAGGCGCGCTGAACGCCAAGCAAGCAGTCTGTCGGGGAGCTGCAGAGAGTGGAAATCTGAGTCGAGCTGGCGTCGAGTCGGAGGAAGCCAGCAGCCCGCCAAGGTTCGAGTCCAGCGGAGGGCAGTCGGCTTGGAGCGCAGCCAGCCTGCCGTGCCGCGCAGAACTGCGAGTCGGTGGAGAAAGCCGGAGAGAGAATCGCCAACGCTGAGGAACGGGCGGGCTTTTAAAAGAGCATCAACTCTCGAAAGAGCAAAGGCCGGTTTCGTTCCTCGGAGGCGTCGTCGGCTAGGCCCGAACCACCAGGCCGCGCGGGCCTGGGCCAAGCAAGTCGCGCAGCGCCAACTGCCGTGTTGACGAAACGTCGAGGGTCAACCAGCGAGTCACCAACGAAGGTGGCAGGTAACCAGCACGGCCTCTCGAGCTCTTGCGGTCCCCACAGCTCCGTGAACTATTAAAGGCCCACGAGGTCCAGTTCTGCCCTTTTCTTTCTTGGGGTTTTTCTTTGTATGAATGTCGTGGCGCCTTGTCCGTCAAGTAATGAACTGTTAAGTGAATGTGTACATAATAATAGAACGGTTGTAGTTCTTTGTCTTGCTCGTTCCTGCATTGCTTTATGACTGCATGATTGCATACGTGCATGATTGCATACGTGCTTGATTGCATACGGTTGTTGAGTGCATACGTGTGTAACAAAAAATGTCTTGTTTGAATGTTGACCTGTTCGTTGCGTCCTTTCCCTCAATTGAGCTGCCGTATTGCGTTCGGGATATTAGCTGGCTTTTAAATAGGCCGATAAAGTAATCGGATCCGGCGGGGCTTGGCGATATACAAGCCGCTCGGCAAATCGCAAACGGAGCGAGCTGCTTAAGCGCTCGTTTCCAAGCAGGTCCCATTGAGGTGTAAATCCCGGCAATTTTCTGTCTGCGCGCATACTTAGGTAAATCGACAATTCGGCGATCGACCCTCTCGCGCGCGGACAGAATAGTGTGCTGATTTACGTGGGATTAAAACACACACCGTAGCTGGATTTCGGCGTTGATCCGAAAGCTGCGACTAGGTTGCCACGGTCGGTGGCGCGCGGCCGGCAATTAGCTAAAGCGGTCGTCCGCACGCCGAGTGGTGAGAAACCACAACACTGGCGTCAGGAGTGGGATACAAAACTCTCCCGCCTCTGAACTAAATTAACGGAACCGGATCAAGGGTGTGCGAAGCAACCCTCCGTGTACCCCAAATTACGAGCGTGGAAATTTTTTATACCGATACGCAAAATGGCAGCGCAAGGCGAGCAGGCGCAGGGTGGTTAGGAATGTGTTTTAATGTAGATCCATGGCCCGGACGGTTCTTTTTTTATAACCCCACACTAATTGTAGTCAGTGGGGCGCTCACCCTCATATACTGAGCATGAACTTTGCCGGCAAACAAACTCAAAGTCGCAAAATAGCGGCGCGGCCGCACCTCAGCGCAACACGTAGCGGGTTGCATTTAATAGCACATTGTAAACGGCACGACACGGGCGGGGGCTCCCGCCACCTATAGACCACGTGGCGCGGCACGCGCCATGGCAGGGGTGGCAGTGATACCGCGCGCATGCATTTGGCAGGCTTCAGACACAATTGTCGGGGCCTTGGAGCGGTGGAGGTGTGGTGATGACTGTATGGGGGATTGCATTCGTTTGCCTTAAATGTACGAGGCACGGCGGCGCGTAGACGGGGTTCAGGAGATGGGTGCACAAGGAGTCACAACGAATGGCCGATGTACAGGAAGAAATGAGGGAGAAGAAAAAAGGAAAAAAAAGCTAGAAGAGGAAAAAACGGACACACGATTGGATTTAAAAAACTGAAGGAAGAGGTAAGACTACAGGCAATCAGATAAAAGAAAGCCGAGAACGGAAGATAAAAAGCAGAGAGGAACAACTGGAGAAAGAATGGAAAAAAAAGCTAGAGAAGGAAAAATGGAAACACAATTTGGGGTTGGAACAACTGAAGCGAGAGGTAAGAACAGGCAATCGGGAAAGAGCCTAGAACGGGAGATAAAAAGAGGAGAGGAACATCTGGAGGAAAGGAAGGAAGAATCATTGGGAAAGTCAAGACGGTTCGAAAAACTACAGGAAGAAATGAGAGGAACTTGGAGGAAGCGGATAGGAAACAAGAGGAACACGAATCGGAAATTGACCAACTAACGGATGAAAGGAGGAAAGTAGAGTGGAGTACCCATAAGTTGGAACAAGAGAAGAGCAAACTGAACAAAA
>CM068961.1:48946763-48960695 GCA_035128595.1 Eptatretus atami
TAGTTTAAATAATTGCATTTAGAATGGAAGTATTACATTACTGTGCCACACATTTAGAAGTCCATTCACAATTTATTGTCGAATTTTCCCCTCCACCTGTACTAACTGCAGGCCTAGAGGCCGGCTGGACACTCAAACATTTGCATGTCCAGTCCCTATGGTTTGTTCAAACTAGCCAATGCCTAAACCAATTGATTGGTTGGTGGGTTTGTTTGAATGGGGACTGAGGGTGGAACATCAGGAGAGACTATTTTCAGGGTAAGCTGGAGACAGACAGTTGAGGAGAGTTGGGAAACAGTTGAGTACAGTGAAACAGATATAGCAGTAGAATGGAGGCAGACAAAATAAAGAAGAGCCAGGCGAATTGTGGTATGAGACATCAAAGAGTGGAATTGTTCGAGATTGGAGACAGAATAATTGTGGGGTGGGGAATTGCATCCAGCTTTAGGAATCAATTCATCTAACAGCCACAGAGCAGAGAAACGCATGCTTAGTCCTGCACATGGCTGGAAGAATGCTGGCGTTTTTTGTTTGGTGATATTGTTGTGGGCCGGGGTTCGGTGGCGATAAACGACCACTAGGGGGAGCAGTAGGGTCGTCTCCATCGAACACCCCGGAATTTAGGTCGTGACTTCGGTACAGTGCAACGGTCACGTGTCCCTTAGCGGACCGTGGTCGCCATATTTCGACGCAGGTGGGGTAGGGTTAATTGCCTAATTTCAATATACTAAGTACCCACGTCGGTCTACTACAGGGACAACACCCACGCTCACGACTCCGTCGAGCGGGCGCTCTAAGCGACCTCGGTCGTGTTACGAGCGGAATACCAAGGTCCAGCGGACCAATGACAACTTACGGCAACCGACGCCTCATATTTCTGCAAGCGCCCCAGCGTGCCTGGGTCCACTGGTAGAAACGAAGGAACGAACTGGAACATGTAACTAAGAGGTTATTTTTAAGGGAGGGAGACAGGGCTAGATGCTATCGAAATAAAATGCAATGTAAAATGAAAGAAACACTTAACAATCTCTACCTAACAGACTGGTGCAACATTACACCAGCACCACTACACCACACAACCACCACACAAACACACACACACACACAGGAGGCCGTGGGTGCTTATTCAGCCTCAGCCAGATTGGGGCGAGCTGGGGGAACAGGGCCTGCGCCGGGTACTTCCGCGCTCGTGCGTCACACACGGGACTCCAACTACGTTGGGACTCGACCACAGTGTACTGAATATCCACGGGCCACGACCGGCTGCTCGGCACCTGCGAGGAGCCAGGCAAGGCCGAGGACCATGACGCGAGGGAAGGCACCACGACAGACAAAAGCAATAGTCACGATGACTGCGTACTCTCATCTGACAACACTGTACACTTCCTTTTTCCGGCACTCTCCTCTGATTGGCGAGGGGGTTGGGCGATCAGGTCCCTCATTTGGTCGGGATGCAAACCTCCATCTGGCCAGGCGGAGTCGGCCCTGCTCGTCTTGCCTAGTTGGTGGAGAACGACTCTCATGCCCTTTTCGGAGGAGCTCGAGTCTGAAGCGTGGAGCTCTCCACGCCTTCAGCCAAAAACACGTGTGCAATGGAGTCGGTGGTGCGAAGAGGTGGAGGAGATCGATGGAAGATGTAAAAAACTAACTATAAAGAAACTTCGCAGCGCACACATGTAATTCCCGTTAAACATAGGGGATGGGGCCCTAACTATAAACACATACTTATCGAAATAACTGAACTGCAGGGGCTGCTGTCTGTTTTTGTGCAGGAGGCTTCCAGATTCGTAACAATATTTCCATCTGTCCTGAAGAGTCTGCCATCCATCCCACTACACAAGTTTAGGCAGATAATCCCCTTTCAATGACTGTGCCAAACAAACCAAAAGCTGTTGTCTCCGCAAGTAGAGAGCACTCTTTAATCGCTCAAAGAGAACAGCGTAGCACAACACAGCGTTCGCTGACGCCACCCAAGCAGAGTTACGTCACTTCCTTAACAACGCAACCGAAGTACAGTACATCATTTCTGGTGCTGCACTCTTTACACATCGGCGACACTACTGTGGTATTTATACACTGCCAAAGTGGTTCTACAAGTAGTTTGCTGCTAATGGCCATCTCTCCTTGAACTGGCTCTTGCCAGCCCTTGCTTCCTCCCACTCTTCGTATCCTCACAACAGGTCAGATTTTTTTTACCCCTTTTTTTATTTTTTAACCCTTCCAATATTGATTGCATCTTTCCCCTTTTTTCTTTAACTTTCCCTGTTAGCCCATAGCATTGCAACTAGTGCTATTGAGGGTCATTTATTCCTTCCTCCTTCCTTCCATGGAAGTGCTGCTTCATCAGCGAGATTATTGCACTGTGGTGGTGCAATTGTGTATTGTTTAATTTCTGTTTTTGTATGCCTATAATAATTGTTTTGTTTTTTTCATTATCAAGGTGTTCTCCTTCGCTTCCATGGTGCAATTATCGTTTCAGTTAAACCATTCGGGGATTTAACAGAATGGGTATCTGCTTGACCTGTTTGACCGTCTGGAGCTCGCAAATTTTTAAGAGCACCCCCTTGTGGCATTGCAAACTGCCACCTGGAGATGCTTGTCAAAATATTATTTTGCATTCCATTGTTACACTTACAATAAAGGTCTCATAATTAATTAGCATGGGTCATGAAGCATCATGAAGCTTAACCCACTGTGCGATTGCGGCACCATTGTAGAATTGTGATATCTGAATCAGTCGCAAAGCATTGTGCATGTGGCAAGTGAGTGTTGTAAATTTTGCCATTTTATGGTGCACCGTTATTTTGCCAGATTCCTGATAACATTAGGGTGGGTATGAAATCCAAGCTGGTGATCAAGTATGTAAACCCAGCACCTCAAACGCTGCACCTGGTTGTGTTTCGCCTCGAAGGTCCAGGAATTGTCAGGTCCCGTGCTGTACCACACAGGTAAGATTTTTGTTTATAACTGCATCACGTTTCTTTCTTATTTCATACTACTTTGCAGGGAGAATTCACAGATACCATTTGCAAGATAAAACGACTCTTTTATCAGATATTTTCTTGACCAGCCTATTTATTCTTAGGAGCAGGATGAAGGACTCCATCAAAATGGTCCACTCTTTTCTGTCCAATCAAATTTGAGACTCCAGTAAATTTTTCATTTGAGGCCATTGTACTCCAGTAAATTTTTCAATTTAATCTGTCCATCTCATCTTTGGTCAGATTCTTCTCTACGTTGCTAGCTTATAATTCTTATTGTGTACTGGATGTCCGTTCTTATTGCTACATGTCCAGTTCAGTTCCATTTCAGTTTTTAGCTTCTCTGGAATTGGAATTCCAGATAAGGTATTGTCATTGTGCACCGTCCATCCATCTGTCTGTCTGTCCGTCTGTCTCCTGTTTCGACTTCACCGGCCAAACCGCTGGACTGATCCGGCTGAAATTTGGCAACAAGGTTCCGCTCCTGACTGGTAACGAGGATTGCAAAGCTCGTTCTGGTCACATGACTTAAAGTAGGTCAAAATGGCAGACTTAGTAAATCCCTTCAAAAATCTTCTCCAAACCCACCAGTCAGAATGCTACCAAATTTGGGTTATATTAGGCCAGGGTAGGGATGTTAAATTGCAGAGGTCATGCCGATCATGTGACCAGAAGTGTCAAAATGGTGGTCGCGTAAATTCCTTCAAAAATCTTCTCCAGACCCACCAGTCAGAATGCTACCAACTTTGGGTTACAACATTAGGACAGGTTCCTGATTTTAAATTACGGAGGTCATGACAATCACATGACTGGAAGTGTGTCAAAATGGCGGCCTTCGTAAATTTTTGGGAAAATCGCGTAAATTCCTTCTAAAATCTTCTTCTCCAGACCAATGAATCTTCTTCTCAGAATGCTACCAAATTTGGGTTACATTAGACCAGAGCCCAGATAAGCTTCAGGTCAGTCGAACTATTTTTTTGTGACCATCATGTCAATGAATTTTGTTTTCTGTTTGATCCATTATAGTTTCTCTTCTTCTCACTTTTGTTGATGCTAAGACCGCATCTTTTGATGGCTCTTTGTATGGGGATCAAAGCTTGCTCGATCTTCTTTGTTCAAGACCATGATCCATTGTGCCACAATTGTGCTGGAAGCGCACCCTGATGGTAAATTTTCCTCTTCAGCCACAATAAGGGCAGTTTGCTTTTCATGACATTTTAAAGTTTTCCAAATTCTGCCCATCCTGCTCCAGTACGTCTCCTGACTCCTTCAAGGTGATCTATACGAGTTGTCCTAAGTAAATGTAATTGCTCATTTCTTCAATTTTGCATTTATCATTTTGAATGTCGTCCTTCTTGGCATGCAGTTGACAATTTTGTCGCTGTTATCTTCATTTTTGATTTTGACTCTCCAAATTAAGCTCTTCCATCATGATTTTCAACTATACAGTGTTGTATGAAATGAAAACAATGCCATCTGTGAATTGTTGGCAGTTTATATTTTCTCCATTGCCATTTTTCCTCTATTTTCCAAATTTAGTTGTTGGAACTCAAAGGCAGGCAGTGAATAATTTTGGTGGAGTAATAAGTAGCACTCGACTTGTAAGCTTTAAAGCTTCTGTTATTTTCTGAAAAAAAATTCAATTCCTTTCATGTTGAAGTTTCTTGAATCTTCGCTCGACTTGTACTTTTAGAGTCTTACTCAGCTCACAATATTCACCGTTTTATTTCACTGTTGTGCCTCCTTTCAATTCTTCGCTTGAATGTTTGAAAATACACTGTGTGTTGCGTGGATTGTACTTTGGGATATTGTGACCACTGTATCTAGGTTGTACTATTATACAACAACAAGAGCCGGGATATTTGAATTGCCCAAGCTAAGGTCTGATAGGTCAAGTAAGTATGATAGTGGAAGTCCATAGCCAAAATATTCACAATTGTTCATTTTGCAATAAAAGCACCAAATTTGGCATGGAGATAGACTAATATATTATGAACAAATCTGGATTTATGGGGCAACACAGATTTGGCCTCTGACGGCTATGGCAACCATCTTATGAAATGGCCGCCAGTGGTTGCAATGACTTCACAGACCAGCTGAGGGTGGACAAAGACCGGTGGCGTTCTGCTCAAGCCGCACTGGACCACACCACCCGATGCGGCCCAGACCTGCTACGAGTTTGTGTCCTGTAAATGCAAGGAGGGTTGTGTGAAGTGCTGCAAGTGCAGAAAGGCTGCATTTGAATGCACAGCCGTGTGTGAGTGTGTGTGTGTGTGTGTGTGTGTGTGTGTGTGTGTGAACGAGTGTTTACAGAATTGACACCCTGGCCTCCAGTGAGACATGATTAGAACCATGACTGTGACAATGGTGAGGCCTGAGGTTCTGCACAGAATTAACTGCGATATCTGATGAGGACTGCACTCGATATTCGACACCATAGTGATATTGCTTGACATATTCTCACATTGTTTGACTGATCTATCGAATGCTTTTAAGGACTTTGCCCTTTTGTTCTGTGCCAACAATGCCACAGTAATTTTTTTTTCTGGTAGATGAACATGATGGCTAGCTCCACATAGATTTTGATTTTTCGCTCATGATTTAGGCCTACACTTAGACTTGGGTTAATAGAAATGTAAGCACAAAATGTTTACATTTTTCTTTGCTTTGATAATTTTCATACAGTACACCTTATCTGATTATGCTCTTCATGGTAATAAGGACAGGTCAGCTGACTGCCTTGGTGGTCTTATCACTATTAATAAAACGAGGTTATTTCATCCATAACATGACATTTCTGCACCACTGTGTCACCAAAATATCCATTTTATAACCCATATAATGCAATGGCTAATTAATAATGATTAACAAGAATCTCCGAGGACCTATCATTGTCCAATTACCCCCCATGAAACATCGACTTCTGCTGAATTAAGCAGTTTCTCATAGTTGCCATATCGCTTGGCAGCCATTTTGTAAGATGGCTGCCACGGTCGTCAGGGGCCAAATCTGCATTGCCCCAACATCCAGATCTGATCCATACATATTAGTCTTTCTCTGTGATAAATTTTGTGCTTTTACTGTATCACAAAATTCCAAATGGCCTTGCTTATGGCACCCCACTATGATGCATAGACAGGAACAGGATGCTCCTAAGATATAGGCCTCATATTACTGTCAGATTGTGATGTAATAACCAAACTTTAATATTAAATTCTCGATGTAGTGTCAGAATGTGAAGGTCAAGTTGTGAGCTTCATAATTTCACCTAAAAGTTTTGACTACTTTTGACTATTTTTTTTTACTTTTATTTTTTTTAAATTCACTCAACTTGCATTCCCTTCTTCCTTTTGCTTCATCAGGGATATCCCACAGCATGGAAAAGCAGTCATTAACATCCAATTTGTGCCATCCAAACCTGGCACGTTCCGGTTGGTGGTCAGCATGTCATCCATACCACTCGTGCAGTCTCAGGGTGGTGCCCTCATCACTGTTTTACCTTGATCTCAGGTTCAATTCAAGTATTTCATGCTTTCCAGCTGGAAGACATCCAAGGGGTAGAAAATATAAAACAGAAAAATTAGTGGGAATATGAAGGGGTAAGTGTTTATACATGATGATCTTTTTTTTTAATACACAATTTAGGCTCATGGAAGAGCAATGTGACAGATGGTAAAATAGCATTGTGAACTGGCAGTGGGGCAACAGTTGGACACAACAAGCAAGTAATGGAGAGAGAGAGACAGACAGACAGACAGACAGACAGACAAAAAACAAACAAACACATGAACCTGAAAGTAAGAGGGTTGGGTTAGCTAGGTGTAATGGGGGTAGAAAAGATTGTGAGTATGGATGGAGAATGATGTGAGATGGTGGTGCACTAATATAATTACTTGAAGCACTGGATGGAACAGTGCAATTAAACAGTCTCTGGAAAGCGGTTCCACAAATGGGACAAAAGTCGGTAAAAAAATAAAAGTAGAGATGGGTGTAAAGCAATGCATTTTTATCCAGGTGGGGGTTACTGGAAGAATGCATTCTCCAGGAGCCTGGGAGTGTTGAAGGGCTGAGAGAAAGATGGAAATACATCAGAAGAGAGATACTAAAAAAAAAAGAACAGACCACTGAGCTATCTGCAGTGTGAGAGCAGCAGTCCTTATGCTTCAGCCTCATTGGAGGAGATACCAATATTATTGATAGATTCAGGGTCCATATAATCCAGGAGAGACAGTTGTAATGCTGGGGTACCAGCCCATCGGGGAGAACTACTCCATTAACTTACAGATAAAGGCAATGCAGACTTTGAGTTTTTATGATTCTTCAAAGAAAGACTTGGAACTATGTTTGATGCCTCGTCTGTAGCTGGAATTGGAGGCCAGTTTTGCTATATGGTTAGCCCAGGAGAGTTCATGGCTCATGATGAGGACTAAGCGTTCAAGAGATTGAACCTCTACCTGTGACTGACCATGGAATCCAGTGTGACAGGGTGAGTCTGTGATATTTCCCAGGATTGAGTGCATGTTATATTTATGAGACCACATCTAATCAATTGCAGATCAGCATATAGTGACAAGGCTGCTGCTGTCTGCCTGTCAGTGGGATGCAGGTACATACTGTATGCCAGAATGTTGAATCATTTGCAAAAAGGAATAGAAGATTCCTCAGAGCAGTATTGGAGAGGTCGTTTACAGAGATGAAGAAAGACTGGGCCTAACACACTGCCTTGGGAAACTAAATCCTCAAATGGGAGAGAAGTGGCGAGGGTTCCATTGATAGCAACATGTTGATTATGTAAGTGGAGGAAGTCAGAAAGCCAGTACTAAGACAGCCTTATATGCCACATGCAATGAGCTTAACAAGCAGAGCAGGATGCCAAACTGTGTTGGCCATGTCCTCTTGTTTGAGATGGATGAATTAGGAGTAAGTTAGGACATGGAGTACGTATGAAGCATTTGATGCCAAAACGATATATCTCTATTGCGTTGTTGGACAATGAGAATTCTTCTGAGTTATTCTGTATGAAACTACATGGTGTGTACAGCATTTTTAAAAAAAATACTTTGATTACACAAAATATACTACCATCGAACATAGTAACCCTGGCAGTAACCCGTTAAAATGTGTAAATGGCGTTTATCTCATTTTGGAATCGAACTCTTGAATAATAAAGACTACTTCAAGTTGTATTATATTCTCAAAAAAGGTTCAACAAACAGTGTGTAACACCCATTTTATCACTCTAAATCCTTGCCTTTGTATGGCTTTGTGTATTTCTGAAATTGAAGCTTTCATCTTTCAACACTGTATTGCCACCAATCCTTTATTAGACATTTTTTTTAATCTCCTTGCCACTCAGAGACCATTTATACACCTGTGAAATGCACCTGATCATGACTTCCAGTGACAGTTTTAACCTTCATCATTAATAATCCCAGGTTTCCACTGAGTACACATGCCAAGTTGGTCAAGTTAGGCCAAAAACCTGAGGTGGTGTTGAACAAACAAACAGACAGTTCCTGCTTTGTAGTTTGATTATTGTTGTCACCACATACCATCATATATTATGATGAAGGGGAATGTGGCAGCTCATGCTTTGGCATGCTTCTGAATAGAGACGACAAATAAATGACTTGCAGCATATTAAACTCTTTCTCATTGAAAACAAATCATGATTCAATCATTGAAAACTGCAGAGTAATCCAGCTCTTTCATGAGCCTTGAGCTCCACAAGTTAATATAACTCATTAGACTGATATTTTGTATTCACCACATATTTAATTAGCCAATGAGCGATCCATGACCATTTTACTTTTTTGGGGGGGATCGGTGTTGAAATGAAGAACATTTATTTTACCAATACACTTCATTATGTTGAAGCCCTGACTATTTTTGGAAGTGACATCACATTTCTTGACGAAAGGGAAATTTATAGATTGATTGTTAAAACCGTGTTAGGTTGAACCTCTATGGGGCCGTATATTTATTATATACACGTGTGGTAGTGCAAAGGGGGAAGGGGGTAGTGGAGGAGAAGGAGGAGGTAGGTTGTCCGGCCCGGTGCATAACTGATGCATAAAGAGGGAGAGGGGAGAGTCATTTACATACATAACGAAAAGGGCACTCGGTGGAGCACGTATCTCCACCAAGCTGATTAGTTTACGTTTTGTATCCCACTGATAGACCGTATCTTGATGTGGACCTGAACTAACATTTAATCGGCTTGTTCTTGTCACCTAACGAACTCATCCACAAAGTTTCATCCAAATCCGTCCATAACGTTTTCAGATATCGTGCTACATATCTGTTTTAGTTCTGTCATCTCAATGGTGAAAAATCACTTTAAAAATTCTCGGATCCGGGTCCGGATTCGAATCTTGACCAAAATCTAATGAATTCGTCCTTGTCACACACTCAACCTGCCCACTAAATTTCAACCAGATCCATAAACAACTTTGTAAGATATCGTGCACACAAACAGACAAACAAACATGAAAGACCTCGTGCAGAGCACGATACTTGCGAAATCCCATAAACAAATTTCACTTTAGAAATAATTGGCGGTTAAATTCAGTGCCCTCCTTTGCAAATCCCCTTCAAATTTCAAGTCCATCGGATGAAAATTGAGGATTTTAGAAATTCCTGGCCTTTGGCCTATTTTGACCTTTTGGCCCCTGTTGACCGAGAAATCAATAGGCTTCTTGCTTATGACCAACGCGACCATTTTGTGGAGTTTCGTGAAGATCGGTTTAAAAATATGACCTGTAGGTGATTGCACGCAAGCAAACGGACAAACAAACAGACGCACGTGACCAACCAATATACTTAAACAGCTTCGATTTTCTCAAGTAACAAACAAATAAACCAATGTCACCCGCAGGGTGACCCGTATCTTGCCAAAAGGTGACCACGTGTTGACTTCTTTAAGGTCACACTGAGGTGAACAGAGCTGCTATCACCAGGAGCGACTCCTTGAGGAATATCTGCCTACAGGAGATTCCGATGAGAATCGTTCTACAGAGTAACCATGAAAAATATGCGTTTGCCTCATAACGTCACCAAATGACGTCATAATGTCTCAAGCTTGATATATCTAGAAAGCACTCATCGAAGTGTTCAATTTGAGGTACTACACGATATGGTTCCTAAAACTTGAAAATTTGACCTTGGGGTCAAATATGTTTGACCTTAAGCGCTAACCATGAAGGTCAAGGCCAATCGCCACCAAAATTAATCAGCTGAGCGCCAGACCATGAACTATATTCCATGAAGTTTGAAGACGATCCGATCAAAATTACTCAAAAAATAAGGGTTTCGTCGACTCCCCTGATTTGCGACAAAGTGACCTTGACCTTGACCTTCAAAATTTTGTGCGCTGAAAGGGACCTCTATAGCCTCTGATATGCGAAGTTACAAAAAATTTCCAATGATAACTGTGCTCTGCAGAATTTTTTATACGTGATTACAGACAAAAAAAAAACAAAAAACATACAAGCTGACTAACATATCTTGCCAAAACTTCGTTTTGGCAAGATAACAAATGAAATTGCTCGTTGAGCAAGGAATTGCAGAATAACTTTGTTCATATCTTTGTCACAAAAACCTGGAAATCAATTTGGTTCTTATAAGTTGATAGTGCTACTGTTTAATGAGTTATAGCACTTAGTTTTGGTCATGATTATAACTTGGAAGTCAATTGGACTTGAAATGGCGTTTTATCGCAATTTGAAAGTTTGACCCGACCCCCTGACATTCAACCCCGACCGCTAAGAAGGGTGTTGGTGTGACACCCCAATGAAGACATATGGTTGGATGCAGAATGGAAGATGCACATTTTTTATTTGGTTTGAAGTCGATACGACCTTTATGCGGCTTATTACGAAAATAGAATTTCGTTTTTCTGTACCTTGACCTTTGACCTAGATTCACCAAAAACGATGTGTCTAAGTTGGACCATGGCCGACGTCTGTACCCAGTTTGGTCATGATCGCTGAAACGGTGTGGCTGCTACAGGGTAAACAAACACACAAACAAACAGACAGACACAGAATGACCACAACAACCACCCACTACAATTGCGAAAATATGTAAGTGATTCCGGCAATTAACAAACGGATGAAAACATAACCTCCGTCCACCTTCAAATTGTGGAGGTAATAAATATTTGACCTCTAATCGTGTCTCCTTGCAACTGAAAAATTAGATATACAGTATCAGCACTTTCAGGCACTTGGTGATTCCAGGCGTGTTCTAATATAATCAGCAAACTTCATACAGTTACCATCTGACGATTTTAAATTGTAAACACAGCAATGAAAACAGCAGGGAAATTCAATCATCAGGCAATTTAGATCACTGCATGGTTTTTGAAATGTTGCTTTGTTTGTAAATATCGATTAACTTTTATCATGCAGATAACATTAAATCAGCTACAGTATATGTAGTCTTTGTAAGCTATGTGTTTTCAAAATCAGAAATGAAACTTTTGATCGTACGTGACAAATTGATCATCAACGTTTATTTAAATCGGAAGATTTATTGAAGCGTGAATTTGTCAAACAAGTAAAAGTAATAATATCAACCCGTTCAACAAAACAGCATCAGGAGGGCTAGTTTTAATGTTATAACAACAAAACCCTGAATCACATCATCATCATCATCATCGACAAAGAGCATTGGTGCTGCTGAAGCAGTTACTAGGTTAAAATCCTGGTCGGATTGCCACACACGATCAGGAAGTGATGGCAGGAATTTGTAATTTGTTCATGGTGACGGGGAGAGCTTTCCTACTCTTTGCAAAGGACACCATAGGATCTTCAACGTTCACCAACTAATGCCAACAGACGGGATGCCAGAGGGAAGGGCACACACATGAAAAAAATCACCCCACCTGTAAAACACCAGGATGACAGTTTACAGCTGGGTCCAGATTCCAACCCAGACTACATAGCTTAGAACCGAGTATGCATAGTTCTCGGCCATCCTGACAGCCCTCTTAGTACTTTTCAAAACACAATAATCATTAATCATATACGGTAGATACAGGGATGCATCATATGTGACAGTAGTAGTGATCGTCAAGGGACTAGAGAGGTTTAAATTGGAATTAGATAGGTACCTGGATGCATTGGAGACAGAGGGGTGTGGGGATATTGGCAGGAAATTTTGGCTATTCTGTGCTTGGATATACCTGTCATTTCTTAATTGCGGAACTAAAATGATGGCTTTTACCTATTGTTTCAATCAAAGTATCATTATCTTCAGTTACAAAGTTGCGCATTGTCCCAAGTGAGTGACATCATAGTACCTCATTCATAGCCACATACACAGATTTCGGAGTATATACATATATATAATATAACACATATATATTTATACATACATATATATACATATACACACACATATACTATGTTATGGAATTCAGAATCGGATCGACTAATGCATACAAACATTAGTCCTCAGACAGTTATTTCCCTAAATGCATGTCCAGGATAAACCCATCCCCATGTCTGGGGGATTCTAACTTTGATGCGTTGAGAAGGGTAGAATAGATCCCTTTCTTATGGGATGGCCTTTTCTCTTTACGACAGACCACATTCATGCACGCGAGATAGCCGTTAGCCCAACGGAGGCTCGTCTACCCCCTTTCCATCAGGACACATTGGCTTGGAGGTCGACGATTTATTTATACCTTGGACTTACAGGACATTTGATTAAGCACACAGCGGGCTTTGTCCTGAGCAGTTATTCTGGCGGTCAAATACGGCTGTGGATCATTTACCTCACCCACCTATTTTCCATCGACGTACGACACCCATCTCTTTCACCGACGTTGGCGTCCACCTTTTTCCATCGATGTTTGACGCCCCGTTTGGCAGCTTTGTGGATGCTGGCTGGCTCTTGTTCGTGTCGGGCTGAACGGAGAGGTGATGGTTGTTGTTGACATTTTATGAGCGCTTCACGTTTTCGCTCGGTAATTTTGGCAAATGGCTGCTTTCTGCCGTTCATCCAGCACCACAAACATGGCATCGTAAGCCATGCCTGTGCTGATTTGGGGTTGTATGTCGCTCTGGTAAGGAAGGAATTATCGCGAGATTGACCGTTAGTCACATGCAACGATGCGCCAATAGGCAAGGTGAATTTGGCTGAAGTCTGCTTGAGGCTCCGCCCAGACTGGCCGCCTATAAAAAGGACAGGAGGACCGTTTTTCTGACAGTTTGTGACAGCTGGGTGAGAGTTTTGGTGACAGTTGGTGAGTTGCTTCAGTCAGTTGTTCCAGTGAGACAGTTTGTGACAGCTGGGTGACAGTTATTTTAAGCTCCAGTCAGTTCCAGTCAGATGGTTGGTGAGCTGGCGCCAAACAGTTTTGTGACAATTGGTGATGACCTTGCAGCCTTGGAGCTCTGACCGCTGGTGACCAACTTACAGTGCCTCACAGCGCCTTACAGCTTCTCACAGTGGCTCAGCGCCTTGCAGCTCATTGCAGCTGTCCATTGGTTGCGGCTGACGGTGGGTGATGGTTAGACCGTTCTTGCTGGTTCTGCTTGAGACCTGCTCTTGGCGTACCTAATCCTTGGCATCCCTAGTTCCTGGAGGTGATGACATGACGTCGATTGGTGTTCAAGCCTGTTTGTGGGTGGGTGCATGGCAAGGCAGGGTGCTGGCAACGGATGAAGGCATGCACACACATTTCGGGACATTTTATTTGATGTACGACGACTTCTACCTTGGTAAGCGAGACTGGATTTCTCTCCCCCTGAATGATCTGCTCGGTACCCTTGTCTCGTGTTTAATCATTAAGTAAGGCATAGTGATAAGCATCGCTCTTTGTCTGTTTTTCTATCAATGCCTGATTAATTCTTCATTTGCTTGAGATTATTTTGATTGATTTAAATTCACCTATTTTCACCACAGAGAAATAAAAAGTTCTTCTGTTTATTTATTTTTTCCT
>CM068961.1:48980386-48994174 GCA_035128595.1 Eptatretus atami
ACTCATGCCCTCTGATCCACCCCCGCTTTCAAACCACGGGTGGGAGGGCGTTGCTTGACGTACCGCAGGGTTCCTTCTTCCTCGTCGCAGAAGAGGGGGAGGGACGTCTCCAATTGTTTGCTCCCTAACTATTAACCAATCGATCCGCAGCGCATCTAAATTGATTTTCAAAATTTAAACAATGAAGCGTGAGCTATTAGGGAACTGGCAACTTATCGACTAGCTGACTAAGGGAACCTGGATGTTTGGCAATTGAATTCCAATTCGTAACAATATATTATATATATATATATAATATATATTATATATATAATGTTCATCCATCCATTGGGCATGACTCTGTGCAGAGCATTTGTGCTGCTGAAAGCATATCCTTGCTCTTTGGGCAGGTCGCCACTCCAATACAGTATACCAGCAAGCTCACTCTTTTGTCGATCTTCAGAAGGATGTTCAGCAGAAGTTATCCCCACCTGGTATTATTCAACAAGCAAAGGGATTTGAACCTCAGGTTTCTAGGATCACAGCCCCACCACGTTAACCATGAAGCCAACACCAGCATATATAATCTCTTGGTTTTCTAAATTATTTGAATGCTGTTCCAAGAGTGTAACAGTCTTATGTTTGTTTACTCAACATCTTCCATAGTCTTTCATTTGATCATTCTTTCATCAAATGGAGTCGTCATAAGAGGTATGTTCATTTTCAGAATAACACTTAATTTATTCATAATTAAAATATGCAGTGGTAGGCCCTTTGAAAACCCCAACCCCATTATTTATTAATACTTGTACTTTAAAACCATAAGTAATGTATTTATTCCATCACTCTAATATCTTTTATCATCAAATGTGTTGGAGCTTTCTTACTAACAATATCTAAGAATATTTTGTGCTATAATTGAATAGGATTCTCTCTCGATTCAACATCTTGTTCTTTCCAGATACATTCAGGTAAAGTTGAAGTTCATGTCTCTTTTAGTACACTCTTCTTTATGACCTTTAAGTTTCTTTTCACATTGAATTCATTTAATCCTCTCGTTAAGTATTTTTAAGCATATGCCTTTGATCTAACACCTACAAATTCACGAGTATATTTTACCTAATTCATCTTTAAATTTACCAACAACCTATTTATTTTATTCGAAAAGAGTGGGTTATTAAGATCATAATTCACTTGTATCATAAATATTCATCTTCTTTCAAATCCTATAAACATCAGGTCAGGTCAGGTATGCGGAGCATGCGCAGAAGCAGCAGCGTCGCGCGTCCACTTTCCACCTTACTCCAGGGGCCTCCGCCGGCCATCCCCCAGGCAGATGCCTGGCCCATCCCCATCTCCTTGAGATTTGCCGATCAACCTGCTGCAACCACGAGGCACGTGGTTCGGCCCATTGGCCTCCTCCACTCACGATTACTCCCTCGCTGAGAGAATCTAGTGAGCAGGATCAGCCGTCAGGAAAACGAGCCACATGTCCCATACATGCCGCAGCTGACACTCACAACTATTCAGTAACAAATCTCATTGAGTCTTTCTCAGCAACCGTCGTTGACACAAAGTTTCCGACCAGGTGATAGCCAAGATTTTCCAGAGACCTGGTACCAAAGGAATTAAGTGTCCGACTCAGATCGCTGGCGAGTCCAAGTCTCACATCCAGTGCAAGACTGGAGCACCAAGGACGGAAGACTCGACCTTCGTCTCCCGCACAGGTGTACTGGACAGCGCCACACCCATTATCCAGTGAATCCATGACTCCCAGGCCCGACCCAGACGTCTATTGACCTCTACTCACAGCCAGCAGAGACATGAATATCACTGCCAAGGTAAGTGAAATCTCTCCACAACCTTCAACATCCTCACCACAAACAGGCACAACAGGACAGGCAGCATCCACAGATGTCATGAAAGCCTGATCTAGTTGACCCAGGGAAAACCCGTAATCCCTGCGGCTCCGACTCCTCATTTCAGCACTCGAGGCCCAAAAAGGATTACTAAAAGCTCCGCAAGGATGGACGTGCATCATCTGCGAAATCAAGTCAGAGATCGACATTCCCAAACGATGCACCGGCCAGTTATCTTTCTGACAATCCTCCCTAGATCCAGTCGCATACAAGTGCTGAAAAGATGGGGGGCCAGTTTACACACCCCTGACGAACTCCAGTAACAACTTGGAAATAAGTCAGAGATGGTACCACCACATCTCACAGCACTCTTCAGTACCCAGAGTAGAGTTCAGACATCAGACGATCAGTTTGTGGCACCCCACAAAGACAAGAATGTCCTCCAGAGGGCATCCCAATCACGTGAATCGACAGGCTTACAGAGATCAACATAGCAAAACTCTCGTCTGGTGCTCGGTGAGACCCAAGAGCAAGATACATTTCAATCATTACCTCTTTGGTGTACAGCCGACTGCTCTGGATGCTGTGTCCAGGAGATGGTGGCGAACCCTATCAAAGATTTTTCGAGCAAAGACCTTTCCCGACACTGAGGCCAGCGTCAACCCCTCGGTAGTTTGTTGCAGTTCTTGGCGATCACCTTGCCCTTTCCAGAGAGGGACAAACAGGCCCCTCTTCCGTCAGTTGGATGATGCCTGGTTCAGGCAGAGCACAGGAAGCTGCCATTGCAACGAACGAGTGCAGCATTTCCACCAGGCGTTGAGAAGTTCAAGCATGGATGCCAGAGATCCCTGGAGCTTTACCCCATTTCAGCCGGTTCACCGCAGCCTGTGTTCCCACAAGCGAAGGTGCACCACATGATGGAGGGTCAGCTAACAGGGATTGTAACACCCCTGACGTCCAAACTTGACAGCTGGTGGGATCAGCCTGTTGCAAACCGTGCAAAGTAACCAGCCCAGCCCGGCCTTCACTTGGGACTCCGCTGTCAAGAGCTGACCACCCTCTGCTCTACTGCAGTACACGAGGGATGGGCTTGGATGAAACAATGCGCAAATTCCCTGTACGCAGGACGAGAATCACTTGACACAGGTGATGCTCGTACCCCCTCACAGATTCCTCGCACATAGCCTCCGTGTCCACCCTTAGCGCACGTAACAGATTTACGCCTCACTCCCTCAACAGTCAGCCCTTTGCCAATTCAGCCTGCCCGCAACTCTGGTCAATGGTATCCAGTGTCCCTGAGAGACAAAAATTCTCTTTGCCCAACGAGAGTTCCAAGACATCACCGGCCAACATCAAGGACGGTGGTCTTGAAAGGGCACTCCACAACTCATTGAAGGACTCAAAGCACCCCAGAGCCCCAAATTCCCACTCAGCTTTTTCGCAAACTCCTCAGCTACCCTCTAATCCTTGAGCTAGCTCAACATCCAGCCTAGGCTGGGATGTACCGATCTCCTGTTAGTGCAACTTCAGAGTTGCTACAACAAGCCGTTTGGTCAGTATGAGGACTCTGGTGGACTCCGCGTCCACTTGAGCCCACTCCGGTGGACCCTGCAGTCTGGATCATCTCCAGCGTTCCGTAACGAGGACATAGGTCAATCTCCTTTGCCACACCATGAGCGTGGAATACCGAAGTCAGCGATGAGCTTGTGGCGCTGAATCCATAACCGGCCACCCTAAGTCCATGACTTCTTGCAAAGTCAAAGAAACTTAGTGCTTTCCTTGTTCATAAGCTTCCGACCCATGCGGACCCAACACACGTCTCATAACCATCCCTATCAGTTCCAGCGATGCTTTGAAATCCCCCAAGACTAGAAGTGTATCTCGTTGGGGCACTGAATCAACCACGACTCGAAGCGTGGCATAGAATGCATCCTCACGTAGATCGACTCACCTACAGTCAGAGCATAAAACAGAGACCATGAAATGACACTGAGAAGTGACGAAACCTTAGTCTCATAATACTCTCGTTACGGTGTACCTCAATATCATGGAGTCAGCTTGTTGGATACAGCCTCAGCAAACTGCTTGGTAATGGAAACCATCAGAGCGACCAGGACCAATAGTAGTATAACTTACCCACCATGATCTCGCCGCAATCCGTCTCACAACCTCAGAGAGTGTTTGCTAATACCGAGTCCAAAACGCTTAACTCAGATTATACAGAGAAGTGATCATTCGCTCTCTTCGGATAGACATTCCAGGCACCCACCGAAGGACCGCCCTCAGGTTTAACCCAGGAGACGCCGTCTGGTGGACGACACCTCAGCACCACTCCACACACTCTCTCGCCGATTCTGACCGGAATGTTACCCGTGGTTTCCTTCCTATCATCAAAGATTTGGTCCCGAAGGCTTTGCCCCAATCCCGTCATCCGTTGAGCTGCCCTGGAGGAAGCTGCACAGGAGACTCCCACGAGTGGTTTCAGATTCTTTGCGTTGTTTGTGTTTTGCGGAATGAAGGTTTACGTGGCCGGAGTAAAATCCTGCCCCAACCTCCTAATAATAAGTAACCCACTGCAGGAGGATGTCCGCAGACACAGTGGGCACTAGTATGGATGGCGTTTGGCTCACAAGGACTCCTCCGCCCTTGATATAAGCATATCCTGTCGTTTATCTCTATATTAAGCATCCAAATTCATACTAGCAATACCAATATTCTCACCATATCTTTTTTCACATTATTATAAAATCATACATAAAATACTTTGACAAGATCTAAAACAGATGTTCCACAGTATTCGGTTATCCATCTTTATTACTCTTCTTTATTCAAATGAAACAGCACCAAAAATTATCTGAAATATTTCTACTCTTTTAAAGCTGGTTATTATCAACTTCTCCTGCTCCCAAGTTGTAGCAAGTCTTACATTTGGTCTATCCTTATATTCCATGTTTTACCAATACAGTATTATTTCTCAACTTGTAAAAGTCCTTCTCAAAGTCATTATTAGCTTTGTCTCATCTCGTGATTAATTCAATATATTGAGCCTAACCAACGTCTTTGACTAAAACTTAGTGCCCTTATGTACGGTTTTAACTGTTAGTCCTGCTTCTAAAATTTGCTTTAGATTTATTTGAGCTAAAATATACTTCTCTTATCAAACATGTTGTGGTAGTAATTTAGTTTCGGAATTATATATATATATATATATATATATATATATATATATATGTTCCATCCATCCATTGGGACCATACTCTGTGCAGAGCATTTGTGCTGCTGAAGCAGTATCCTTGGCTCTTGGGCAGGTCGCCACTCCAATACAGTATACCAGCAAGCTGGCACTCATTTTGTCGATCTCAGAAGGATGTCAGGCAGAGTTATCCCCACCTGGTATTAATTCAACAGCCAAGGGGGATTTGAACTCAGGTTTCTAGGATCACAAGCCCACCACGTTAACCATGAAGCCAACACCAGGCATATATAATCTCCTTGGTTTTCTAAATTTATTTGAATGCTTGTTTCCAAGATGTAACAAGTCTTATGTTTTGTTTACTCCTAACATCTTCCATAGTCTTTCATTTGATCATTTCTTTCATCAAATTGAGTCGTCATAAGAGTATGTTTCATTTTCAGGAATAACTTAATTTATTCATAAATTTAAAATAATGCAGTGGTAGCCCTTTAAAACCCCCAACCCCATTATTTTATTAATACTTGTACTTTAAACCCATAAGGTAATGTATTTATTCCATCACTCATTATATATCTTCATGAATCCTATTCAAAATTATAGCACAAATTTCTTAGATATTGTTAGTAAGAAAGCCTCCAAACAGCATTTGATGATAAAAGATATTAGAGTGATGAGATAAATACATTACCCTTATGGGTTTTAAAGTACAAGTATTAATAAAATAATGGGGTTGGGCGGTTTTCAAAGGGCCTACCACTGCATATTTTAAATTTATTGAATTAAATTAGTGTATATTCCTGAAAATGAACCATACTCTTATGACGACTCATTTGATGAAAGAAATCGATCAAATGAAAGACTATGGAAGATGTTAGAGTAAACAAACATAAGACTGTTACATCTTGGAAACAGCATTCAAATAATTTAGAAAACAAGAGATTATATATTGCTGGTGTTGGCTTCATGGTTAACGTGGGTGGGGCTTGGTGATCCTAGAAACCTGAGTGTTCAAATCCCCTTTGCGTTGTGAATAATCAGGAGGGGATAACTCGGCTGAACATCCTTCTGAAGATCGACAAAATGAGTGCAGTTGCTGTATACTGTATTGAGTGGCGACCCTGCCCAAAGAGCCAAGGATATGCTTTCAGCAGCACAAATGCTCTGCACAGAGTCATGGTCCCAATGGTATGGATGAACATTATATATATAATATATATATATATATTATATATATATTATTGTTGACAGAATTGGAATTCAATTGCCACACATACCAGGTTCCCTTAGTCAGCTAGTCGATAAAGTGCAGTTCCCTAAGATAGCTCACCTTCCATTGTTTAAATTTTGAAATTCAATTAGAGCGCTGCGGATCGATTTAATAGTTAGGGAGCAAACAATGGGAGACGTCCCTCCCCCTCTTCTGCGAAGAGAAGAAGGAACCCTGCGGTACGTCAACAGACCCTCCCACCCGTGGTTTGAAGCTGGGCGGTGGATCACGAGGGCATGAGTCACACCGGGTGCGGGAGGGGGTGCAAAGGATAAGAGGAAACATCTTTTCTATGTTCAAAAAAGAGTTGAAAAAGAGTCCCGTGTAAAGGTCCTGTAAAAGTCTCTAAAGAGATCCGTGGGAGTCCCGTGTAGGGCTGAGTTCTCGTGGGCTGAGTTCGTGGGAGTTCTCGTGGCAGAGTTCGTGTGCTGAAGTCCGTGGAGGAGTAAGCTTTTTTGCTTGGCGTTGGGGGTCGGAGCGAAGCCAGCGCCAAGGGGCTGCGCGTGGAAGTCCGGGCGGTCGCGAAGGAGACGCGAGCTGGAGGCGCAGCCTTGCTGCTGTGTCCCGTGCATAACAGCCTTCGTGTGGAGAGAGCCAGAGAGAGAGCTTCGCTGCCAACGGAAGGCCGAGCTCCGCGCGCTACGCAGCTGCCGTGGGGGAGGAGCATCGCGGGTCGCCCAAGCGCGTTCGTGTGGAGAGAGCCGGGAGGAGAGCTCGCCTGCCACATGGAAGGCCACGAGCTCGACGCACAGGCTACGCTAGCTGCCTGGGGAAGGAGCATCGCGGGTCGCCATAGCGGTTCGTGTGGAGAGAGCCGGAGAGCAGCTCGCCTGCCACACGGGAAGCCGGCTCGACGCGGCTACGCTAGCTGCTGTGGGGACGGGACGTCGCGGCTCTCAAGCCAGACACCACGAGTGGTTGCAGGTAACCTGCAACTGGTCTCGTGGGACTCGTTCGGTCTGCCAAGTCCCACGCCATAAAGACCAAGAGGTCCATGGCTGGCCCATGCCTTTGACTGGGGTCTTTTGTCCTGCTTTTCATTCGAATGAATGTTTGTGCGCCGAGTCCGTAAGTAAAACATGCTGAAGTGACTCGTACACTAATAAATTGCTTAAGACGGTTGTAGTTCTTTTTGTTGCTTGTATAATTGCAATACGATGTTTTGCCCTTATTTAATTTGCCATACGTGTTTCATATGATAATAAGATGTCTTGTGTAAATTAAACTTGCTCGTTTCGTCCATTCCCTCATTGATGAACATTTTGTGTGTTGGGAGTTAGGAAAGCCGTTGGTTTGCCGTAAATAGGGGGACATTTGGACCGACGGTTCTACGGCGATTACTGCCGCTCTTTGAATCAGTGCGACGGACGAGGCTCGCCTCGGCGGTTTGTTCCGTACAGTTCCGTCGAGGGTGGAATAACCCGTAGTTGGATCAACGTGGCGTATTTAGGCCATTGAAGATTGAGCAATCGACCCTACCCACGTATCTGCCCTTGGGTATTTTCGGTTCATGTCAAGGACCCGTCGCTCGGAGTTATCCGGACGGCGATCTATATCCGGCGACGGTGCGGGGCCGACTCGACTTGCGGCTCCGTTCAGACGCGGCTCGGTTGCGGCCGACCCCGGCCTGCAATTAATTGGTAGTCAGGAGGTGGGAACCCATCCACCTCCGTAAATTTGTAGCGTTTCGAATCCGCAACAATTGGTTGTCAGGATGCGATTCGGCCTCTTCCGCCTCCGTAGCAAAATTCACGAGAGTCGGATCAGGGGATACGGAGCAAACCCCCCCCCCCCCCCCCCCTCCCCCCCCCGGTGTGTCCCCAAATTACGAGCGTTATAAATTTTATTCCCAGCACGTTTAAAATGTTCAGCCAAGTGCGAGCAGGGCAGGAAGGATTAGGAATGGATTTGGAAATGTTAGAATCTATGGCTCAGGACGAAATGACCATGCAGGACACTCCCATTATGACCAGGTTAACTATCCCGCAAATAATGCAGAGTCCGCAATGTGCGCCAGCGGCGGGGCCGCGTTTTGGTACTTGACACCCCCCCCCCTCCTCCGGCAAAATCCCTCCTCAGTCCCCGTTCAGTATCCGCGCCCGCGTAATTGGCGAAGCGCATGCCACCGGGCCACCTGACATTGGCAGCTATTAGAAACTATTGCTGAGCAAAGATGGAATGAGAATGTGCAAACGCTGCGGGTGAGATGCAGAGCAGGGGCAGAGGCCGCAGCGGGCATAATCACAATTGTGTGCAACGCAAGCGCGCTACCTGGGGTGGAGTCGCAAACAATGCGGCGCCACTGTGTTGGAGCGAACGAGCGTGGGAAGGAGTGCAACGACTGTTCCGGCCCGCGGGAAGTGGGAGGACAAAGTAATTCGGGAGACGTGTTGGGCGAACTCGTGCAGGGTGACGGAAAAGTGACGGTGACACAAGGGAAAATTAAATGAAGGACTGAAACATGCAGGACGAGGACACGTGGAGGATGACTGAGAAATGCACGGAACGTAGCGAGACAAAGGAAGAACACCAGAGCCACGGGAATAAGACAGGAAACAGAGACGAGAAAGCGCAGGAAGAAACGGAAATAAAATAAACGAGGTGACTGAGATAAAGCAAGTAGAGGAGAACTCCAGGTAATTGAACGAACACAACAGGTAGGGATCGTGAAGTAGATGATATTGAAGTTGAGCTGGGGGAGTGTTTTGTACCCGGTGCGAGCAGCATGGATAGCCGCCTTCAGGAACGAGTGGGGACTGTGCCCTTTGTGAGGCGCGATCGGCGAAGAGCGGAGAGTCCGGTCGAGCTTTGGGGGCCCCCCCCCGCGGGAAACAAGGGGATAACACCACACAAGGGGGGGGGCCGGGGCGTGCTGTGAATGGGGCACGCGGAGTTGGGGGTTATGGAAACCCTGGACCCTTGAGGTGGTGCTAATTCCAGCGTGGTATGTTCCGCTGTGTGTGGTTGTCGAATGGTGGTTTGTGAGTGCTTGCCGAAATGCGTGCTTTCCAGCACAGCATGGTGTGGATGAAGGCACCGTGTGTGGATTGAAGCACACGGTTGATGACAGCACCGGTGTGGAGTGAAACCACCGTTGTGTGGATGAAAACCGCGCCGTGACAGGAACCGCCGGTGAGTGGAGTAATATGGTGTGCTGGTGGCGAGCTGTTGCGAAAATGCGGGCCTTTCCAGCACGCCGCTGTCGTAAAGGAAACACGGTGTGGAAGGAACAGAATGTGCGAGGGAAACATCGTGTTGATGTTTCGAGTGTGTTGAGAGAAGAACATCGAGAGGTGTGAAAGGAGGCGTGTGTGAGAGCGCTGTAGTGAGGGAGATGACAGTCGGCTATGCGGGAGGACGCAACCGCATCCCGCTGCCGAGTGCCATGGTGGAGTGTAGTGAGCTCTGGCACGCAGGAGTGTGTGCGTTGAACGTGACGGCGACGGACCAGAATGAAGGACAAGGCCGAGTTAGCGGGCCTTAGTGAATTTGAGAACCGTGCGGCGTTTGCCACAGCAGGGCGCGGGGTCCGTGCTGTGCTACGCACAAAGGCCGCCACGTGCGCGGCTGCGCAGGTTGAACCCCGTCGAACGCCAGCGGTGGATGTTAAGCCGATCCCGGCGAACGGACAGAGGCAAGGTGGATTCGGGAAATTTGGACCGGATGGTTTCCACGCGAGCTGTGTGTAAAGCTCCGACGACAGAGCACATGTGTTCGGCGTGGGAACGCCCTCGAAACGCGGTGGCTTGCTTTGAGATGGCGCAAGAGTGACGTCCATGGCTGCACGTGTGTTTGGAATCCGGCAGAAGAATTCCTGCCGGATGTACCGTCCCAAGAGGGACGAGGTAGCGCAGGGCGCAAGCAGCGCCATGGCGTCACGGAAAAACGAGCGGCGCTGTGAACTGCCGCGCTGGTGGTGACGCATTATGGAAAAAAAAAGAGAGTTGAGAAAGCAGCCTCGCTTGGATGTGAACAGGATTCCCAGGGCAAGGGTGGAAGACCCCCTTGTTTTGGGCACAGGAAGTACGGAGTTAGGAGGATGGTTAGGTAGGTTGAGACCGGCTTCATGGGACATGGTTGTACCTCATGAGCCCGTGGAATGAATTAGTTAGAGGGATTTTAGTTTAGATTTAGGAAATGGAATTGTTTGGATTTTTGGAGACACGGACAGATGGAAATGTGTAGTGGAGAGACGTAGCTTAGCTACGATCGAGTAAAGGAACGTGCATGAGTTTTAAGGGATACGAGGGGAGCAACGAGTAGTTAGTAAACGGGATTTAAGTTAGAAGGATGGGCAGTGTGCGAGTGTGGTGTGAGTTGCGAAATGGAAAGTGTGTGGAATGAGTCGTAGGACAGGGCCCAGTATGTGCGAGTGAGCGAATGTGGTATTGCATGCTGCGAAATGCTGGTGGGGGGAAGGAGTGATTCCCACCCAAGGACCCCGGTCAGTTTAATGTAGCTAGTGCGGTTATTTCAAATTTATAACAGGAGGTCGTTTTGGTTGTTGCGTTCGAGAACAGGCACGAACCCGATTTGGAGGGTTGCAGAGTTCATGGACGGCTTGAGGGAACGTGGCGTGTGGAAAGGTGGAGTTTTGTTAGTGGCACCCCAGGCCACCGGACTAGTCGGCCAGAGTAGGCCAAGGCCCAAGAGGGCAGGATAGAGTAGTGGGCCGGCAGCGACCCGTCGGCAACGGGACCCCTAGCGCCAGAATGCCACGGGGGCAGTGTAGTCGGGCACGGGCGACCCTCGGAAAGGACCCGAGGGCATCAACACGCACCTCTGTGAGCATCGGAGGGGGCATGCCGAGAGGGCAAACCCCCACTTTATAGGGAGCAGTAGGCTCGGAGGCAGGCCTGCGAGGCCTGGGGTGCCTTGGTGAGAGGTTCGGGCAGAGGGGAGTTCTGCAGTATGAAGCCACGCTGCCCAGCCAGGAAATTGTCGGAGGGCACGTTGAAAATTTGAGGGCAGGCCCAAAATTATAATGACGACACCAACACAGGCGACGGGAATCATGGTTTTTTAGAACCGATAGTTTTAAAGTGTGAGGCAGTTTTGGAAAGCCCCGGGTAGTTCAGTTGTAATGAATGTTCGGTAGATAGGAGATGTACCCTTCGCACATCCATCCTTCGCTCGTTGTAGGCGCTGGACTCACCTTGGTAAGATCGCTGAACTCTAAGGAGGCCATATCTGAGGCTTCGTTGGCCTCGAGACAGGACGCTAGTCTCTCCCTTTCCTCCGAGAGGAACGTAGGGTTGGGAGTAGGCTAGGTGGACATGATAGCTCGCCGCGACAAAGACATAAAGGGGTTAGGGAGACATTATAAATGGGAAATGAAAATAAAGAGGGCTAATTTTGTGTTTTGTGGCCAAAGTAAGGGAGGGGTATGACAGAGGACAGGCAAAGGCGATAGAGTGGGGGGGGAACGTAGGCTAGGTCTGAGCCCGCTTCAGACGGCCGGCACCACCCACTCCCTCCAGACCTGATGGAACCACACCCGGGCCGGCCGCTTCAACCTGCCGGCTGTTGTGCTGCAGCTTGCCTGTTCTCATGGGCTTACCTTGCCATGCCTAGTTGTCCTGCCTCTGCCATTGACCCCATGCCTGCTCGCCTTTTTGCGTTTGGCCCCTGCTGTCCATCATGCACCATGCGCGCCAGGACTTCAGTTTTGTGGTACTGCCCGAAGGCAGCACTGTGCATCCATCAGTCCATTTGGTTTTGCGCCATTCTCCATCCACCCCTGCCCCACCAAGACCTTTGCTATGACTTTTGCCTTTCCCCTTTCACAGATACAAGTCTGGGCCATGGTTATGTAATGTAATAGATAGTTAAGATTGGTAAATACGTGGAACCCAGCCTGGATGTGTTTTTAGCGGCGCAATTTTAGTTTAAGTTGTCCGAATGAGTCTGTGAGAGTTTGTTTAGTTAGTTACGGCAGCGCATAGTTATTTTATTATTTGGACACGTTTAAAGAAAATTGTCGCACTCAGGTCGAGATCAGAAGTATAGGGAAAATCACATGCTGCGTCACACAAAATTTGACGACTCGGGACGGTCTGTTAAAAGGGACGGGTAGTGTTACGATTTGGAATCAATTGCCACAACATACAGGTTCCTTTAGTCAGCGTATGTCGATAAGGCATGTTCCCTGATAAGCTCACCTTCTCATGGTTAATGTTTAATCGATTAGATGGCGCTGCGCATCGACTTGAATAGTTAGGAGCAAAACAATGGAGACGTCCCTCCCCCTCTTCTGCGAAGAGAGAAGAAACCCTGCGGTTGACGTCAACAACTCCCTCCACCCGTGGTTGATGGGGGGTGGATCACGAGGGCATGAGTCACGCGGTGTCGGGGGAGGGGGTGAAAAGGATAAAGAGGACATCTTTTCTTGTTCAAAAGAGTTCGAAAAGAGTCCCGTGTAAAGAGTCCCGTAAAAAGTCTGCAAAAAGAAGTCCCGTGGGAGTCCCGTAGAGGGCTGAGTTGTGGGAGTCCCGTGGCAGCGTTCGTGTGCTGAGTCCCGTGGGAGGAGTAAGCTTTTTTGCTTCGGCAGTCTGGGGGAGTCGGAGAAGCCAGAAGCCAAGGGAGCTGCGTTGGAATGGGCGTCGCGAAGGGAACGCCGAGCTGAGCGCAGCCTGCCTGCTGTGTCGCGCAAACAGCGCGTTCGTGTGAGAGAGAGCGGAGAGAGCGCCTGCCCACACGGAAGGCCCGAGCTCGACCGCGCTACGCTAGCTGCCGTGGGAAGGAAGCATCCGCGGGTGCCCAAGCGCGTTCGTGTGGAGGAGCCGGAGAGAGCTCGCCTGCCACACGGAGGCCCGAGCTCGACACGGCTACGCTTAGCTGCGTGGGAAGGAGGCATCGGCGGTCGCCAACGCGTGGCGTGGTGGAGAGAGCCGCGAGAGAGCTCGCCTGCACACGGAAGCCCGAGCTCGACCGCGGACTACGCTAGCGCTTGTAGGGACGGGACGTCGCGGGTCGCTAGAGAACCACGAGGGTGCAGGTAACTGCAACGCGTCTCGTGGACTCGTATCGGTCTCTGCCAAGTCCCACGCATAAAGACCCAGAGGTCCAGTCTTGGACCCCATTGCCTTGATGGGGTCTTTTTCTGCTGTTTCTTCGAATAGATGTTATGTGGCGCCGAGTCCCGTAAGTAAATGATTGTTGTAAGTGACTGTACATTAATTAATTACTTATAGACGGTTGTAGTTCTTTTGTTGTTGTTAATTGCATAGTGTTTTGCCTTATTTAATTTGCATACGTAGTTTATGATAAGTAAATGTCCTTGTTAAATGTAAACGTGCTCGTTTCGGTCCATTCCCTCCATTACTGAACATTTCGTGTGTTGGAGTTAGAAGCCGTTGGTTTGCCGTAATAGACATTTGACCGACGGTTCTCGCGCATTACGCCGCTCGAATCGCCACGGACAGGCTCGCACTCGGCGGTTTTGCTTCCGCTACGGAGTTCGGCTCAGGGTGGATCTCTCTTCTTTT
>CM068961.1:49017870-49030264 GCA_035128595.1 Eptatretus atami
TTTTTGGTAATCTAAACTTTTTTTTTTAACCTCTGGCAGTTTACCGCTTAGCTTTGTACCATTTCAGGTTTTTCACTGTTCTTAAACTGCTTAAATTTCAGTAAAAACTGAAAAATGGGGGTGTTCTAAAACTTTTGACCAGTTGAGTATGTTGACCTCAAAAATAATTGCCTAGTTTAATTCAGTGACCTGAACTATAAATCCTCTTCAAATTTCCAGTTAATCATATGAAAATTGTCAATTTTAGAAATTCGGCCTATATTGTCCTTTTGGCCAATGTTGATCTCGAAAATAATTGGTGGTTGAATTCAGTGACCTGATGTGCAAATCCTCTTCAAATTTCAAGTCAATGATATGAAAGTTGAGGATTTTAGAAATACCTCCTTAGTTGTTGACTTTTGGCCGATGTTGACCTTTTGACCTTTTGACCTCAAAAACAATACACTTCCTTCTTATGACAAACTATACCATGTGGTGAAGTTTCGTGAAGATCGGTTCAAAATTGTGACCTTTAGGCGACAGACAAACAGAAAGGGGTGAAAACACAACCTCCTTCACCTTCGGTGGCAGAGGTAAAAAAGACACAAGATGTTGTTTAAATTACTACAAATCATTGTTAAGAAACACTGAACAAGGAATCATATATTTGGTTCTGCAGTGGGTGACTTTCTCTCAACAAGTGAAACCAATTTACCCAAACCATTTTGACTAATACCACGTGTTCTGTGTCGCTGTTTTTATCTTGCAGAAACAGAAGGGATTTTTGGATTACCTGAGGCATCCAATCTCCATTTTCACTCTTTTCAAGGTACGATGTCATTCATTAGTTCAGAAATGTGCAACTGCACCAACAATACATTCACCTCCAAAAAATATTAATTTGAACAAAATATGTGAAGCAAGATTATGGGATCTCAGGAGACATGTAAGAACCCACGACATGGAGTGTGGGGGGGGGGGGCAGTGTGGTGTGCGTCTGGTGTGCGGTGCACATGTGTCATGAACACAAACATGCAATGCAAATAATTAGGTGTAATAATCAAGTTTGTGAATGTTCGTGCAATGATGAACAGTAACAAGCAATCTATCGGACCAGCACAAAGAGTGAAATTATTTTATCATTTTGTCAAGCCATTGTGAGGAAGTGAAGCTTGTTGTGACTGTACTTGTTACAGTGAAATAAGATGTCTGACCAGATCATGGGTCCACCATAATCTTCTTCCCCCTCCTCCTTCCTCCACTCCACCTGCGGGGGATATTTCAAAATTACGTTTTACATACATTGGGCATGTTTGGTCAAAATTATATGGTGAATGTGGCCAACAGATGTAATATACAAACATCACACATCACTTCCATGATCGCACTGAACAGAAAAGTAATCTTTTAAGTGATGCAGCCTCTTGATAGGCATTGCCTCACCACAGGATTCATTGTACCAGTTGACACACTTAATCAATCTCATGGATTCATATACAGTATATAAGGCCTTAGTTGTAGTGCTGTTGCCGGTTGTTGCAGTGCCAATTTCCAGCGAACTAGCATGGTAGCAGTTGAAATAGCCATGAATAGCGAATGGAGAATGGCGATGGCTGGTTGATAGTTGGTTAATGTTAGCAAAACAGGAGGTTATTTGTTGATTCATTATTAGGTGGGATGTCTATCACCAGACAAACATTAACTGATTGTGGAGAGGATTGCACAGATCGAGGTATTTTAGGTGGTTAGGGAGGGATTGATGCAGAACATTGGCAATGTGTTATGGAGCTCTTGACATAAACAGCCTCCTTGTCACTCGGGTGGCCTTCTCTTGTGTTTCTCCTCCTGTGTGATTTATTCAAATTGAGACATTATGGCATTTCAACCCAGGATCCAAACATAAAGGAGAAGTGACTCAGAAAGCCAAACAGGCAAACTCACTGACAGCAATCCCTATCGAGCCCTGACATGGCTGAAAATCGTTATGTCCTCAAGCCCCACAACGTTTTTCTATCACGCCAAGATCGTTCGGCATCACTTCGGCGTGGCCATTTTGCCATGTGGTATCCATCGCCTTCAAGGTGTATGGTGCAGTTCTACTTTGTTATACAAAATCGAGGCTCATGGAAGAGTGAGAACACCGAATAGACCAGAACATATTAGAAGAAGAAGAATATAGTGGAGAGGAGGGAAACACACCAACAGCATTGTAGAGGCACAGTTTGAGGAAGAATAGATTTGGGGTAGAATGACAACAAAGGGAAGAGAAGGACACAAGGAGTGAACACTGGATACAAGCTCCAACACAGCAAGAAGTACATGTGCAGTACTCTGTCGAGCTACGGTTGAAGGCCTTGTAAGCTGCTAATGAAAGGTCTGATCTTAGTCATATAATCTGGAGCTGATCATCAGCTTGTGATATCTGTTCACCGTTCACATGTTCCATGTTGACCAACGTTGAACCAATTTGATGAGTGATGAGCCTTTCTCTGCGTCTGTCTGGCTATATCCTTTACTCTCAGTCAGCGAACGAAGTTAACGCTGTGAAACATCCCGGGCAACACGTACCAGCCCCAAGTCTTCAGGCATTCATTCAATTTAATTACCCAATTTTTCACTCACAGTGAGTGAAGCCAACCACCATCAGTATTAACTGGGTTTCTCATGCATAATTATTTTTGAAATACTCCATTGCATTTAAACATTAGTGCTGTATAGAGGTTTCTCACTGATGTAAGCTGATGACATGGCGTCATCACCTGTTGGTCCGCCATTTTGTCGGTCATCCAGATTGTAAAAAATCCAGACCTGGATCGGGATCACTCAAAATGTCTGGAAAAATATCCGCTACTGGAAGTGGTTTGAGCTTTTGTAATGTTGTTAGTCATTTAGAGAAGCAGAGTGCCCACCGGTATTTCCTGAAATTAGTAGTTGCTGGGGTCACAGATCCCTACAGCTTACTGGGAAATTTGCTGAACCCCAATGAAGAAGCACGCTGATGCGGAGTAGCTGCCTGTCCTGCAGTACCTACCCCTATATCTACAATTATCGAATAAACACTTCCTTTTACGATGCAAAGGAGGTGAGCAGAAAGCTTATAAGAGCCTGGACGGAAACAAATATTTTGTGACCAGCTGGGTTCATGGGATGTACGTACAGTATATATTAATCAGCAATGCATGCTTGTAAACACTGCCTTGTCATAAAACTCTTTGGGGATAATGCACTGTTGTGATGGTGTTCTATCATGCAGTGAATCTGGGAACTTCTCTCCAAATACAGTCCCAGCTTTTACAACCACATTCAGCGAGCCCTCATCACCTAATGGTCCAGATTAGCATTGATCGTAAAGTCTACCCTCACAAATGAACGGAGAGTGTGTACTGGAATGCTGTATGATTTATAACGAGGTGTGCATATTCATCACTTGCTGACGGGTTTAATCAAGAGATACCAGCAAGTTGTACTTCACAAACATATGTAAACGTGACGGTTTTAGAAATGTACTTGAAGGAGTCCCAATAATGAGTTACTTCATTAGCTTATGTGGTAGATCTTTGCCCCTTGAATGAAGGAAGGGTTTTGGGAGTGGGGGGGGGGGGAGGAGAGGCAATGCATTGTTGGTTTGTGTATCTCAGTTGTGATGACTCTTCCCCCCCCCCCCCCCAATTCCAACATCCTCCCTATGCCCCACCAATAATCCAGTTCACTAAACCTCAATTAAATAACCATTCTCGTCCTTTGGTGCATTTGTCTTCCTTGCCACTTGGATACACTCATTATTTTATTATTTACCACCAACCACCCATCGCTCACCGTAAACAATGAATCCTCCACACCGGTATCAAATTACTTTCCCCCATTGTTCCTTCCCTGCACTTCCACATTCATGAAGTGGGACAACCCTTCTGAAGTACGAAACAAGAAAAAGAGCAATCAGAGATTGCAGACCTTCACCAGGACTTGTTTTTTGTGGTGTTTGTGTGGTTTTGTTTGGTGTATTTTGTGTTCTGGTGTGTTATACATAACTAATAAGAGACATAATTATTCAATCGAAATCTCTGTGCAGAGAGCATTGGTACTGCCTAAGCAGTCTCCTCGGCTATTGGGCACAATCCTGGACGGGTCACCATTCCGACGCAGGATACTCAAAATGGCTCAATCATCCCAGGAAGCTGGTACTCATTTTGCTGACTTCAGAAGGATGGCAGGCGGAGTCAACTCCACCTGGTGTCAATTCAACAGCTGAGTGGGATTTGAACCCAGGACCCTGAGTTCCCAAGCCCACCACCCTAACCATTAAACCAACACGAGACATAGACATTATTAGAGCTGCAAAAAAAGAAAAAAATCAAAAAAATAAAAAGAACCCAGATCAAAAAATTAAATTATTCTAGCTGCCAGACCCTGTGTCCAGTCAAGTTGAATTTAAAACATGTATTCCCCATCACAACTACATCATAATTGTGAAGTTTCACGTCGATTGATTAAGTGGTTCCAGAGCAAACATTATTTAATATTTTCTTCAATCCAATATGGCTGCCAAACCATGTGACCTATCAATTATTCCTTTACAAAGTTGTACTCCTATGACTCGGGGAACATTTGTGTGAAGTTTCCCCTCGATCTGTCCAGCCGTTCTGGAGAAGATTTGTATCGGTTTTAGGGTAAATCTAATATGGCTGCCAAACCATGTGAACGATGACATCATCTGTGTGAACCTTTTGTTCCTCATGGATAGGTGGTCATGCATCTGAAGTTTTGCCTCGATCTGTTTGGCCACTTCAGAGAAGATTTTTGAAGGGTTTTTTTGTTGTTGTTGTTAAACAATATTGCTGCCGAATCATGTGACCGATGATGTCATGAATGTTCTTTTTAAAAATCTTCATACTGATCAGATGTAGCCTTTTACATATGTAATTATGACGTCATAACGAAGGCACCTATGACATCTTTAAAAATCACACAAATTCCCCATGAGGAGTACTTGCCATGTGCCAAGTTTCAATTTCTTCCTTGGTGCGGTTTCAGAGATACAGAGCACCAAAGTTTTTCCGTTTTTCCAACATGGCTGCACATCACGTGATCCATGAGGTCATAATTATCAATAAAACATTCTGCACGAGTAGTTGCTCCAATGGTGAAAATTTCGTCTCAATCTGACAAGCAGTTGCGGAGAAAATACTAAAGTTCTGTGCGGACAGACAGACGAACAAATGAAAAATCGTGCTCAGCACGACACTTGGCGAATTAGTTGACCTTTCCGTGTGGTGGTCAAGCTGTAATGTCATGGAATGTGTGGTGTTTATTTGTTCGAACATTAATAAAATGACGCGACGTCCACAAATAACAATTATCAGGCGCGCGTTGTCATGTAACGGCAGCAGATTGAAAATTTTCACAACTCGTTTAAAGCCACCATGTGACATTCAACAACTTATCATCGTGTTTGTTGCCTTCATTCTGATCGTAGAAAATATTTGAAAATACTAGGAACATTGCTTTTCAACCAGCTTTACGATCCCGTTATCAGGTTTGAAATATGTTGTAAAACAAAAATATGTATTTTATATGTGTGTTTTTCATGTTTTGGGTGACCCTGACCTTGACCTTGGGTCAATTTCGATCAAACTTTGTACACATGTTAATATTACATGCATAAATAGACAGTATAAGTTTCAATATAATAAGTGCAAAACTGTTTGAGAAATAGCCATGTGTAATTCACAAAATTACCCATTGGTTTATAATGGGCGATAATATAAAGTGATGGCAGAATCCAGATCTGATCTTGAACATACCAAAAGTCACATATCTTTTTGCACTGTGGATTTCTATCAGCTGTTAAAATTTCATCCAAATCGGTTAAGAATTGTGACCTGCAGAACGAATATAATTTTTTTTAAATCACGCCAATAGCTAAAAACTTTGATGTCATACGCTTGCGAAAACTGTGCATAATTTGTACTAACATGCACTTTAAAACATTTAGATATTCCATTGAAGTTTGTTTTGGCGTCAACAGGAAGTCGCTACGACTTCCGGTTACTGAGTTATGTTCAAAAGCTTGTTTTCACCTTTTTTGACGTAACGTCGTGACGTTAAGTGCGATTATGACGTGATTTGATCCCAGACTATTTTCAGCAAGATTGGCTATCACGTGTTCAAATTTGAGAACGATTGCTTCAGTAGTTTGGGCTGCACACGAGCGTAAATATTTTTTTAAAAATGACGTCAATAGGCAAAACTTTGACGTCATACGCTTGCGAAAACTATGCGTAATTTGTAATAAGATGCATTTAGTAATCATTTAGATATTTGAATGAAGTTTAATTTGGCGTCAACCGGAAGTCGCTACGACTTCCGGTCACTGAGTTATGTCCAAAAATGTGTTTTCACGTTGTGTGACGTCACGTCGTGACGTTTAGTCCGATTAAGACGGGGTTTGGACGCGGACCGTCTCAGGTGGATTGCCTATCAGGTGTAAAATTTAAGAACGACTGGTCCAGCGTTTGGGCTGTAGACGACCGGACAAACAAACAAACAAACAAACCAACAAACGGAACAGACCAACATACTTGACAAAATCGAAGATTTCGCCAAGTAACAAACGGCCACAAATGCAATCCCCTCTCCTCCGGCGAGGGTCATAAAGTACAACGCTTTTCTCTTACTCAGTAAAGTTCAACACATCTCGCATGCACTGTGCAGTGTGCACTGTAGAATGGAATGTCTACGTGCACATGCCGCAGGGAGGAGCTGGGGGCGCTCTCCACATCGTTTGCGCATGAGGGGCGGGAGTGAGGGCTGCGTTAAAGACTTCCTCAGGGACAGCGGGACTTTCCACAAGATGCATCCTGGACCTCCCCCCATTGGATGCACATCAATGGGCGAGGGGCTCACATTCAACGTGACTGGCAAAAACAGCCATGTCGTGAGAGCAGTAAAAAAAAAAAGCTCTGAGTGCATATGGGACAGTAGTCACATCAAAGCTTGTCCTGTAAGCTGTATGAAAAGGCCAGAGCACAGCTTGGTTAGTGGTGGAGAGTATGACGCGGAGCTTAAGCAGCTTGAGGGGATGGAACGCACCAGAGACAGTGTTCTTGGTGGAGTTGCCTGTCCTGTGAACTTTGCTCTGGAGGAAATGGAGCTGCTTGCAGCTTGTGTGCCAGAGATGCTTCAGAGAGGAATTTGCCTGTTTGGTCGAGCTGCTGTTGTGGGAGCACAGAACAGAAAGGTGTTCATGTGTGAGCTGCTTGCCGTTGGCATACCTTGGATGTCTGAGAGGATTTGCCTACTTGTTCTTTACGCCTCAGAAACGCAGCTGCATGTCCCATCGCACCACATCACCACTCCACCACCAATCTTTCCCATCCTTCGCACCCACCTGTGTATTTGGACAGGCACAGCCCCATTGGGTTGTGTGAGGTGAGAGAAGGAGTTGTCCCCATGCTCTGTTCTTTTGTTCCTCCTCAGATCTTCCTTGTCTACTTTCCCGCAACTTGAGTGATGGGCCCAGGTCTCTGTGTGTTAAGATTGTCGAAGAGTACGTGCTGGGGTCATTCTTTTCTGTTGTGTCTTTTGCTTGCTTATAAATCTGGTACTCACTTTTATGATTTCTTGATTTGTGAATAAAGAGCTGTAATCGATGTGCTTTTCACCATTGCTTAGTAAATAAATAATAGTTGTTGATCTTCCATCTGCTTTGCTCTTGTCCTTTCCTTCATTTGTCTGGCAAAGTGTGTTTGTTATCGATAGCCAGGATGTTCTACCCCACTGATTCGCTTCGCTAGATAGCCAATAGCCATCCACGGATCGCTCGGTCATAGTTGAATTCAGAGACGGGTGGTTGTTGAGGGAGTAGCACCAAGTTAGATTGCTGTGCCAATGGAAAGGTTACGTGTAGCAGCAGAATGTAACCCCACTCAGCCAGTAATTCTCAGTCAAGTGGCAACGGCTTCGTAACATCCGCAGCCCGTCGGACCGCAAAAGTTATCTGCGGCTGCGGCCTCAGGGCCAGAGGTCTCGGAGACAAGCACAGGAGGTCTCTTACAGCTGCGGTTTACGTCCGAGTGCGGTTTGTACACGAGTTTGTTTTTCAAAAATATCAGGACTTAGGGTGTGCGACACAATGCAGTTTATAATTGGAGAATTACTGTATTCTTGCTGCTGTCATCGTAGCCGTGGTTGTTTGTGTGCTCCTTCCCTGCATTATTACCGGTGTATTTTTATGTTGCTTCGAGTAGTGTTACTATATATAATTTTGTTGGCCTTTTCCATGCCTGTCACACTGTATTTCTAAAGGGTTTATGCTGTCATACCGAACACGTCCTCAGCATTGTAAATAGCAGTCATGATTTGGCAAATTAATAACACCCGGTGTGCCGGTCAAGTTTCACCTATAATATGGTGGATAAACAAAGGCACAGGATCTTGTCACATCACCTGAGAAACCTAAATATAAAATGCAAATTCAAAGCAAAAGAAACAGCATAAGATGGTGTTTGAAATGAACATAAAGCAATGCCAGCAAGTCTTGTAAAAGTAATCATATTTTTCTGCTTTGCAGTGGGTAACATCTCCTCAACAAGTGAAAGCAATTTACCAAAATCACTTTGACTAATACCACGTGCTCTGTTTCCCTGTGTCTGTCTTGCAGAAAAAAAAGGGATTTTGGGATTATATATACGAGGCAATTTGCACTCTCAATCCCTTAAAGGTAAGATGGCCTTCATGCATTTTTTGGTATTGCGGTGGATACATTGTGCCCCGTGATGTGATGGCATGGGTTGGTGTATGCACTTTCCTCTATATAATACTGTGATGCATAGGTCCCAAGTTTGTTCATTGTAAATGAGGGTCCACCCAATGGCTGAGGTTCGGGGCCTGGCTGGCCCACCTGAGGGCCCTGAAAAGCCTTGGGTGTTCGGCGCTCTCCAGTGCATTCTCAACTGTTTTGAGATACTGAGACGCACCGTTTTACAACTGATTCAGCTGGGTTTTTTTTCCTCCACAAATTTACACTGGTGTGAAGCCACACGGGTTTTTCTGTTTGTAGAAAATAAATCAAGTGTCTCAAAAAATAATGTCTGATGCTCTGTGTTGGGGAGGATTTGACAACATTTCGACAGCTGGATTACCTACACCTGCAGAGAAAGCAACAGCATGGGATGCAAATCCTCACTCAAACAGTTCTTCTGGAGACTAATTAAAGATAACTCCACATGTGTGCACTATGACTAACTATAGTGTTAGTTGAAGCTCTATTCATTCGAAGCTGTCCATGGTATATATGCATTTCATCTTATTCAGTTGTGTCATTGTGGTCAGAGTCATCTGCACTTGCTAAAGACTTTGTCTTCTTGAGAACAGTCTCACTGGGAAAGAGAATCTTCTCTCAAAAGCAAAGTCTAAAGCTGGTGTTGTGATGCAACCAAGTTTGAATGTAAAACATATTCATGCTCTGCCCATGTTTTTTCTCATGCATATTCATGTTTTGTCTCATGCATATTTATGTTCCACCCATATGTCACGTCATCTCTGCTGCAAGCGGGAGATCGGCGTTGCCCTGTCTGGTGGGGCGTTTGCATATATCTCGAAAAGGCGCAGTTTTTACCAACACACTTAGTGTTTCAAATGAGGAAAAAATGATTTAAACCTCTGCAGGTGTTGGTTGAATTGCTTCGAGCATTTTTATTCAACAATCTGGACACGCAAGCCGTTGCAGGAAAGTAAAAACCTGACTTCACGCTCGTCTCACCGCCGGGAGGAAAAAGAGCTGCAACGTCGAGGAGCTCGCTTCATACGCAGTCTGTTGCTGGCTCCCGGGTTTCGTCCAACTCTTCCAGGTCTTTGCACTTGTTGAAGGTCAAAGCAAAAGCAGCCGAGGCCTCTGTCAGAGCTGCCATGGGATGCGAATCGGGCGAAGCTCGATTGCTTCTCGAGCAGCAACAGATGCATCTCAAGTAGCAACAGAGTGATCTTGAACAGCAACAGATGCAGCAACCGAGTGATCTCGAGCAGCAACCGAGTGATCTTGAGCAGCAACCGAGTGATCTCGAGCAGCAACCGAATGATCTCGAGCAGCAACAGAGTGATCTCGAGGAGCAACAGAGTGATCTCGGGCAGCAACAGAGTGATCTCGGGCAGCAACAGAGTGATCTCGGGCAGCAACAGAGTGATCTCGGCAGCAACAGAGTTGATCTCGGGCAGCAACAGAGTGATCTCGGGCAGCAACAGAGTGATCTCGGGCAGCAACAGAGTGATCTCGGGCAGCAACAGAGTGATCTCGGGCAGCAACAGAGTGATCTCGGGCAGCAACAGAGTGATCTCGGCAGCAACAGAGTGATCTCGGGCAGCAACAGAGTGATCTCGGGCAGCAACAGAGTGATTCTCAGGGCAGCAACAGAGTGATTCTCGAGCAGCAACAGAGTGATCTCGAGCAAGCAACAGAGTGATCTGAGCAAGCAACAGAGTGATCTCGAGCAGCAACAGAGTGATCTCGAGCAGCAACAGAGTGATCTCGAGCAGCAACAGATGCATCTCCAGCAGCAACAGATGCATCTCCAGCAGCAACATTTGCATCTCCAGCAGCAACATTTGCATCTCCAGCAGCAACATATACATCTCCAGCAGCAACAGATGCAGCAACAATTAAAAGCTACGCAGCAACAGATACATCTCAAACAGCCTAAGCGGGAGGAAGAGGCTACCATGCCTCAGGCCCATTTGGAAGCGATGTCTGATGCTCTGCGTTGGGGAGGATTTGTCAATATTTTGACAGCTGGATTACCAACACATGTGGAGAAGGTGGGAATGCTCTTGTCCAGGAATGCCATGAGTTGCCACCATTCATTCTATCTGAAGACGATGCTAAAGGTATTCCACTGGATACCAGGATACCTGCTAACCCAGCTAAGTTGCTCGAACCAATGTCATTTCAGACAGACCCCCTTTCACCTGCTGTCAACGCTGCAGCAACAGTATCCATGGAGAACTCATCGACATCAAACGTGTCCAACAGCCAAGTTCTGTCTGCTCAGTATAACATGTCAGCTCCTGGTCTATTGTATGTAACTCACCAGACAGGAACTATTGCCTTACACACAACCTTCGTGTCATCATACTTCTCCAATACTATGTGTCATGGTTGCACATCGACCCCCACTGTGTTGACATGCCCTATTATGAGCTCGTGTGTCAGAAAACCAACTCTGGTTATGACTGCTCGGTATCCCTCTGTGTATAACTGACCTTATGTCGCCGTCCAGTGGGATGACAACCGACAACCAATCGGGTTATTTCTCATCAAATCCAACATACACCCATGCTGTACCTGCATATGCTGCGAGGACATACAACACATATCTGGCAACAACATTACTTGTGTCTAGCCATTCATCACTATTGGATCGATAAGTCAAGCCATTAATCATGCCAACAGTGATGCCTGCCATGCACAACTGTGTAAAGTATTTGTCTCATCGAGACTTAGTTTCAAGTAGGATTTCATTGTTTGATGGTAAGCCTGAGAAATTCAGGACATGGCTTGCGGCCTTCTAAAACATGATCACGGGAGTTCCACGATCATCCAATGAACAGCTTGATCTCATGGTTCAACATATAGCTGATGGTTCAGAATCAAGAACACTCGTAGAGCGTCTTAACCGAGTCTACATTTCTAACCCCGATGGTGGTTTAGAGTAGGTCTGGAATTGCCTTTAAGAATGATTTGGCAGTGACGAAGCAGTTACATAGTCATTGCTTAACAAGCTGGAACTTTTGCCTCAAGTTTCTCCTCATGACCGCAAAACTTTGCAGAAGTTTAGTGACACCATCGATGAAATAGAGGCCGCCAAAAACGATGGTTCCCTTTCTGGACTTGCAGCCTTGGATATATCTCTGTTCTTAAAACCATTCACAGTGAAGCTTCCACCTTGACCTTGTGGATTGTTTGAGGATGGAGGTCTTCAAGTATAAAGAAACCCACAATGTCACCTTTCCACCATTTTTGATGCTTGCATCCTTCGTTTGGCGCAATGCAAAGATTCAAAATTACCTGTCTGATGGTTCCTCGGGATATGATGAATGATCACGTTCTTCGGCTACTAAGGTGAAAGGTCGACTCATTCTGAAGAACAGAATATCTGCCTTCATGAGTGACACTTGTCCAAGGCTCAGAGTAAGCAAGACTGAGGTCACAGGTGAATTGCTGCCACAGATTGTTGAGCAGCCGATCGCAGTAGTCGCATAGCCTTCTGAAAATCAGCACACTCGTTGATGAATGGAAAATCTGCAACAATTCTGCCCGACTCATAGGACCAAACATCCTCTTGCGCATTGCAGAACATTCAAAGCGAAATCATTGCAATCCAGCCTCATCCTCCTTAATCAATGTTATACTAATAAGTGTGTG
>CM068961.1:49045313-49069072 GCA_035128595.1 Eptatretus atami
TCATGTTCACCTTCATTGACACAATTTAGCCTTAATATGCACAAAAGTAGTTGTTAAATATCCCAATAATTATTCAATAATCAACTAGAAGCACACTCGGTGAAGCGCATACCTCCACCAGGCTAATTAGTTTACGTTACGTTTGGTATCCCACTGATAGGCTGGATCTGGATTCGGACCTGAACTAAAATTTAATCAGCTTGTTCTTGTCACTTAATCAACTCATGCACCAAATTTGTCTGAATCCATCCATAAGTTTTTGAGATATCATGTTATATATCGTTTTAACCCAATCACTCAATGGTTTAGAATCACTTAAAAAATTCTCGGATCTAGATCTGGATCTTCACCAAAATCGAATAATTTTGTTCTTGTTGTACACCCAACCTGCCCACCAAGTTTCGTCTGAATTGGTCCACAACTTTTTGAGATATCCTGTTCAAAAATCAGACAAACATACAGATAGGGGTGAAAACATAAACTCCATCTACCTTCGGTGGCGGAGGAAACAAAGCTACCGATAATGGCAATGCATGTGACATAATATGGTGCATGTTTGATACGGTATATCTATATTATATAGCAGGAGTGTCCGTCTGCCCATCTGTCTATTCCTGAACTACTCCCTCAGTGTGGGGGTCAAACCTTCTGTGGAACGTTTTATGATCCCAGGGGATCTTTCCTAAATGCAGGGTTTCAGCAGATGCAGGGTGGGAGGTTTCATAAATACCTCAATACAATTATGATTTTCACTTTTGATCCGGACGAAACTGCTCCCGATCCGGAAGTAAACACAATCACGGGTTCGGCAGAAACATTCGCTGGGTTGTTAATACATCCATCCATACGTACATACATGGGGAGCATGCGCCACAGTGCGTCACTGCATCCACTTTCCGCTGGTACATCAGGGGCCTCCGTCTGGCCATCCCCCAGGCAGATGCCTGGCCCAACCCCATCTCTTTGGGATAGGACATTCCAGGCACCCACCTGAAGGAACCGCCTTAGGTTAACCCGAGGAGACCGCCCGACGTCTGGTGGATGAGACCTCAGCACCACCCAAACACACACATAATAGTGTGTTTTGTGGTGGTCAGAGTGCAAATCCTGCCACTAACCTCCGAGGGAAGGCACGGTTGGCACCACATATGGATGGCCGTTGGCTCACAAGAAGCCTCTTGGCAAGTTTTGTATTTAATCCTGATGGGGGTCCATGTCCATACACCCTCCACACCCAGGGTACCTGGTGGGGAGAGCCAGTTTTGTCACCAACACTTGACCATGAATCGGTTAGTACGGGTTTTACATGATACCCATAGCAAGTCACAGATTTGATATGGCCTGGCCTGACCTGACCTGACAATCAGTGTTGGGTGCCAAAGTGTTGGCCAGGCTGCTTTGTACCATCTATATGCATGGTGCAATGCAGGGCATCAATCTTCAAGCAATCCCCCAACCCCATCCTCGGAGTAGCCAGATTACAGGCACATGCCACAACGCCCAGATTGGTAGTATCTCAATACAATTGTGGTTTTGAGTTTCCACCCGAACGACCCTGCTTTTATCCATTCTAAGGTGGATTGAAGGTTTCAGGAATTTCTCAATACAATGATGATTTTAATTTTCGATCTGTATGAAGTGTTTTGTATCGATCACCCTTTCTCACTGGCTGATTCGTCTGTATTGGTTGGCATGTGAGAACGGCATCGATATTCGTTTACCTCCCGAGTGTTTGTATTTTGTTATATTGATGGTATAGTATTAATTTGTGATTGGAATGAAAATACAGAGAGTGAGTTTAAAGCCACAGTGATATCCACAATATCCACTTTATCCACAGGGATAGCTTGGCACGTACAAGTCTGTTGTCTATCCAGCAGGTAATAAAATAGACACCAATGCTTTGAGCAGTGGTGTTTCCATTTGGTTTTGTGTTTATCCCTGTGGGGGGGAAAAAAATGTAAGTTATCACTAATTGGCGATCTGCAAATTTCGAGAGCAGTTGAAAGACATTGAAGTTAAAAGACAATGAAGTCTCCTCGGGTTAACCAAACACTTATGACCTTCCCCTTTTCAAAAAAACAGATTTTTTACTTTCTCAAAAACTGATACTATTCTCTCTTTCCTTACTTTTCTATAATGCAGTTCGTTTATTGAAGGCTTGGCCTCGATGAGGACTATTTAATCTGTGACTGAAGCCTTCAACATGAAAAAAAAAATCGATTTTCGCTGAAGTAAATAGTTCATGGAAGTTACAAAGAAGGAAAAAACCGCTTTGGTGTCATGCTTGTACTTACATTTGTTTAAAAGTTGTGTAAAATTGCCCAGTAGTCACGTGAAGCAAGGCTCTTTATTTATTAAAGTGATTTTTTTTTATTTTGCTCTTGATTTTGTTTTACAGATTATGCATAGATTGCAGCAATTTTTGGAGATGTTGTCAGAATCATTTCAGATCATTTGGAGAGTTGGTAAGTTGAAGCTCCTTGAATGTCGTCTGCATTGATCTCACAAACTCGTAATAGTGATAACAATCTCTACTATAAATGTGAGAGAGAGAGAGGAGAGAGAGAGGAGAGAGAGAGGAGGAGAGAGAGAGAGAAGAGAGAGAGAGAGAGAAGAGAGAGAGAGAGAGAGTGTGTGTGTGTGTGTGTGCACCTGCAAGTTGCTGTTGTTGCCTGCTATCTCCACACATGTGGTGGGTGGGTTTCAGGAGGTGAAACGGAGACCTGCCAGGTCTCAAAGTATCCACCTCCATGTGTGTGTGTGTCATTGATTGGTATCTACATATGCCAGTTTCAGAATGTAGAATGGAGTCCTCTCAGGATGGGCTTAAAGTATCCACATTCATTTTGGTAAGGGATCACGATTCATGGACCAAGCTGTGAAGTTTTCTGTTGTCAATGTTTTGTGCCGAGGGCTCGCTTCAGGATCCTCACTGAGTCCCGGACGGCTTCCAATTGTAGTTTGTTTGCAGCAATATTTCCAGGGATGGTTTTTAATATCTCTGTGAGGTTCTTTGTCATCATTCCTGTAATCCCCAACTATCACTGGTACAACTTTGGCATTCTTCAGCTTCCTGGATCTTTTCACTTAGTTCTTGAGGTCTTGGTATTTGGTCGTTTTCTTGATTTCTGCATCGTTTAGTCTAAAATTACTGGTATTAACACTGCAATTAGCAATGCCTTCTTTTATTTTTTTTTGTACCTAAGAATGATATCTGGATGCAATGCTTTGTTTTCAATGGTCATGCTCTATAGGATCATTAGGTCGTACGTCAGCGGCACTTCCATGTTTGCAGTGTTTACTTTTGGTTCATGTTCCCACAAATTTTCTGGAACTGGGATTTCAAAGCTTTTGCAGATGTGCCAGCAGATTACTTTACAAATTCTGTTGTCGTTGTGTGCTACAGTTGTTCTGACATGAGTTTTTTTCTGTGTTGTTTGTGCATTCGGTCTTTAAGCATAACAAATCATTCTCTTTGCTAACGCCACCTCCACCACTCACCTTACTTTGTTTTTTTTTCCTCCCCCACCCCCTCCCCTCTCTCCTCTCTCCTCTCTCTGTTCTCTCTCTCCTCTCCCTCTGTCTCTCTCTCTCTCTTTCTCTCTCTCTCTGTCTCTCTCTCTCAACCCCTCCTCACACCCTCCCCTCCCATCGTGAAAATTTACGTTTGTTGAGCGTCGCTTTCCCCACCTCCCCCCCCCCATTCCTCACTATTTCCGCCTTCCTAGCTTTCCTTCCCTCCTCCCTCCGTCCTCTCCTCTCCTCCATCCTCTCCTCTCCCTTCCCTCCATCCTCTCCCCTCCCCTCATTCCTCCATCCTCACCTCTCATCTCCCTTCCCTCCTCTCTCTCCCCTACCTGCCTACTCTCTCTCCTCTCATGTCTCTCCCTCCCTCTATTTCCCCTCCTCTCTTTCTCTCTCTCTCTCCCCCTCCTGTCCCCTCCCTCTCCCCTCTCAACCTCTCTCTCCTCCCCTCACACCTCCCCCCTTAATATTCCCGTCAGTGAAGCGACGGGTTGTATTTGCCGTTCGACGGGATAAATTACCATTCTGCATTTCCTAATAGCTATGATCGGTCAGAAAAAGCTTGGCATGTGTTTCCCCACCCTCAACTTTGGTTGGCAAATGCTTGACATCTAAATAATTATACATCAAATCATTTACAAACAAGAAAAAGAGCAATGAGAGATTGCAAACCCTCGCCAGGACTTCTTTTGAGTGGTGTATTTTTATGGGTTTAACGTAAATCCAATATGGCTGCCAAACTATGGTGACCAATGACATCATATGTGTTTTCACCAAACTTTTGTTCCTCATGGACAGGCGGCCATACGTCTAAAGTTTCGCCTCGATCTGTTCAGCCACTCAGAGAAGAAGATTTTTGTTTGTTTGTTTTTTTAACAATATGGCTGCCAAATCACGTGACCGATGACATCATTAATTTTTTTTTCTGTGGACCATTTTATCCCAAGATGACCCTCAAAAATTTTCATATTGATTGGATGTGGTGTTCTACATATGCAATTATGACGTCATAACGAGGGCACCTATGATGTCATAAAAAATCACACTCATTCCCCATAGAGGAAACTTCCATGTGCAAGTTTCAATTTTTTTCTTGGTGCGTTCAGAGATACAGAAGCCAAAGTTTTTTCCGTTTTTCCAATGTGGCTGCCACACCACGTGACCTATGATGTCATTGTTTTTTTTGTTTGTTTTTTTTGTCACCTTGTCGAGGCTCGTATGAGAGCTAACACACAACGCACATTAAGGGGGCATAGAACAGGAGGGGAGGGAGTGGAAGACAAAATAGTGGGAACAGAGACATTTGGAGATCTGTGGAAGGAGAGAGGATGGGACGGGGAACATGGGGAATAGAAGATGGACACTACAGGGACTTTCAGGAAGGAAAGCAGGGAATTTGAAGGAGGTTGTTGGGTGGATTATCGGGGTAGAAAAGATCGAGGATTTGGATGGGGGATGATAAGAGGTGTGAACAGCTGTTTTGAAGGTTTGGAGGGAAGAATGAATGAATAGAGTGAGGGAGTTTATTCCAAAGGTGGGAAAAAGAGGAATGAAAGAGTGAAGCTGAGCAGCAATTCGTGATTTTGGTAGTTTTACCAGAAGGGGTTGTTGGCGGACCTTGAGTGCCCTGCAGAAATGTGGTGGGACAAATCGCAGAGAGAGCAGTGGGGGGGGGGCGAGCTGGAGAGGAGACGGTAGAAGACAGAAAGACCACCGACCAACCTGTGTATTGAGTGAGAGCCCAATGACTCATCCTCATTGCGGGAAGTGCCAATGATCCGAAATGCCTTGGTTTCTACAGCGTGAAGCCGAGAAAGGTGGGAGGCAGGAGCACCAGCCCAGAGGGAGAGCAGTACTCCATCAGGCTGCGGACAAAAGCTTTGTAAGTGGTCAGGGGCTCAGGTGGGCCGAGGAACGACCTTGCACGGCGGAGGATTCCCAGTCGGCGACTGGCTTTGGAGGCGATTTGAAATGTGGCTTTCCCAGGAAAGGTCATGGCAGATAGTGAGACCCAGAAGCTTGAAAAGAAAGACTTCTTCCAGAAGATTGTTGAGAAAGTGATGGGGGGGTTTTCTAAACGGTCCTTTCGAAGAGACATAGTGAGAGTGTGAGATTTTTCTGGATTGAAAGACATGTTCCACGTGTTGACCAGTTTGTGATTTTATCCAGATCAGCAGTGAGCGAAGAAGCTGCTGCGTCCGGTCTGAGGGATGACCGATGGTACGGCAGAGGGCGGAGTCATCAGCAAAGAGATATAGAGGATTTTCCAGAGAGTCGGAGAGATCATTGATGAAAACCAGAAAAAGAACAGGCCCAGAACGCTACCTTGAGGAACTCCAGCCTGGACAGGAAGGGGGATGAAAGAACTCCATTTAGGGCCACACGCTGACTGCGACAGGAGAGGAAGTCTGCGAGCCATGAGTGGAGATGGCCTTGGATACCATAGGAAGAGAGTTGTGAATAGGGCAGGGTGCCAGACTGTGTCAAAAGCACGTGATATATCCAGGGATATGGCTCGGATTCCTGTCTGGCATTGAGGGCTTCCATCCATTGTTGGTAGAGCAGAAGCAGCATATCCAGGTAGAGTGACCTGGTCTGAAACCAAATGATGATCAGAAATGAAGCCATTGGAGAAGAGGAAGATTTGATCTGAAGCGATGATGGATTCCATAACCTTGCTCATGATGGGAGAAGGCTGATTGGTCTGTAGTTGCAGGGATCTGTTTTTGCACCTTTTTGTGCAGCAGTGATGTTTGGTGATTTCCAAGCAGATGGCAGATGGCCTTGAGCAAATGAGGGGTATAGAACAGAGAGAGGTGAGCAAGAGCAGAAGAGCAGGCTTTGAGGACATGTGGGCTGATGCCGTCTGGACCGGTTGCAGAATCTGAGTCGAGGTTTGACAGCAAGCTCTCCACCTTGTCAGGAGAAAAGGACACAACCAGAACAGTTGGGTCGACTGGGTCAGGTGGTAGAGAAAGTGATGGGTTTTGGACACAAGATTTAGCTGCAAACACCGAGTTTAGGCATTCAGCTTTTTTACGTGCGGTATCAGCAGTGCTGATTTGAGGTAAGGGAGGGATGGAGGGGAACATACACCAGAAACAGATTTGATTAGACACCACCAGGATTTTGAGGAGGGAGGAGGTTTTGAGAGTCAACTTGAGATGAGAAAGATTTGTTTTCTGGCTCTCCTAGGGTAGATACACACTTGTTCCGAGCTTTATGGAAGGAACTGAGATTTCCCTCAGTTGGGTTTGTCATTAAAACATTCTTCATGAGTAGTCGTACCAATGGTGAAAATTTCGTCTCAATCCACCAAGCGGTTACGGAGAAAACCACGAATGTTCTGTGCGGACAAACAAACACAGACAGTCAAACAAACAAACGGACCCAAATGCAATACCCTCTGTTCTTTACCATTGGCAATACCCCAAGGATCACTCCACTCCAAGTCAAAACTGGTAGTGGAATGTGCAGGAGGCAATAGGCAGGAAGATGTCCCTGACAAATAAGTGGGGTTTATTGAAAAATAATGTGGGATTAAGGGTTTACAAGATGCTACAAATAAATAAACGGAATGAACCAAGCGTTCGACAGACACAAGTAGGGACGAGGGAACACACAATCTTATATATGATGAGGAATATGGTCTAACCCCTCATGGTGACAAATACCGGACTCTCACACTAAGAATAAAGCAGTAAGCGAGGACTTGAGCAAGGCACAAAGCTGTTGGTGGCTGCAGTCACTGGCACACAGGGCAAGTGCAGCAGGATGGCGATGGTGGGAGACGGTGATAGAGGTGGGATGAGACATCGGCGTCTCTCGACCAAATCGTCCTTCACATTGGGGGTGACAAAGTCGAGAGAGAGAGAGAGAGAGAGAGAGAGAGAGAGAGAGAGAGAGAGAGAGAGAGAGAGAGAGAGAGAGATATATATATAGAGAGATATAGAGATATAGATATAGAGATATATGTTTACTCTCCATGTGCAAAGCTCAACTGCCGTGCACTGTGCGGCCACGGCCCTCATAAACTCTGGGACCTCCTTCACCAGCAGTGGGCCCAGTGATTGACCAGCCACTGCTTGAGAGAGGTGCCATCTTCCGGGCTGTCCCGCCCCATGGGGCGGCCCCAACAAAAGGTCTTCCATCCCTCTCCATGGCCCTTCAGCCTACTTGGCCGCCATGACTCGCATTGCTCTGGCCAAACAATTCATGATGATTCCTTTTCAAAACGCGAAGTGCTTTCTCTATGCGTTTTGCGCCCAGTCCTTACCTGGCCTCACCTGAAAACAGGAAGTTTTCTATGATGTAATCTTACTCAATACTATTCTATAAGGGTCGCTCACTGTGTCCTAGATGCACATTTTACAAGATGACTGATTTCGAGACAAATATTCTGATACAAGGTGGAATCTAATTAACACAATCACATGGACCAAGCTACTCTTAATGCAGTCTTTCTGTTGGTTTCACCTACCCCCACCTCCATTGAAGGGTGAGGATGATCAAGAGAATGAGGATAACTGAGCCACTCCCCACCAATTAAATATCCCATATGGCCAGTGTCTCCAACAGCCTCTCTGAACCAAACTCCTACTGCCTAGATTCTCGTGTCGACCGGTGTTTAAAACTGATGGCAGAGGTGTGAAAGGCGAGTTTCTGGTGCCTTAAAACGAGATAGCTCGAGGTAGGTGGGGCTCATTAGCCATGGGAGGCAGCCCACCTCGGAGAAGGAAAACTCGGATTTCAAACCAAACTACCCATTTGTCTTGTCCAGCAAGAGGCAGACCACATCCTATACTGTCAATCCTGGCTCTTTCTGGAAGGAGTAAAAGGGATACTTTAACTCTTGATATTTGGGCCTTTGCTCAATACTCCTTGGGGAGTTTTTTTTGTGTGGTTGGCATGCCACCTTCGAGTGGAGGAGAACAGAATGTTCCAATGACCAGCCTGCCTGGGTCAGTGTTGTATATAGGTCAGCCCTCTGACTCCTTATTATGACCACTGAGTTATTGTTTCCATAGCAATTTGTGTTTCCAAGTGATTCTAGCCATGGTGTACCAAGACTCAGGACGCAAGCACGGAAGTTGGGCAGCCTGCTTGCTCAGTTGGTATCGGCTCACAAACTCTCATAAGTGATTACTTGTTCCGCTATAGATCCTACAAAAATAATATCTAAACATTATCAAAATACGAAAGGGTTGTGGTTTTGCAAGTATAACGAGTCACAGGTAAAGCTTCACCGACCCTGTGGATCTGGTCCTGGACAAACCCGAACCTCTGCTCCCATTGTCAAATTGGCCTCATGGAATGTCAGAACACGATCTGACATAGCCAACAACAGTTGGCATACACCAGAGAGATGATCAGCTTTGATAGCAGGCGACTAAAGCATCCCAATGTTGATATTGCAGGGCTCAGTGAGTGCAGCTGCATTCCAGACCTGGGCAAGTTTGTACATGGTGAATGCACCTTCCTTTACTTTGGCTGTCTGAATGACCAGCCCAAGCAAGAGTATATGGCCACTGTACTCAAGACCTTTCTACGGTCTGTAGTCATCAGCTGGTTGGGAATTTCATCCCACATCCCACATCCCACTGCTAGACTATCAGTATCCCAAAAGTTCCACACCACTATCATCAGTGTTTACCATCAAGAGCATCAAGTTTACCATCATCAAGTTTACCATCCACACCATCAAGAGCAACGAAGGAGACTTCCATGTGCATCACAGTGCCAATTGTTAGATCGACCATCACGTTGTCTGCGCACATCTCAAATTTCATCATCACATATCTTCATAACATAGGTACAAAAAGCACCACATTGGCTTAATGTGGCATGTCTAGACAAACTGGCCACTAGACAAGAGCTAACAGCAGCCATCTCTGAGTCATTGTGTGCTACCCCCAATACAGAGGGCACACGACAAGAGCAGTGGCAGAATTTGAAGACCACAGTCTGCACTACAGCAAAATGAATCCTGAATGGTTTGAATGGTTTTAATATAATCCTGAATGGGCACCATGAATGATGGTTTGAATAGAATAGTGCATTGATTAATAAGCTTGTATCCCAAAGGTAATCTACCTTTAAGACCCTCCTAACTTGTGAAACAACACAGAACCGTGCCCTATACAGGCAAGCCAGGAAAAAATGCCAGTGTAAAATATGGCACATGAAGAATCGGTGGTGGCAAGATCAGGCTGCAGATACTGAAGCTTCTGCAAACTGAAATGAATCTAAGAGCTTCTTCAAGGCCATCAAAGTAGCCTCTGGATGCAAAAGTTATCTGCGTCAGGTGAACGTCTCACATGAAAGGAGGACATCTTGGGCAAATGGAAAGAATACTTTCAAACACTGCGATACCAACCGAGCACCACCAACTCCTCTATCCTTGATAGTATCCCCCAGAGTGACATTGAACATGTACCATTCATCAATGAGCTGAAGGTTCCATAGTTATGAATGTTGCATAAGAAGAAATGCAGGTTCACATGTGGCAACTATAGAGGCATTACCCTCCTTTCCATCGTAGGCAAGCTCTTCACTGAAGTCATTATGAACCAACTATGGCCAACCATCAACGTTTTCCTTCTAAAGCCCATTGTAGTTTCTGCGGTGGTCACTATGACTGACATGATGTTTGTCCTACGCCAGCTACAAGAAAACTACCGTGAGCTGAACCAATGATTTCACCTCATATTTGTAGCGCTTGTCAAAGCATTTGGCTCTGTCAATCGTGAATTGATACGGCATCTCCTCAGTAAGATTGCTGTTCCACCCAAACTTGTAAACATCATTGCAAGCTTCCATGATGGCATGAAGGCCTCATTCTCAGTTGGTGGTGAAACAACTGATTCCTTCAGTGTAGTAGCATGTTTGGGGCAGGGATGGAGTCTTGCTCATTCACTCTTTGTTATGTTCTTTAGTTTTGTCCTCAGCCATGCAAAGCTCAGCCATCAAAAAACTGGCATTACCATATCCCACTGCATAGATGGCAATCTATTAAATCTCAACTACTTGTGCACATGCTGCACCATGACCTCTACGATAGATGAGCTCCTCTACACAGATGATGTAGCCTTCAGTAGATCCAACACGATTGATCTATAGCTCGTCGCAAACAGCTTAAAAACTGCATGGCAGGAATGGGGTCTTGCCATCAGCGTAGATAAACCTGTAGTTCTCCACCACCAATGTGATATCACTTTTGGCATCACACAAGATGACTGGATGCTGGTCATTTTCACACTTTACCTACCCAGGAGGAGTCATGGAGAAGGATGCCTGCCTTGACCTTGAAATTCAATGGAGAATCGCTAGGGTTTCGGGCGTTTTCCACTCTCTCAAATCCTGTGTGTGGGAGCGGAATGGAATTTCCACCCAGACGAAACTCCTGTTGTTCAAAGCCTTAGTCCTTCCAGTGTTGAAATATGGCTGTGAGATCTGCACAACCCTGATACACCATCTCAGGCAAGTGGCACACTTTCATCAATGAACCCTCGGCATTAAATGGTGGCATGTGACATCCATCAACAAAGTGTTCGATCTCGCGAAGTCTGAATTCACTGAGATAACAATCTGTTGCAGCCAATTTTGCTGCTTAAGACATACCTGCCACATGCACGACCTTCTTCTACCCAAGCAAATCTTGTTTAGTGAGCTCAGCAGTGACAGCCGTAAGAGGGGTCATCCCAAGCAACGTTGGAAGGATTGTATTAGGCAAGATCTAAAGCTCTTTAGGTTGGAAGATGGCTGGTATGACTCGATAGCGGACCGCAAAAAGTGGCGCCACTGTCTGTTGAATGGTCAGAACTTAGCAGAGCAGACCCTGCACAATCGGTCCAGTGCCAGACGACAGCACCACCGAGCTAGACAAACTAGATGTGTGTAGGATCCCTCATCATCACATGTGACAGGGATGATGATGATGATGATGATGATGACAACCCCCTCCTCCACCCCTGCTTCACGTAACAAAATCTCCTCCCCCCCCCCCACTTTGATCCCCGCAAAGGTTTTCCATCGAGAACCCAAGATTTCGGCCTCAACTCTTACTGTCACACACCTAATTAGCTTATCCATTTAATTAGAGAGGGTGTGTAATGTGAGCTGCAGCTAACCTTACCTATTATCCTTTGCGCTCTATTCCTCCCCAAAAGTAATCCTTTTATGTGCAATAATTCTTCATAAACAAGTTCGAATTGTGACATACCCCATGGGAGTTCATTCGTACAACTCTCAGGTGAGCGATAGCACGGACGACAGATAGTTTTGAAGTTTGGTAAGATTTTCATCGCATCAGAAAAAGAAACCAGAACACCTCACAAGAGTGAGGCTAGTTTCATATCATCATTTGTGACTTCATTTTGCGTTGGGCATCGCCCAGCACATTTTAAAATTAAAAAAAAAAAACATTTAAAGAAAATAGGCCGAAAGGGCCGTTTCTCGGCCCAAAGGGCCGGAATCGCACTTTGGGCTCAGTTAATGCCTGCGGAATGGTCTCGAGAATATACCTGTCAAATTTGGTTCGGTTTTGTTTACCAACAACCAAGAAATAGCAAGTTTTTTAAAAATGTGCTGAGAGGGCCGTTTGTCGGCTCAAAGGGCCATAATCTTACTTTGGGCTCAGTTAATGCCTGCAGAGTGACCTCAAGAATATACCTGTCAAATTTGGTCCGGTTTCTTTCACGAATAACCGAGAAATAGCAATTTAAAGAAAATGGACCGAAAGGGCCGTTTCTCGGCCCAAAGGGCCGGAATCGCACTTTGAGCTCAGTTAATGCCTGCGCATATGTCTGGTATATATATGCCTGTCAATTTTCATCGAATTCTGTTCACGAATAATGGAGAAATAGATGTTCAAATGAACTGCACACAAGAAAAGAGAGAACGCAAGCGGCGCTTAGACCCCGTGGGGTGGAAGACCCCACGGGGTAAAAATAGTATTCAATTTATTCCACCGCTCTCTGTCTGGATGGCGTCCTTCGGGCAGGAAGAGAAAATGGCAAAACCCCCAAAAAATAAAACAGGCAGGCCTACCTTATATGACAATTTATCTTAATTTATTCAAAATATAACCCCATCTAATTGGCCAGGCCCCCAAGTGGTTCGCGATTCATTTGGGAAAATCAAAAATCCCGTGAAAAACTGCAAATACGCCCGTGAAAAGATGTGAATACGCCTGCAAAGAAACCGCAAATACACCCATGAAAAAACCGTGTCAAAACTGAATATGCCCATGACAAAGAGAAAAAGATCGCGAATAAGTGAAGGCCACGAATGTAGAAGCTGGTCGCATTTTATCAACCATGAATACGCGGGGTCCACGAATTGCGAATCCGCGAATATCTGGGTCTGACAGCATCATGCTATATATCGTTTTTGGCCTTATCTCTCAATGATGAAGAAGAATGACTTCTGAAATTATAAAAAATTCACATGCGGATTCGGATCTTCACCAAAAATTACTTGCTGAAAAAAGTATAGTCTGTATATTGCAAGAAGACTCCATAGATGTTTGTGTGGTGTGCGTCTAAAGGCGTCTAATGGGTCTGTAGACTGAAAGGGTCTAAGGTTTCTGAGGGGTGGAAAGGATTAAAGGGTCGAACAAAGTGGTCTATAATGGTATATAAGGGTCTTAATTGGTCTAAATATCAAAAGGGAATTTTCCAACAGTAGATAGGGTCGAAAGAGGTCCAAAGGGTTAAGGGTCAAGTGGTAGAAAGGGTGCAAATGGCTTCAGGGGTCTCAAGGGTCTTAAATTGTCTTAAGGGGTCTAAAACGAGCCACATGTCCATACAGCTGCAGCTGAGGCTCACGTACTATACAGGTAACAAATCTCATCGAGTCTCTCTAAGCAACCGCTGGTTGGACACAGTCTGATGAGCGATAGCCAGGGATTCACCAAAGAGACTTGGTACTCAAGGAGTTAAGTCTCCGTCTCAGATCATTGGTCAGAGTCCAAGTATCATATCCATATAGCAAGGCTGGAAGCACAAAGGACCTCAAGACTCACACTTACATCCTCCTGCACGGGTAGCGACAGTGCCACACCCCATGATCCAGTGAATCCATGACTCCCCAGGCCCGACCCAGACGTCTGTTGACCTCTGAATATCACTGCCAAGGTAAGTGAATCTCTCCATGACCTCAACATCCTCACCATAAACAGGTACAGACAAGATAGCAGCATCCAAGATGTCAATAAAAACCTCGATCTAAGTTTTGATCCAGGAAACCCGTAGTTCCAGCGGCTCCGACTCCTCATTCAGCACCTCGAGGGCCCCCAAAAGGATATCCAGAGTCTCTGCAAAGATGACTGCATCGTTTGCAAAATCAATGTCAAAGATATTGACACTCCAAAACAATGATCTCTCCTTGATCAACATCCAGAGATATATCCAGCAACTTGATCCAGATCCAGCAACTTGATCTCTCCAACATCCTCCCCAGAATCCAGTCCATACAAGCACTGAAAAGTGTGAGGGCCAGTACATACCCCTGATGAACTCCAGTAACAACTGGAAATAAGTCAGAGATGGAACCACAACATCTCACTGCACTCTCAGTACCAGAGTATCGTTCAGGCATCAGATTGATGAGTTTTGTTGGTACCCCACGAAGACTGAGAATCCTCCAGAGGGCATCCCGATTCATTGAATAGAACGCTTTGCAGAGATGAACATAGGCTGCAGGCAGCCCCTGCGGAAACTTTTGTCTGCGTTCGGTGAGGACCCAAAAAGCAAGGATATGGTCAATCGTTGACCTCTTTGGTGTAAATCCTGACTGCTCTTGGCACTGGTGCTGAAGCAGATGGTGGCGAACCCTATCAAGAATTATCCAAGCAAAGTCCTTGCCTGGCACCGAGAGCAGCGTCATCCCTCGATAGTTGTTACAGTCCGGGCGCTCACCCTTCCCTTTCCAGAGAGGGACAATAAGGCCATATGGGAGGATGACTGTGTTCCAAACAGAGCAAAGAACTGCATGTAACGACATGAGTACAGCGTTTCCACCAGCCTGGAGTAGTTGAGCATGGATGCCACAGATCCCAGGAGCTTGATCCAATTTCAACCAGTTAACCGCAGCCTGTGTTTTGACAAACAAAGGTGGATCACAGTTGATTGGAGTGTCAGCAATGGGAATAGTAACACCCTTGACATCCAACTCAACAACTGGTTGGTCAGCTTGGTACAGCTGCTCAAAATAATCAGTCCAGCGGCCCATCACTTCAGACTCCTCTGTCAAGAGCCCACCACCCTCCGCTCTAACTGCAGTACACCGATGGATGGGCTTGGAGGAACGTAACGCACAAATTCTCCTGTAAGCAGGCCGACAATCACTTGACCACAGGTGATGCTCTACCCCCCTCACAGATTTCTCACACATAGGCCTCCTTGTCCACTCTCAGCACATGTACAGTTTTACACCTCAACTCCCGGAACAGCTCAGCTCTGCCATTAAGCCTGGCCCTGCGACTCTGGTCAATGGCATCCAGTGTCCCTTGAGAGGCAAAATTCTTCTTCACCCTACGGTGAGTTCCAAGACATCCACCTGCAACATCAAGGATGGTCGGCTTGAAGGCACTCCACAACTCTTCAGGATTCCCCAAAGTACCCAGACTCCCCAAATGCCCACTCAGCCTGTTCACAAACTCCTCAGCCACCCTCTCATCCTTGAGCTTGCCAACATCCAGCCAAGGCTGGGATAGTACCATTCTCCCGGATTTAAGCTGCAACTTCAGAGTTGCTACACCAAATCTGTGGTCAGTGTTGAGGAACTGAGCAATCCGGTAGAGCCTGCAGTTTTGGATCATCCTCCAGCGACCATCAACGAGCACATGGTCAATATCCTCTGCCACATCAACAGCATTGGAATGCCAAGTCCAGCAATGAGCTTGTGGGTGCTGAAACCATGAACCAGCCAACCTAAGTCCACGACTTCTTGCAACGTCAAAGAACTTGGTGCTATTCTGGTTCACAGTTCCAGACCCATGGGGACCAACACATGTCTCGTAACCATCCCAATCAGGACCAGTCAATGCAATGAAATCCCCTAAGATTAGAAGAGTATCTCGCCTGGGGCATTCATCAACCACAGACTCGAGCACGGCATAAAATGCGTCCTTCACAGTGAGATCACCTGCCTCAGTCAGAGCTTATACAGAGACCAGGGAAACGACACCCAAAGAGTGACAAATCCTTCATCTCATAATAATTATGCTCGTTGACCGGTGTTACCTCAATTATCATTGGAGTCAGCTTATTGGACACAGCTGCAGCGACTCCTTGGGCATGGTAACCATCAGAGTGATCAGACCAATAATAGGTGTAACTACCCGCCATGATCTCACCACTCTCCGGTCTTTGAACCTCAGAGAGTGCTGCAATACTGATGTTCAAATGCTGGAACTCAGATTTCTGGTAGTCAGCACCTCAGCACCACTCTGTTGCACATCACCGCAATCTGACCCAGGAAGTATACCCCATGATTTTCCTCCTGTCAAAGAATGGGGGTCCTGAAGGCATTGTTCCAATCCCATCATCCGGTGAGCTGCCCTGTGAAGGGCAGCAGCACAGGAGGTACTCCCACGGAGTGGTGTTTTCAGTTTTCTTTGTGTTTATGGGTTTTGCGGAATGATGCGTTTTACGTGAGCCGGAGTGCAAATCATGCTACGAACCTCCTAAAAAAGTAACCCAACTGCAGGAGGATGTCTGCAGACAGTTGGCCAGGAGATATGGATGACCGTTTGCTCATAAGTAGCTCCTCCGCCCTTTGACAAGTTTTGTTTTTAATCCAGCTGAGTGTCCATATCCATACACCCTCCTCACCAGGAAACCTGGTGGTGGAGACGGTTTAGTTTCCGCCAACCCGATCATGAAACAGATTAGTACAGGTTTACATGGTACCTGTAGCAAGTCACAGATGTAATATGGCCTGATATGACCTGACCAAGGCTCTAACTTTTTGTGGTCTAAGGGTTTTAACAAGTTCTATTGGGTCTACAAGGTCTTAAGTGTCAAAGGGTTCGAGGGGTTTTTAAGGGTGTCTTAGTTTTCTGAAAGTGTATTTGGGGTCTAAAGGCTCTAAAAGGGATAAAGGGTCTAAGATTATCTAAAGCGGTCTGAAAAGTATAAGGGGTCTGAAGTTTTAATGGGTCTAAAGGTCTAAGGGGTCAAAAAGGTGTAAGGGCTCTCAAGGTCTCCATGTCTAAAAGGTATGCTCCAATTGTCCATAATCTATATTCTAGAATAATATGTGTGTGTGTGTGTGTGTATGTATGTATGTCAGTGTGTGTCTCCTCCATAACTCCAAAACTATGAAACCTCGCATCCTGAAGCCTTGTTTGCATACAAAGGGAACTCCAAGGGAGTGCATGATTGAAAATTGGGTGTTTGAGTTGCACCCCTTTTGAAGATAATCAACGGCATTATTAAATTATATCCTTAATCAGGCGCATCGTCGGCCACCTCAATCTTTATGGAGTCTTAAGGCATATCCTGGGTTACCTTGCTGGGGTCTGAAGCCGCCATATTTTTTTGGCCTGCTCAATCATGCCTTAACTTGGAACAAGCCGCAATGATTTATTAACGACATAGTTTTTTATTTTCACACTCTCCACACTCATCTTATCGATACCTACAAATCGCTGGATACATTGCAATACTTATAAACGCCCGGCGATGCCAGCATTTGTGTCTTTATTTCATTTCTGCATGTGCCATAACCTCAATAATCTCTTAAACTAAGGCAACTTACAAAATTTAAGCTCCAGAATTAAACTTAGCAGCAGTTCCGACGCTAAAAAAAACAAGTGTTCATTTATCCAATTTGGACATTGGGCGTTTCCGGGTGAATGGGTTTATCGACGGCAATTGGTAATCGCTTGCTATGCCAGGCGTTCTGTTGGAATGCTTGCTTGAGTGCTTAAGCCACTTGCCAAACACCCTACAGTCAATAGCAGTGCAGTTCTTGGCCTGATCAGGATTTACAGTCCGCATTTGCAATACAAGGTAGTGGTACGTATACAGCACACACGGATGTGGTACGTTTGGGTAGATTTGGATCTGTAGGGACTCTCTGTGGGAGTTTGGGCATGCCATGCCTGTTGCGGGCGCAGTGGTGGCAAAGTTTCATCCCGTACTTTTTGGAGGGTTTATCAGATTTTCCTTTGTCCTTGTGACTGTTTCTAAAGCATTTGGTTGTCAGGTTTGCTTTAGAAAGGTTATATGGTTTCTCTTTGTGAGTTTCAAAACAAAATATATTTGATAACGCCCCATTTCCAAGCCGTTTGCCGTAATAATGTAATTCCTCAATAACGAGTCAAATTTATTTCCACCCGTCACACACAGCTGTTTATAAATATTAATGCTTGTGCACATCTCCTTGAAATGTCATATGAATGCAACAATGTTCTTATTTACATATATATATATAAAATAAATATTTACAATTCTATATATTACTAAAACTCTCATCTTGTATATATGTATGTATGTTTCCGAAATACAGCCAAAACGGTACACGATAGCGCAAAAAATTTCGGCCCACATTACTCACCATTCTCCTGCGGTGTGCGGTATCAAGTTTTGTTCAAATCGGGCAACAAAAAAATTATTAAAAAATCAATTCCTGATTCAGTCAAGTACTCTTCGGGAGTATTTGATCAATCCAAACGACATCAGCGGTATAATTTGCTGGAGCTATCTCTTTTTTTTCTTGATATGATTTATTTTAAAATCTGAAACATTTAGTATAGACAAAGAACGATTTATTTTTTAGCATAAAATATACATCGCCATTTTGATCTAATACTTCCGTGTTCAATAATAAATAAAATTGTGTTTAGAAGATTACTCACAATAATTTCTTCGACTTTCTTTTCTCTGTTCTTTTTTATAACATTGACGTGCAATATCAAGTTTTATTCAAATCTGGCAATGAAAAAAATTATTAAAAAATCAATTCACGATTCAGTCAAGTACTCTTCGGGATTATTTTATCAATGCAAACAACCTCAGCGGTATAGTTCGCTGGAGCTATCCTTTTTTTTTTTGAATTGATTTTTCTTATCAATCGCTGTCACAACGGGAACCCAACGGGTTCATGGGTTGTTAGTATATATATATTGTGTATATATATATAATATATATATATATATAATAATATATATATATATATATATATATATATATAAATTATTGACCCCTCCTACACTCCTGTAGCCCAAGTAGCTGCATAAAGCAACCCAAGAAGATTTACACAAGGTAAGTGCGAATGCTGTTTCGAACCCTTCCCAGAGTTCCTCAACAACTACAGTATGAAGACATTCACACATAGTACATACATGAGAATCCCAATGGTATACACCCCCTCAGCTACCGCACCAGTTTCATCACTTATTGGCGAATCATCAGCGATAGCGTAGACAGCAATGCACAACAATGAGGCTCCCAAGCATGTACCATGTGCAAATGTCAAAAGCAGTCAATATATAAACAAGCAGTCAATAGATGGTACTTACGAAATCGTTAACTTGACCTCTGACCTTGTCTAATAAAAGCTGTCTCTAGAGAAGGTAGCGACGCAAACCAGAAGTTTCTACGATGATTCTGTACCAAACCATCAAAAATCGAATGTTTGACCTCACTGTGACCTTGACCTTTGACCGATTTTGACCAAAATCTTAATCAGCACTAGCCATCCCCTCCTGAATCACGTGCCGTAATTTGACATTGGTAGCTTCTTCCGTTCTCGAGTTATCGTGCCTACAAACAAACAACACACCACACTAACAGATGATGGAAGTCATCAATATACTTACGAAATCTAAAGATTTCTAAAGATAATAATTTCTAAAATATAAAGATAATAAAGACCCACCCACATCTCTCACCTGTGAATGGAGGGAATAGCCAATCATCTCTCACCTAATCGACTTCACCCAGGTGGCTAGGATTATATAAATGATTGACCCCTCCTACACTCCTCTATATAATCCTGATCTGAATCCAGACCTTAACCAAAATCTAATCAGCTTGTTCTTGTCACCTACCCAACCCATCCACCATGTTTTATCCGAATAAGTCCATACCATAACTTTTTGAGATATCGTGCTCCAGCACATGTCGTTTTCGGCCTTATCTCTCAATGGTGAAGAATCGCTTAAAAATCTGTGTTCGGATCTGTATATTCACCAAAATCTAATCAATTTGTTCTTCTCACAACAGTCGGAGGAAATTTGCTGAACACTTTGAGGGAAATGGAGGGAATTTGCAGGAGAGTCATACAGACAAAGAAGTCAAATGCAGTCACACAGACTGTGCAAAAGGTGAAGTATTGATCTTCTTTTATGGTTGTCCTTCAATGATATGGTACATATGCTATTAGCCCTGGGTGTAAGATGCTTAGTGGTTCTTTCACTTTATACCTTCACACCAACTGATCTTCGTTTTTAACAAATAACTGGCCCTTCTCTTTTATATCAGAAAGTACCAGCAAGTTTGTTCCATGATAAATAGATTTGTGTAAATATTTCCCATTCATTTGTGGCGAGCCTTAAATTTTCAAGATTGCTCCAGAAAGCATGTAGATCTTGGAGGTACTGCATTACTAAACTAGAACGGCACCCAGTAGAGCACAAACCTCCGCCAGGATGAACTGTTTACGTTTTGTAGCCCACTTATAGGCCGGATCCGAATCCAAATAATCACCAAAACTGAATCAATTTGTCCTTGTCATACACGCAACCTTTCCACCAAGTTTCGTCCGAATCTGTCCACAACTTTTTGAGATATCCTGCTCATAGACAAAGACAGGTGTGAAAATACAACCTTTGCCCACCTTCGGTGGTGGAGGTAAAGATACTGCATCTGCTAAAAAACAAACAAACAGGTGTTGTCACGACATTCTTAAAAGTTCATTTCATTAAGTGCAATGAAAGACGAGTTGAATTTGTTACGCAATGCCACATACATAGTGATACAATCACATTGATGAATGGGGACAATTAATTGAAGGTAAACAGTCAACTTGTGTGAAGAAACGATGACGTAGACAAGTCAATACCCCCAGAGGCCTCCCAGGCAGATGCCTGCCCCATCCCTATCTCTTCAGGATAAGACATTCCAGGCACCCACCTGAAGGGACTGCCTCAGGTTAACCTGAGGAGATCGCCATCTGGTGGACGACTCCTCAGCACCACCCCGACACACACGACAGTATGTTTTGCGGAATGAAGTGTTTTGTGGTGGCCGGAGTGCAAATCCTGCCACCAACCTCTGAAGGAAGGTAATCAACTGCAAGAGGACGTCCGCATACACAGTTGGCTCAGACCTGGAAGGCCATTGGCTCACAAGGAGCTCCTCTGCCTTTTGGCAGGTTTTGTATGTAATCCTGCTTGGTGTCCATGTCTATACACCCTCCACATCAGGAGGACCTGGAGTGGGGAGCTGGTTTAGTTGACGAACCATCCAAATGGTTGATGTCAATTATATTTAAAAAAATAATGGTCCATGTACTCATCCTGCAGTACCCGACGACTGACACCCTCTTGCTCACTCACAGTCACTTTGCTTAAGTTGATAACAAGTGACAAAATTTAATAAGCAAAGAGCAGGGTGCTCAGTGGCACATGATAAACAGATTTCATTCTAAAACTAGACTGAGGCCCACCAATGAGAAAAGTTTCAGAACTCTTGCGCTCATTAAAAGCTCTCCAGTTATTTTCCATGAGCTGCTTGATTGCTCTGCCCACAAGACTTGGCTATATTGCCGTCTTTTGCTTATTGTGAGTTTCTCATCACACTCCATGCTCCACCACCCCCTGTTTCATCTCCCTTTTACTTCCTTTACTCAGTATCTCTGGATGTCTCCGGTCCATCCATCTCTCTCCAGATCTCACTCATAGTTCATTTGTTGCATGACTGATAGTGACACACTGCCTGATCAATTTCAATCAAAGATATCAAAGGAATAATTCAATTAATAATTTGCCTCTCCTCCATTAATAAAATTAACTTCAACCCAGAAAGTGAAACTTGTGATCACCATATGTCACTGCTTATAATATATATATATATATTATATATATATATATATATATATATATATATATATATATATTAAATATATATATATATATATATATATATACACTTTCAAATAGACATGTGACAATGTAGCCAGCACTTTCCTTTATTCTTGCCTGTCCAAGAATCCTCACAATATTGCCAACATCGGCTCGTGCCTAAACCATTGGACTACATAAACTGTGGTTCGTGCTCTCATAATCAATTGGATTATTGTACTCAGCTGCTGATCTGGTTCTTTTCTTACTCTCTTACAACTTATGCAGCATTTGGGAGCCATGAGGCTCGTTGTTCAAGCACGTAAATTTGAAACACCATCACTCTCATCATCACGACACTTCAATGGCTCCAAGTATCCCAATGTATAGATTTTAAAATATCACTTATAACCAATAATTCCAGGAATAAATTACTTTTTGCCTACATTTCTCACCTTTTCACATCCTGACGCTCCTCTAAGTATGCTCAGGTCCAACAAGGTAAATTTTATAACTTGCCCCTCACACTAGGATATTTGTTGATCGAGAGTTCTTCAGACAGGTTAAACTGACGAACTCCCTGCATTTTGATATTAGCAAAGCCTCATCAATGATGGTTTAAAATCTCTTAAAATCAAATATTTACACACTTGCTTTTTCTGAATTTTAACTTCACATCTCTCTGTTGCGAAGTGCTTTGACATTATCGTTTTCAATATAAAGCATACTACGGGATATTGAATGATTGATTGATGCAAGTATTGTGTGGTGGTAATAAGACATGTCCATTGCGAGAAAAAGGAGGTTGACATTTTGAATTGTATTGTGTTGCATCCCAGATGATTCTTTATGTGGGTGTAAATGTGTTGTGCCATTGAACATCTGCCTCTCTCTCCCATGAATAATTGTTAGCTTGTTTGATTTGGGTATATAAATTAGGATATGGTGAGCCTGGTGTTGGCTTGATGGTGAAGGTAGCTGGCTTGAGATCTGAAGGTCTTGAGTTCGAATGATGCCCTGTCGTGCCGTTGACAGAACACCAGGAAGGTTGGCTCAGCCTGTCGTCCTTCTGAGGTCGGTAAAATGAGTACCAGCTTCCCGGTAACAGGGGCGCTGCATCACCGGCACAACTTCGCTTTCAAAAATGATGCAACCAGCAGCCACAGGCTGCATACAAAACAACAACACAACACAACAACAAACATGAGGAACGGTGAATAATGTTAATACAATGCTTCTGCCAGTTTTAGATACATGGTCTGTGGCTGTGTACCTTCTTCTGGAGAGCTTCTCAATCATCATTGCTTCAATAGAATCAGCAATAACTATTTACTGGAGCACATTCCTGCAATTCATCAGTGTATAGAAAAAATTTCTTGAAGTGCGGATAAATTCGACTTCCAATCAGTACCATAAATCTTTTATAAACGCCTTTTAATGATTTTTTTTTTGTTTCGTCCACAGGAGCAGACCAAGCCTCACCGGCACAACTTCGCTTTCAAAAATGATGTAACCAGCACCACAGGCTGCATACAAAACAACAACAACAACAAACAACAACAACAACAATGAGGATACGGTGAATAATGTTAATACAATGCTTCTGCCAGTTTTAGATACATGGTCTGTGGCTGTGTACCCTTCTTCTGGAGAGCTTCTCAATCATCATTGCTTCAATAGATAATCAGCAATAACTATTTACTGGAGCACATTCCTGCAATTATCAGTGTATAGAAAAAATTTCTTGAAGTGCGGATAAATTCGACTTCCAATCAAGTACCATAATTCTTTTATAAAACGCCTTTTTAATGATTTTGTTTTTTGTTTCGTCCACAGGAGCAGACCAAGCCTCACCGGCACAACTTCGCTTTCAAAAATGATGCAACCAGCAGCCACAGGCTGCATACAAAACAACAACAACAACAACAACAACATGAGGATACGGTGAATAATGTTAATACAATGCTTCTGCCAGTTTTAGATACATGGTCTGTGACTGTGTACCCTTCTTCTGGAGAGCTTCTCAATCATCATTGCTTCAATAGATAATCAGCAATAACTATTTACTGTAGCACATTCCTGCAATTCATCAGTGTATAGAAAACATTTCTTGAAGTGCGGATAAATTCGACTTCCAATCAAGTACCATAAATCTTTT